>OX422217.1:430471749-431678471 GCA_949130495.1 Sambucus nigra | reverse complement strand
ATCGCACCAGCAGGTAGGGGTGATGTCAAGGGAAAAATGTGGTGGGGGGTTGGGGGTGTAAGGTGTGTCGAAGATTCCGAGGGGGGGGCAGTAGCAAGTTAGTGGGGTTGGGTGGGGGGAGGCAGCAGCTTGGTGGGGGGGGGGTGAGTGGTGACAAGTTGGGGCAGCAAGGGGTGATGGGCGGGGGCTGAGTGGTGATCGCACCAGCAGGTAGGGGGTGATGTCAGGGGCTGAGTGGTGGCGGGTTGGGGTGCCAGGTGGGTCGGAAATGTGGGGGGGGGGGGGGGGCAGCAGCAGGTTAGTGGGGTGGGGTGGAGGGAAGCAAGAAGCAAGAGAAGGTGGGGTGGGGTGGGGTGGAGGGGAAGCAAGAGAAGGTGGGGTGGGGTGGGGGGTTGGAGGGGGGGGCTGATATGACTTCATAGCAGCAGTCCTCCCTAACTCTCCCTCTCCCCTGCCCAAAGTTCTATTCCTCTCCTATCCCCTTCCCCTCTTTCGGATCTCCCCCCCTCTCCTCTTCCTCCCTCTCCTCTCCCTCCCCCACCTTCCCTCTCTACTTCAGGCAGGACAACCACTGCTCCGGTCTCCTCTCACTGGTAATTCTTTTTTTAGTTTGTTATCTTATTTTATGAAACTTTGATTTGTTGATGAAATTTTATGGATATTATCATATTGATTTTGTAATTAATGTTTATTAGTTTGTTACCATTCATGGGTAATATTTATTGTTGTAATTGGTGGTTCATCTACAAGTTTAAATTTGAATTGGGGTCTTAGTAATCATGAAAATCTTTTACAGGTGATATATATGTGTTGTGAAGAAACAGGGTGGTGTATTGTTCTACTAATGGTTATGTCATTCCCACCATTTACTATTATATTTGAGGGTTAATATTTGTAATTTTTTTTTGTACAGTTTCAGCTATTGGAACAACAATAAATGATGAAACAACAACACAGGTTATTACACAAGTTATTTGAGATTTTCCTATGGAGTGGATTTCAGATTTCATGTTTAAGATTTTTCTATGCCAAATATTTGCTCTGTTATGTTTCATGAAATGGTTTTTTTTTACATAAGTCATAGTAATTATAGAAACACACTTTAATACAACCAACAATGGAAAACCTTCGGTTACAACACAGTTGTTTCTTTCCCAGTGTTCCGAGTAATAATGGAATCAAAAGATGATGTTTCGCCGTTCCTTTAGTGCCCCCTAATACATGGTACTTGTGTTTCTTTTGTTTTTGTAAAGATAAATAAAAATGTACAACTTCATTCTCATTGGTTCTTTGTAATTATCAGGTGCGTATAGAGATCACTGTGATGGTTATGTATAGAGACATACTTGGGAGAAATAGTGTCACAGAGAAGTTGATGACAAAGCCTACGGTATGTAAAAAGAATAAGATGGATTTGTTTACGACAAAACTTGCGATTTTTTCCCCTATATTGTTGGATTTGTCGTTATCCCTTGAGAAGGGTGGATAGTCCAATAAACAAAGGGGACTCTGCCCAATTTTTTAAAACTTCGACACTTTATATAATATTTGACTAGATCTTACATTTACTAATTATATTTTCATTTTTGTATCAGATCGCATTTGGAAAAGAATGGACAATAATTATAGTGGAACATAATTATTCGGGCTTCCATCCATTGACATATATATTTTTTTTTAAGATGTTTGTTTTATTGAAGATGTTGTTAGGCGATTTTTTTTTTATATTGTTGGATTTGTCGTTATCCCTTGAGAAGGGTAGATAGCTTAATAAACAAAGGAGATTTTGTCCAATTTTTTTAAAACTTTGACACTTAGTTTTTTTGTGACACAATGATAATTCAGTTGATGAATAATATATATTTCATGTTATATGTGACTTTGTTTGATGAATTTAGATTATTTGAAAGGTGTTTGTCAATTTGTTATTTATTAAGCAGGGTAGATAGTCCTATAAACAAGGGAGATTATGTCCAATTTTTTTAAAATTACACTTTTGTTTTGTTTTGTTGGGGAAAAATATTTTTGTCGTTTTACAATTACGTATTTTGAAAATTTTCATCGTTTCACGATTATGTACTGTCGAAATTTTCGCCATGCCTTCAGGCACAGTCATTTTGTTTTGCGGTTACGTACTTTGACAATTTTTGTCATTTTGCGATTATATATTTTAAAAAATTTCGCCGTGCCTTCAGGCACGGGCATTTCGCTAGTATATATATACATATAAGCTTGGAATTAAACAAACATGGGTGTATGTATATGTTTAATGACGATTTTCTCTTGAAAATTGAAACACTCAAAACACGAACTATTTCTTTTTAAATAAGTCTCTCAAAAGCTCTTTAGGAAGTTGAAAAAGTTTTCTGAAAGCTGCTTCCCCGAAGTGATTAAAACTGGCAAAAGTAGTGGGGACAAGTAGTGAGAAAAAGGAGGGAAAAACAAAAAATGCCAAAAATTGACGAAATCTCGTTTGAACGACTATTCTCGTTTGAACGACATCGTTCGAACAACTTCTAACGAGAATTCAGAGTTTAAGGGACAAATTTCGTGTGATATCTCGTTTGAACGATTTCGTTCGACCCAAACTTCTAACGAGAAAAGAGAGATATATAAATCAATCTCGTTAGTAATGTATTTCGAATGACCTGGGAATCTCGTTCGAACAAGTTCACAGTTTCATTCGAACGAGTTTTCATAAAATCCAATTTTTAATTTTAAAGCCCAAAACTTTTCTAAAACAAGTCTAAAAGGTCTAAAATGATTTTTTGAGAAAATTAAAAGTCGTTAAGGCAAAAATTTATAAAACTAACACCCATAAAATATTTTCCAAGATCATATATATATCTAATAGTGCATTCATACCTTTGGAGACTTGGAATCCTCCAATGTTGATGATGTGAAACACGTGGCAAGGATATAACTTTAATCCTTGTCCGCTACGTCTTTAACCTCTTCAAACATCATAGGCTTGATAGGAACAAACTTTTATCCTATGACTCAAATGGTTTTGTTAGGAATGAAGGCAAAACTACATATGGACTCAATTGCAAATTTGTGTCCTTACAGGACAATTGAAGCATCTACATAAATCCTGCAAGCCTCCATAAGTGCTGCAACTATGCATCCTTGGAATGAATTATAAAGCTTGGTGTCCCTGTGGATGGACACCTAGAAGGTTTTGAAAATATTTTGCAAATGGGTCAGAGCCCAAAACTTTTTGAAAACATTTAGCAAGTATTTATCATAGTTTAAAAGCAGTTATTTATTACATATGTTAGTTTGCACACACTCCCTTAAGTTCCTTACCTCTAATATAATGTGCACACCTAACGTCTCCTACTTATCCCACCTAGTTATTCTACCCAACCAAACTAGACCTCATAATTATCTAACTAACCACTATCGGGTTTAGCCCATTCGTACCGCCCATATAGTACACTACAGTAACCCTTAATTTTAAGTCCTTTGTTGAGCTTCTCTTTAACTTCGCCCGTACTTCCCATACAACATGCTATCCACTAAAAAATATTTAACATTTCCCGTATGTTATTATTAAGTCATTTAGTTAACATTTTGCAAATGTTATCACTAAATTATTTCATTAAGTTTCTCCACTTATTTTATACTTTATATATGCTCCATCTCTTTCTATTATTAATCATAAATAAAATGAACATCACTTTAGATATACGCTATCTATCTCCCCGACTATTTGGCATAAGTAGGATAAATTACCCAAGTGTATATATATATGTTACATTAAATATATATAAATACAACATCTCCCGGACTGGCCACCATGATGAACACTTGCATACTCTGTTATCAAGTCAATGTACCTCTCGTACTATATCAAGGACTAATGGTTCAGGAATTCTCCTCAAATCCAAAATTAAATCCACGCATATTGTAGGCAAACATAGTTCCAAGACTATGGGTCACGCACATACCTAATGTACCCAATTGTCGGTCAATACTATTATACACTCAGATAGTCATCGTACCTAGGTTCTATATTCTAGGCACAAATTCAGACCTCACTGGAATCATCAAGGTGGTATCACTCTCTGCGTGAAACCTTCATGGTAGCTGGCAGTATATGTATGTTCACACATAAGAAAGAACATACAAGGCATACACACAACCTATCCGTATGCCTCATATAGGCACACACACAACCTATAAATATAATCCGTATTGGTATACACTTGACCTATATTATAGTCCGTATAGGTATACACACAACCTATAAATACAATCCATATATGTATACACTCAACCTATAACATAGTCCGTATAGGTAAACACACAACCTATAAATACAATCCGTACGTGATATATCTCTCGAATACTCAACGTACTATCGATATACGATTATAACTCTCGATCTCATTTTACGGAGTATGAATCTCTACCCGAAGGGCCCTAGTTATCCCTTAAGTTATTTCAGTAGTTAATTAACTCATACACTACTGTTCTTCATCATAGGTTCACTGATACTCTCCGTGATCCGTTCTTATTCCCTCAAATTCATTATTTTACAATTCATGTCCAATAAGTATTCGCCTTAATTCTCTCGTTATGGATAAGCCTCAACCCAATTATGCCTACTGTAATTCAATATATGCCTCATTATAGTTTAGAGATGTGCCAAAAATTCCCCCATTAATTATTCACAAATTCAGGGCTTAAACAAGGAAAATTGGGCAATTATGCGTAACCGAATCGAGTTGTAAATTTTCTGGCAGATAAAACACGCTATAATAAAATATCAATTTCTCCCTATACAGAACTTCAAATGACCTCATTCAAAGCTCATTGGAAAGATAATACATATACCTTTCCATACATTTATGGATAGCAATCTAATTCTGAGAACAATTAAATTGGCATACGTTTAACATAACGTCAAAAATTCTGACAGATTACTATACTGACAGATCAGATACATTAGAGTAAAATATCAATTACTCCCTCTACAGAACTTCAAATGACCAGATTCAATGCTCATTGGAAAGATAAGACATATACCTTTCCATACATATATGTCCCTAACTCTAATTCTAAGTACAATTGAAATGCAATAAATTTAAAGCCATGTTAAAAATTCTGGCAGATTGACATCTTATGTTCATCAATTAAACCCTAAGTCATTCATGATTCATATTCTAAAACCAAGAACCCATCAAGATTCCCTATTAATCATCACATGTATTATAATTTCATTTTAACTTCACATAGGGATTCATTCTACATGCAATACTACACCGAGTCATGAGTTTTATTTATCTAAATCCCAAGAATATAATTAAAATCATGAAATTGAAAACCCTACACTACATGGGTATTATAACTTCCTAAAAAACATGTAATATAAACACTCTCCTTGTATTTACAGGTATGAATTCTTCTTAATATGATGAGGTTTCTCTCTCCTTGTTCCAATTTCGATTCCGGCACGTCAGTGGTGCGAATTTATGTGAAAAGCCTACGTTTTCTTCTCTTCTTCCTCTCCTATGGCCTCTCATCTCTCAAATTTATCATAACTCAAGCCCCTAACGTAAAGGTCCAGATATAAATTTTTAATTTTCAGAGCTCCTTCTGCCCTAAATTCCCAAATGACAGAAACACCCTTAAATGGTGACGGTCGGTCTAAAATCGCCCGGGGACCTAAACTATACACCCAGCTATACTATTCTGACTATTTCGACCCTTTCAGAATCAATCGTGACCTCTAAATCATCATTAGAGTCACACTAAAATAGTTTCCTACCTCGTACTCATACAATCTACACGTGACCCCAGGTTGAGATCCCGCACAGTCCGTCGATATCACTCAGTACGACATATAATAATTGTTGCACAAATTATTCCACGAACAATAAATCCTTGTTTCTAAAAAATATTTACTCCCATAAAATTACGGCATATGATTAATTTAAAACTAAATCGAAATAATTACCAAACTAATTAATTTTAAATTACTCAGAAATACAGGATGTTACATACTTCCTCCCTTACAAAGGAATTTCGTCCTCGAAATTGGATAAGTCTGGTACTAATAACTTCATATACTTCCTGATACCCTTACTCTTAAGATCACTACATAAATTTATACATCTCCTGATCACGAATAATTCCAAAAGGATTCAACTACCGAGGGTGCCCACTACCGAGGGTGCCCATACACCATATACCCGTGCATATCCGCACAAATACTACCCTACTACACTAGTCTTAAATCATAATATAACTATTAACTCCTAGTTATAACTACATATACGTACAATAACTAAGGTACTAAACCCATGTCCTAATGGACAAACCTCTCCAAACTTCCAATGTTCACTATGTTTTATGCGTGGGATGTCTAACAAAGAGAAATCCAAATAAGGACCCCCCGATACACTACTACCCAACATTACTGGTCATCGAGATTCGCTACGCCCTCAGTCCATAACCTGTGCCCCCAAATTTTTATCTCCTGACATAAAAGGTCTACTTGTCCACTCTCATGTCATTAAAGACAACATCCAACATGACTCTCTCATTATCACTATGTTCTCAGTGCTATATAAATAACGAGCTATCTCTTCGTGCTGGATAATGAACATAATGCACCATGAATCACATCAGTAAAAAGTCCCTACACATCGGGATCAAACATAACAAGAAAACATACTCACCCAAGAACGATACCATAATATATATATATATGTGTGTGTGTGTGTACGTGTGTGTGTGTGTGTGTGCGGGCTCAAACCTCTTTCTGCTGATGCCTCGCAAAATAATATATCTCACCCTAAAATAATAAGCACGATAGTCTTATCACACAATTTACTACCGCTCAAACCCTCGATATCCAGTCACTACACATGATCATAATAAATCCTACTTTCCTAACTCTCAAAAGTATCAAATAATAACATAAAAATTCTCTTCGTGCCCACACCCGCTCCTCTACAAGCGAAAGAGTAGAGCCCCGCTACCCAATGGTAAAGATATTTGTAATAAGGATACTACCGCCAACGCACCCACTAAACCCGACTGACACTCAAATTTTAGTGTAAACAATTGTATATTGTGACGCACCCATGTCACTTAAACTAATCCCGTAGTCATAAGGATGAAAATAGAATATTACCTACATTCGTTATCTGCCTCTTCTGGTCAACCAATTCTTGAACGTAATTTTTGTGTCGGAACTGACCAAAGTTATACCTCAATGGTTGTACATCTAGGAGTTTATCATGTGTTTGCCCCTGTCTCACTTTGGGCAATCCCTTATTTTGTGTCCTACACCCCCACAAGTGAAATATCGGCCCGAAAAGCTCCCTGCCTTTAAAAACGAACCTGCTGGCCTCCTCCATTGTCCCCTTGTCCCTAAGGAATATGTTGCTTCTATTGTTGAGGACCCTATTAGCCCTGTCTGAACCCTAACTCTTAGGTTGGGAACTCCCTGTCCTAAATCTCTTGGCATTATCCCCTATCGAGACGTATGCCCCTGGTGTCTAGACACATAATGCTATTGTGCCCCACTAGCACCTCTCCCTCCTGCTTTACCAGCCTGACTAGATTCTCTCACTCTCTTACTTCCCTTATGGCAGAAGTGTTGATCCTCATAGTGAAGTAGTGCAGCATTAATGCCGTCAATATAAGTCTCCCATGTTGGGTTTCCAATCAAATGTTGCCTGATCCTCCAGGCTATTCCATCCACGAACTTTATTTTTTTCTTCCTTTTGTTATTTACCTTATCTGGTATAAAGTTAGGTAGATGAGAGAACTCTTCATTGTACTTTTCCACCATGCAATTTCCCCGTACCACATCTATGAACGTCTTCCTCATATATGCTTGTCTGAACTGCTGATGGGAAGTATTTACGATCGAACCTCTCCCAAAATTCTACAATCAACATCGTATCTCTCTCCTCAATAGTGGTAACTAACTCCCACCACTGAAGCGCTGCTCCCACGAGCTTAAACATAGTCAACATTTGTTCCTGAGTATCATTTCACTCAATCATTCGAAGATAGCATTGTAAATCCTTCTTCCATTGGCACGCTACAGTCGCATGTAAGACCCTTTGAAAATCTAGTGGGTGGACCTTCTGAAAAGCCTCCCTAACCTTCTGCCAAATCGACGGCCCCAGATGGGCCTGAATAATTGGTTCCACCGGAGGTTGTGTATGTTCCTCTGGAAAGTGAACTTCCATGGCCGTCATGGCTGTGTTGACTACCTATGCCACTATCTCGACCGTCTGTGTAACCATTACCATCCCCTGTGGTGCCTGTGGTTGTGGTACCTATTGAGCCTCCATGTCTTCACCAGTCCTTATCGAATCTAGTTGGTCTTCCTCTCTTGGGTGGCATCTGAAATCAGATTGAATTCTATGAGTTCATCATCAAATACAAAGTCATCCACAAAAGAATGTAAATGCGCGTACGTAGAGGAATACGACAATCCTATCAAAATGCTCTATATCAAAGAGCGCTACGCTGAAACGTAGAAAAGTCGCACAGATCCTAAGGACACTGGAACCTGATGCTCTGATACCATCTGTGACACCCCGCCTATTTAAATACCGGGTGATCAATCCTTTATAAAAATAAAATAGGAATCTCATTTGGTTCATTCTTAGCATCACCGTTGAAAACTTTTTAAATTACTAACCACCTATGTTTTAAATAAATCGGTGTCAAGTTTTGTAAGGAACAAATTTCCAATTGAGTCTTAATGTAGTTTTGACTTATTCTTAGAACAAAACGTGTTTATGTCATAGATAGATTTTATATTGTCTGATCCCATGAGTCTATGACGTATTGAACATTTATTGAAGACGATGCAAAAAAACTACAAAGATTAAATCATGTCGATGTTTAATAGGTGCGATTTCTCATCTTCAAGGTTTAATTGCATTCTGATATCACACATGTATGAATGCATAATGTTAATGAAACTCAGAATTCATTTTATAAAAATAAGGATGTTATTTTCTTTAAAGAAAATGTTTTTAAAAGAGGTTTAATTGTTCACACTTCGTTTATGTCAGATAAGTACGGATGAGAATTGGATAAGAGTTGGTTTTAATCAAAACTCTATTTAAATTAAGAACTCCATCTGACGACGTTCAAACGACATTTGATGTCATTCGAATGGGATACACTGTCGTTTGAACGATGTGGCATCTCGCTCGAACGAGATTCTGACATCGACTCAATTATATTATAAATAGAGGTGTCCAATTTTCTCGAAGTGTGTACATTCTTTAAAAAATATTTTACGATCCAAAAACCTATTTGTCCATGTTTTCTAAGGTTTTAAAGACTTAAACACATCCTTATAGTTTGCAAATATTCGAGCTTTCATTATTAAATGTTTATGTGATCCTTATTGCACCAAATTTGATTTTTTCATCTTTGGACAACTTGTGATTGTTGGTTTTGTGGTTGAGAAGCGATGGACATCGTGTTTAATATCGTAGATAACTCAAGCCTTATTAGTGGACACCGAGACATTCGTGGAGTCGAGTGTTTTAGATGAGCATCATGGAAGATGAAATTTCTACGTGGGCACTATTGAAGAATGGTAGAAGATCAGAAGGAGCATCAAGACCCGTGTGGATCGATTCGTTGAGTAAGGATAATCTTTCTTTGTAAACCCATTGTTCATATTGATTGTTTGGCTTGGGTCGTCTGAGGTTTTTTTCCATTTTTGGTTTTTTCTCGTACATCGGCATTGTGAGTATTGCTTTACATTATTTTACTTGCTTTAATCACTAGTTGCATGCTTAGGGTTAAACAAGATAAAATCTGGATAAGTTAAGTTGGTTCACGACTTGGTTTGATAAAATTGAAAAAGATTTATTTTTAAAAAGAGAAATTTGGTTTGCATTCATCCTTAACTTAATTCCGCTCAAGCTAAAGTTTTTTGTTGAAAGTTATATTTTGGGGGCCTATTTCATTATGCATAAATAAATATAATAACCAAACCATCCACACCATAATAATCTGAATCCATCACAAGATAAATAGCTGAAATAAATAAAGCCAAATAAACCATCGGTTACCAAGTCTAATATAAAATCCAACATAAATAATATACCTGAATACACAGTCTAACTAATAGAAAACTAAGAGTTGAAAGGGTAACACGCCCAAATGAAAAACTAAATAATAGATGCTACTCTAGGAATGAACAACTGAAGCGTCTACACAAATCCTGCAAGCCTCCACAAGTGTTACAGCTACGTAGCTTGGCGTTCCTGTGGCTGGATACCTAAAAGGTTTTGAAAATATTTTGCAAACGGGTCAAAGCCCAAAACTTTTTGAAAATATTTAGCAAGTATTTATCATATTTTAAAATCAGTTATTGATTATACATGTTAGTTCGGGCACACTGCCTTGAGTTCCTCACCTCTCATCTAATGTGCACACCTAACATCTCCTACTTATCCCACCTAGTTATGCTACCCAGCCGAACTAGACCTTATAAGTATCTAACTAACCACTATCAGGTTTAGCCCACTCGTACCACCCATATAGTAAGATACAATATATCCTTAATTATCATTTAGTCCTTTGTTGAGTTTCTCTTTAACTCCACCCGTACCGCCCATACAGCACGTTATCCACTAACTAATAATTAACATTTCCCGCATGTTATTATTACGCCATATAGTCAAAATTTGCATATTTTATCATTAATTATTTCATTAAGTTTCTCTACCTATCTTATACTTTAGATATTCTCTATATTTTTCTATTATTATACATAAATAGAATAAACATCACTTTATATAAACGCTATCTATCTCTCTGACTATTACACATAAGTAGGATAGATCACCCAAGTATATATATATATATATATATATCACTAAATATATATAAATACAGCATCTCCCGGACTGGCCACCACGATGCACACTAGCATACTCTGCTATCACGTCGATGTACCTCTCGTAACAAATCAAGGACTAATGGTTCGGCATGTCTCCTCGAACCCAAAATCAAATCAACACATATTGGAGGCGAACATAGTTCCAAGATTATGGGTCACACACAAACTTAATGTACCCAATTGACCGTTAATACTATCGTACACTCAGATAGTTATCGTATCTAGGTTCTATGTTCTAAGGCACAAATCCAGACCTCACTGCAATTGTCAAGGTGGGATCTCCCTCTGCGTGGAACCTCCTTGATAGCAGGCATCATAAGTATGTTCACACATAAGAAAGCATATAATAGACATACACACAACCTATCATATGTCCCATATAGGCATACACACAACCTATAAATATAATCCATATATGTATACAGTCATCCTATAACATAGTCCATATAGGTATACACACATCCTTCAAATAAAATCCTTATAGTTATATACTCATCCTAAAATACCGTCCTTATAGGTATACACACAACCAATAAATACAATCCATACGTAATATCTCTTTCGAATACTTAACGTACTATCAATATACGATTAAAACTCTTTATCGTATTTTCCCAAGTATTAATCTCTACCCAAAGGGCCCTAGTTACCCCTTAAGTTATTTCAGTAGTTAATTCACTCATACACTACTGATCTACATCATAGGTTCACTCATACTCTTCACGATCCATTCTCATTCCCTCAAATTCATTATTTTATAAATCATGTCCAATAAGTATTCGCCTTAAATCTCTCGCTATGGCTAAGCCTCAACCCCACATTAGGCCTACTATAATGTAATATATCCCTCATTATGGTTTATATATGTACCAACAGTTTCCCTATTAATTATTCACAAATTCAGGGCTTAAACAAGGAAAATTAGGCAATTACGGGTAATCGAATCAAGTCCTAAATTTTCTGGCACATGAAAAAACCTGTAGTAAAAATTTGATTTCTCCTTAGACAGAACTCCAAATGACATCATTCAAAGCTCATTGGAAATATAAGACATATACCTTTCTATGGATCACACTTTAATTCTAAGTACAATTAAAATGGCATACGTTTAAAATAACGTCAAAAATTCAGACAGATTACTATGCTGACAAATCGGACACCCTATGGTAAAACGTGAATTACTCCGTCTACTAAACTCTAAATGACCTTATTCAAAGCTCATTGGAAAGATCAAACATAAACCTTTGCATAAATATATGGCTCATACTCTAATTCTAAGTATAATTGAAATGACATACATTTAAAGTAACATAAAAAATCCTAACAGAATGACATCTGATGTTCATAAATTAAACCCTAAGTCATTCAAGATTCATGTTCTTAAACCAAGAACGCACCAAGATTCCATCTTAATCATTACATATATTCTAATTTGATTTTATCTTCACATAGGGATTCATTCTACATGCATTGTTGCACCGAATCATGAGTAATAAATCCATCATCCATATCACTCAGTACGACGTATAATAATTATTGCAAAAATTACTCCACCAATAATAAATCCTTAACTCCATTAAATTATGGCACATGCATAATTTAAAACTAAACCAAAATAAATACTGAATTAATTAATTTCAAATTACTCAGAAATACGGGGTTTAACATCTTCTTCTTACATCCAACTCCTCTGACCATTAAGTTAGGTAGCCACTTGCCCTTTAAACAGTTGATCATTCTATTGCTTCAGCCTTCCTTCTTCCTATACTAACATGCTTTAAAGATAATTTAGATTAAACTTATCTTTTATAGCGTTGTAATTGATCTGGAAAGGTCCATACTTCGGAGGTAAGGTGTTTTATACAAATTGGACAAGAAAAGAGTCATTCATCGTCATGCCCAAACGTTTAAACTTGACAGACAGATTGGGCATCTCAGTTATATGTTCATTCATGGTTCAAGTTCCATCGAACCACATGGTGGTGAGATCAGCCATCAAGTTCACGGCTAGGGACTTATCAGCAATGCGAACGCATTCTATTATATTGTTCATATATTCTTTTACTTTCATTGTTTCAGGTAGAGATATCTTAATGTTCGCAGCAATGCACATTCGCATGAACATAAGGCAAGCCTATTGGATCTAAACTATGCCTCGTGAATAGCTATCTCATCCTCACTACTGTTATCAGTGATAGCAAGGACTTCTGTAATAATGATAGCCATATCCAAGTAAAAAAAGCCCAGACTAAACTCGACCTGCTCATTCCATTTCAAAAAGTTAGTTACATCAAATTTTGGATAGTTAGAGGCGTGCGAATAAAGTTTAAGGGGAACAACAATAATTTAACAATGTTCAAGAATTAATAATCTAAACACATCACAATATTTTTGCAAGGGGTTGAATATTGAATTGTTGACTTAAATATATTTTATACATCGTTTAAATAATTCCAATATTATGGAATATGCATTTGACATCACATAATATTGATATCATACAACTATACTACCTAATATTGATATTATAAAACTACACTAGCAATATATTTTTAATAATCATCGTTCCTTAGTTGTGGCATTAGTATTTTTTGTCTCACAATTTCATAAATATGATGATATGAACTTTAGTGTCAACAATTCAGTATTCACATAAAGGTCTAGAGTGATTAAATCTATATTACAACATATATTAAAGTTTTATCTAATTTTATAACGAACATCATGAGAATAACAGAATGACTATGAGTGAAATATTCTCACATACAAATCTCAGCTCGTGTTTCGCCTTCGATTCTATTTAAATGAATATTCACTTATTAGTCTTGAACAATACAATTAATACTCATTGTTGTCAATTATAATCTGAATTTTATAACTAACATAGTCATATATGAATATTAAACTAAGTACCTTATAACAAAACTGCCCATACAATGATAGAAATTACATAATACTTGATTTTTGCCAAAATTGGCAAAATTTCACCATATAAGGGAAGTAAATAAATCCACAAACTCAAAATAAAATGCGTAATATTAAAAATAATTTCTAGGAGACAGTTACGGGTCTTTAGATTATTAACAAAAACGATAAAAATGGAGTTTTGAAGCCCTAAATAGTCTCAGATGACCAAAAACCATCTTGCGTCATGATTGAAGATGATGAGTATTAATCGTTGGCCCATTTTCAGACGACCGACAAAGTTTCAGGCCAATCAGAGACTAAAATTTTCCAAAACATTATTCACTACAATAAAATTGCTAAAAAAACGCCGAAACTGCTTTGGGCGTGATTGATTTTTTCATCTGAATAATTTTAAAACAGTTTTATATTCCTACTAGAATCATTATTAGGGTTATTCATATTACATATAAGACACAAACATGATGAAACATAATGGGGGCAGATTAGGGCTTATAATAGTTTTGAAAAACAGTTTTTCTACTCAACGGGCATAAATTGTTTTTCTTATTTTTCGAGCATACATAAATCGTTCATATTGAATGTAATATTCGTAATAAAAAGCATGAGATTGTAAATTGGGGCTCTGATGCCACATGTTATTCATACTATTTTATTCAAGCATGATTATACATTTATTATATAATTGGAACAAAACAGAATTACTACTTAATTACATGAAATTTAATCTTTATGAATTTATAAATTAATTACTTATAAATTACATATTGAAGAACACACATTTGTGCATTTCTTATAGATGAAAGGTTATGATGCTTCTCCCCACTTTAGTGCTCCTTAAAGGCTTCAGAATTGCTCCTCAAGGCTCCAGAAATATGAAGAAAAAAGTTAATTTTTCTAAATTTTGGATTTTCTCTCTCTACCTAATATATTTGTGTGTTATAATGTGATAATGATGGAATCAGGCTACTAATTATGTGGGTGAGGGAGGGCTAAAATAACCCTTTGTCCATAACCCCACTTCCTATCAAAGTCGTCCTGAAAGAGAGGAAACCACTCACCCACTAACTTTTTATTGCTTACATAATTAGTTAACTAAATTCCAACAAAGCAATCTAGAATAGGATCCATTCAAGAACACTAGACAATTGTGATCCCATCTCTTCTTGGTAGAATTTTTCTCTCTGACATTCCCTCCCCAAGGTATAGGTTGAGATTTTTTAAGTCCTTATCCTAACCTCTTTGGAGTCATGAATCTAAATTGAATTTGTGATTAGTTGGTTGTCTTTTTTTTAGAGGTTTATTCTGGTATGATAATGGTTGTGCTCTTAGTTTTATGTAATGGGAATTAAATGTTAAAAAGGGTTCATTTGGCCTTTAGCCCTCTCTACTTAGTTAATTTTGTAGTTTGTCATTTGATAATTTTAAAATTTTAACTTTGACCCTCATTTTGTATGGAATACGTCCAGCCAATATTATACACCATTAAATGGAGCTTATTTTTGGCTAAAACTTAAAATTACCCTTATCAACAAAAAGAGCACAAGTTATTTTATATTTAAAAAGAGAGATGATTATAAACATAAATGTAATTACATTAGCTTTATAAAAAAATGTTTATACTTATTTCCCATTTTAAACAAAAAACTATTCTTTAATTTTTTTTGCATAACCTATTATTTAACGATTTTTTAATTTTTATATTTATTTCACTTCTAAACATAAAAACTATTTTTTGAAAATATTTTCTTTACACTGTTTCTTAACGTTTTTGGTCTAACTTTTTTATAATTATCTCCTTTGTAAATGTAAAAACTCTTTTTTTTTAAAAGCTCTTTTATTAATACTTGTGTATTTAACATTTTTCTTTTTTATATTTATTTTAATTTTTAAACATAAAAACTATACATTTACAAAATTGTTTTTTTAAAACTACTTACTAAAAAAAATATTTTTTTAGAAAAAAAATGTTTACATATTATTTCCCTTTTTAAACATAAAGAGTAATTTTTTAAAAATGTTTTGTTTAAACTGTTTTTTTGACAATTGTGGTTTTAAAAAAATGTTTTTATACTTATTTTTATTTTTTTATACATTGACACTATTTTTTAATGTTTTGTTTAAACTTTTTTTAACGATTTTTTTTGTTTTCTTTTAAGAAAAAATTGTTTATATATTTATTTCCATTTTTAAACATAAAGGTTATACTTTTGAAAAAAAAAGTTTAAACTCTTTTTCAATATTTAAAAAAAATGTTTCATACTTGTAAGTGATAAAATCCTACTTAGATTCATTCCGGGTAAATAGAGTCGAGCTGTAAAAGAAAAAATCACATAACACAATACATAATATATGTGATTCGGCAATGTGCATACGTCCATGCAATGCTTCTCTATCTTTTTGTTGATCAAGTCGCAATAGTATGAATAAGATGCCCATTCTTCCAGGGGTGAGGGTTATATTTATAGGGAACAGAAAGAGAATGAAACGTTTGGGACTCTATAACTTTGGGTGTAGTTGTGATATGATCGACTGTATCCAAGACTGAGACACGTGTCAAGTTATCCAATTCGAACCTGAATAAGGTGAATAGATTTGATCGTTGGTTGACTTTAACGCTGACCGACAATGATGTTGATTGCTTGTTGAAGATAATCTTAGAGAGTATCAACACTTATGATTTTTAAAATTAGGATCCACTTTATTTTGATCGTTATGTTTGAGGGTACGCTTGTAATATACTCTGGTTATTCAAGGGGACGCTGGTAACTTAATGTTAAGAAGACCGAAAGGCAATGATGCGCACATCAGTCCTTACCTAGGGTTTTATTTCAAATGATGAAATGCCCTGAAAGTTCAACCTAACACGAAATGACCTCTGGTACCACCATTTTGGAACAAACTTCACATTCCTCGCTCATTCAAAGCATTTTAGCACTCATTCATCTTCTAGAACAACTCTGAGTTTTCTCTATGCTCTCTTATTTCTTTTCCTAAAATTTCTTCAGGAGATTATCTTTATTTCTCTGTCTTTGCATATTTTTCCATCCTCCTTCTTCTTGTACTATAAAAATGGTATATGCGGTGAGTTATAAAGTCTACACGAGGTTTAGGAAGATATTTTATATTCTCGAATCGCCCGTGATTGAATGTGTTGAGGAATCCAAGGATTGTTATAATGAATAAGGGGGTCACTGGTTTCACACTTAATCCATTATTGAGGGTGGAATTATTTTTTCCCCAGGTTAACTATTATTGTAATTTTGTGAACACTTTAGAGTGGTGCCTTCTCAATTCACACCTAATATATGGAGGATTATAAATGGATTCCATAGGATTACTGAGTGAGATCAAACTCAAACAGGGTTCCCTAAGATAAGGTAATAATAACACCTTTTATTTTAAGACAAGAAAGGTATATAGAGTTCTTAACATAAATCTCCCTGACTCCAGTAAGGGTTGTTGGAGTAAGGATTTATTTAAAGGTAGTGAGAGAATCCATCAATTCCTAAGGGTGGTGAGCCCTATGTGGGTTTTAGGTGCACCAATAGAGGGCATAAAATAGGTCGATTACTGCTTTTGACTATATTTTTCTTTGGCCGACCAAAATTGGCAAAGTTTTTTTTAACATCTTTCTTATTTATTATGCACATAGGCCTCCAACAAAAAAGAATGTGACGCCTCTCACATCAACTTTGTTGAATTAGTCAAAGTTTGGAATTTAAGGATGCCTTTGTCTGCTGGTGGAAAGTATCCAATATAAACATCCCTACTACATGAATACACCAATATCACCACATCTTTAATTTCTAGGCATGTGAGCACAATAATCGAGATCCTTTTCCCTTTAAATAATGAAGGATTTTTTAGTGGGTCCACCACACCTTCCTTCGAGTCAGTGGATGTCGCCTCCATCCTTATCGTGGTGCCTGCCACTTTGGAAGAAGAGATGGATCCAAGGATAAAAATTCCCATTTTGTTAGATGAGTTTGACCTTCTTACTTCTCTAAAAGCCTAATCTTACAAAAGGAAGGAGATTGGAGGTTCGTCTGACCTCGTTACTTTATCGGAACTCTAAAAAAAACTCAGGCACTCTTGAAAAAACTCAGGCTCAGAAGAAGAGCATGACCGACACTAGTACTTTTATTAGTTCAATCGTTCCCATTAAGAAAGTGTGTTCCCCCAATAAGTGGAAGGGCCACCACATAAGTTCTATGGCCAAGAACCTTAACTTGGCCCCCGTACTACTGGTGGAGGAAATTTTGGACATGGATAGGTAGCAGGTTAGCAAGATGACCGCATACCAACTGATCACTCAAGACACCCATACATTTTATCTTTTGAGTCACAGTACTTTTTCCAAATCTTTAACTTAGAATTTTTTCCACTGTACTAACTTGGGATCAACCTCTTGCTTCCAGTTATCGGTGGACTTCGTCGATATTCTTGATAGGAGGGATGACTACACAAAAGTCACACTACACCAAAAATGCTAATCTAGCACACTTGGATATGGATAATTTGGCACGGTTTAAAACTGTGTCAGATTCTGGAACGATTTATTTCTAATCTGGAACAGTTTAAAACCGTGCTAAAACTTAGCACAGTTTTTAAGTGTACTAAAACCATATCAAATTTGACATAATTTTAAGTAATAAAAAATAGTAAAATTCATGACTTTTCATTTTGGATCCATTTTCCTCTCCTTCTTTGCCAAACCCTTTATGTCCTAAAACGAGATCTCCTAGCTCTCACTCCACTTTTTCTCGATTGGAATTTCAATCTCCTCCTCTATTCTCATCTTGTCGACATTTCAGTTCTACTCATGCCCGAGGTTTCTTCTGGATTCCATCATCACATCCATGTTGTTCTACTCAGGCAACCTTCAACAAACATGAAAATTAATTAAACCGGAACGAGAAGATTTAAGCGAGACTCATAATTGAAACATGAATATGTCCACGTATTGCTTGGATTTGATTATGTGTATGTATGCCTTGGATTTAGGGTTTGATTGATTTGAGTTGAATGAGTTGGGATTTGGTTGATTTGATTGTTTGTATGTATGTTTTGTCTGATGTTAATAATGTATTGGAATTAGGTTTTGGGGATATAAGTTTTTAGTCATTTCATTACTCATTATCTGCAGGATTTCATCTGTTTTATCTATAACAAATGATTCCATCTTCAATTTATTTCACTATATAATGTTTTGTGCTTGAAATGATCCTCGATGTAAAATATTTTATCTAAAGCTTTTAGATAATCCACAATAACAAAATGTGTGTTTTGATGTTGTATAGTTGAACTTCGGGAAAGTGGTTGCGATAGGACCAAGTATTCATCATAAATCTATAAACATCATGTCAATTGATATTGAGGAAGATGATATTGTTCTCTTACATGAATACGGTGGTACTCAAGTTAAGGCCGGTGACAAAGATTATGTCCCCCTTACGAGCCTTTCGGTTCAAGAATATGATAGTTTGAAAATATCAAGAATTTGGCTTAAAATTATGCCGTCAAAGGGTGAAAACCCAAAATAACCCCGTAAGAAACACTAACACCTCACACGGGACCAATTTAACTTGTAGGAACTAATCACATAGTTACGAGACTAGGGGAGGACTACATTCACTTTTAGTTATACATGATGAATGTTCAACTAGGAAGCACGGACACTTCACTGGATATGAAGTCTCCACGCATGGATCACACACGGATACGAACACACACAGGTTAAGCACTTTGCGGACACATGGAAGTGTGTTTAATTGTCACTATTATTCACAAACAACCATTAAAAGGGTGAAAACCTAAACCAACTCCCAAACGGCCTCGTAAGAGGCATGGACCTCGCACGGGATCAATGTAACTTATAGGAACTGATCGCGTAGTCATGCGTCTCCCGGTTTGAGAATATGATGATAATTTGAAAACATCTAGATTAAGCTTAAAAATAAGCCATTAAAAAGGTGAAAACCCAAACCATCCCCCAGACGGACCCATAAGAGGCATGAACAACTCGCACATGACCAATGTAACTTGTAGGAATTGACTGCGTAGTCACAGGTCTCTCGATTTGTGAGTATGACAATAATTTGAAAATATCTAGATTAGGCTTAAAAACATGCCGTTAGAGGGTGAAAACATAAACTAACCCTCAAATGGCCCCGTAAGAGGCACTAACACCTTGCATGGGACTACTGTAACTCGTAGGAATTGACCATGTAGTCACGGGTCTCCCAATTTGAGAATATGATGATAATTTGAAAATATCTCGATTATGCTTAAAAATAAGTTGTTAAAGGGTGAAAAACCAAACAAGCCTCTTAACGGCCCCGTAAGAGGTATGAACACATTGCACGGGACCAATGTAGCTTGTAGGAGCCGAGGCGTAGTCACGGGTCTCCCGATTTGAGAATATGATTATATTTTGAAAATATTTAGATTATGCTTAAAAACTTGTCGTTTGAGGGTGAAAACTCAAACCAGTCCTTGAAAAGAGTGCGCGTGCATTCAAATAGAGATATTATTTAATTAAACACAGTTTTTATCAATTAAGTCCTAAACATGCATCTAGGTGTGATTGAATAAGATGATGAAACAAGCAAGAACATTCAAACACGCACATGTGAGGAAAAATCCCCCAAAAGGGCAAAACCATTTATTTTCATTAAAATATTGTAACATATAATTTCTCGAATTACAATGAAAATACAGTGACACAGAATTACCCGCAGGCATCAGATCTGTAGTCGGAGTCTGGAACTTTCCCTTTCCAGGAGGGCAGCAATGAAGACGAAGGACGGTCTTCTCCATAATGGTTTGAACAGACACACGGTTGTGTTCTTGGGTTGCAAATGGATTCACAAAGGTTTGGAAAGTTGTGTGAATCAAAACTTGAGTCTTGGGACTCACAAAGATGAAGACTTCGAGTATTTAGAACTCTAAAAATCCTCTATATAAGTCTTAGAAAACAAATCCTCGAAGTTGGTTTATAAAAGAAAAAACTGGCCTAAAAAATCTGAACACGATCTGCACGATTTTATCTTAGGCAGATCGATCCGCTTCTGATCCGAATCGGTTCGTTTTTTAAAAAGGTCTCTTCGGTTCGCAATCGGTCTGGGGTCTACTGGTTTGGAGCATAGCGGACCGGTCTGTCCTGAGGAGGATCGGTCTAGAGGCGGACCGGTTCTTTTTCCAATCATGGAGGATCGGTGTTGATACCAAATTTAATCTACTGACGTGGACCACTAATAAGAAGACACGTGTCAATCTACATGGCACAATAACAACGAGGAAGTTTATTTCCCCCGACCAAGTCATGTTCGCTCCGAGCAACAAGGATACCCCGAGGAACTACAACACTCCGAGGAACTCCAGCGCTCCGATGAAATCCTGAACGACGAGCAACTAAGGCGGTTCGAGCTGCATCTCGACCATAGCATTGATTGCCAGATAACCAACAGTTCAAAACTATTCATTGACTGCTTATCATCTTGACGCACACGCTTGAAGAACATTAAATGAGTTACCCTTTCAAATGATAGCCTCAAGGACCTTTCATATGTATATCATTTAATGCACCACCCTTTCATATGTAAGCCTCAGGGCTATAAATACATGGTATCTCCCTCATTCAAAGGGACCGGAATTTCTTGAGAGAACTTGTAATCAAGAATTCCACAAACACTCAGCAATAACATAACAGTGGACGTAGGCTTTATTCCTAGCCGAACCACTTTAAAAATCTTTGTCTTATTTATTTATCTGTGATTGAATAATTAGAGCGATCTAGTTTTTTACATCAACAGATTGGCGCCGTCTGTGGGAACGTGTTACAAGCGTTGTTCTCCACCAAAAGCTAAGTTTTTATTTTCTCTACGTATAATCAATTATACATAAATCTTTTGATTCAATCATGATTTTTATGTTTATATGCATAAATTAATTGTCCAATTTTTATCTGCAAAATGTTGCATATCATGATTTTTTAAATCATAACTGTTAGATTAATTCTTATTTAGAAATCTGAAAAATAGTAGATTTCATAAATCATAATTCTTTGCTTAATTCTCAAGTTTTAATTTTATATCATGGAATAAATATTTTAAATGATTACATATACCAATATATACGACGATGATAAGATTTGATCATTTTCATTGTTGATTTTGAAATAAATTTTGTAAGATATTTGATGTCTATTCATATTCCCATCATATTTTTAATAAAAGAATGGGAAAAGGTTAAAGACAATGAAAAGTCTTTTCATGGAAATCATGACCCATATATATTCTCTCTCTCTCTTCAAGTTTGAGTCTCTTTGCATTCACAAGTTTAAGTCTCTTTGTATTCATTTTTAGGAACGATATACTTAATTTGGTTCATCTTCCATCTATGTCAATAAAGTCAAATTGATTGATTTTTTATATAAATTTGGTAATAATTTCGATCATTCACCATATTTTTATCTCTCCAAATTGGGAATAGGAAGGGACCAATATAAAAAATAATTTTCTCTCACCTGAAAAATCATTACCCACCTCTTGTAAAAGAGGATCAGTTAAATAATCATGACCATATCAAGACTCTGGGCACAAATTTGATATGTTAGCCCCTCGTTCATCACATCACATGGTTTCTTTATCGGAATCACACGATATAGTGGATTAGATAATTATTCATTTAATTAACATTATTAAGGCTTAAATTTTACATTGAATGTTATTTTTTTTTTATCTAAAGATTCGATATATTCTGGTCATCCAACCATATATTCTATAATTTGAGTTATCCTTAAATGTTGGTCGGCAACATCCATGTCGTTTGTTGGCAGCGGTAGAATATCGGGGTATAAAAAAAAAAAAAAATGCGAAGCACCCCAGATATTTCTTTAAACACGAGTTCAGCTTGGGGACAAACAGGGGGGCTTAAGTCTTTTTAACTTGTGATCACCCCAAAAATATTTTTAAAACCAAGTGATAAATAATTTTCAAACAGCAACTAATACCTGTTTAGTTGTTGGAGATTAAATACCTTTACGTCTTATTTATGGCGCATATCTAATAAAAATTTGTCCATCTCACACACGTGTGGCACAAAAATATTATTTCATATTTTGAAATTTTTATGCTGATACATATCATATATTGATTGGATGAGTAAATTATTCTCATGATTAATCAATTCAGCCTACACATATGGTAGAGCAAATTATTAATTTTTACAGGCACAAGATTCAATGCCGACGAATGCTGAAGCACAAATTATTCTATATCCGTACGGATTCATATTTTATATTTATCTCAGCATGGAGCTCGAAAAATTTCTTCTCTCTATATATATTCGGCTCCGAGGAAAAGCTACAACAGTTATTATATTTCACCCCCAACGGATAGTTGGTCCGGGTAATTCTTATTTATATTCGGGCCCAGATATCTGCTCCAGCACAAATTATTCTATATATCCATTGGGATTCATATTCTATATTCATCTCAACATGGAGCACGGAGAGATACTTATTATCATATTCAGCTCTGAGGAGAACTGTAACATTTATTATATTTCACCTCCAACGGATAGTTGGTCGGGGTAATTCTTATTTATATGCAGGCCCAGCAAAGTTCTCGGCCATATTCTTATGTTCTGGAAAATATTATTCTTATTCGGCATTCTGCAATTATGCCTCGACAAGATACTTATTCAGCTTTAAGGAGAATTACAACATTCGTTCGGATAATTCTTATTTATATTCAGGCCTGACAACGTTCTCGGTCATATTCTTATGTTCTGAAAGATCTTATTCTTGTTCGGCATTATATGATTCTACCTCGACTGATCGGCGAGGCACTTTATTATTTTTAATTATTCTTTATATCTATTTGGATGCATATTCTATTCTCATTTCAGCATGGAGCTCGACAAATATTTATTATATCTTATTCAGCTCCAAGGATCTCTCCAACATTTATTATATTTTATTCAGCTCCAAGGATGTCTCCAGCATTTATTATATCTTATTCAGATCCAAGGATGTCTCCAGAATTTATTATATCTTATTCAGATCCAAGGATGTCTCCAGAATTTATTATATCAGATCCAAGGATGTATCCTGCATTTATATTATCTTATTCCCAACAAATCTGTTGGTCAGCGCTGAGGAGGTCTCTAGCATTTATATTATCTTATTCCCAACAAATCTGTTGGTCAGCGCCGAGGAGGTCTCCAGCATTTATATTATCTTATTCCCAACAATCTGTTGGTCAGCTCCGAGGAAGTCTTCATCATTTATTATCAATTACCACCAACTCCGGTTGGTAGACAAAATCCAACTCCGGTTGGTAGACAAAATCCAACTCCGGTTGGTAGATAAAATCCAACTCCGGTTGGTATTGGTCGATAAATCTCATTCAAAGTTCACATTCCACAGTTGGGGGCTTCTATTATAAATATATTTGTTCATTTGGTGGCACATTCTTATATCATCATGCAGTCGAGCATCAAATTCAACCCGACTAATCACTTTCTCAGGAGGAATATTTAAGTTCAGGAGGTATATTGAAGTTCAGGAGGAATATTGAAGTTCAGGAGGAATATTGAAGTTCAGGAGGAATATTGAAGTTCAGGAGGTATATTGAAGTTCAGGAGGTATATTGAAGTTCAGGAGGAATATTGAAGTTCAGGAGGTATATCGAAATTCAAGAGGTGTATTCAGAACTATCAGGACATGATGAAAGAAAGCGAAAAGTATTCCACCGAGGAACTCTGTCAGACCAGAAATTAGAAGACAAATTGCCTATATGGAGACTATATGTAGATGGCTCATCTTGCACTACAGGCTGTGGGGGAGGGATCATTTTGAACAGCCCAGACGAGGTCGACATGGAATACGCCCTACGTTTCTAATTCAAAGCTTCTAATAATGAGGTTGAGTATGAGGCCATGGTTGCAGGTCTTAATTTGTCAAATACTATGGAGGCACAGCAGGTTATTGTCTTCAGTGATTCTCAATTGATCATAAATCAAATGTTGGGAATATATGCAACCAAAGGAGAATTGATGATCAAGTATTAAGCAAAGGTGATGGAGTTGGTATCAGAGTTTGTTGCTGTTCAACTGGTGAGAATATCAAGAACGGAGAATGTGAGAGCATACGCCTTGGCCCGATTAGCATCAGCTACTCGTACCGAGCTGCGAAGAACGATACCAATTGAAGCATTAGAAAGTCGGAGCATAGATGAAGACCTGACGATGAATATTATTACCCTTGATTTAGGAACATCTTGGATGGATCCTATCAGAGCATATATTAAGGAGGAACAATTACCGGAGGATAAGCTCGCTGCTAAGGAACCAAAGTTTAAAGCTGCTCGGTATAATGGTATTCGGAAGATAAGCTCGCTGCCAAGAAATGGAAGTTTAAAGTTGCTCGACGAGGAATTATGGCAGGTTTGCAAAGATGTGTACATCCCTCCGAGGTGAATTGATTAAAGAGATCCATGAAGGGTCCTGTGGAGCCCATGTAGCAGGTCGAATACTTTTGCAAAAGGTGATGATGCAGAGATACTACTGGCCGACGATGAGAGCTGATTGTATAGCTTATGCCAAGAAATATGACAAGTGCCAACGCTTTTCCTCCATCAGAAGAACTTCACAAACATTATTGACATCCATCATTTATCCTTGGCCATTTTCTATGTGGGGATTGATTTGGTTGGACCATTGCCGACGACTCGAGGAAGATTCAAATACCTCGTCATCGCAGTAGATTATTTTACTTAGTGGATAGAAGCTGAGCCACTTATTGACATGACATACGAGAAGAAGAGCATCCAGCCCCGAGAAGAATCAAGCTACATAAGAGGAAATGAAGACCGAGCCAAAGAGAGATCTAGATCTCCTCGTCGGGCAGAAGAAAAACAATAAATGGAGAATGTGTGTTGATTTCACCGATCTCAACAAAACAGCGGATGCTACCTCGGGACACGAGCTGCTCATGGATACTTACTCCTCTGGCTACCACTAGATCAAAATGAAACCTGAAGACAGGGAACGACATAACAGCGGCTGATGAACAAGGTTTTTGCCGAGCAAATCAGTTGTAATATGGAAGTCTATGTCAACGATATGCTTAACCCGACGAAGTCCACATTTGGAGTACGAGAAGGAATGTTCCTCGGGTACATTATCAACCAGCGAGACGTTGAAGCGAATCCAGAAACGATCAAAGCTCTTTTAGAGTTGCGATCTCCAACGACGAAGGAAGAGGTGCAGAGATCAGATACCCAAAGTAGGAAAAATTGGCATGGGCATTCATTAATACAAGTTGTAGCAGAGTTTACTGATCCTAATACTCCCGAGAAACAAAAGTTGCTCGCTGATCAACCTGTGGATGTTACAGGATGCAATGCAGAAATGGTTGGGAGGATTCCTAATACTCCCGAGAAATAAAAGTTGCTCGCTGATCAACCTGTGGATGTTACAGGATGCAATGCAGAAATGGTTGGGAGGATTCCTAATACTCCCGAGAAACAAAAGTTGTTCGCTGATCAACCTGTGGATGTTACAGGATCAACAAAAAGTTCTCTAAGGAGCCATGCTCTACGGAGCCATGCTCTACGGAGCCATGCTCTAAGGAGCCATGCTCTACGGAGCCATGCTCCAAGGAGCCATGCTCTAAGGAGCCAAAAAGTGCTCTAAGGAGCCAACCTCCTTTGGTTAGGAGGACAGCTCTACGGAGCAAAAGTGCTATAAGTAGCCAACCTCCTTTGGTTAGGAGGACAGCTCTACGGAGCAAAAGTGCTATAAGTAGCCAACCTCCTTTGGTTAGGAGGACAGCTCTACGGAGCAAAAGTGCTATAAGTAGCCAACCTCCTTTGGTTAGGAGGACATGCTCTAAGGAGCCAAAAAATGCTCTAAGGAGCCAAAAGCTTTAAGGAGCCAAGAGGTGTACACCAGCATGATCAATTACGGTTGGTAAGATAAAAATATACTCTCATATTACAACTTATGTTGGTCGGGAGGTAAGATTATTACAAAAAGTTCTTTGAAGAACAAAATATTCCAAAATACACCAAGTATAGTTGGTCGGGGATAAAAACCCACTAACTGTAGTTGGTCAACGAGGAAAAATTATTGACCTTAGTTGGTCGGACACTTTTTATGAAAATATTTGAAAATTTACCAAGTATGGTTAGTCGAGGATAAACTCTCACTAACTATAATTGGTCGACAAACATTATTTATCCACCCTGGTTGGTTGGAAACAGTTTGAACATTTTTATACTCATTACTTTATTATTAAGTGATCGAGCAACGTTACTAATACTTTGTAAACTTTTTAAGCTGATGAACAACACAATATTGTTATCTTTTTAACAAATACGTATGCATAAATGTAAAGTGTTTGATATTTACAAGACAATAGCAATTAAGATTGCGAACAAAAATGAAAGTCTTTCATTAAAATAAAAAACAAAATACATTGAGAATGAAAATGTATACTAACTATTACATTGAGATTCCTATTCTATTGGTTTCTTTTCCTTCTACTTTTGAAACAGGTTCCTCACCAGCAGGAGGATCATATAAAATATAAGAGAAGTTTATGAAGTTAAGACCTTTCAACATTCTGATATTCATCACAGATGATCTATCCAAGAAGCATTAGCTCATTCCCGAGAATCACTTGTTAGTCCCCGAGAACCTCTTGCTCGTCCCCGAACAGAGGTAGAAGTCAAAATTAGCATCTACAGCATTCAAATCTTTACTACTACTGTCTCGACCAACATTGAAGAAGAAGTTGTATGAAAATGTTTCGAAGTCCACCACTAGCCTGAACTAATCAGATTGAAGAGTTGGGTTTAAAAGCTAGTATGTTACTCGACAAAGTATTCAGAGGATCATAAATCAGAAAAATCAAGCACGTAAAGTTAAGCATTCAGTTGCTCGTCACAAGAGGCAGTTGGTCAGCTAGCAAACCGATCAACATACTTGAAGATTATGACAAGCTACAAGCTGCATACTATGGCATGGCTACATCCAAATTCCCAGGGGTGATACATAGCACACGGAGTTACTCAAAAGAAAGATTAGCAACCATCGATCAGCCTGCATCATACTTCGTCCAGGAGATAATGAACTTTGTGTTGAACAAATCAAGAAGGTAGATCAAGAATTTCACGAGCACCGAGCAACATTGCAGAATAAATACTCCATCCTTTCAAGTAACCCATCAAGCATGAAGTATTGGGGGCTTCTGTTGATACCAAATTTAATCTACTGACGTGGACCACTAATAAGAAGACACGTGTCAATCTACATGGCACAATAACAACGAGGAAGTTTATTTCCCCCGACCAAGTCATGTTCGCTCCGAGCAACAAGGATACCCCGAGGAACTACAACACTCCGAGGAACTCCAGCGCTCCGATGAAATCCTGAACGACGAGCAACTAAGGCGGTTCGAGCTGCATCTCGACCATAGCATTGATTGCCAGATAACCAACAGTTCAAAACTATTCATTGACTGCTTATCATCTTGACGCACACGCTTGAAGAACATTAAATGAGTTACCCTTTCAAATGATAGCCTCAAGGACCTTTCATATGTATATCATTTAATGCACCACCCTTTCATATGTAAGCCTCAGGGCTATAAATACATGGTATCTCCCTCATTCAAAGGGACCGGAATTTCTTGAGAGAACTTGTAATCAAGAATTCCACAAACACTCAGCAATAACATAACAGTGGACGTAGGCTTTATTCCTAGCCGAACCACTTTAAAAATCTTTGTCTTATTTATTTATCTGTGATTGAATAATTAGAGCGATCTAGTTTTTTACATCAACAGATTGGCGCCGTCTGTGGGAACGTGTTACAAGCGTTGTTCTCCACCAAAAGCTAAGTTTTTATTTTCTCTACGTATAATCAATTATACATAAATCTTTTGATTCAATCATGATTTTTATGTTTATATGCATAAATTAATTGTCCAATTTTTATCTGCAAAATGTTGCATATCATGATTTTTTAAATCATAACTGTTAGATTAATTCTTATTTAGAAATCTGAAAAATAGTAGATTTCATAAATCATAATTCTTTGCTTAATTCTCAAGTTT
This sequence comes from Sambucus nigra, assembly GCA_949130495.1. Lineage (NCBI taxonomy): Eukaryota > Viridiplantae > Streptophyta > Magnoliopsida > Dipsacales > Adoxaceae > Sambucus > Sambucus nigra. The sequence goes on along the minus strand of OX422217.1, from coordinate 431,649,513 downwards.
TAATTTTATATCATGGAATAAATATTTTAAATGATTACATATACCAATATATACGACGATGATAAGATTTGATCATTTTCATTGTTGATTTTGAAATAAATTTTGTAAGATATTTGATGTCTATTCATATTCCCATCATATTTTTAATAAAAGAATGGGAAAAGGTTAAAGACAATGAAAAGTCTTTTCATGGAAATCATGACCCATATATATTCTCTCTCTCTCTTCAAGTTTGAGTCTCTTTGCATTCACAAGTTTAAGTCTCTTTGTATTCATTTTTAGGAACGATATACTTAATTTGGTTCATCTTCCATCTATGTCAATAAAGTCAAATTGATTGATTTTTTATATAAATTTGGTAATAATTTCGATCATTCACCATATTTTTATCTCTCCAAATTGGGAATAGGAAGGGACCAATATAAAAAATAATTTTCTCTCACCTGAAAAATCATTACCCACCTCTTGTAAAAGAGGATCAGTTAAATAATCATGACCATATCAAGACTCTGGGCACAAATTTGATATGTTAGCCCCTCGTTCATCACATCACATGGTTTCTTTATCGGAATCACACGATATAGTGGATTAGATAATTATTCATTTAATTAACATTATTAAGGCTTAAATTTTACATTGAATGTTATTTTTTTTTTATCTAAAGATTCGATATATTCTGGTCATCCAACCATATATTCTATAATTTGAGTTATCCTTAAATGTTGGTCGGCAACATCCATGTCGTTTGTTGGCAGCGGTAGAATATCGGGGTATAAAAAAAAAAAAAAAAATGCGAAGCACCCCAGATATTTCTTTAAACACGAGTTCAGCTTGGGGACAAACAGGGGGGCTTAAGTCTTTTTAACTTGTGATCACCCCAAAAATATTTTTAAAACCAAGTGATAAATAATTTTCAAACAGCAACTAATACCTGTTTAGTTGTTGGAGATTAAATACCTTTACGTCTTATTTATGGCGCATATCTAATAAAAATTTGTCCATCTCACACACGTGTGGCACAAAAATATTATTTCATATTTTGAAATTTTTATGCTGATACATATCATATATTGATTGGATGAGTAAATTATTCTCATGATTAATCAATTCAGCCTACACATATGGTAGAGCAAATTATTAATTTTTACAGGCACAAGATTCAATGCCGACGAATGCTGAAGCACAAATTATTCTATATCCGTACGGATTCATATTTTATATTTATCTCAGCATGGAGCTCGAAAAATTTCTTCTCTCTATATATATTCGGCTCCGAGGAAAAGCTACAACAGTTATTATATTTCACCCCCAACGGATAGTTGGTCCGGGTAATTCTTATTTATATTCGGGCCCAGATATCTGCTCCAGCACAAATTATTCTATATATCCATTGGGATTCATATTCTATATTCATCTCAACATGGAGCACGGAGAGATACTTATTATCATATTCAGCTCTGAGGAGAACTGTAACATTTATTATATTTCACCTCCAACGGATAGTTGGTCGGGGTAATTCTTATTTATATGCAGGCCCAGCAAAGTTCTCGGCCATATTCTTATGTTCTGGAAAATATTATTCTTATTCATTGACTGCTTATCATCTTGACGCACACGCTTGAAGAACATTAAATGAGTTACCCTTTCAGATGATAGCCTCAAGGACCTTTCATATGTATATCATTTAATGCACCACCCTTTCATATGTAAGCCTCAGGGCTATAAATACATGGTATCTCCCTCATTCAAAGGGACCGAAATTTCTTGAGAGAACTTGTAATCAAGAATTCCACAAACACTCAGCAATAACATAACAGTGGACGTAGGCTTTATTCCTAGCCGAACCACTTTAAAAATCTTTGTCTTATTTATTTATCTGTGATTGAATAATTAGAGCGATCTAGTTTTTTACATCAACAATCGGTTTGGGGCGGACCGGTCCAGCTGCAGAAAACTTGATTCCATAAATGCTTTGATATTCGAATCGGTTGATGAAGATGCGATCTGGAATTTCTTCAACGATGTAATAGCGTATGACATATAAATAGAAAATGGACAAAAATGTCCTTACAAATCTCCCCCTATGTCTATGCCGGTACAAACATAAAAACATCCGAATTATCACATATCAAATTGCCTATACAAATCTACCCTTCTATGAACCCAAAAACTAAAAAGCTACAAATGAATAAGACTTCATCGTTTGTTCTTCAATTCTCCAGGAATCTTAACGCTTTTCTCATCAGGGTGTGCAATTCAGAGATCATCAAAGAAGTACCTACACACATGAGACAAAACAAATACCACGTGACATATCGAGTTTGAAATGAGATAAACATAGATACCAATTTATGATAAAAGCATAAGCTAAAGCTCAAAAACTCCCCCAAAATTCAAACTCCCATAAAATGATAATTCTTTCTTCCCCTTTTTATGATGTCCCCAAATAGACAAATGAGAAGAATGAATCAAATAAGCAAAATCGGGGTGTCACAGTACACAAAACAGGGCATCAGACAATATGGCAAACGTGCTCTTGCAAGAAGATGATCAGAAACAAATGCACAAACTATTTTTGATTTTTCATTTTTTTCATACAAAAATAAGATACATTTGAAAAAAAAATGCTACAAAAATCACACCATGGATTTAGACTCAAACAACCAAGTCATGGAAATGGAATGAATGGGTGTGAACACATTCGATAGGTAAATCAACTCAATCAATCATATGTCCATGATGCATATGTGTACTCCTAATGAATGAACATCAAAAGTATCCTTTAGTGTAAAGATTGTTGAATTTAGATGACATCGTCTTGTGCAAATCAACAAATCAAAGTCAAAAATGATTTCCACACCAATAAGGTCAAAAACTATTTAGCGTATTTGCAAGCATTTCAAGGACGTGCAAACCCGTTTAAAATTCTCCAACCAAACTCCCTCATAGATATTTTCTTGTAGAGGTAATCTAAATTCTCAAACTTTGGAGAATTGGTGCAAAAACCTAAATGCCCCATAATTTGGCATGTATTTATTTTTATTGCCATTCAATTTTTTCGGGGCTCTTTTAACCTCTTTGGACCTCGGAAAATAAAATCTTCCATTTTTTAGGTCCAATTTAATGGTGGCTTAGTATTTGCAAAGGCAAAATGAACCTTTCGCAGCCCTTCCCCGTTTTCAAACAAAACACACAAACTCACAAAACGGTTTTTATATGCACAATTTCCTTATCAAAATTTATCGCGCTTGGTTCATTTTAAGGACAGGATTGAAGTGAAAAGACCCAACCAACATGTGATAAGACAAGCACAATAATCAAACAAATCCGTGCAAGTGTGCATTAAAGGAAACATGAGTCAAACATGTAGGAAGTAACACTTAATTACATCTTAATGACTCCAAACGTTATAAAGCACAAGGATGAATTGACCTATTATCTCAAAACACTATCAAATAGTCACATGAAAATAATGGAATGATGTTGTGACTCGGTCATCCTAAGTGTTTATCCATAAATGGTGCAAACAAAATCCAAAAATCTTTTTGGATTTTTCAAAACTTTATCAAAATAAAATATTTTTGGGCTTTTCTAAAATTTTATATAAAAAAAATCTTTTTGGTTTTTTCAAAAAATAAGAAAAACAAAACATATGATACAAGATAGCAATAGGCATCAGATGATAAGAAATTAATGCATCCTATGCTAGACACGGACCAACCCTTCAGTCAACTGTACAAATCCCCAAAGACTTCCAAGACTCTCGAATCTAAGGGCATCTAAAGGTTTCGTGAAAATATCGTCTAACTGATGGTCGGTGGGAAGAAAACTCAGGGATATGACTTTCTCCTCAACTAAGTGACGTATAAAGTGCTCGCGTATCCTAATGTGATTTGTACGCGAATGCTGGACTGGATTGCCTGAAATGTGTATCACCCTCGTGTTATCATAGGAAATGGTCATGGTGTCCTGTGAAATCCCATAATCCTCCAGCATCTGCTTCATCCACAAGAGTTGCGTGTAACAACTCCCAGCGGCGACGTACTCAGCCTCCGCAGTGGACAAAGAGATGGAGTTTTTCTTCTTGCTCAACCAGGAGACAAGAGCAGAACCAAAATAGAAACACCCACCAAAAATGCTCCTACAACCATCTACATCCCCGGCCCAATCACCATCCGAATAGGCGGACAAACGATCATTTGTATCAAAGGAATACCAAATACCATATGAGAGAGTCCCACTTACGTATTTGATAATACGTTTGAGAGCGAGTAAGTGTGACTCTTTTGGGGATGCCTGATAACGCACATAGACTCCAACACTAAAGGCTATGTCGGGACGACTGACAGTCAAGTAGAGAAGACTACCTATCATACTCCGATATAAGGTTTGCTCTACGTCCTTGCCTGAAGTGTCCTTACTAAGCTTGATAGAAGTACTCATAGGTGTACGTGCATGCTTAGTGGAGTCTAAACCAAATTTCTTCACTAGGTCTCTAGCATACTTAGATTAGGAGATAAACATCCCATCCTCTAGCTGACGAACCTAGAGACCAAGGAAGAAAGTAATCTCACCTACCATGCTCATCTCAAACTCACTTTTCATCTCCTCCTCAAAGTGGTGAGCATGCTGGGAGCATGTGGATCCAAAGACTATGTCATTCACATAGACCTGGGCAATCAAAATAGCACCGTCATCTCTCCTGACGAACAACGTCATATCAACTCCCCCTCTCTTGAAGCCACGAGCTAAGAGATAGGAAGTAAGCCTTTCGTACCAAGCATGGGGTGCTTGCTTCAAACCATACAAGGCTTTCCTCATATAATAGACATGCTCAGGATTCTTAGGGTCTTCAAACCCTTTTGGTTGTTCCACGTAAACCTCCTCCTGTAGAATGCCATTTTGAAAGGCACTCTTGACATCCATCTGATATAACTTGAAGTGCATATGACATGCGATGGCGATTAATAAGCGGACGGACTCAAGCCTCGCAATAGGAGCAAATGTCTCTCCAAAGTCTACACCTTCTATCTGTGTTTAGCCTTGAGTGACCAACCTAGCCTTATTTCTGATTATGGTACCATTTTCATCTATTTTATTCTTGAAAATCCATCTGGTACCTATCACATTAGTCTCACTAGGTCGGGGGACAAGTTCCAAGACATTGTTCTTTTTAAACGGAAGCAACTCATCCTGCATATCAGATGTCTAGTGTTCATCCGTGAGTGCTTCTTTGTGATTCTTCGGCTTGACTTTGGATGTGTAGCAAACATGGCTAACAACATTCTCGAGCTGAGCACGAGTCTTGACCCCTATAGTGGGATCACCAACAATGGCAGAAGGGTCATGACTCTTGAGAACCCAAGAAGGTGTGTCCCCTAACACATGAGTAGGGTCCACAGAGTGTGGGTGAGGTGCAAGTAAATTACTGCCCGAATCATCCTCATCCTCACACGGAAGGCTAGAATCAATAAACACCGAAGGTTCGTTATCTTGCACAATGATGTTTATTGATTCCATAACCTTGGAGCTCTTTAGGTTAAAAACTCGGTACGCTCTACTATTCGATGAATACCCTAGCAGTATTCCTTCGTTGCTTTGGGAGTCAAACTTTCCTAATTCCTCTCTATCCCGTAAGATGTAGCATTTACTCCAAAACACACGAAAATATGCAAGGTTGGGTTTCTTACCAGTCCATAATTCATAAGGTGTCTTAAGTGTGTGTGGATGTAGATAAACCCTATTCACCGCGTGGCATGCAATAGACACTGCCTCTGCCCAAAATCTCCTAGAAACCTTACGACCTACAAGCATAGATCTAGCCATTTCCTGGATCGTCCTATTCTTCCTCTCAACAATTCTATTTTGCTGAGGAGTCTTAACAGCAGAAAACTCATGTTTGATCCCAATGCTATCACAGTAAAGATCTACCTTTGCTTCCTTAAATTCAGTACCGTTATCACTACGTATCCTATTAATAGTGGCATTGTGTTGATTTTGTAGGACACGGCACTTGGTCGTTAAAAACTCCACAACATCGAATTTCTCCCTCAGAAAACCTATAATTGAGTATCTGGAGAAATCATCCACGATCACGAGGATATACCTCTTACCACCCAGACTCTCAGTCCGAGTAGGACCCATAAGATCCATGTGAATAATCTCAAGTATATGAGAGGTGGTAATGGAATACAACTTCCTATGGGGGCTACGAATTTGTTTTCCCAACTGACAGGGTCCACAAATCGTCAAAGTTGGCTTTCCAAGTGATGGTAATCCACGTACTAGGTCCTTTTTGGCTAAACGAGATAAGTCTCTAATGTTCACGTGACCTAGACGTTGGTGCCACAGATCCATAGGAGTGATCGTGGCGCTGTTGCAGACAAGTGACGATGTGGGCTCAGTCCCATAGCAATTATCCTTAGTCCTCACCCCTCGTACTAAAATTTTATCGGCTTGATTATAGACATTACATGCATCCCGGTCCAACTTTACGAAAAAGTCAGCATCACACAACTGGCTAATGTTGAGAAGGTTTGCTTTCAAACCTTTGACGTACAAAACATACTCTAACTTAGGAAATCCTGGTAACTCTATAGTACCATGTCCTACAATGCTAGACTTGCTCCCATCTCCAAAGGTGACTCTGCCATCCTGATAATCCTCAAGAGACATAAAAAATGAGACATCACCTGTCATATGTCTAGAGCACCCACTATCAAAATACCACTGTGAGGTATTATGTGCTTTGAGAGCGACATGAACAACAAAGGCCCTTTTATCTTTCTTAGGTACCCAAGTAGTGGTGACCTTTTGTTTACCTTTATTGTTGTTGGTGTTAGGCGGAATGTGATAAGCATTCACTGACGGTAAAGACATCCGTCAAAATTCCTCCATCAAACTCTGTGATGTGGCAGCTAAAAACTCAACTCGCTCTCTCAAACTAGTAAAATCATCAGTATGCTGTGATGGAGCAGTAGTACATCGTGTCCGACCCATACTGTAGCAAAACTCCCTGAGGTGTACTTTTCTTTTGCAATAGGTACAAAAGAACACAGTTAAAGGCGGACCTTGGTTTGATTTTCTTTATCGAACTCTCTTTCGAGGATTTTAACAATGGCCATAAGGAGTCGTAGTAAACTCAGGAAATGGTCCAGGTGCAATTTGGGACATGGAGGCACCATCAAAACCAATTCCCTGCCTATCACCAAAACCTAAAGCGGGGCCGAAGAGCATCTTTCCCATCTTTCCAGATCTGTCCTTGATTTGAACCTTGACTTCATGTGCTCTCTCAAGATCATGAGTAAGCTGGACAACAAGGGCTTCAAGTTTCTTCCGAGTCTCCATGGAGGAATGGAGCTCACTCGTAAGACTAGCCACTTGTTTGGTCAAGTCCCCTCTCTCTTTCTCAAAATAAGCTTCTTTCTCTCTAAACAAACTCTCTTTCTCATCAAAGGCAGATTCTCTCTCTCTCTCTCTCTCTTTTCTTAAGTCTTCCTCTAAAGCGGTGATCCTAAGAACTAATGCTTTGTTACGCTTTTTAGTTTTAAATGACTCAGAATATAGCTCGGCGTAGGCGCGTTGAAGATCACTATCGCTCTCACTTGTGTCATCCTCCCCCTCACTCACATCGATTTCACTGTCGAGGTGTCCCTATGAGGCATCATCCTCATCGTCTGAGAAGCACTGGAAGTATTCACATGACTAGCCATGAATGCGGTGAAGTTACACTCATGCGGTGACTCATCTCCATAATCCACCGACTCGACCTCACTGTTGTCACTAAGGGTAGCATTAAGGACAGCTTCGCCCTTTTCTCTATTCAGCCTAGTAACACACTCAAAGGCTCTATGACCCCTACCGTCGCACTCAAAGCATCTCTCGCTTTCCTTCTTAGGAGGGTCTTTAAAAAAAATTCATTTTTCTTTTCAAACTTATTTTTCTCAAACTTCTTTTTATCTTTAAACTTACCATTTTTCCTAAATTTGAGAATTCTTTTGAAATTTTTAGCAAACATGGCTAAATCATCTAGATCAAAATCACACTCAGAATCTGACGTATCAATCTCTATTTTTCTATATGACTCCCTCTTTCTTGCCGACCCCTCACCTTTTATCCCCGGGCATTAAGTGCAATTCTCTTATCTTTAGGCTTGACATATTTATGGAACATATCAATCTCATAGGTTTGCAAATCTCCTACAAGTTCCTCCAATTTTAGCGTATTTAAATTACCTATAGAATTTAGCACAGTGACTTTAGGGATAAAACGCTTAGGGAGAGAACGAAGAATCTTTTTGACAACTCTAGCATTAGGAATGTGTTCACCAAGATTGAAGCTAGTGTTAACAATATCAGACAGTCTAACAAAAAATTCATCAAAACATTTCGATTCAAGCATGGTGATGGTTTCAAATTGAGTTGTCAAATTTTGCAATTTAAACTCTTTCACAGCATTAGTACCTTCATCGGTAAGTTGCAAAACATCCCATGCCTCTTTTGACGTGGTTCACATCATTATGCGTTTGAACTCATCAGGTGTGACAGACCCACAAATAGCACTTAAACCTTAGAATTAAAGATGACCATCTAAACTCTTCTTCAGTCCAAGAGGAGAGAGGTTTTAAATTAGTCACATTTTCAACAGTGACGGAGGGAGGTATCCACCCTCTGTCAACTAAAATCCATACACGTTCATCAATGGCTTTTAATGCAGATCTCACGCAGGCTTTCCAATATGCATAGTTTGTCCCGTCAAAAACTGACATTTTATTATATAACTTCTCCATTATGAACACACTCATTTTCAAAAATCAATTTTTCAAAAATTGATATCTTAGAGAAATTTTGCGAAAAATTAGGAATACGCAATAGATTAGCGTAACCTGCCCTGATACCAAATTGAAAAGAGTGCGCATGCGTTCAAATAGAGATATTATTTAATTCAACACGGTTTTTATCAATTAAGTCCTAAACATGCATCTAGGTGTGATTGAATAAGATGATGAAACAAGCAAGAACATTCAAACACACACATGTGAGAAAAAATCCCCCAAAGGGGCAAAACCATTTATTTTCATTATAATATTGTAACATACAATTTCTCAGATTACAATGAAAATACAGTGACACAGAATTACCCACAGGCATCGGATCTGTAGTCGGCGGCTGGAACTTTCCCTTTCCAGGAGGGCAATAATGAAGAAGAAGGAAGGTCTTCTCCACAATGGTTTGAACAGACACACGGTTGTGTTCTTGGGTTGCAAATGGATTCACAAAGGTTTGGAAAGTTGTGTGAATCAAAACTTGAGTCTTGGGACTCACAAAGATGAAGACTTCGAGTATTTAGGACTCTGAAAATCGTCTATATAAGTCTTAGAAAACAAATCCTCGAAGTTGGTTTACAAAAGAAAAAACTGGCCCTAAAAAATCTGAACACGATCTGCACGATTTTATCTTAGGCGGACCGGTCCACTTCTGATCCAGACCGGTCCGATAGCGGATCGGTTCGTTTTTGAAAAGGGTCTCTTTGGTTCGCAATCGGTCCGGGGTCTACTGGTTTGGACCATAGCGGACCAGTCTGTCTGGAGGCAGACCGGTTCTTTTTTAATCATGGCGGATCAGTTTGGGGTGGACTGGTTCCTTTATAAAACAGGCGGACCGGTCCGGCTGCAGAAAACTTGATTCCATAAATGCTTTGATATTCGGATCGATTGATGAAGATGCGATCTGGAATTTCTTCAACGATGTAATGGCGTATGACATATAAATAGAAAATGGACAAAATGTCCTTACAGTCCTCAAACGCCCCCGTAAGAGACACTAACACCTCACATGGGACGAATGTAACTCGTAGGAGATGACCACGTAGTCACACGACTTTCGGTTTGAGAAGAAAGTAATAATTGCAACTCATATATGCATTTTTTGAGCTTGAATAAGATTTTTTTTAAAATTACTTGGTTACTAATGCCATCTCTTTTTTGTATCCTATTTTTTTTACAAGATAACATTTTATCGTTAGCTTTTATCCACGTAAAACACACGAAGAAGTCAATGGTTTTACAATAAGGGGATTATTTATTTAATATCTTTAATATTCAAGATTCTATTTTTTTAGGTATGACCATGTGGGCTTTTGTAGTTCTATTGTTAACTTTTATGGCCGCGTGACCTTTTGTAATTTTAATGTTATATTTTATGGTCGTGCGGGCTTTACATTGCGCAGGTTTTAGAATGTCTAGAAAATAGAGGAAACTCTGCCCAATTTTTTCGGTCTATGAACTATTAAGACTTGTAATATTTTGAAGTTTTTATGTACATTAATTTATAAACAACATGCGAGATTCACGATTTGTGAATTTTCTTGTTTTCGAAAAATTAATTTTTTTTCTTTGATCCAAAAATTTGGCACAGCTCAAAACCGTGCCAAAAGTGTATCAAATTTTGGCATGATTTCGAACTGTGTCAAAAGTGTACCAAAATGTACTTAATCTGGCACAATTATAAACTGTGCTAAAAGTGTGCCACAAATATCAAATTCTGGCATGGTTTAAAAGTGTGTTAGAAGTGTTCCTGTTTGGAAAAATCTAGCACATTTTTAAGCCGTGCCAGAAAAAAATGGTCATTTTGGAACACCTAATTCTGGCATACTTCAAAACTATGGCAGTCTGCTAGATTTTATCTGGCACAGTTTTAAATTGCGCCATATTGTTGTTTTTGGTGTGGTGCTAGTGCCGACGTCGATCACGCTTTGCACGAGTCTCAAAAGGTTTTCTTAGCTTCCCAAAAGGCCCATGAGACTAGGAAAAGGCCACCAATGTGAAAATGACCTAGATGAAGTCCGAGAATAAGAGGTTGAAGAAGGCTACCGAGAAGAATTCTCGGATCTTATTTTTGGTGTTAACGACCAAGGACAAGGCCTATGACCAAGGGTTTAGCAATGCCTTTATTAAAGTCAAGAAGAAAATGTATTTCATCAGCAGGTCAAGCTTCAATAAGGGCTGGGATTCAGCATTGGACAAAACTGATGTCTCCCTGAGTTTGAATTCTATAGTGAGCATGATTCAAGATCCCTAATAAAGTTGGATTAGGAAGAGGGTGAGGCCTCAGAATATGACCAGGAAAAAGATAGGCCCGAGAAGGAGAAAGAGGTTACTGACCTGAACAATGGTTTGGCGTATCAAGACTAGATGAAGGGAAAAGAAGGCCAAGCTAGTGAGATTTAGCCTAGGTTTCTTTGCTTTTCGTACTTTCCTATCTTTTGAGGTTGTACGGTCTTGACCATATTTTGACATTTAATGAAAATTTATATTTTTTTCCTTTTCATTACTTGCCCAACTATTGAATGCTTTTGAATTCTTTGATTGTTATTTTATCTCTCAATTAATTTCCTTTTATCAGTGTAGTCTAATATTGACTTAGCCTTTGTGCCGATTTCCCAAGAAAACAAAGATATAGATTTTATACTTGATAAGTAAACTTCCCACCAAGATCGTAAAGTGTTTATGTCTATTCTACAGGCATTCCAGAAAACTAAAAGTGCATATGGAGAGAAAGTTAGTAAGATTTACTTATTAAGAACTGAAGTTAAAGATGTTGCTGAACTATTGGAGGGGGAGAAAATTAGTCTGGGGGTGGAGATTGACAATGTCGAGAATGCCTTCAAAGAAGATCAGGAAACCAATAACAGTTTGGATAAAAAAGTAATGAGGATTTGGTACCAACTATTTCATAGACACTATGAAGTTTGGGTGTTGAGCTGTGATGAAGGTTGGATAAATTCCTTAACACACTTGGATGATGCCAAGCATGTTTCCTGCAATCATGGGTTTCTCAATGCCTTGGGAGTCATGAAAATGATCCGTAACTGAGAGATTTGGCATTGTTATGGGTTATACTGTTCCTTTGTTCGGATCCCTCCCCTTAGGAGTACGATATTATGGATCTCAATCGATGCCATCCCTATTCAACTGATAATCAACTACTTTCTCCATCATGATAATAATGATGAGTTTCACCCCAATCTAGATGATGACGATCGTCGTGCTAGAATTACTGACAAGTTATAGTGCCGAAGATGAAGTGATGATAGAAGATCTGTGCTTTGCTTTTTGTAATGTTCTTATCTGACCACTTTGTAAAAAAATATTAATTATAAATGAAATTATGTAGTTATATACATGTTAAACATTTTCCCAATTATTATGCCATTCATGTGTTTTTTGTATGATCTACCTTTTAGAAAGTGCCATCATACAATCATATGCTTAGGACTAACTACGAAAAAAATGCACCTGGTCACAAGGCCATCCACCCATTCATGATTTTAGACTACCAAAGTTTGAACACTCCCCGTAGGTCTTTTTCTTACCTTGGAAATTTTGAATGTTTTTTTGTTAAAATGTGACTTAATATTTAATTTAATGTAATATTGTTAAGGCATTAAAAATATCGATCAGATTTTGATCGAGTACTAAAAATGGCAATTAGATCTTAATCAGATAGACTTGACCAAATTCACAACAAAGATAGCCTTGTTATAATGATAATTTGTAATAATCAATTTCCTTCTGCCATATAGAATAATAAAAATGTTAACTGTATCATTTAAACTTTATTTTATTCGAGAGAAAAAATCTTAAAACATTGAACAAAGTTAGAAATAAAATTTCCTAAGATTAGTTATTTTCCAGACCCTAAGAATATCCGTAGCCCCATTATTTGAAAATGGTAGGCTCCTTAGAGGTCATCTTTGGTAACTTTGAAGGCTCCTTCCCATTTAGGGCCTATCTTAATGGCTTCTTCGCTTTGTCGATCAGTTTTTTGAGGTTGTAATCTCCGGCCCAAAATTTCCTTGGATCAACACCTTTGTTGTACTACTTAGCTTACCTATGTTGATAAGAATCCAATTTAACAAGGCATGTTCTCTTCTTTCCTCAGCTAGGTCGAGTTCAGTCCTTATGATCACTTCATTTAGGTGGTGGTTAGCAGCATTCATCTTCATGGTCTGCAAACCAGCTTCTAATGGAATTATGGTTTCCATTCCATAATCTAAGGTAAAAGGAGTTTCCCCGATCGACCTGTCGAGTGTTGTTCAATACACCTAGAGCACATAGGGAAGCTTGTCCACCCAAGAACCTTCAAATTTTTCTAGCCTCTTTCTTATCTTGTTAAGAACAATTTTGTTGGAAGCCTCATCTTGCCCATTGCTTTTGGGGTATCTAGAAAACTTTAATGATGCTTGATGTAATGGTTATTAGAGGAGTACTAAAATCGTCCACTTTCAAATTTCATCCAATTATTAGTGATAATCGCTCTCAACACTCCAAATCGAGTCAAAATGTTTCACTAAATAAATATGATCATATTGGTGTCTCTTATGTTCACCAAAGGTCCATCCTCTATCCATTTGGTAAAATAGGCCATGATGACTAAGAGATACTTTTGATTCCCTGGTCCTCTAGGTAGGGGGTCCACAATGTCTAGTCCTCATTGAGTGAAAGTCCTTAAACTAGTTAATGACTTCAGTTAATTTGTTGGTACTAAACATGGGAAAGAAAACTTAACACTTACACTACACCAAAACACGCCATTAGTAACACAATTTTACCGTTACTAATAATTTTAGTAACACAATCTTTCTGTTAGAAAAAAGGCGTGGGGCACGAAGCTAGTAACGGTATAATTCTGTTACTAATATTAACGGAAAATTCAGAATTCGTAACGGTAAAATTCTGTTACTAATAGTAAGGTAATTCAGAATTAGTAACGGTAAAATTCTGTTACTAATAGTAACAGTAATTCAGAATTTGTAATGGTAAAGTTATGTTACTAATAGTAACGGTAAAATTTAGAATTAGTAACGTTAAAGTTGTGTTACTAATAGTAACAGTAAAATTCAGAATTAGTAACGCTAAAGTTGTGTTACTAATTGTAACGGTAAAGTTATGTTACTAATATTAATACATATTTAAAAAAAAATTAAGATCCAATATCCTGATTATTATTACCACTATTTAAATCCTAAAAACATATACAAAAACAAGGGCATTATATTCAACATTTATATTTATACAAGCCTCCACTCTTTATTTACAAAAGAAACTTAAACCAAACAAATGAAACATCGTAATACGATCCCCCCGAAAGTTGTATTATTTTAATAAAAGCATCCAATATAACATCCTAATACAATCATCCCCAAATGAGATATTTATATATTATAACAAATCAGATGAAATATAAAAAAGAAGTTCGTTGTTGTCAACTATCAACTTTCGTTCTATTATCATCGTCATCAAGGCTGCAACCCGCAACGCTGGAAACTTGATGAGGCTCTAAAAATGATATTCTGTCAAACAAAATAAAATTATCATATTAGTTATAATATCAACATTTAGTCATACAAAATTAATTTAGTATAAAAAATTATCCACCAGCAAAATTAATTGCACAAGTATATGAACTTATTATATCACATTTTACATTAGCACTTAAAAGTAGGAAAGTTCACATATAAATAAGTTTGTGAACACACTTTCACATCAGCACACAACAAATATTCAATTTTTTTTGGTACTGTTCACACAAACACAAAAACACGCCATTGCTGCACACACAGACACTGAACACACACTTCATACTATTCACATAGACACACTATGATAAAAAAGTACTATTTACATGCAATATGAGTGAGACTATGACATGATCCACGCTTGCCATTTGTTGGCATAATAAAACTGAGGTCCTCACTTTAATTACTTTATTTTATTTGTATTGATTGGAAACAAAAACTTCCATTCATGATAGAAAAAAATAGTGATACTTTAATAACTAACATTATCTTAAACAAAAAGAAAAGATCCAACTATACATGAGCATATTGAATTTACGAGGCACGTACATTATCCAAAGTTAAAACATAAAAAGCTAAAAGGTGACGAAAGAAATATGAAACAACTTAATTTCCATAACTATTTTATCTACTTACCAGCTCTACACAAATTTCTCCATGCATGTGGTCAGTGTCGATTTGGGAACTGAGCCAATAATGGCATCTTTCTTCTCTCCGCTTTTAAAATTATGACAGTTGGGATGCTTCTTATCCCATATTGGGTTGCAATCGAAGGACTCTCGTCAGTATTCACCTTGCAACACTTGAGCTTCCCTGCATACTGCTGGGCTAGCTCATCGATAACAGGGTGGATCATGCGACATGCACTACATCAAAATGTTAATTTTGTGACTGCCTTTTTGTGACTGCCAATAGGGGTGACAAACTAGTCACTCCCGGAAGCAGTCACAAAATTATTTGTGACTGCCATTAGGGGTGATAAAATTAATTGGTTAAAAAAATTTTGAGTCAATTAGTTTGTTACCGCTAATGGGAGTCACAAATGTTACCATATAATTAATTTGTGACTCCTATAAGCAGTCAAAAATTTATAACTGTCACAAGCTTATTAGTAGACATAAGTTATGACTCTTATGAGCAGTCACGAAATTATAACTGCTATGAGGAGTCACAAATTTTAGTCTTAGATTTACTTTATGACCGCTATTAGCGGTCACAAATTTGTAACTGCTATTAGCGGTCACAAATTTTGGTCTAAGACTTAATTTGTAACTGCTATTGGCAGTCATAAATTTGTAACTGCTCCCAGCAGTCACAAATTTTGATCTTAGACCCAATTTGTGGCTGCTATTAGCGGTCACAAATTTATGACTGCTATTAGCAGTCACAAAATTTGTCACCTACTTTAATTTCCCTCTATCTTACGTGAAAAGCTCCCGCTTTAATTTCCCTCTCTCTTTCATTTGCCAAAACCTCAAAATATACCTGTTTGTTATTTTATTTTGGTTATGTGAAGAAGCCGTTGATGTGTATAAATTTTTCTTAGCTGTGAAGAAGCCGTTGATGTGAAGAAGCATTTGCGATTCTAAAACCCTAATTTCTGTGAATCAAACAGGTATATTTTTGGGTATTTTTGTTGTATAATTTATGTCTAAAGCCTAATTTTGATTCTTATTATGTGTGGGTATGTGTGTATATTTGTGTGTATGTAGAGATTTCTGTTTATATGTGTGTGTATGTATAAATTTATGTTTACATGTGTGTGTATGTATGTGTATGTTTAGATTTCTGTTTATATGTGTGTTTATGAGTGTATCTATATAAAAAGTGTATTTTATGTTAATAAGCCCTAGAAATTGTATTGAGGTTATTTTTTTGACAAAATATTATTCAAAAACTCTAGAGATTATATTTTTTTGACAAAATATAATCAAATGGATTTTTAATATTACGAGTTTTGCCCGAGCTTTGTGGTCAACGTTCTCTAGACAAAATATAATCAAATCTGATTGTTTTGTTGTGAGTATATCTACACATCGTTTAACCTCTTTCGTTTTTTGAATATTATCTTGTTTGGGAATATGTTAAATTTTTTTCAATAATCATTTTATACTATTCATATTTAATTTTTCTAAAAATTAATTAAATAACCATTATTTTGTGCTCGTTGAAGTTTTGACGTTTTGTGCTTGGTTGGGTTTTCCTGTGAGTTTTAATGCAATGATAGTATTAATGCAATGATAAGTCAGAGATTATGTTCAAAATATTAGCTCAAACTTCATTTAGTTTTATAATTTACTGAGTTTCTATTTGTTTGTATTGTAGAATTAATGGGGTTTCCACAATATAAAGAGTGGATGGGTGAAACTTATAGAGTGGGGCAAGTATACGTTAATGGGGTTAAAGACTTTGTGAATTATGCAACGAAGAATCTCAAAATTGATATTATCCCATGCCCGTGCAATCGTTGTAAAAATGGGAAACGCTTGAAAGGGGTAGATGTAAAAGTACATTTGTTTCATTGGGGTATGCAAGCTGACTACACGTTTTGGCATTTCCATGGGGAAAGGGAATTTAAGTATATTCCAGAAGAAATACTTGTCAATGAAACCGTTCACACAAATGGCGACCTGTTAGTACATGCTAGGTTAAACGATCTCATAAATGATACGTATGAAGTGCACGCAGCACAAGAAAAGCAAGATAGTAGAGGGAATGCTTTAGGATGTGAGGATCATGTTGTCAACGGTACGGACCAAGTTAAGGATTATATACGGTTAAAAGCAGCAGCTGCAACACCATTATACCATAACTCCAACCCCGACCACACAAAGTTATATGCCATGGTTGGGTTGCACAACTTAAAGAGAAAATTTGGCTTGTCGGGAAAAAGTGTGACGGCAATACTCCTCTGGGCGAAAGATTTGCTCCCCAAAGAAAATACACTGCCAGTCAATTATCCGATCATGAAGGATAATTTGAAAGGTTTGGGTATGAAATACAAATCAATTCATTACTGCAAGTATGACTGCATTTTATACTATAAGGAGCATAAGGACAAACGGGCTTGTCATGTATGTAAGGAACCTAGATATGAACAAAAGATGATAGTACATAATAAACGTTTGTTGAAAGTAGATACGCAAATACCTAAGAAGGTGTTAAAGTATTTCCCTTTAGATCCTCGATTGAAGAGACTTTACACTATACCTTGGATAGCAGAGGCAATGACTTGGCATGGTCGAGCGGAGGTGGGTGAGAATCTCATGCGACATCCGATTGATTCATCTGTGTGGAAATTTGCAAATCAGCGATACCCGGACTTTGCTACAGAAATACGCAATGTTCGCCTCGGAATATCAACCGATGGGTTTAACCCGTTTGGCAAAATTGAGCACATATAAGAGTATAGGGCCTGTGTTTACGGCGCCTTTAAATTTGCCCCCATCATTGTGCATGAGAAAGGAGTTTTCAATTTTGTCGTTGTTGATACCAGGTCCAAAAGCACCGGGTAGTGACATTGATGTTTTCTTAGCGCCACTAATAGATGAATTGAATGAGTTATGGGTTGAAGGTGTGAGAGCATTCGACTCATACAAAAAGGAGGAATTCATTTTGAGAGCTATGTTGATATGGGAAATTCATGATTTTCCTGCTTATGGGACCTTATCTGGGTGCAATGTACATGGTTACCTAGGTTGTCCTATATGTGGAGAGGAGACTGAAGCCAGTTGGCTTAAGAAAAGTGGTAAACTTTTTTATCATAGTCATCGAAGATTTCTGCCCCAAAGTCACAAATTCAGGTCAATACGAAGCAATTTTCTCCCAAAAGGCACCGAGACGCGACCACCTCCACCAAGACTTTCTGGTTTGGAAATTGAAGAAAGGTCATTGAAGGCTGATCAAAAGTTGAGGTGGAAACACCCCATAATTTTGGCCTAAAAGCGCAATAGAAAGGATGTTGATGTCAAAACGGCGTGGTCCAGGAGATCAATAATGTTTGATTTGCCATACAGGAAGGAACATCCTGTCCGACATGTGATAGACATAATGCACACTGAGAAAAATATCATTGAGCATCTCGTAAGCACATGCATTGGTGGTTCTCATTCCAAGGATGGAGAAAAAGCCCGTGAAGATCTTCGTGATTTGAAGATTAAAAGATCATTATGGTTGAAAGAAGATACAAACACTGGAAAAAAGCATATGCCAGTTGCATCTTATACTTTGAGCATTGAAGGAAGAAATATGTTCTTAGAAACATTAAAGGTCTTGAAGGTCCCTTCTAATTTCTCATCCAACTTACGCAGGATTGTCTGCGACACAACAAAAGATTTGAAAAAGTGCAAGTCCCACGATTGGCATGTGATAATGCAACTTATCCCTCTGTTGTTCGGACACTGTTTTTCTGAACACAAGGATCTTCGAAGGTCCATTCTACAAATTAGCTTATGTTTCTCCCTATTGTGTGAGAAAGTTGTCAACAGGACGCACATAATGGCAGCGAAAGAAACTTTGGTCGAGGCTATATGTGTTTTGGAGAAGCACTTTACTCCCTCATTCTTTGACATAAGCATCCACCTTTTAGTGCATTTGTGCGATGAAGCACTTTTATGTGGACCAGTAAGGTACCGATGGATGTATCCGTTTGAACGATTAATGAAAACTTTTAAATATTACGTTAAGAATACACGGTATGTTGAGGGGTCCCTTACTGAGGAGTACATTATGGAAGAGGCTTCCTTGTATGCAAAGGAATATATGCCTAACCCAAACGTTGGAGGTCGTGAACGCTTTATTGATGTATTAGAAGAGTTTGCTGATGAGGAGGCTCTAGGGAAAGGTAAGGTAGTGAAGCTAACAAGTACACAATATAACCAGGTGGCTCGATATATATTCGAGACGCATGAAGACATAGATAAATGGAAAATGTGAGTTTATTTAAAGTGTTTTGTAAAATAATGTAATATGTTCGATGTTATATTCATTAGAAATTAATATTTTTAGTGTTTTAACCTAGGCAATATAATGAGTATGGGCATGCCAAGAGGAGGAAGGGAGGCGTGAGCGCAGACAATGACTTTAGGCATTGGGTAGCTTTCGAGGTGACTACAGTAATACCTCACTTTTATTTACTGCCTTTGCAACATATTCACAATGCAAATACTTTCTTGGTTTCAGTTATTGAAAGCTGGTGAAGTATCGACGAGGCTTTCACGTCTAGCAAATGGGCCTATTTTTGTAGCCAAGGAGTTTGGACAATATCGTGTCAATGGTTTTGTGTTCTCTTCAAGCACACACGAGTTAAAACTCATTGGAAAACAAAACAGCGGCATTTCATATAAAGCATTAACTCATTTCAGGGTAAGCGCGAAAGATAAAAACTTGATAGAAGCTGAGATGACGTATTATGGGATTATAAAACAAATTATCCTATTAGATTATATATCTTTCAGCATACCTGTATTTTACTGTGATTGGGTGAGAGTGCAGGACAAGAATGCATGTATGGTCGACCCTGACACCCACATGGTGAAGGTTGATTTGGCCAAGTTGAAGAGTAAAGACAATGTTAATGATGAGCCATTCGTTTGTGCATTCCAAAACTTAAAGCAAGTGTTTTATGCAAAGAGCCCCAACATTGATCCATGGTCTGTTGTTTTACATTCTCCTCAGCGCTTGACTACATCGTAAACGATATAGAGGCACCTATCGAGATTCAGAGTATTCTGGATGACAACCCAGAATTAAAGAAATTATTAAACGCATTAGAGGAGTAAATGTTTAATTGTGGCATGTTATGTTGGTTTCAGTTATCAAAACTTTTAGAATATGTTGAAAAGGTATAACTTATATTATATTTTTTATATTATTTCCTTACTCTTGTATTAACATATGAACTAATGCATAAATATAAAAAAGCAGAAAATGGCGTCCGAGAATACAATTCCATCATCCAGGCCAGAAAGTTCAAGTCATGATGAACATTCTGCCATTGATTCTCGTGCTAACGTTTCCCTTAACCTATTTGGTTTGCCAATAGGTGGCAAGAATCCTTTTAAAGCTCGAGCCTTGTCTTTGTTAAAATCTTGTATTGGCTTAAAATATGAGAGTTGGGATACGGTTGAGCAAGTAAAAAAGGATGACTTGTGGGATACGCTCATGAAGGAGTTCAATCTTTCGGCTGACTAGAAGGAGGGGTCCATGAAAGCCATTGGTATTCAATTGAATACTTTTAGAAGTAACCTCCGCTCGACTTATTTTAAGGGATTGGTCAGTGATGGGATAAAGGCCCTGAAGGATCAAGTATCGGAGAAAGAGCATATCCCTGTTCGTGAGTGGAATGAATTCGTCTCGCGCGAAGCGGCTGAGGTAAAATTAAAACAACGACACCAAGGCCGGGTGAACAGGGCTAAAAAGACTGACGTCCATTGTCTTGGTCGGATGTCGTATGCTGAGAAAATCGAGGAGATGGTATAAACCCTTTCTTATTTTAATGTGTATATATATTATATGTCTTGCTCAAATAGTTAATGGAAAATTAATTTATAGGTGCTTAACAATAAACAACCTGTTGATCGTTCGGAAGTGTATCTCGAAAGTCGTAGGCGGAAAACTGGGGAGTTTCACCCAAAGGTAGCTGATGATATGGTGAGTTTCATAATCTCAGTTGTAATAATTAAATTCCTTCAAGTTTCATCGTTCATGGTTTTAATCGATTCATAAATAATTTTGCAGCAAAAATTGAGTGAGCTGAGAAGTAGTCAAGGTTCTTCAAGCCAAAACAGTATTGATACAGATGCATTGACTGCCTTTAGAGGAAAATATACTAGGGGGCGACTCGTGGTGTTGGACCCGTGTCCAAAAGTAAACTTAAGGCAATTGCTCCTATAGTATCACAGTTGACTAGAGCAAAGACACGAGAAGAAAAACATGATGAGGATATGGAATTTCTCAAGTCATCCGTTACCATGCTTTTAAGTGCTTTTGAATCGAATGGATTGAAAATACCAAATCCAAGTCCTCGCAATTATACTCCTGCCCCACATCCAAGTCCTCGTAATTACACTCCAGTTCCGCATTCAAGTCCCCATGATTACACTCCAGTTCCGCATTCAAGTCCCCATGATTACATTCCTAACCCCCCCCCCCCCCCCCCCGTCAACTGAGCCAAACTTTGGAGATTCAACTGAGCCAAACTTTGGAGATTTAACTGATCCTCCACATGATCCATATGTCGATTTATTAGATTTTACAAATCAGAGAAAGATTACAAGTAGTCAAGTTGTTGCTTCAGCTGCTACTGGAACGGTGGTGCATGGCCATCAATTTTTGATATTTGAACGTAAGGTTTACATTAGTAGTGTTGAGCCAGGAGAAGAGAATCATCCATTGTATGGTCGAAGTCATGGGGCGGACACTATTAAGGATGTCGAGAAATCTTGGGTGGTTTGGCCGTTGCTTTGTCTTATCCTTAAGTGATCCAGAGTAATTTGTCTTGAGAATTTTGAACAAATTGTCAAAGTGAACAATTAGTAGTGTTTGAACTCTATTTTAAATATTAGTAATCTGTTTTGAATCAATTAGTAATCTATTTTGAATGTCTTCCGATCTAGAACCCGACATAATTGTTAAGTGTGTGAACTTTAGTTGGAACGAAGTCGGAAGAATGGGAAGAATAGGTGTTCGCATTGTGAATTACGTCCTAATTATATCTGCGGATTTGCAACCGGACATCGTACGCAGCATCCCCGTTAGCAGGGGTGATTGGGTTCGATAAATTCTCAATTTTGGTGCCGAGCATCCCCCGGCACGTGTGGGGCTGCATTTTTTGGTTCCGGACCTGTTACATACATTAGATATACCATATGGGTCCAAGAAATCCAGTTTAAGGTGGCCCAATGATCAAATTTCATGAGATTTAGGAAATCAGCAAAGCAGAAAGTTGGATCCCAACATCCGAATCGATTCGGTTTATCAACGAATCAATTCGACCCCTTCCAGTAGCCAATTAAGGGGTTGCGAATCGATTCGGGTTACTTTCGAATCGATTCGGTAAACCAAAAGTGTGAGGTCTCTACATCCGAATCGATTCGGTTTATCATCGAATCGATTCTCCCTTAGACAATGTTGAATTCGAGAGTTTCGAATCGATTCGGTTTAACTACCGAATCGATTCGGTTCACTTGGTCACTTAAAATTCCCTCATTTGTTTAAATCAACTTCTCATTCTCTCTTCTCCCTTAGTCGAAGACCTCCTCCTCTCCCATATCATTTCCTTTATTTTATTCATTTTCACCCTCATGGCTTCCTCATCCAGGGAATCCTCATCTAAGGTTACTAATTCAACCCTCTTAAATTGTTTTCAAGTCTTATTTAGTGTTCTTTGTATAAAAGTAGGGTTAAATGCATTCTTGTAAAATCCACATTTTCTGCAGGAAACTTCATATTTTCTCATTGTTTGTGATGTGAATCTTTAACTTTAAAAATGCCATTTTCACCCTACTTTCTATACATTTCACGCTATATGTTCGATAAAATGCCTCTGTGAAGGTTTTGTGCGCTAAAGCTCCATCTTCGCACCTTTTATCGCACATTCTTGTTGAATTATCCTTGTTTGAGTGTGGTGTGCGTCGGTTACGTCTACTCGACCAATTTTTCCCAACGCGCACCCTCCGAACGTAGTTTCCCCAAATTTCACGATTACTTTGATTTTATGCATCGCACTTATGGTGTGTGTATTGAATTAATGTTTTGTAGGTTCCTTCGATCACCAAGCCATCATCCAATGCGGTTACTGGACGGGGAGGCGCTGGTTTTAAATCTTTTCGTTCCAAGGATGAGATGGAGTGGTATCGGGCCATGTTCAAAACCAGTCGCCCGATTGCTATTGAGAAGGAGGTGATTTTAGATGAGATGTCAGCTTCTGTAAGACGGTATTTAGTCAAATTCAATTGGGAGGCCCATCTGTCCATGAGAGGGGAGGTCAACGAGGACCACGTGCGCCGTTTTTATGCTTCTCTAGTATCTACGCGTGGCGGCACGTATGAAGCGTATGTGGGAGGGAGGCGGATTACTATTTTTAAGCCCATGTTGGCTGCACACCTTAGTGGGGCTTCTAACCCCGAGCTCTATCATTACTCGGTCCTCGCAGATGCGCCTCAGCTTCCACAAGAGGTACGTATTGCGCATCTTTCAACCGGTAAGATTTGGGCGGGGGAGACTTTCCCCACTTCGGGCATGCCCGATGTACATCGTATCCTCCATCTCATCGCCGTTAATTCCATCATTCCAACTCAGACCAAGGCTGTCCTCCGTTACAAGCAGACCCTCTTCTTATATAGTCTTTTAGGGGATGACATGGTCATCAGTCTTCCCGCCCTCATGTTGCATCAAATAGTGAACGCTGCCTATAGCGAGAAGGGAACCACAACCCTTCCTTTTGCTCGACTGATTTCCTGGATTTGCAGGGATGCCGGATGTGAGGTCTTGGGCAGCGACAAGATACCTAGGCTGCCCAAGGTGTTTAATGATAAGACCATTGCTAAAAGCTTGGGGCAAGATTATTGGGAGAGGAGGAAAAAGCTTATGTTGGATGCTCCTGATGCCCCTGATGCTCCTATGCCGGATATTCCGAAAGTGTCTCATCCAGTCCCACCTCCTGATGCCCCTGATGCTCCTGATGCCATTGAACTTGCTCAACAGGCATACTCCGAGTACACGAGGGAGGATGTCACCGCATCAATACCCCCAACGGCTAATATACCTAGACTTCACGAATCGTATCCACTGCGTGGTGACTCCTGGTCTAGATTTAGAATGATTTGTTACATGTTCATGGCATTCCATGTCATCGAAGTGTTATGTCGTTACTTTTTTTAGTTTATTTTTTATTCTATGTTCATTTTTTACTTGGCGCCCACTTAGGGGTTGTTTGATGTTAAATTAAGTTTAACAAGTTTTATGTGTACTGGATATTTGGAATATGAGAAATATAAATGAAATGTTGTCAAAATTTTTAGACTTGTTATCACGATATTTATTTTACTTTCATTATTTCATCATTTTGTGAAAATATAAAGATATTTGTAATAGCTTTTACAACATTTAAAAATTTTAATTTTGTAACTCCTAACAGGAGTCACAAATTTGTCACTACTATCAATTTTGTAACTGCTAACAGCAGTTACAAATATATGATTCGTAACTGCTATCAGCAGTCACAAATATAACATTCGTAACTGCTCACAGCAGTTACGAATGTTATATTTGTGATTACTGACAGCAGTTACAAATTGGGGTCACCAGTCATAACTCCATAGGGGTTATAAAAAATTGTGACTACTGTTAGGAGTTATAAATTTTCTTTTGTCACCCCCTAAATTATGATGGTAAATAGCAGTTATAAAGGTCATTTGTGAGTGCTAACAGCACTCACAAATCTCCCATTTTGGTGTAGTGATGGCCCACACCATGGGGCTCAAAATTCAACGAGAACTGCGGTATCGCACTCGAGGACAAGTGATTGCCATGTTGCATCAGTGACAGGAGCAACTGCAGATCTCACAAAACGAAAACCAATGTCACATTTCTTCAATGTTTTCTTTTGGGGTAAAAGCCCACTTTATTTACCATAAAAGAGATAATAAAATAAATCCAAAGACAATATCTCACAGAAAAAGAAGTCAAACCCAGAGGCTAGGAAAACAAAAAAGAGAGATTATAAAGTTAAAATTTTTACTTTTATTTATTCATCGTATATAGGTGTATTGGTGAGAAAGATTAGTTATAGCTATAATTAAACATGTTGGTCTCCCCCTTGTACTTAGAACATTATTACTGTGAATATGGAAATGGGATAGGCAAACCTCAATTTCTTGTCAACAAATTTACATCAGAAACAACCAGTAAATCTGAAATAAATCGTCAAGAACAACCCAACCAAGTCTTAATCCTTGCAAAATCCCTAAAGAGATGCTTGTGATAGCAATATACTACCTCGTCCCAAATTTCCTTCTTTCTTTGTTTGTGGGAAGAGATGATATCTTCCTTCAATGCATCCACATCATCATTTTCCTTCTTTCTTTGTTTAAGTTTTGCATTTGCCACCCCTAAATGCATCAATTGCTTCTTCGAAATTAGGGGACAAACTGCACGAACTCCTCCCTTTTTCTCCTTCCCAAAAACCTCTATCAACCCATCATTCTCTATGCATTGCCTCTTGCTACTACCCTCTCCACTCTCTCTCTTTCTTTTCTCCATCGCATCCTTTACTTTATCCTATCAAATGAGAAAATTTCATTAATAAACGCAATAAATAATACTAAAAATACTATTATTTTTCATGTAAATATCCAGATAGTAAAGCTTAGCACTGTTTAAGGCATTCTCCATTTTGTCCTCGTGTCCCGCAAGCCATGTGTCTACTCGTGTTAATTCTTCTTCTGGGTTCGATTGAACCTACAATTTAAATATCACATGTTATACACAAATGTAGTGTTGATATTTGAAAAACATTATGATACATACCATTTCATATTGCAAAGCAGCATAGGTGCGACGCCCAAGTGTATGGGAATATTCTAAATTGGTTCGATTCTTGGCATTTTGAATGTTTTGTGACTTATTTTTTGCTTTCCTTTCATTCTCACAAAATAATCTCCATCTGTTGGGATTAACACCTTCCGGTAGGACTCCAGGATTGTCTTCAGTAGGCAAAAAACATCTCGTATTACTTTTGTGTGTCCTAAACTTCTGTGCAAACCGTTTCTCCATCAGCGGGCGAGCCACCTCCGGTTTAACATCTAACTCAAATCCTACCATTAAAGCATTTCAAACATCATCTTTGTAATTGTTTGGCACAACTCTCCAATCTTCGTAACTAATCGGAATATAAGATCTACAAAGATCACCAACACGAGTGCTCCATCTCCCACTCCATGGACCGACTACACTCCCATCCACTTGAACGGTGACTCTCATTTTACCATCTTGGGTCATATATTGTAATTGTTTAGCCTTTTTATCCATTTCTTCTTGCTTCTTTTTATTTTCTTGATGCGGAGTGGATGATATTTGTTGCGGTGTTGATGACGTTTGTTGTTTCGAACCACCACTTGCACTTGAAGCCATGATGCCCAATACAGTGCTGCCAAAACAAAAAATAGATGCCAATAATAGAAATAACTGTTATAAAATAATATGCATTGAATTATCATATTAATACAACATTAGCATATTGATAGATATATATATAGAAATCACAAGATGATATCATTAAAATCACAAGACGCTACTTTCAACGGTTAACATACCACCAATAAATTTATATATTAGCAACGGGGTAAAACAAAATGCAGTCATATTGGTAAAACAAAACAGCTTTCAACGGTTACAATATCCAAAAGAAAATATTAAAACAACTAAATCGAGTCGTATTGCTTGAGCAAACTTTCCAAGTGAGGTTGGTCTTCAAGAATAGATTGGAAGATTGTTGGTGTCTCTAAATCGTCCACTTGACTCGTCAATCTCTTAGGTGACTGTATAACAACCCACCAATTGGGATTTTTAAGATCTTTTGAATAGAATACTTGACTAGCCTCGAATGCGAGAATGGCAGGCTCATCATACTCATTATCAACGCTCTTAAGCTTATCAAAATTTACCATCACTAAGTTGGAGTCCGTACAAAGCTTACAACCATTAGTCTTATCCTCCACTCTCACCCAATCACAATAAAATACCACCTCCTTAAACAAGGTATAGTCCAGCTCAATAATTTGTTTGATAACTCCATACCACATAGTCCAAGTATTTGTGAGATTCTTATCACTTTTTTTAGCTCGAAATTGTGTCCATGCCTTCAAGCAAACGCCGCTATCCTGTGTGACAACAGTATCGTCGTGATACTTAGGAGAGAATACGAAACCATTTACATGATACTTTTTATATGTTTTAGCCTTGAATTGCGTCCCTTGAACTAACCGCCACAATGTTTCATTTGTCTTCGTCTCTCCTGATTTCAGCAACTGTTTGATGAAAACAAATCATAATTACTACAATGTTTCAATTATCATTATACTTAATGGAAAGATTAATAAAAATATTAGTATTTATATAATCACCTTCTCGGATAACCAAGGGATAAAAGAAGTTTGTTTCTCCACTTCTGTCATTTCAATCCCCTTCCCTTTAGGACGAGACACGGATTTCAGTGATGCTTCATATTCACTGCAATATGTAGTTTGATATAAGTAATTATAACTCAAAATGATAATTAATTCTTAACTATAAACAAACTAAAGAACTGAAACCTATAGTACTCTTGAAATCCATCAACATTTAGTCGAAATAATACCCATCGACGTATTTGTTGAAACTGTATGGGTTCCAACGCTATAGTCTTATCATCAAGAAAAGGCCCTTCATCAGAGAACTCTCCACCTTCCTCTAAAAAGGCCTCACGGGAGCATTTATGATTTCCATCAGATGGATTTGGCATGTACTCCATGCAATATCTAACAGATTCAGCAACAACGTAGGATTCTGCAATTGAACCTTCAACATACCGCTTATTGCTGGGTATATCTTTGAAATCTTTCATCGTCCTATTTGTATTAGGTAATAAAAATTAATAACAAGCATTATTAACTTAAATGGGTCATATTTTACTATATTAAAAGGTAAAAAAAAATCACCTTTCGAACGGATACATCCAATGAGCGTTGGTGGGTCCATAAACCAGGGCTTCATCTCCTAGATGCACAGTGAGGTGAATGCTAATATAAAAAAACGTAGGTGGAAAATATTTTTCCAACACGCACAATGCTTCAATAACCATGTATTTGGCTCTTTGGATATCTTGCCGAATTAGGACCGTAGAGCATAACATGTTAAAGAACAAACTTAATTATTGGATTGCTCTTCTTAAATCTCGATGTTTCAGAAAGGCATGTTGGAGCAACACAGGTAGCAGATGTTCAATTATGGCATGATAATCATGCGACTTTAAGGAGTGAAAAGATGGGGGACTAAGACTTACTATATTGCTCAAGTTAGAGGAAAAACTGGTAGGAAGCTTTAAGTCCTTCAAAATTTGGCAGAATTGTTTTTTTTCTTCTTTATCCAAGATAAATGGTGTTGTTGGTTTTATCGTTTTTCCATTGCGTCCATCAACTTGAAGCCATTGACCGCTGTGTATGCTCATACCCTTCAAATCCAATCGACCCTTTTCAGTATCCTTTGTTTTATTATCATCAAGAATTGTGTTTATCAAATGTTTTGCAACATTCTTTTCAATGTGCATCACATCAAGGACATGTCGAACTTGATGATATGGCCAATATTCCAAATCAAAGAAAATAGAGTTTTTATACCAAGCTTCTTTAACTTCAACATTAGCACTCCCATTAACATTATTAGACTTTCTCTTCTTAGCGGGAACTTTTGATACTTTTCCAGGTACATACTTTATATTTCTTAACTTCTCCACAAGTGCATCTCCGTTTAGTCGAATCGGGGGACGCCCAACTTCTTGTGTCCTAAGTCCCAAACCTCTACCACTCCTAAGAGGATGATCGCTTCTAAGAAACATACGATAGTTTGTGTAAACTATCTTCATGCTATGTTCTAGCCAAATGGATGGAGTGTCATAGCCACAAATGGGACATGCTTTGTAACCATGTGTTACACACCCAGATAAGTTTCCATATGCGGGAAAATCATAAATACCCCACATCAACATAGCTCTCAACGTAAAAGGTTGCATTTTGTGCATGTCAATAGCTGAAACTCCTTCCCATAGTTGTTTCAACTCATCTACTAATGGTTGAAGAAAAACATCAATGTCTTGACCTGGTGCCTTTGGCCCAGGAATCAGCAAAGATAAAATTTGGAACTCACGCTTCAAGCATAAAGAAGGTCCCGCATTATAAGGCGCGGTCATGACAGGCCAGCAACTATAACTACTAGACTGAATACCATGGGGATTAAACCCATCTGTTGCTATTGCAAGCCAAACATTGCGCCCTTCCTCTGCGAAATCGGGCCATCTACTTTTTAGCATTCTCCATTGGGATGAATCACAAGGATGTCGCTGATAATCCCATGAACTTGTTGCCCGATGGTGCCATGTCATTTCATGCGCTATCCAAGGTATAGTGTACAATCTCACTAGCCTTGGAATTAAAGGGAAATGTCTTAACACTTTCATCGGTTCTTTGC
This sequence comes from Sambucus nigra, assembly GCA_949130495.1. Lineage (NCBI taxonomy): Eukaryota > Viridiplantae > Streptophyta > Magnoliopsida > Dipsacales > Adoxaceae > Sambucus > Sambucus nigra. Next base: position 431,619,933 of record OX422217.1, on the reverse strand, counting down.
ATATCCTTTTCCCTTTCTTTGAGGTCACTGCATATCTCGGTTATCCACACTGAGGACATTCCTCCAAATCTTCATTCTCTTTCCAGCATAAAATACAGTTGTTAACGCAAGCATGAATGTAATTTGCTTTCATCCCTAGGTCTTTCATCATTCTCTTCATGTGCGGATATTTTTCTGGTAATGTGTTTCCTTTTGGAAGCCACCTCTTTAAAACCGACAAGAGAGAGGTCACGCTATTTCCCGACCAACCAAACTGCTTTTTCAAATTACGTAATTCAACAATTGCAGAGAGAGTAGTCTCAGAACCCTCACATGAAGAGTAAAATTTCTCGATCGCTAATTTATTATATTGATCATACTTCCCATTGTTGACATACGATTTTTCAGAGAATCCTTTCTGACCGGGTTCTACACAATGTTGTTCGTGCACTCCGTAACATGTGTCAACTAAGTTTCGCAACCTTTCATTCTCATTGCTATCAACTTCATCATGTCCTTCACAATCAATAGTATCTACTACGGGACATGTTAGGTTCGATGATAGTGTTTCACCATGAAACCCACTTAGTATATGTCCTGTCTATACCGTGCATTATCAAATGACCCTTGATATCTACCGCAGTAAAACGCTTCTTATTTCGGCACTTAACACATGGACAAGGAAAGGTCGAGAATTGATGGCCATTGTTTGCAATTGCAAAATTAATAAAAGACGCAACTCCATTTGTGTACACCTCACTTATTCTATTCCTCTCATTCATCCACTCTTTGTTCAATGTTTGTGACATTCTGCACTACCAAAAAAAATGGTTTACAGACAAGTTATATGATTATATACAAAAAAATAGAATTATTGATACACATAAGAAAAATCACAGTTACAACATGTAATTTTGTTAGAACAAACCTTAAAGTTCAGGGGAGGGGTGCAACTTCCTTAGTTATATACAACTATGTGTTTTAATAGTATAAATCAGTGTATACAATTATGTGTTTTAATAGTATAAATCAGTGTATTAAATACAAGGTCTAGTAATGTTATAAATCAGTATATAAAAAATATTCTAAGCTTTGGATTTAATACAAAATAATCAAAAAATTGAACCAAAAAATACAAAAAAGTATGTACCCAACAACAATAACAAAAATACATTGCATTTTACCAAAAAATAAACTTGTAACCCAACATCAAATCTCTTATGAACAGTAAATCGCTTAGAACGTTTTAGACAAATCTCGTATGAATGAGATAATTACCTTATGAAAGCAAATCGCAATTCCCAAACCCTAGGTTGTGATGTGAGCGTCGAATGCTTCCAAAACCCTAGGTCACGCTAACTGAGACTTCTTCCAAACCCTAGGTCACGCTAACTGAGACTTCTTCCAGAACCTAGGTCACGCTAGGTCGCGCTAGAGCATCGCGTATTGGAGAAGATCGTGTATTTTAGAGAAGAGGAATAAGATCTCGATTTGGAGAAGAGGAAGAGCAAACCCTAGGTCACGCTAGATCATTTTGGAGAAAGACAATTTCTTTGAGTCGGGGACATTTTGGAGAACGCTAGAGTGTATTGTGTTGTTAGAACGCTAGCTAATTACTTTTTTTTAAATTACTTTTAAAATATTTAAATAATATTAGTAACACTTATCAGATATTAGAAACGGTATTGTGTTGTGAGAAATAGTAACAGTATAATACTGTTAGTAATACAAAAAACAGTCTGTTACTAAAAGCTTCTTTTGGTGTAGTGTTAATTCACTTCTAGACATCAGAGATTCTGTCTTTTTGCATATAAGGCCATCAATAGACCTCTTTGATGGCTCTGATTGCCAAAGACCTTCCCCTGATATGACTTCCACGTATTTCGTCGTGCACTTCGTATAAAATTTGGTCAACATCATTTAGGTGCACACAATGGAGGTACATACCAGATAAAGGTTTTGCTTACAGAGTTTTCCTTCACATAATAGGTAGAACTGAGCCACTTTTACCCTGATTGGATGGGCTTACTTTTTTTTATCAATATAATATCCTAGTGTTAATAGGATATGATTGGGCCCATCTAGTTAGGAGCTCTTTAGATGGAGACGACTTATTCGATGAGTTTTTGTCTCATGATGCATAGTTAGGTGATGTATTCCACTTTAGTTGTTCCTTTGAGGTTGGAATTAATGTTTGAACCCAAAGTGGACAGAGCATCTACATGACCATTATTTCCTCAAGAAATAGTTGAATATGGGCCTTTTTAAACTGGGAAAATAGGTCTTGGATAACCTTCAAGTATGCTGACATGCTTTCATCTCTAGCGTTATAGTCTTCTAATTTTTTTATTAGATATGATTCTCGAGTCATAGAAAACATAAAGGTAACTTGCACCAAGAGATAAGGCCTTATTTAATCCGATGATGAGATCTTCATATTCAACATTATTATTATATGTTTAAAAACCAAGTTTGATCCCTTGCTCGATCATAGTCACTTCTGGAGTCATAAGGATAATTCCAACTCCTTCCCCCTTTAATTTAGAGGTCCCATCAATATAAAGTGTCCACTTGTTGAGTTGGTTAAACCTTTATTAATTGTTTAGTCGGCGAGTTCTCCTTGGTCAGGCTCTTGTCCTTCGTTTAACACATCGATGAAATTTTCCAACACTTGCCCATGATTGCAATCCTCGGTTGATAATAAATATCAAACCTCCATAGTTAAATCGACCATTTAGACATTCGTCTAGAAGGGTTGGCCTTTTTGAGGACTGCCTTAAGTGGAAATGAGGTTATGACTGTGATTGAATGGGCTTCAAAAGTAGTGATTTAACATCCATAAAGTAATGGCTAGGGCGTAAGATAGATTTTCTAGAGGAAATTTCTCGACGCCCAATAAAGTCTTTCTAACATAGTAGATTGCAGATAGTGCTCTTCCTTCTCGTATATTAAGGACGAGTCGACTATATATTCAGACCTCGTAAGATATAGATAGACTGGATCTCCCGAATTCAAAATTTCTAGTGGAGTTAGTCATCATATATAGGACATGATTTGAATAAGTTCCTTCGAGCATTCTTTATTCCAGGTTAAACCCTTCATTTTCTTCAAGTGCTTAAAGAATGTTCAACACTTCTCCAAAGATTTAAAGATGAAGTGGTTGAGAGATGCTAACATTTAGATCTACTTTTAAACATCATGAACTATTTTTTGTGGGAGAATATTATTGATCATCTCAATTTGGTTTGCCCCGATGCCCCTTTAGCTAGTAAGATATTCCAGGAAGTTTCTGGATTGTACTCTAAATAAACATTAGGCAGCGTCGAGCTTCATCCTATAGTATATTAAAACCTCGAATGTCTTCATCGGATCTTATGGGTGGTCAAATTTATACTTTCTCTTCACAAGCATGTCCTCTATATAGACATCCATCGTGTTCCTAATTGTTGTTTGAACATTTTGTAAGTTAAACAATCGTTGGTAAGTTGTTCCTACGCTCTTTAGCTCAGATGGGATGATTATGAAGCAGTAGAGGCCAAGAGTGGTAATTAATGTGGTCTTTTCTTGGTCAGGACCAAATATAGGAATTTGGTGATAGTCTAAGTATGCATCTAGGAAAGTCATCCATTCATGCCGTAGCATCGACCAACTGATCGATTTTTTATAAAAGAAAGTTATCTTTGGGACACGTTGTATTAAGGTCGGTGAAGTCTATGCAGACTCTCAACTTCTCGTTACACTTATTTATGAATATTGGATTAGAGATACATTTGGCGAATTAAAATTATTTAATATACCTTACCTCCAGAAGTTTCCCCACTTCTTCTTACACATACTTAGCTTTTTCTAAGGCTATTTGGCCTGCCTTTTATTTGATCAATGGTAATGGTGGGTCTACATGAAGTCTATAGCACGTGACTTAGGTATTAATCCCATTCATATCATAAGGCTGCCAAGAAATTACATATTGATTCCGTTTTAACAGAGAATCAATTCTTCTTTTTCATGATTGATAAGTGAGTTTCCTATGAAAAATATCTTCTCCAAATGTGATTCGTCAAATACTATTGCTTGTAGTGGTTCTATGAGTCTATCTGCAGGGGACATCATTATTTCTTTTACCCCGGATCCGCCATACTTTAATTTTTACTTCGATGGAGTAGCCCCGTTCTTGGCTGGCTCATCCACGACCACTTTTCCTTCTATTCTTTCTTAGGAATGATAACAACAATAAATCATTCCTGAGTGATGATCTGATTTCCCTTTATCTCCATATCCCTTAGACTGGAAGGGAATATAAGGCACATGAGATCTTCGTTATTGTTTAAAAGTATCATCGCCTGTCGGTACTGGCGAACATGATCTATGGGAAAATTCTTCCAATTATAGATCTTGAATATAGGCGTGGAAAACTTTTTAGGAGGCTCCGATTCCTCATTTTCTCTTCAGAATAGAGACCTCATATGACTAATAAGGTCCATCTTGACTAATTTCTTAGTGGACCTGACCCACCCGATGAATGGGATGCTCACCCATCTTTACAAATGAGGTCCTGAAGTTCTTTCTAGCAATTTCCTCCTCCTTATTTTCCTTTTTCAAGCGGACTCCTTTATCTGGAATGCCTCTCATTATGACGCGAACTCCTTCTTCGTCTGCAAGTTCTTCTTGATTGAGGGTTTGGTGTTTAGGCATAATGTTTACTCTTTTCCTCGTGGATTTCTTACTCCATCCTTTGTAGTCGACGTTAAAAACATGCATTTCCCTCATGTTGGAGGAGGGTGGCCTCCTTATGTTGATGGAGATGTCGTTCATAGGCATCCACAAGTCATAAAATTTGGGTTAATTTTTTTTTTCTCGTTGATTTCCATAATTTGCTCCCCTTGAGGACAATAGCATGAGTTAGGAGTGTTGCGAGTGAGACCTGGCTCTAAGTGCTGGGGGGGGGGGGTATTTTGTTCATCCTTTTGCTTGCCATTAAAAGGCATAGGTGTGCTGCGTGGGTGAGACATGACTTCTCGTTATCTCTAATTAGAAAAGGAAAAGATACTCATTTTCACGGACGCCATCAATTGTAGGTGGTAAATCCTACTTATATCAATTTTAAGAAATAGAGGTAAGCAGTAAAGGAAAATCACACAACACATAATATATGTGGTTGGGAAATGTGCCTACGTCTACGGGGTGCTTCTCTCTCTTTTTATTGATCAACTCGCAATAGTATGAATTACATACCGATTTTTCTAAGGGCAAGGGTTACATTTATACGGAATAAAAAGAGAATGAGTCGCCTGAGACTTTATTACCTTGTGGTGTAGTGCTGATCTAATTGTATCCAATGCCGATATTTTCACTGATAAGATCCTTTTTTGTTCTTATCTTTAAATTATGATCGTCTATCAGGGCTTCCAGACACGTGTCAAGTTATCCAATTTGATCAAATAATTTACCCACAATATTTATTTACCTTTCAAATATAAAAACTATTTATTTAAGAAATGTTTTGTTTAAACCTTTTTTAACAATTATGGTTTTAATTTTTTTTAAACATAAAAACTATTTTGTAAAAAACTTGTACTGTTCAATTTTTTTTTTCTTTTAAAAAAATTGTTTATACATTTTTACCTCTTTAAACTTAAAAATATACTTTAAAAAATGTTTTATTTAAATTGTTTTTTACAAATTTTTCTTAAAAAAATTCATACTTATTTCCCTTTAAGTATAAAAACTATTTGGAAAAACAAAAAAACTAGTTTTTAACAATTGTGTTTTTAAAATAATTATGTTTATCTTCCTCTCTCTCTCTCTCACACACACACACACTCCTTAGGATATTTTAATAGATTTTTGTGCTATTATTTTTTATTTTTTATTTTTGAATATTTTGAGGTTTGTCCCCTACTAATTTGTCTAGGTCATGGCCCAAAAAAATAAAAAGTATTTTTAACAATGAGATAATAAAAAAAGTAATTACATTGGTTCCTTAAATCTTTATGCTCTAATAAAAGGGGTGTGAGGGGCATGTTAAGTATCATTAACCTATAGTTAAAAAATTTGAATTCATTGTTAAGGTATAAGTCATGTAACGAACTTCCATGTGGCAGAAGTGGTACCATCATTTTCTCACAGTAATTTGAAGGCATAACGTGGTGCACGTGGAACAATTCTTTTGTACTAGAAAGAGTATTATGATTTGGATCTCTAATGAATATGAACATGTTAAGCATTTTAGAGACTTTCATCATATGTGCAATTGTTTACCATGTGACATAGTTGGCTCCTAAGTAGCCTTGTTTCATACATTGTTGCATTATAAAGAGAATGTTAAAGATAGAGTTGATTTCTCTCTACCTTCTCTCCAACTTTCTCTTTATAGAGTTTATTTCTCTCTACCTTCTCTCCAACTTTCTCTTTATCTTCTTAGAGCTATCATCTTATCTGTTTGAGTTTGTTGTTTTCCTCTGTGACACCCCCGCCTAATTAAACCTTGGGTGATCAAGCCATAATTTAATTTAAAACAGGTTTCTTAAAGGGTTCATTCTTAACATCACTGTCGAAAGCTTTTTAGTTACTAACCACCTAAGTGAAATTAATCTAGTGCCAAATCTTATCTTCCTTAAACAGATAAACAACTCATGCGGAACAATACAATTTAAGCAGTACTAAACCAATCATCATAAATAACTGAATGAAATAAAGTCTCGCAAAAAACCATGGCTAAATATAACGAACTAAAAATCTAAAATCAGAATAACTGCAAATGTAAAGATTGGACAACATGTCCCAAACTGAGAGTACAAGACCTGAGATCTTACACTAGATCTGAAAAAGAGAAACGTCTAAACAATTCGTGCAAGATCCACACGTGCTGCAGTTCCCAAATCCCTGGAATGAAGTCATGCTGGGTGTCCCTGTGGTTGGGCACCTATAAGGTTTTTGAAAAGATTTCACATAGCACGAGTTAGTACTCAAAACATTTTAAAAATATTTTGTAAGCAACTATCACAATTATGAGTTATTGATTACACAAGTTAAGACTTAGCACACTCTTTTGAGTTACCTAACCTCTCTCCTATAGTGCACGCCTAACGTTGGTACTTAATCCACCTAGTTTTGCTACCCATGTTAACCAGGCTAGAATACTCCACTGTCCGTATCTACTCGTTAAGTCCCCATAACATACATGCAGTATTTTAATAGTCCATATATTATAGACTTAGATAACTTAATCATCTCTTGTTATTCTTATACTTATAATAATTACGTCACACTACTTAATTATTACTAAGATATTATCAATCCATTTTATTATCTACTATCTCGTGTCAGTAGATTATGCATCTGGTATACATCTATCACACAACATTTACCAAATATTAGTTATCACTAATATAACCTTATAACACACAAAAAGTACCCTTGGTTCGGAATGATTCATTGACCCTAAGTGAGAGTTGGTTCGGAATGATCCATCGACCCCAACTATTTATATATACACATATTCTGGTTCGGGACTCTTTCATCACGACACCAGTTTTAAGGTTTGGTTCGACAAATTTCATCGACCCCAAACAGATAATAACTCTATGTTAGTTCGGAATATCTCATAGACCCTAACATAATTAATTTAGATCTAATTACCTTAACCCAAAAATTCATGCAATTTAGTAGGTTCCCACCCGACTTATCAAATCATGCCCGTACGAAATATGTTTTCCTTATATTCATCGTAACTATTAAATCACGACTTATTTCACCATCCCATTAATTCGAGTATTCAAACAACTCTAAGGGTCCTAGTTAACCCTCCCTTAGTTCAGTAGTTAATCTATCTCTAACCTACTGGTCTATTTCTGGAATCGACCCTTACTCGTTCCGTAACTCAATTCCCAAATTCCCAATGCACAACTCAATCGGCTACTTCCCTTCGTTTCATTTCTCCCAATTTTAAACTCAATAATTTATAATGAAGTCTTATAGTACATCTAGTGGTAATTACTAAGTACCTACATAGGTAACATATCATCACTAAGGTTCCCATTAAGTGTCGGTAATCAAAGAGAGATTTCCATAAAATTTTCTAAAATTCAACCCGGATCGATCGATCGATGGAATATGGTCGATCGATCGACTGCTCGATCGATCGACATTCATGGGTCGATCGATCAATCGAGCAGTGACAGGCCCAGATCATCTTCTTCATGCGGGTTACACCATTTTTTATTATCCAACTCCCATGATAATTCACCAAACTTGTAACTAACGATTTCTAATCATTCCTACATAACCTGAGATGATTACCAACGATCTAAAAGAACATAATTGTTATAAATTCAGTCCAGATTAATTCAAATCTTGCTATTATTCAAGAACCATAAAAATATATACTTTTCCATATCTTCATCAATAAACCCAGATTTTTTTTATTTCGATTTAATCATCAAGTCTCCTATGATATCAAATCATTTGGAGGTCTAAAACGTTCTACATGCAATCCCTATCAATCATGTATCATATTCAAGTCTTTGTTTCCAAGAAAATCATAAAAGTCATGTTCTTCATAAAGCTTATACATGGGTATTATAACTCAATTTATGTTGCAAATAACCACTTGCCATATTGTTCAATAGAGTCTGATTTCGTGATTGTTGTTGGTGATTTATGGTCTTTCTCCTTCAATCCTTCTTCCCAACAAGTTGGTGGTGAAAGACTCCTTTAAATCCTTCCCACTTCTTTCTTTTGCCTTAGGAATTGTTTATCTCTTCTCTCTAATGGCTATGGTGTGTTTTTCTTCTCTCTAACCCCAGCCTCCAACTCTTATAATCTGACTTAGGGTTCTAACATTCGTAGGACTCCTCACCCTTAAATGTTAAGAGACCAAAATTCCCTCGTATGGTCCCGATTTAGCACAAAAATGATCCGGCACTTGACTAGTACTCCCGGGTACACTATTTTGACTAATTCCACCCTTTCGAAATCACCTGTGGCCTCTAAATTATCATTTGAGTCTCTTAAAAATATATTTCTCATCTCACCTTCAATTTTGTCTACGCGTGAAACTCGGTTGAGGTAAACTCAAGTACGTCCATATCAATAGTTATGTCGTACACATAAACTTTCAATATTTACTATTCACACTTAGTAAACTTTAACCGTCATATTAATCAGTATCCAACTCTCGATTAATATCTAATAGCCATAATGATTATTTAATCACTTAATAATCATAGTTATTATTACATCACATCAAATTAATCTACTCACGTAATTTAAATTAAAACGTGTCACATTAAATTACTCAACTCACGTAATTTAAATTAAAACGTATTTTCCTTTTTAATTACTCAATTAATTAAATTCTAAATACGCAGAAATACGGGGTATTACATCCTCCCTCCCCCATCCTTTATACCCTATTTATAATCCTTCCATCTTCTCCTCCTTTGCTTCTATCATATTGTTTTATTTTCTTCTTTTTTGATCAATGGTTTTCTTTTTGTTTTCTACCTCTGGTACATCTTGGTTTCCCTCTCAGCTTTGGTTGAGTCTTTGTTTCTCTTCTTAAATACTTGGCCCTCTTTTATAGCTCATCAAGTCCAAATAAGCCACTCATTATATTTTCCACATGCGAAACATACTGAGGAAATTAGTGCTTATAGCTTATTGGCAAAAATCATTTCAGTTAAAAATTCCAACTTGGCTCAAATCGAAGGTCTAGATCATAAGACATGAAATCTTAAAGGAGAAGTTAAGGTGGCTAAAAGTGAGTGTTACATATTCTCTTTTGATTTTTCTAGAGAGGATGAGAGGGAAATGATTTTGGAGCTGTCTCCTTGAACCCTCTCAAATGGTTTTTTAGTTCTTAAATTTTGGGATCTAGTTTTAGCACCAGATGAAGTTAATTTTGAAACTATTGAGCTATGGGTGAGGGTCTATGGGCTTCCTAATGATAGATTTCACGTAAAAAGTGGCATGCTGATTTGTCAGATGCTTGGAACAAACATGAAGGTGGATATTAGGCCCGGGAATTATTTATACATGAGAATAAAGGTTAGTTTATCTGTAAATACGCCTCTGTCGAAAGGTTTTAAACTGATAAAAGAGAAAGGTGGTAAATAGATTTACTTCACCTATAATAAAGTAAAAAGATTTTGTTTCAAATGTGGAAGACTAGATCATATCTAGGTGGAATGTGAAAGAGAGGATAAAGAAAGAGAATTAGGAGGCAGTCCCATTGGTTTTGGGCAATGGATGACTGATTTACCGTCTTTCAAAGAAGGATTGGAAGAGTTCCTTAGAAAAATCCCATGCATATCTCCTACCCAATGTGACTTCCCAAACAAACCAAACCAAACCAAATAGGTCCTATAGAAAATCTTATTGTACAAACTAATTTAGTCAGTGTTAATACATCCCAAATCCTAGAAAACACAAATTCCCAAACAAACAACCCCCAACAGAACTGCACCTTAGAATACCCACATAAAGCAAAAATTTCAAAGGTACCCCAGCACCATGATAACCATAAAACCTTTTACCAATTCTACCCTTACCTGTCCTCTAAAAGGAAGATTCCAAAACCTTCAAGGCAGATCATCAAAGAGAAAGGGAAGGAAAAGATGAGTGAGGTTGTTGAGGAAGAGATGTGGCCCACAGGTTATGTGGGATAGGTGACCTACATAAAGAACAAACAGAGGGAGTTAATTGACGGAAATAAAATCTTGGTTTCGGACTTCACAAATTTGAAAATAAATAAAAGAAAGTTACCTCAAACCTTTGGGAGCCTTGGGCACATGTTTAAAGGAGGAGGAAGTCCAAGGAAAGAGAATTACCTGGAAGCAGAGGGGATAATAGGGAGAGAGGGTGACTTTTTCCTGGAGGAAAAAGGAATTTTGTTAACTCAAGCAGTCAATAAAAGTCAGAGAAGAATTTTGACAAGGATAACTAGAAAGTATTCAATAGTGGAAGAGGAGATGGAGTTTTTTAGTGAAGAAAATTTCGGATAGTCAACATCAGTACATTTACATTCAAGAAGTAAACAAATCTTGAGGATTCCATTGTGTGGATATCTTCACCCCAATGAGTATCATGGTTTCGAATTGTCAAGGTTTGGGTAAAACCTTGACAATTCAAGCACTTTAGAACCTTTGTGTTTTGAATCATTTTAAATCAATTTGTCTGTTGGAAACAAAATCTAGGGAGGCAAGGATTATGCAAGTTAAAAAGATTCTAAAGTTTGAAAAAGTGATAGAGTGGACCCAGGGGGTATGTTAGGGGGCTCATTTATCATGTGGAATAGTCCTATAAGCATCCATTGTTTGGAAACCTCAAAAGATTACATTGATATTATCATCAAAGACTGGTTGTGGGACAATGGAAGAATTATGGTTACTTTTGTGTCTTATAACCCCTGTTTTGATTATAGGATGGCTCAATGGGATAGGCTTGTCAGGTCTCCGCTTTTGGATGCACTGTTATGGCTTTGTCTTGGGGATTTCCATGATATTTGGCCGCAAGAGGAAAAGGAAAGGAAACTAGATAAGGATAATAGGGAAATTGAATGCTTTAAAAACATGATTAAATAGTGTCATCTTTTTTAGCTCCCTTTTAAAGGTTGTAGGTTAACATGGAATGATAAGATAGAGGATGATGTTAATGTTAGGGAGAAGTTGGACAAGGGGTTTCTTAATGAGGATTGGGCTTTTGACTTCCCTGTTAGTAGGGTGGTGGATTTCCCTACTTTAGTATCAGATCACAACCCTTTAGTAGTGGATAGAGCTCATATTAAGGCTCCTTTTAAGAAAAAAGTTCAAGTTTGAGGGGTACCAGTTAGAGGAGAATGAGTGTCATGACATAGGTAAAAGTTAGTGGAGGAGGGAGTCTCCTAGTTCTGGTATGTTCTCCTTACTTTCTAAAAAATTTTATACCAAGGCTTCCCTTTTGAAGTGGAGTGGAAAAAAAATTTAAGAATTCTAGAGTTGAAATTAGAAAGCTGCAGTTGAAACATGCTGACTTACAGTCCTACCCAAGTCGGGTTTATTCTAGTGGGGCAGTGAGATTAGTCTCAAATAATATCAAGGCTTTGCGGGTTAGAGAGGAACAATATTTGGAAGTGAGATTTAGAGTTAGCTAGCTTAAGTGGGGAGACAAACACTCAAAATTCTTTCATGCTTGTATGGTTTAAAGGAAATAGAACAACCAAATATCTAGGCTCAAGAACTCTAATGGGATTTGGGTGGAGGGGAAGACTCAGCTGGAGGACCTTGCAAACGACTTCTACAAAGATCTCTATTCTTCTTCGGGGTCAAGAGCTTCTTTAAGGGTAATTTCTCATATCCCCCACCTTATTTCTGATACTATGAATGAGAACCTTATTATTGAGTTGACACTCGAGGAATTAAGGCAGGCTATTTTTTATTTGGGGCCCTCAAAAGCCCTAGGGCTAGATGGGATGTGGGGTTTCTTTTATCCAAAATTTTTGGGCAAGAAGAATATGTTTTTTTTAATACTGGGCATCTGCTTAGGAAGTTTAATGAGACTAATGAGGTTTTAATTCCTATATGTCCCACTCCAGAAAATCTTTCTAATTTTAGGCCAATTATCCTCATTAATTTTTTTATGAAAATAATTTCTAAAATCTTCACTATTAGACCTAAACCCTTGATTGACATAATCATTGAACCCAACCAAAGTGCTTTCATACCTGGAAGGATGATACAAGACAATATTATTGTGTACTAAGGGATGTTTGCCATCCTTAAGAGGAAAAGAAGGGGGAAGGATTTTGATTGTGCGTTAAAGTTGTACATGAACAAGGCTTATGATCGAGTGGAATGGAGTTTTCTCAAAGAGTCTTTGCTTGCTTTTGGATTCTGTGAAAAGTGTGCTGGTTTGGTTATGGATAATTTTTCTCCTGTTAGGTTTAGGGTTCTAATTAATGGGGGCAACTGTTGTTCTTTTTGTCCCTCTAGAGGCCTTAGGCAGGGATACCCGTTATCCCCTTTTCTTTTTATCATTGTTGCAAACATCCTCTCACTTATCATTGCTAAGGCTATGAGTGACAATCTCCTTGAGTGCGTGAAGTGTTGGCCTGCTGCACCCCCCCCCCCCCCCCCACACACACACATTTCTCGTTTTCTCTTTGCTGATGACTCTCTTTTCTTTTTCAAAGGAAATGTGGCGGAATGTGGGGTTCTTAAAGAGTGTCTTAGATCCTATTGTGAAGCGTGGGGACAAATTTTTAATTTGGACAAGTCTGGTCTCATCTGTATCAAGAATATGTCTAACCATTTAAAGGTTTCTTTGGCACAGCTATTTAATGTCCCTCTCCTTGATAAACCATGGATTATATAGGGTTGCCTTCCGACTGGGGTAGATCTAAGAAAAAGTCCTTGGTTTGGTTTAAAGATAGGATTCTCAGTAGGATGGAGGGTTGGAAGGAGAACTTCCTTAGCCAAGATGGGAAGGAGATTCTTATTGAGGATGTTATTAAGGCCTTTCCTTCTTATGCCGTGTCTATTTTCCAGTTCCCTAAAGGTTTTTGTTCAGATCTATCCTCTAAGATATCAAATTTCAAGTGGAAAGGGTGTAAAGATAAGCATGGGATGCCATCTCTCAAGGAAAACAGGTGGGGGTTCTGGGTTTAGGGACTTTGAGAAGCATAATCAAGACCTTCTTACAAAATAGGCTTGGAGGCTCTTATCCTTTCCTGACTCTCAATGGGGAAAGACTCTCAAAAGTCTTTACTTCAGGCAGTGTTCCTTTTGGGATGTCCCTAGTTCTTGTAAGGGGACATGGATTTGGAATAGTTTGTTGTTTGGGAGGGAGCTTTTGAAAGAATGGGTGTTTTGGCAGATGGGGGACGGGGAACACATTAGTATTTGGGAGGACAAGTGGGTCAATGGTTTTCTAATCCCAAACTCTCTTTTCTCTAGACAAGTGGTTATGGTTAGTGATCTTATTAACCTAAACCCTTTTTCTTGGGACCAAAACCTTATCTTTTCAATCTTTTCGGAAGAGTTGGGTTTATCTATTATAGAGATTCCCCTTGTTTCCCGGGATGACCATGAAGGTTTAGTTTGGCCCCATGCTGTGGATGGGCAGGTCTCGGTCTCTACTGCCTATCATGTAACTTATGTTAGGAGGAAACCTCGAGCTTCCCCCCAATCTTCTTTCTCTCTCTCACCTTGACCTATGGAGGAAACGTTGGTCTACTGATGCTCCCCTTAAGGTCCTAAACTTCTTATGGAGACGTTGTAATGAGGGTCTGCCATTTAATCACTAACTGTGGAAGAAGAAATTAAAAGATGATCCTACATGTGTTATTTGTGGGGCAGCGGTGGAGACTATTGAACATCTGCTCACTAAGTGCCCTTGGATTATTTTTGTTTGGAAAAGATCTCCCATCCCCTTTGAAGTGTCTAAGTTCCTTAGCCGTAAGATTGAACTATGGCTTCTGAAGATGATGAGATGGTTGGAGTCAATTCCTAATCAAGTCATTAATTTTAAGGTGGTATTGGCTTGCACATGTTGGACCATATGGAAAACTAGAAACAAAGATATTTTTAGAAATTTAATTATTCGTATTTCTTGGGTGCTTTCTAAGTCTGCTACCTTAGCTGTGAACTACAGTAAAAGTTTTAAGGATTTTAGGTCCCTCTCTAGGCTAAATCCTCCCTTACCTCCTAGGAGTGTAAGCTTCTGGTTCCCTCCTCATCATGATTGGGTTAAGTTTAATTTTAATGGGGCTTTTGTTGACTCTACCAACTTAGGTTCTTATGGTTTCATTGGTAGGAACTCGTTTGGTGAGGTTCTCTTTGGGGAAGCTATTAAGAGTCCATTTGCAATCTCTGCTCTTCATATGGAGGCTCTTGCTTTAGTCTCAGTGGAAAATTTCATCAAAGAAAAAAAACTTGACAAAATTATTGTTGAATCTAACTCTAAGGTTCTTACCAACTACATGCAAAAGGAGTTTATCCCTATCAGAGAGGTTTTCAAAAGCAAGATGAAGATTTTAGCTCTTACCAGGCAGTGTAGTGAAATCAGGTTCATGCACGTGTCTAGATCTGCTAATCAAGAGACGAATTGGCTTGTGAAGAGGTGCCTAGCCAATGATCTCCCTTCTGGACAGATTTTCAATGCTCCAACTTCTTTCAAGACCATTATTAGGCATGATTTCCCTCACGAGGGAGTTGAGTGACTCATTTCTAGTTTTTATTAAAGTTTGGGCAGATTGGGCGGTTTTTCTGCTTGTATAAATTGGAGTTTTTTTTTTCATACTTGGTTTGATTTTGTTTGGTGGTATAGCGTGGATATGGTTTCTTTTTCCTCTCTCTCTTTGTAGATGATGAGAGGTTTTTCCTTTGTTGGTTTTTGGCTTTGTGGGGTTGCAGTGATTTTGTGGCTTTCTTTGGCTTGCAACGTGTTGGCCTGGTTTGTTTGGTTTGAGTTAGTGGTGTTTTGTATTATGTATGTTGTAAACACGTGTGATGTTGTTTCACACAGTTCATTAATATAGTTCAACTTTGAGCTGATGGATTAAAAAAAGAGATAATGTTATTTTTCAATTTATGATAGTATTGTATTTTTGTTTAGTTTAAATGCAAAGTAATCATCCAACACACTTTTAAAGAATTCATTTTTGTCTCACTTTTTATTTCTTATGCGTCAATTATCCATTTATTAACCATAACTTCATTTCAGATGGTCTAAGAATGTAAAGATCTCAAGTTACATAAAGAAAGTAAACATTGAATGGATAGCCTGGGCTTTATCTATTGTGAGGCAGCTTTGGTGACATGAGAATTATGTCTTATTAACTAAATATATCTACGACATAACTAACAAATTTTAACAATTTTGTATCACTAATCAAATTTCTATCTCCTTATCTTCTCTCTCATAAAATTTTTTCTCCCTCACAATATTATTTCCTAATGTTCTCTAAAATATTTGAAATAATTGTAATTTAAAACTAACCAATAAAAGTGATTTAATGGGGAGTGCAATCTGCAATATGAACAACCATAATAACCAACCACCGCATAAACCACAAAACTGACACAATGCCACATTTTATTTTACCCAAACAAGTGATATTTACATCTGCATGTATCTTAAGCGAGTTGAGAGGAAGAAAAAAATTCTGAACTGGACCAGAAATTATTTTGTCGTTTTCGATTTTCCTCATGTATCGTGATCTTGTTATTGTTTAGTTTACCAAATTAAATCGTGTATGCTCACATATGAGATAATTAGACCAAGATAAAATTTAGTGTAATCACACAAGTTTGATAAAAGCCTAATATTATTTGACACGATAATCTGGGTTTTAAATTGTTGGCTTGATATTGGCATGAAACTTGATAATTAAACCTGCCTGGGATAATTCAATTTTTTTAAATCTTCTACATTAGGCTTTGGTAACCTATCCTTTCATTAAGAGTTATACATAATTTGAGTCGTATCATATTGGCCTTTTGTCATGTTTATATCATGCAATTGTTGTATATAATAGGTTTGTGTAATGTGTGATTAGCTATATGCCATTAATCTGTATTAGCACGTATAACGAGAAAAATCATTAGTGACTTAAGCCCATTAAAAGTTCATTAACTAATAACCCATGTTGATTCATGTCAAGTTTTTATGTTATGTTTCATTTTGTCAAGACTGGACCAATAGATGGCTGCCGCTAGGTTGGCAATAACCATAAACATTTTGTTGGTAAGAAAAATTCAAAAACAAGAGATAGAGCATGGTAGACTTGTCCGGGCGAGATTTAGCCACATTGGACCAATATCTCCCTAGATATAGGATTTAACCAATGTGCGTGGGGTTTAAATTGGGATGTTTACATGCCACCAATGAATTTTGAAGATACCGCCACGGTTAAGATGTCACAACTAGATGCCCTATCTATGAGTTTATGTATCTCTGATATCTTATAATATCATGTCGTCGCCATTTCTTAACGCATTCAAAATCCAAGCCTTCTCTCTCTCACCTCTCTCTCTCTCTCTCTCTATCTCTCACATACATAAATACGTCAATGATTTCAAGGATGAATTGAAGTCGATGATTTCAACTTTCAAGGATACATATATCGACGACAGTGATACGGAAGTATAATCAGTGATTTAAAGGATATTTCTTTCTCATCTTCAGAATCCACAAATTGTTCGCTCAAAACCTTCAAATCGGCGAGATGCTCAACCCAAAATTTGAAGTTTAGTTAGTGGTAAAGTCTACACATAATCTAGTCTTTCAATGCATGGATGTTCGTGGTAGCTCCTCAGCTTCAGCCCCAACGTACGTGCGGTGGGGATGTCTGTAGAATAGCTGCTGAGTGTTGGGGCACAATGCTCCCTGACGGAATTGTGGACTAACCTAATTGCCCATTTAATGTACACAAAAATAAAAATTAAACAAAACAAACAAACTAGAGTCGAGGTTTGGTGGAAGACTGCATGAAATTCGAGAGATGGAAAAAGTGAGAAAATCAAAATAAGGAGACATAAGATAATCTAGTGATTAGTTCACTAGTTAACTATTAATATAACCAGAGTAAAAAAAACAACCCCAATTTTGGATAGTCAAAAAGTTTGAAGAGGTAATTAAGTTTTGACGTGAAACATTTGTGGGTACCTTGAATCTTTATAAGACCAATTTATCCCCGTGAATGGATTAGTGGAATGCAAATTCAATGATGGCACAAAAATTCAAACTTGCCTCATAATATGGTTGGAACTATTAAACACCGTCAAAGCACAATAGGGAAGACCAAAAAAAAATACGTGACAAGAAAAGAAAAGAAAAAGAGTAAACCCGCCATATGTACCTATCAAAAAATGATATATAGCAGGGTGTTAATACTGCTTTAAAATAAGTGACCAGAAAAGAAAAGAAAAAGAGTAAACCCGTCATACGTACCTATCAAAAAATGATATACAACAAGGTGTTACAACTGCTTTAAATTACAAACTTACAAATGATAGAGTCAAGTGATAGAGCTAGAATTGATTAAGAATGTTGTAATTAATTATTGGATAGACGAAAAAAACAACAAGATTGATGTTATTTTCGATTCTTAGTCGCAGAAAACCTATAATAGCCAATTAGGTCTATGAATTTTTTAAATTTGGAGTATTTATATGCGGACCTAATCATTTAAAATTTGTTTGACCGATTTTTTTTGTCCAAAATTATTAGTCAAACTAGACCGTAAAAACCTATAAAAAACACTTGCCGACGAGAAAAGAAAAGAAAAATAGCAAACCGGCCATACCTACCAATAAAAAAATGATATATAGCAGGGTGTTATAACTGCTTTAAAATACAAACCATCAATCTTGAATACTACCTTTGCTGCACGACTTACAATCACTATGGTCAGGCCTTAAATTTGGGTAGTTAAAGCCCCCTCCCAAAATTCTGAATTTTGTGTGGAGATGCTGCTTTGAAAGTTTGGCAGTAAATTTGACTTTCAAAAATAAAATTGTTCTTACTAGTTAGTATTAAACTCTCTCTTTCTCTTTGTCCTTTCCTCAACATTATTTTTTTTTTCCTTTTTGTGTTTTTATCATTTTTTACAGGGAGGTAGATAGGCCAAGACTGAATGATATATATTTGATTTAAATCAACACACGCGATTTGAAAATAATGGAGATTAGGTGATACGAGTGACTTTTGGGGATTTAATGCACTATGATGGGTTAATCAGATCATCGACTTAATTAATCAAATTACATAATGATTTAAAAAAAATATATCATATAAAGTACAACACACAGTACCATTTTGATAATACACGTTACTATTAACATTTGGCTACTCTTTTGGATAAATTCAAAGCGAAAAACAACCAATAATTAGTTTGAAAACTTTGGTACCTATAAGCTTTTAGGCAAGGTCCATTAGCAAGAACATGTAAAACCTCCTCTGGAATTAACGAATAAATAAATATAACAGCAATAAGGAGAAAGAAAGATGAAGTGACTTGTGTTTTTAACATATAATATGAAATCAAAGGAATTCTACCCAAAACTCTCTTTATAAAACATTAATCAAAGGAATTTCCTTTTTAGCGATTCTTGAACCCATGGTTGATAGCTCTAAAATAAAAGATATCAGGAGAATTATTAGTTTTGAGGGTTGTTGCTTTAATAGTTTAAATAAAATTTGGTGCTTTTGGACACATGGTATTCAATGTGAGGTTTTGGTAGATGGGGATCAAAATTTTCTTCTTAAACTAGATCATCCTAGCTTAAAAACTCATATAGGAGTTAATTTAGTTTATGCTAAATGTAATAGATTGAAAAGAAGGGATCTATAGGAGTCTTTAGCATATAGTTCTTCTATGTGAAATGATTATCCTCTTATTATTGTGGGGGACTTCAATATAGTAAGTATAAGTACATAAAGGGCTGAGGGTGCTGATATTGATCTTGGAGGTGCTTCTAATTTTAACTCTTGTTTGATTAGATGTTCATTGCAGGATTTAGGTTATAGTGGATCTAAATTCACCTGGGCTAAAAGTGTTAATGGGAATATGATGTTTGAGAGACTTGATAGAGGCTTTGTTAACTCTTCTTGGTTGGACTACTTTACTAATTCCTCCATTAAACATTTGCATATAAACTGTTCTGATCACAGTCCCTTGTTACTCTCTATTCAA
Organism: Sambucus nigra; assembly: GCA_949130495.1. Classification (NCBI taxonomy): domain Eukaryota; kingdom Viridiplantae; phylum Streptophyta; class Magnoliopsida; order Dipsacales; family Adoxaceae; genus Sambucus; species Sambucus nigra. The sequence goes on along the minus strand of OX422217.1, from coordinate 431,600,282 downwards.
AGTCAGTTTGATTCCTCTTCTCAACCATTTAGATTTCTAAATATGTGTAGTACTCATGAAGGTTTTATCAATTTAGTCCAAAGCTCTTGGGCAGTGGCTACTACAGGTAGACACTTGGAGGTATTTTCTTCAAGCTCAAAAGACTTAAAGCTGCTTTGAAAATCTGGAATAAAGAGGTTTTTAAAAATATGTTTGAAGAAATTTCCATTATGGAGGACAATCTAATTCAAGAAGAACTGAAGTTAGAAAGTGATAATAGTTGAGTTCAAAGGCAGATCTACTCTAAAGCCAAGACATACCTCAATGCTTCTATGGCCAAAGAGGAAATGTTCTGGTTTCAGAAATCAAGGGGTGATTGGATAAGTAATGGAGATAGAAACACTAAATTCTATCATGCTCACGTGCAAAATCATAGAAGAAGACAATGTATACATGTTATTAAAGATGATGAGGGGAGAATCAAAGAGAATAAAGAAGACATCGCTAACCAGTTTATATCTTATTTTTCAAATTTGTTTTCTGCAGGTCCTCTTGAAGATAATGGTCTTCTTGAAGTTATCCCAAAGATTTTGACAGAGGAGATGAATAGTATTCTGATTTCTATCCCAGAAGAAGAAATCTTAAATGCCATAAAAACTATGAATCAGAATAGTTCTGCTGGATGTGATGGCTAAAATAGTTATTTCTATGTGCATTATTGGGATATCATCAAGCAGGATCTTGTGAATGTTATCCAAGCATTTTTCTTAGGAGCTGACATTCCCAAATCTTGGAGTTCTACTATGATTTGTCTTATTCCTAAAGTTCATAGGCCTATGCTTTGCAAGGACTACAGACCAATCAGTCTTTATAACTTTAGTTATAAGATAATCACAAAGATTATTAACTCCAGGCTTAGTCCTATGCTTCCATCTCTTATTTCTTGCAATCAATCAGGATTTGTGCAAGGGAGAAACATTCTTGACAACATTCTATTAGCTCAAGAAATGATGCAATTTATTGATAGAAAAGCTACTGGAGGTAATGTGGTTTTCAAACTTAACTTGGCTAAAGAATATGATAGAACCTCATGGAATTTCTTAATTAAATCTCTAAGAGCTTTTGGCTTCTCAGAGACTTTTATTGACTTAATTTGGAGATGCATTTCATCCACCTGGTTTTCTATAATTATAAATGGGCAGCCTATGGGATTCTTTCAATCTTCAAGAGGAATTAGGCAAGGAGATCCTATTTCCCCAAGCCTTTTTATTATCATGGCAGAAGCTTTTAGCAGAGGATTGAATAAGCAGATGTTGGTAGGTTCTATATCTCCTTTCTCTCACCCTAGAGGATGTCCATTAATTAGTCATCTTGGTTATACTGATGATTTAATTATATTTTCTAGAGGTATAACAAAAAGTCTTCAAAACCTTATGAAGTTTATTGAATGTTATGAGAAGGAATCAGGTCAACTCTTTAACAAAGAGAAATGTTGCTTCTCTTTAAGCTTTAAAGCTTCTGTTACTGTCAGATCCAATATTGCATCCTGCATAGGTTTCAAATTTTCTAATGGCCATATGAGCTATCTTAGTTTCCCGGTGTTCAATGGTAGAATGAAAGCTATGTACTTTGAATCTCTTATTCATTCTATTGCCTCTAAAATTCAGAGTTGGTAGTCTAAATTTCTTTCTTTAGCTGGTAGAGTTACACTGATCCAATCTCTTTTAAATTCTATCCCTATCTTTACGTTATTTGCTTTACAGCCTCCTAAATTGGTGATACAATCAATTAATCAATTGATTAGTTCATTCTTTTGGGGTATAAACAAAGATTATGGGAAAAAAATTCATTGGATCAAGTGGGATTCTATTTTCTTTCCAAAAAAGGAAGGTGGATTAGGCATAAAAAATTTGGAGTATATCAAAGAAGCTTCTAACATCAAATTGGCCTGGAATATGAAGAAAAATACTAGCTCATGGGCTAAGTTTATGAATGCTAAATATTCTAATGTACCTACTAGAAGTGGATCAATGACTTTTAGAAGAATCCGATATGCTTGGGAAACAATGGAGGCTAATTCTTTATGGTTAGATAATGGTCTGATATGACAGCCCTCTTCTAGTGGAAATTTCACATTTTCATCGGCTTATGAGATTATTAGAAAGTCTAAATTGTCCTCTTTAGCATTTCACTATATATGGGATCCTAATATTCCACCTAATATATCTACTTTTGTGTGGAAAATATTATCTAAATGTGTTCCTGTTGAAGATCTTATTCAAAAGGTGGGAGTGAAATTGGCTTCAAGCTGTCAGTGCTTCCATAAGAATGGGGAATCTATGAACCATCTGTTTATATCAGGTCCTATAGCTGCTGAAATTTGGAATCATTTTTGCTGCTTATTGGGAGTTACTCAAAGACCTTCCACTATTCATAACTCGATAATTCAATGGTGGTTTCATTCAGGAAATTCTCATATATCTCATTGGCTGCATAAGATCATTCTAGTTACTATCATCTGGAAAATTTAGCTTGCTAGAAACAAATCTCTTTTTGAAGGTATAACTATGAGAGCTAACATAATTTCATCAAGGGTGATATCTAGAATTGCAGAGGTATTTCAAAATTCCAAAATCAAAAGTGGGAGAGATGATGTATGTAATGAGGTCATAACTGACTTTTCTTTTAATTTCAAGATCTCCAAATCTTCTTTCATAGTTGTGCCTTGGAAATGTCGTCCAAAAGGTAGACTCAACTTTGCTGCCAAGACAGGGAACAATATGGGTATTGGCTATATTATTCGAAATGATACGAGTCAATTCATTTGGGCATTTTTAAATACTTTATCCACAAATTCATCGATTGAAGCTCAAGTTCAAGCTATTTTGGTTGGGATCAAGTTCTGCAAGGAGAAGGGTATTTCTAACATAGATATAGAAGTAGATTGAGAAAATATTGTTCACTATTTTTTATCTTCTTCTTCTACATCTCCGTGGCGTATAAGGACTGAAATTATCGAAATCATTGAATTTCTCGAGACTAATCATTGTCTCATCAAGTTATGTTCCTCAGAAGCCAATAAAATTGCAGTTTTGCTTGCCAATCATGGGTCCAATCATCAAAGTTTTTCAAGCTTTCAAAATTATAGTGATATTAGAGCATCTATTTTAGTAGTTTCTGAAAAGGCCTCTGTAATTTCTCTTTGAATATTGGCTTCATAGTTTGATTTGCTTGTAAGCCATGTGAGAGGGCTTTTCTCTCTATTGATTCAATAAATATTTGATCCATTAAAAAAAAAAAAAGTTACACACAGTACCATTTTGATAATACACGTTACTATTAACATTTCGCTACTCTTTTGGATAAATTCAAAGCGAAAAACAACCAATAATTAGTTTGAAAACTTTGGTACCTATAAGCTTTTAGGCAAGGTCCATTAGCAAGAACGTGTAAAACCTCCTCTGGAATTAATGAATGAATAAATATAAGAGCAATAAGGAGAAAGAAAGATGAAGTGACTTGTGTTTTTAACATATAATATGAAATCAAAGGAATTCTACCCAAAACTCTCTTTATAAAACATTAATCCAGGATCCACACTAGTAAGGAAGGAGCTGTAAAGTCCAAAAAAGGGGCGACTGGGTCAGCTTAATTTTTAGAACTCACTCTGGATCGAGTTTGTTTATAAATGGGAGATAAAGGCTGTGATGAAGAAGAAGAAGAAGAAGAAGAAGAAGAAGAAAAAGAAGAAGAAGAAGAAGAAGGTATAGCCTTATAAATAATCTTGGTTTTAATGCGACGAAGTCGAAGTAACGCTGTGGATGAGAGTTGAGAATCATTGTATTTCTCAACACTTCGGGTGTTGATCACAGGAGCAACTTGCTGGGGTGTTGTGTGGCTATTAAGTGACTGTTGAGGAGGAAAGTAGAAATCAGTTGGGAATAAGTTGTATTGAATTCCAGCAGCCATTGATGCTCGAACTATTTGAGAGAGAGATTCCAATACTTTGAAAGCTTTAATTTGCAGTCTGGTGCGTTGAAGTTTATTTGGTTTCCACATATTTATATACCAGCAGTTCGTAGCTATCACTAGATTCAGTTTTGGTTGCTACTCTACGACAAAAAAATGAAAGTCTGCATATTTAAGAATTATCCTTTGACCACGTTGGCTACCTTTTAGAATAAACATGTTGTATCCGTGGCGTGCTCCTTCATCTATTTTTATATTAGGTCAGGATGGGAGAGAACTTCCCACCAGCTTCATGTCAGTTTTTATTTGACTAGTATGCACGGGCGTTAAATATACACACAGATACATAATTGTCATGGCACCTAGTCAATGTGACTTACAATAATATTACTTGAATATAATGTTACATAAAATTAGGTATTAATTTACAAAAACTGAAAAAAAATTAATACAACTACAAAGAAAAAACAAATTAATATACATAACAAAATTTTCATGCCAAAGTATTTCTTGGACTCAAAATTTAAAGAGAAGGATGATAATTCTCTATAAAATGTGATCACGATAACAGGTATCCAACGGTTAGAAAACAAACATAAACATAAAAAATATATAAATTTTTTGTCCAAAGATACATTCAATCAATAAATTTTCATGAAATTATTTATATGTCAGATATATATGGTGATATTTGGTAATTATTAATATAAAGATAATTGAATTAAATGAAAAATACACAAAAATTAGTATCTATTTAAGAAATACAAATGCACTTCTTTTAATCAAAAAACAACAACAACATTGTTGTCCTATAATAACATAGCAACCACCTGCTAAAACAAACGCTAAAAACTTGTCCCAGAAAGCTCAGTTTGAAACTAAAGCACCATAAACAAAGCACAAAAAATTGGTGAAGTACTTGTGTAGTAAATGTAAGATTACAAAGAATGTATTTTAAATTCCCACGTCAACTACAACGTGCTTTAAATATCATTTGATAACAAAAGGATAACAATTTAGCAAGTTCTAAAAAATGCGGGGGTAATCGAGGCGTGGAGGTTAAACCTTAACCCTTAGAAGCCTAGGCGGGCCTAAGGCGTAAAAATGCGTGAAAAGGCGTTTAAGCAATTTTTAATATATTTTAATATTTTTTGACTATGACAAAGATATTAAAAATACTAAAATGGTACATACTTTAAAAATATGTCTAAATATTTGTAAATTAAAATACAATTTTTTAAAATAAAAAAAAAAACAAAAAAATTGTGTTTTTTCACGCCTTACTTCTAAAAAAAACTAACGTTTTTTCACGCCTTACCCCCCAAAAACGCGCATTTTTTCACGCCTTACCCCAAAAAATGTTGACTATCATTGACCACGCCTTGATCCACGCCTAGGGCCAAAACTTGGCGTATCTAAAAAGCCTCGCGCCTAGGCGCGTTTTTTAGAGCACTGTAATTTAGGGAGATCATCGTGCTGATGGACTAAATTAGAAAGGAAGAAAAAAAGGAATAAACACGAGATAAACATTAGATTACTTCCAAATGCTCCACAACTGTCACACTCTAAGATATATTGGTGACTCTTCTTTGCCTTAGCCTCTGTATAAATTTAAAACTAATTACATTCAAAACCCAAGGAAACCATGTATACAATTGGGGGGGGGGGGGGGGGGGGGAGGGGGGGGGGGATCAACGTAAAACATGCTCGCATTTTTAATCTCAACCACACTTTTCACCCGTTTAACCTGCATACCCCAAAGAAACAGCAGCAGCAAAACAAAAACATTTTTCATATGCTAGTACCCATTGGTGGTAGGATTAATACATATATATCACCAACACAAAAAGATAACAACAGCCAAATAATACTATTGTAACTATAGAATAATATGCTCAAGACAAGTTAATATTATAATTTATCCCAATAATAAAGAGACATTAAAGAATTTAGAAAGAACAAAAAATAAACCAAAAACATGTAGTTTATATATGTTTCTACGGATAAGATTCCACTGATAAATATGAACCAACAAAGAGTTCAAATTTAAGTGGATGAATTTTCGAAACGCTTTCTGATAATAAATGTTTAAATCCAGGGTGTCATGTCCTCTCAACGCTCGTATTTATTCCAATTCACCGAACTCCTACAAAAAATGGTTTGAATTTTGTAGTCATTTTCTTTTTGCATTTTAATTTTGTATGATATTTCAGACAACAATATATTGTATGAGTACTAGTTCAACTTTATATAACAAAAATTAGGCAACTTTACACACACACAAAACTATTTTGAAATATGTATTAAAGTAAATATCTACAAATAAACTAGAATTTTATTCCATACAAAATTCCAAATGCAAAAACAAAACACTAACAAACTATATTTTAATTCATTATCAACTATAAGTTATATTATTTGACGTGTAAACCTAAACAATTAGGATTGTTTATTTTTCTTATAATGTAGCGAGGACGAAGAGTCAATTATGTCAAAGCCATGAATGTGATTTCTTTACTATATCAAAAAATAATACAAACACCACAATCAAATTAGTTCTTACCTTTCTTAAACTGGTGCTGGATTTCGAAAGAGAGTAGAGTGGTTGTTGAGCAAAAATATGTAGTCCTAAAACAAAAAAAACAAAGGCAAGTAAAGAATTAAGTAATGAAATAAAAATGGGAGAGATTAATTACTATGGGCACTTTTTGTTGGAACTCTAAAGGAAGTAAATGTGGGGTGCAAAAGTTCATAATGTAGTTCCTCTGTCTTGATTTAAGAGTCACAATTTAATATATCAAGATATAATTCATCAAAATTATACATAGTATAACACAATTGAATATGTTTGGAAATTTATCAAACACGATATGTGCATGAATATTTTTGATGCAAAAAACTGGACCGAATCCCATTTTTATGATCACAGATAAATAGATAAAAGCAATCCAATCAAGCACATGAGAGACAAAGATTTTTAAAGTGGTTCGGCTATAAGGAAAAGCCTACGTCCGCTGTTATTTTATTCCCAGGGGTTTACAATAGCACAATATGGTGTAGAGAGAGAACATATGATGCAGGCTAATCAACGGTTGTTAATCTTTCTTTTGAGGAACTCCGTGTGCTATGTATCACCCCTGGAAATTTGGATGCAGCCATGCCATAGTATGCAGCTTGTAGCTTGTCATAATCTTCAAGTATGTTGATTGGTTTGCTAGCCGACCAACTGCCTCCTGTGCCGAGCAACTGAGTGCTAACTTCACGTGCTTGATTCTTCTGATTTATGCTCCTCTGAATACTTTGTCGAGTAAAATACTAGCTTTTGAACCCAACTCCTCAATCTGATTAGTACCAAGCTAGTGGTGGACTTCGAAACATTTTCATACAACTTCTTCTTCAATGTTAGTCGGGACAGTAGTAGTAAAGATCTCAGTGCTGTAGATGCTAAATTTGACTTCTGAACATCAATAGTATGTGCATAATAACTCCTGAATATGCCTCCTGAAATTCTGAATGCACCTCCTGAACTTCTGAATACGCCTCCGTGTGAGTTTGTGAAGTTGAATTTGGTGCTCGACTCCTAGATCGACCATCCGTGATGAATATCAGGATGCTCAAAGATCTTAACTTCATAAATTCTCCTCTTTCTTTAAATGATCCACCTGCTGGCGAGGAACCTGTTTCAAAAGCAGAGGGGAAGAAACCAATAGAATGGGAATATTGATGTAATAAATTTGTATTTCATTCCTGATGTATTTTGTTTTTGATTTTAATGAAAGACTTTCATTTTTGTTCGCAATCTTAATTGCTATTGTCTTGTAAAATACTTTACATCTGTGCATATGTATCTGTTAAAAAGATAACAATATTGTGTTGTTTGTCGATCAACTTATTGTCGACTAGTTTGAATTTGTGGTAACCATTTGATAAAAAAATGATGTTTTGTTTGTCGACCAACTTAGTAAAAAAGTTACAAGTATAAAAAATGTTGCTCGGTCACTTAATAATAAAGTCACGAGTGTAAAAATGTTTAAAATGTTTCCAACCAACCAAGGTTGTTAAATTCTGCTTGTCCACCAACTGCGGTTAGTGAGATTTATCCCCGACTAACCATACTTGGTAAATTTTTGTCTTTTTCATAAAATGTGTCCGACCAACCAAGGTCGATAACTTCTACTCGTCGACCAACTACAGTTAGTGGGTTTTTATCCCTGACCAACCATACTTGGTACAGTTTGGAATATTTCTCCTCGTCGACGAACTACAGTTAGTGGGTTTTTATCCCCGACCAACTACACTTGATACAGTTTGGAATATTTCTCCTCGTCGACCAACTACAGTTAGTGGGATTTTATCCCCGACCAACCATACTTGGTACAGTTTGGAATATTTCTCCTCGTCGACCAACTACAGTTAATGGGTTTTCATCCCCGACCAACTACACTTGATACAGTTTGGAATATTTCGTTTCCTAGCCAAACAGGTTGGCATTTTTAGGAATATTTTTGCTGAGTAGTTTGAGCTTTGCCGAGTTTTGCTGAAAATTTTTCAATAAACAGAGAGACTTGCAGAATATTTTCATTTTATTCATATTTGAAATAAACACCGATCCACTAATTTAATAAAATCGTGATTTGCAATATTTTGCAGATTTGATAAATAAAAAAATTGGACAACTAATTTATGTTTATAATCATAAAAAGCATGACTGAATCAAAAGATGTATGTATGTATGTACAACATATAATTGATTATTCATATATCGATAAAATTGATCGTATCTACACAATTACATAATATGATTATTTGTGCAGAGAATATTGTTTTCTTGAAGAGAGAGAAAATGGGTCTGATTCAATTCATGTTAATATCGGAATGGAAAATACATAATCGTTCTTAATGCTTATCCCTATCCTAACATATTTGTTCAGAAAATCTTCAAGTGGATCCATAGATGCAAGGATTTGTATAATATTTATGAGTCTAAAATTCACCACATCCCCAAATTGAAATCGATCACACAATTAGTGCATATAAAAATTATGACTATATTAAAAGATTTCCAAATGAATCAAATTTGTATATACTCATATAAAAGAGATTTATGAATATAGAGAAATTATTTTATCTCCTTAAAAAAGAAATAATATAATATGAACACAAATTTCTCAAACTTTGTGATTATGAAATGTACATTTATGCAGATTTGTAAAATTAGATTCAACAATTTGTGAATATAAAATCATGGTTGAATTAAAAGATGTATGCACAATATATAATTGATTTGATCTCTAATTTTATGGATATAAACATATGAGAATCATGATTTGAACAAAAATATAATGGGAATTTGAATAGTCATCAAAGATCTTTCACAAATTATTTCAAAATCAACAAAGAAAATTATCAAATCTTATCATCATCGTATATATTGGTATATTTAATGATTTAAAATATTTATTCCATGACATAAAATTGAAACTTGAGAATCAAGCAAAAAGTTATGATTTATGAAATCCATTATTTTTCAGATTTCTAAATAAGAATTAATCTAACAGTTATGATTTTAAAATCATGATATGCAATATTTTGCAGATAATAATTGGACAATTAATTTATGTATATAAACATAAAAATCATGATTGAATCAAAAGATGTATGTATAATTGATTATACGTAGAGAAAATAAAAACTTAGCTTTTGATGGAGAACAATGCTTGTAACACGTTCCCACAGACGACGCCAATCTGTTGATGCAAAAAATGGACCGAATCCCATTTTTATGATCACAGATTAATAGATAAAAGCAATCCAATCAAGCACATGAGAGACAAAGATTTTTAAAGTGGTTCGGCTATAAGGAAAAGCCTACGTCCACTGTTATTTTATTCCCAGGAGTTTACAATAGCACAATGTGGTGTAGAGAGAGAAAAAGGTGTGGACCTTGTGTATGGTGTCTCTCATCCTTGTCGGATCTCCTTCTCCTCCTTTTGGCTAAGGGAATACATGTATTTATAGTGATGGAAGATAAAGAGATTCATTGTATGTATACATTTATACATTATGTCTACATTCAACGAATCTAATTGTTGAATTGCTTGGTATGCTATGTGTTGTCATCTATTAATACAGTATAAATGTACATTAAGGCTCATTAAATGCGCTGTCATCTTTTGATCTTCCTGGTTGGTATGCCGATCAACTCTCCTCGGGTGCCGACTAACTCTCCTCGGGTGCCGACTAACACTCCTCGGGTGCCGACCAACTCTCCTCGGATGTCGAATATTGCCACGTAGGATGACATGTGTCCTTTTCTGATTGGTCCTCGTAGATGGAGAATTTTTGCGTTAACAAATATAAACATCAGTACAAAACATAAATACATCACAAATGAAGTGTATCTATCAAATGAAAAAAAATATGATATGTGCGTGTGTATGCTTGTGTCTACCTGATTATAATGTCAGCTGCTCAAAAATTCAGGGAAGTCACAATTTAACATATCAAGATATGATTCATCCAAATTATACATAATACAACGCATTTCAATATGTTTGGCAATTTATTACAAAACATAAATACATCAAAAATCAATCTATTAAACATGATGTGAGTGAATATAAACATCAGTACAAAATATAAATACATCAAAAATCAAGTGTATCAATCAAATAAAAAAATATGATATGTTCATGTGTATGCTTTTGTATACATGATTATAATGATAAGGGGATACAATATACCAAATTAGGTGAATGGTTTCCGACTTGGGTCGTGACCAGGCTTGGTGGTCATTGGCCTAGGCCGTGACCATATGAGACATGACCCAAATCCTTGGGTCACAGACCAAATCCCTGACCAAAGTAAGTGGTCATGAACCTTGTCATGACGGAGAATGGTTGCGGACAAGGGACGTGACGAGCTAGTTGCAGACCAAATCCTTGACCTATATGTGACTAGGCTTGAATACTTGTCATGGACCAAGGTCGTGATTGAGGCCCCTATAATCACAAAAGTGGTCACGGCCTTAAGTCGTGACTCAATACTACACTGTCACGAAAATGGTCAAGCAGGTGGTCATGAACTTAGGCTGTGACCAATGTTTCCCTCCCATATGGTCATGGCTCTTAGCAATAACCATCTTTAACTGTAATATAGAAAATAAAACATGGTCACGAACTATATCTATGAAAATATATAACTAGAAAAAAATATGAATTGTGTGGGTCATGTCCTCAAACTAAGAGTCCCGCGACTGTGCGACGAGTTGTTGCGTGTTACATTGGACGCGCACTAGATATTCATGCGACTTGCAGTGCTGTTTGGGGGTGCTGGGGTGCCTGCCCTACCACGACACGTTTTCAAGCCTAAGTGTGACTATTTTCAAATTTGCGTCATACTCTCAAACCGGTATCCCCGTGATTATGCAGTCGGTTGATGCGTGTTACATTGGACTTGTACAAGGTATTTGTACCACTCGTGATACCGTTTGGAGGCCACTGGGGGTGACCATCCTCCCCTCCCACCCACCCACCGCAGCACGTTTTCAAGTCTTGGTGTGTTTATTTTCAAATTTGTGTCCTCTCCTCAAACCAGAAGTCCCACGACTGCATAGTCAGTTTTCGCATATTGTGTTGGACCCACCAGGTGTTCCTGCCATTCACGGTGCCATTTGGGAGCCTTCTCCCTACGACACATTTTCAAGTCTAAGTGTGCATGTTTTCAAATTCGTCTATTATCCTCAAACTGGGACTTCCGTGACTGCGCGAATAGTTGATACGATACACATGAGGTATTTGTTTTACTCACGGCGCCATTTGGAGGTCGCCAGTGGTCTCGGCCTGCCCGCCGAACGTTTTCCAGAATAAGTGTGCATGTTTTCAAATTAGTGTCCTTTTCTCAAAAAGGGACTCCCGTGACTGCACTATCGGTTGCCATGTGTTACGTTGAATGTGCACGTGGTGTTTGTACCATTCACGGTACCATTTGGAGGTTGATGGGAGTGCCAGCTCCACACAGCACATTTTTAAGACTAAGTGTGATTATTTTCAAATTCGTGTCTCATCATCAAACCGGGAGCCCCGCGACTGTACAATCATCTGCTATGTGTTATGTTGGATTCGCACTAGGTGTTTGTGCCACGTCCGATGCCGTTTGGGGGACACAGAGGGTGCCCCCACCCCTGTAGCACATTTTCAAGATTAAGTATGACTATTTCAAATTCGTGTCCTATCCTCAAATAAGGAGTCCCGTAATTGTGTGACCGAGTCCTATGTGTTATATTGGATGCACACGAGGTGTTTGTACCACTCACGGTGCCGTTTAGGGACTATGGTGGTCTCGGCCCGCCCACGACACAATTTGGCAAGCCTAAGTGTACCTATTTTGATATTCGTATCACATTCTCAAATCGGGAGTTCCACGACCGCGCCTCCGCTTTCTATGCGTTACATTGGACGTGGACGAGATGTTTGTGCCACTCGTTGTACCATTTAGTGGTCACTAAGGGTGCCCACCCCTCGCGATATATTTTCTATGACACCCCGCCTAATTGAACATCGGGTGATCAAGTCTTTATTAAATTAAAACATGTTTCTCAAATGGCTCATTCTTAGCATCACTCTCGAAAACCTTTTAATTACTAATCACCTACATGAAATTAGACCGGTGCCAAATTTTATCTTTCTTAAAACAAATAAATCAACCATGCGGAACAAAGTATAACAATCACCATGTACTTGAACCCAATAAGCAAAATATTAGTACAAGAGAACAAGAGTATTATCGAATAACCATTGGCTAAAATCCCAAAACAACAATAGAACAACCACTAGTCTGAAACTAAACATCTGAGATTGATACCGGACCACAAGTCCATACATAGAATAGTGTGAGATCCTACACTAGATCTGAAAGAGGGATATTGTCTAATCAAAATTCTGTAAGCATCCACTGTGCTACAACTTCGAGTCCCTGGAATGAAATCAGAATACATGGCGTCCCTGTGGCTGGATACCTAAAAGGTTTTGAAAATATTTTATAGCAAGAGTTAGTACTCAAAATATTTTGAAAATATTTAGCAAGCATTTATCATAATATAAAATGCGGTTATTGATTACACATGTTAGGTTCTCGTACACTCTCTTGAGTTTATTCACTCCTCATCTATTGTGCATGCCTAACGTTCTAAACTTAGCCTGCCTAGCCATATCTTCCAAGTTAACTAGTACTAAAGTCATCATCTGAACTTATCTATACCAAAGTTCTCATATCGCCCATACAGTACATCCACTTCATTAACATCTCGTGAAGGTTAATTAATTCTCAAGTAACACTTCACCTATGTTATGTTTTAAATCTTCTCATTTAGTTTCACTACTCAATTTCTACAATTCTCACAATTAATATTTTCCCACTTTTGTAATTAAGTTTCACTACTAATTAGATATGTATCGTTAAACACGTCATATATCAATCTACTAATACACAGAAGTAGAATATCATTAAGTATATATTTCACACACAATATATACCAAATATCATTCATTACAATTATGTCCTTTTGACACACGTAAAGGACTCTTGGTTCTGAATGATTCATCGACCCCAAGTAAGAATTGGTTCGGAATGATACATCGACCCCAATTATTTATATACACATATTCTGGCTCAGACTCTTTCATCACGATACCAGCTCAAAGGTTTGGTTCGGCATTTTACATCGACCCCAAACATATGATAAACCAATGTTACTTCGAAATACTTCATCAGCCCTAACATATAATAACCCTATGTTAGTTCGGAATACTTCATCGACCCTAACATAGTTAATTTAGGTATACATCTCTCAACCTAATCGTTCATGAAATTTAGTAGGTACACACCCGACCTATCAATCATACTAAAATTGAGATCCTACACTAGATCTGAAAAATAGAAATGTCTAAACAATCCCTGTAACATCCACACGTGCTGCAGCTCCCAAATCCTTGGAATGAAGTCATGCTGGGTGTCCCTGTGGCAGGGCACCTAAAAGGTTTTTGAAAAGATTTCACTTAGCAAGAGTTAGTACTCAAAACATTTTAAAAATATTTTGTAAGCAGCTATCACAATTATGAGTTATTGATTACACATGTTAAGACTTCGCACACTCTTTTGAGTTACCTCACCTCTCTCCTATAGTGCACGCCTAACGTTGGTACTTAGTCCACCTAGTTGTGCTACCCAAGTTAACCAGGCTAGAATACTCCACTGCCTGTATCTACTCGTTAAGTCCCCATAACATACACGCAGTATTTTAATAGTCCATAGCTCATATATCATAAACTTAGATAACTTACTCATATCTTGTCAGTCTTATACTTATAACAATTACGTCACACTACTTAATTATTACTAAGATATTATCAATACATTTTATTATCTTCTATCTCATGTCAGTAAATTATGCATCTGGTATACATCTATCACACAACATGTACTAAATATTAGTTATCACTAATATATTCGTATAACACACATAAAGGACCCTTGGTTCAGAATGGTTCATTAACCCCGAGTGAGAGTTGGTTCGGAATGATCCATCGACCCCAACTATTTATATATACACATATTCTGGTTCGGGACTCTTTCATCGCGACACCAGTTTTAAGGTTTGGTTCGGCATTTTTCATCGACCCCAAACAGATAATAACTCTGTGTTAGTTCGGAATATCTCATCGACCCTAACATAATTAATTTAAGTCTAATTATCTTAACCCAAAAATTCATGCAATTTAGTAGGTACCCACCCGACCTATCAAATCATGCCCGTACGATATATATTTTCCTTATATTCATCGTACTTATTAAATCATGATTTATTTCACCATCCCATTAATTTGAGTATTCAAACAACCCTAAGGGTCCTAGTTACCCCTCCCTTAATTCAGTAGTTAATCTATCTTTAACCTATTGGTCTATTTCTGGAATCGACCCTTACTCATTCCGTAACTCAATTCCCAAATTCCTAATGCACGACTCAATCGGCTACTTCACTTCGTTTCATTTTGCCCAATTTTACACTCAATAATTTATAATGAAGTCTTACAGTACATCTAATGGTAATTACTAAGTCCCTACATAGGTAACATATCATCACTAAGGTTCCCATTAAGTGCCGGTAATCGAAGAGAGATTTCCACAAAATTTTCTAAAATTCAGCCTGGATCGATCGATCGATGGAATATGGTCGATCGATCGACTGCTCGATCGATCGACATTCAAAGGTCGGTCGATCGATCGAGCAGAGACAGGCCCATATCATCTTCTTCATGCAGGTTACACCATTTTTTATTATCCAACTCCCATGATAATTCAGCAAACTTGTAACTAATGATTTCTAATCATTCCTACATACCCTGGGATGATTACCAACGATCTAAAACAACATAATTGTTATAAATTCAGTCCAAATTAATTCAAATCTTCCTATTATTCAAGAGCCCTAAAAATATATTCTTTTCCATATTTTCATCCATAAACCCAGATTTTTCTTTATTTCGATTTAATCATCAAGTCTCCTACGATATCAAATCATTTGGAGGTCTAAAACATTCTACATGCAATCCGTATCAACCATGTATCATATTCAAGTCTTTGTTTCCAAGAAAATCATAAAAGTCATGTTCTTCATAAAGCTTATACATGGGTATTATAACTCAATTTATGTTGCAAATAACCACTTGCCTTATTGTTCAGTAGAGTCTGATTTCGTGATTGTTATTGGTGATTGATGGTCTTTTTCCTTCAATCCTTCTTCCCAACAAGTTGGTGGTGAAAGACTCCTTTGAATCCTTCCAACTTCTTTCTTTTGCCTTAGGAATTGTTTCTCTCTTCTCTCTAATGGCTATGGTGTGTTTTTCTTCTTTCTAACCTTAGCCTCCAACTCTTATAATCTGACTTAGGGTTATAAAATTCGTAGGTCTCCTCACCCTTAAATGTTAAGAGACCAAAATTCCCTCGTATGGTCCCGGTTTAGCCCAAAAATGACCCGGCACTCGACTAGGACCCCCGAGTACACTATTTTGACTAATTCGACCCTTTCGGAATCACCTGTGGCCTCTAAATTATCATTTGAGTCTCTTAAAAATATGTTTCTCATCTCACCTTCCATTTTGTCTAAGCGTGACACTCGGTTGAGGTAAACTCAAGTACGTCCATATCAATCGTTATGCCGTACATATAAACTTTCAATATTTACTATTCACACTTAGTAAACTTTAATCGTCATATTAATCAGCATCCAACTCTCGATTAATATCTAATAGCCATAATGATTATTTAATCACTTAATAATCATAGCTATTATTACATCACATCAAATTACTCTACTCACGTAATTTAAATTAAAACGTATCACATTAAATTACTCTACTCACATAATTTAAATTAGATCGTATTTTCCTTTTTAATTACTCAATTAACTCAATTAATTAAATTTTAAATACGCAGAAATACGAGGTATTACATCCTGCCTCCCCCATCCTTTATACCCTATTTATAATCCTTCCATCTACTCCTCCTTTTCTTCTATCATATTGTTTACTTTTCTTCTTTTTTGATCAGAGGTTTTCTTTTTGTTTTCTACCTCTGGTACATCTTGGTTTCCCTCTCAGCTTGGTTGAGTCTTTGTTTCTCTTCTTAAATACTTGGCCCTCTTTTATAGCTCATCAAGTCCAAATAAGCCACTCTTTATATTTTCCACATGCAAAACATACTGTGGAAATTAGTGCTTATGGCTTATTGGGAAAAATCATTTCAGTTACAAATTCCAAATTGGCTCAAATCGAAGGTCTAGATCATGAGACATGAAAGCTTAAAGGAGAAGTTAAGGTGGCTAAAAGTGAGTGTAACATATTCTCTTTTGATTTTTCTAGAGAGGATGAGAGGGCAATGATTTTGGAGCTGTCTCCTTGAACCCTCTCAAATGGGTTTTTAGTTCTTAAATTTTGGGATCCAATTTTAGCAGTAGAGGAAGTTAATTTTGAAACTATTGAGCTATGGGTGAGGGTCCATGGGCTTCCTAATGATAGATTTCATGTAAAAAGTGACATGCTGATTGGTCAGATGCTTGGAACAAACGTGAAGGTGGATATTAGGCCCGGGCATTATTCATACATGAGAATAAAGGTTAGTTTATCTATAAATACGCCTATGTCTAAAGGTTTTAAACTGATAAAAGAGAAAGGTGATAAATGGATTTACTTCACCTATAAAAAAGTAAAAAGATTTTGTTTCAAATGTGGAAGACTAGATCATATCTTGGTGGAATGTGAAAGAGAGGATAAAGAAAGAGAAGTAGGAGGCAGTCCCATTGGTTTTGGGCAATGGATGACTGATTCACCATCTTTCAAACAAGGATTGGAAGAGTTCCTCAGAAAAATCCCATGCATATATCCTACCCAATGTGACTTCCCAAACAAACCAAACCAAATAGGTCCTATAAAAATCTTATTGTATAAACAAATTTAGTGAGTGTTAATACATCCCAAATCCCAGAAAACACAAATTTCGAAACAAAAAACCCCCAACAGAACTGCACCTTGGAATACCCACATAAAGCAAAAATTTCAAAGGTACCCCAGCACCATGATAACCATAAAACCTTTTACCAATTCTACCCTTAGCTTTAGTCTAAAAGGAAGATTCCAAAACCTTCAAGGCAGATCATCAAAGAGAAAGGGAAGGAAAAGATGAGTGAGGTTGTTGAGGAAGAGATGTGGCCCACATGTTATGTGGGAGAGGTGACCTACATAAAGAACAAATAGAGGGAGTTAATTGAAGGAAATAAAATCCTGGTTTCTGACTTCACAAATTTGAAAATAAACAAAAGAAAGTTACCTCAAACCTTTGGGAGCCTTGGGCACATGTTTAAAGGCGGAGGAAGTCCAAGGAAAGAGCAATCCTTGGAAGTAGAGGGGATAATAGGGAGAGAGGGTGACTTTGTCCTGGAGGAAAAAGGAATTTTGTTAACTCAAGCAGTCAATAAAAGTCAGAGAAGAATTATCACAAGGATAACTAGAATGTATTCAATAGTGGAAGAGGAGATGGAGTTTTTTAGCGAAGAAAATTTGGTGGAAGTCAACATCAGTACAGTTACATCCAAGAAGTAAACAAATCTTAAGGATTCCACTGTGTGGATATCTTCACCCCAATGAGCAACATGGTTTCGAATTTTCAAGGTTTGGGAAAAACCTTGACAATTCAAACACTTTAGAACCTTTGTGTTTTGAATCATATTAAATTAATTTGTCCGTTGGAAACAAAAGCTAGGGAGGTAAGAATTATGCAAGTTAAAAAGATTATAAAGTTTGAAAAAGTGACTAGAGCGGACCCAGGGGGTATGTTAGGGAGCTCCTGCATTATGTGGAATAGTCTTATAAGCATCCATTGTTTGCAAACCTCAAAAGATTACATTGATATTATCATCAAAGACTGGTTGTGGGCCAAGGGAAGAATTAGGGTTACTTTTGTGTATTGTAACCCCTGTTTTGATTATAGGAGGGCTCAATGGTATAGGTTTGTCAGGTCTTAGCTTTTGGATGCACTGCCATGGCTTTATCTTGGGGATTTCCATGATATTTGGTCGCAAGACGAGAAGGAAAGGAAACTAGATAAGGCTAATAGGGAAATTGAATGCTTTAAAAACATGATTAAATAGTGTCATCTTTTTTAGCTCCCTTTTAATGGTTGTAGGTTAACATAGAATAATAAGATAGAGGATGATGTTAATGTTAGGGAGAAGTTGGACAAGGTGTTTCTTAATGAGGATTAGGCTTTTAACTTCCCTGTTAGTAGGGTGGTGGATTTCCCTACTTTAGTATTAGATCACAGCCCTTTAGTAGTGGATAGAGCTCCTATTAAGGCTCCTTTCAAGAAAAAGTTCAAGTTTGAGGTGTACTGGTTAGAGGAGAATGAGTGTCATGACATAGTGAAAAGTGATTGGAGGAGGGAGTCTCCTAGTTGTGATATGTTTTCATTACTTTCTAAAAATATTTATACCAAGGCTTCCCTTTTGAATTAGAGTGGAAAAAATTTAAGAATTCTAGAGTTGAAATTAGAATGCTGCAGTTGAACCTTACTGACTTACAGTCCTACCCAAGTCGAGTTTATTCTAGTGGGGAAGTGAGATTAGTCTAAAATAATATCAAGGCCTTGTGGGTTAGAGAGGAACAATATTAGGAAGTGAGATTTAGAGTTAGTTGGCTTAAGTGGGGAGATAAAAACTCAAAATTCTTTCATGCTTGTATAGTTTAAAGGAGACAGAACAACCAAATATCTAGGCTCAAGAACTCTAATGGGATTTGGGTGGAGGGGAAGACTTAGCTGGAGGACCTTGCAAACGACTTCTACAAAGATCTCTATTCTTCTTCGGGGTAAAGAGGTTCTTCAAGGGTAATTGCTCATATCCCCCACCTTATTTCTGATACTATGAATGAGACCCTTATTGTTGAGTTGACACTCGAGGAATTTAGGCGGGCTATTTTTTATTTGGGTCCCTTAAAAGCCCTAGGGCTAGATGGGATGTCGGGTTTCTTTTATCCAAAATTTTTGGGAAAGAAGAATATTTTTTTTTAATACTGGGCATCTGCTTAGGAAGCTTAATGATACTAATGCGGTTTTAATTCCTAAATGTCCCACTCCGGAAAATCTTTCTAATTTTTGACCAATTAGCCTCATTAATTTTTTTTACAAAAATAATTTCTAAAATCTTGACTACTAGACCTAAACCCTTGATTGACATTATTGTTGAACCCAACCAAAGTGCTTTCATACCTGGAAGGATGATACAAGACAATATTATTGTGGACCATGGGACGTTTGCCTTCCTTAAGAGGAAAAGAAGGGGGAAGGATTTTGATTGTGCGTTAAAGTTGGACATGAACACGACTTATGATCGAGTGGAATGGAGTTTTCTCAGTGAGTCTTTGCTTGCTTTTGGATTCTGTGAAAAGTGTGTCGGTTTGGTTCTGGATAATTTTTCTCCTGTTAGGTTTAGGGTTCTAATTATTAGGGAGAACTATTGTTCTTTTCGTCCCTCTAGAGGCCTTAGGAAGGGATACCCGTTATCCCATTTTCTTTTTATCATTGTTGCAAAAATCCTCTCACTTATCATTGCTAAGGCTATAAGTGACAATCTCGTTGAGTGCGTGAAGTGTTGCCCTGCCCCCCCCCCCTCCCCCCCACACATTTCTTGTGTTCTCTTTGCTGATGACTCTCTTTCTTTTTCAAAGGAAATGTGGCAGAATGTTGGGTTCTTAAAGAGTGTCTTAGATCCTATTGTGAAGCGTGGGGACAAATTGTTAATTTGGACAAGTCTGGTCTCATTTGTATCAAGAATATGTCTAACCCTTTAAAGGTTTCTTTGGCACAACTATTTAATGTCCCTCTCCTTGATAAACCTATTAATTATATAGGGTTTCCTTCTGACTAGGGTAGATATAAGAAAATGTCCTTGGTTTGGTTTAAAGATAGGATTCCCAGTAGGATGGAGGGTTGGAAGGAGAACTTCCTTAGCCAAGATGGGAAGGAGATTCTTATTAAGGGTGTTATTCGTGCCTCTCCTTCCTATGCTGTGTCTATTTTCCCGTTCCCTAAAGGTTTTTGTTCAGATCTATCCTCTAAGATATCAAAGTTCTAGTGGAAAGGGATTAAAGATAAGCGTGGGATGACATCTCTGAAGCAAAACAGGTGGGGGTTCGGGGTTTAGGGACTTTGAGAAGCAGAATCAAGCCCTTCTTGCAAAATAGGCTTAGAGGCTCTTATCCTTTCCTGACTCTCAGTGGGGTAAGACTCTTAAAAGTCTTTACTTTAAGCAGTGTTCCTTTTGGGATGTCCCTAGTTCTTGTAAGGGGACATGGATTTGGAATAGTTTGTTGTTTGGGAGGGAGCTTTTGAAAGAACATGTGTTTTGGCAGATGGAGAATGGGGAACACATTAGTATTTCGGAGGACAAGTGGGTCAATGGTTTTCTAATCCCAAAATTTCTTTTCTCTAGTCAAGTGGCTATGGTTAGTGATCTTATTAACCTAAACCCATTTTCTTGGAACCAAAACCTTATCTTTTCTATCTTTCCGTAAGAGTTGGGTTTATCTATTATGGTGATTCCCCTTGTTTCCCGGGATGACCATGATACCAGTGTCTTTGAATTCTCCACCTCTATCACTATGAATTCTATTTACTTGACTGTCCTTCTCATTTTCAATCCGAAGAAGTATTTTTAAAAAAGTTTGAAAAGTGTCAGACTTATGTTTTAAGAAGGCTACCCATGTAAATCTAGTGAAGTCATCAACCATAACTAGAATGTAACTGTGTCCACAGAGACTAACAGTTTGGGAGGGACCCATTAGGTCCATATGGATGAGCTCCAAAGGATTAGAGGTAAGGATATCTTTAACTTTCTTATGAGGTGCTTTAATAATTTTTCCTTCCTGACAGGAACCACAAACAATGTTAGAAATGGATTTGATTTTTGTAACTCCTCTAACTATTTCTTGAGAAGTCAATCTATTAAGATTATCGTAATTTATGTGACCCATCCTTTATATGCCATATTTCATTGTCATCCATTCTGGTAACATTAAAGATTTCAGAATTATTCATGACAGTATAACAATTGTCAGGGTTCTGAATCCTGTAATTATGCATTCACCTTTTTCATTTAAAATTTTGCAATTGTTCATTGAAAAGGTAACAGTATGATCTGAGTCACAAAATTGCGAGATACTAAGTAGATTGTCCTTAAGACATTTAACTAGAAGAACATTTTCAAGAACAGGAAGTCCATCTTCTTGGAGAGTTTCTTTGCCTATGATCTGAGATGATACACCATCACCAAAAATAACTTTTCCTCCAGCAAAGCTGGTTTTGTTCAAGAGTTTTGTATCATCCCCAGTCCTGTGTTTAGAACATCCAGAGTCTAAATACCAACTAGACGATGTGTATTAAGCTTTTAAAGCAGTAATAACTATATTACACTTTATCTGGGGTAATAGATCATCTTTTCTAACCCAAATTGCTATAGTTTTCATTTTGCGCTTATTGGCTCTCAATTGATAAAATTTACGAGCATTCAATTTTTGTTGAAAAATGTTTTGCGCATAATTTTGAGATTTATGAAAGACATGAGCATTTGGTTTAGGAAAGTGTTTAGGAGTCCTTCTAGGGAATGCTCTTTTAGGTTTGTTCTTTCTCTTCCTATAGTTAGAATTTTTATTTGGTTGTCTAGGTAGAACATAATTGTTACCGCTTCTCCTAGAATAGTTAAAATTCTGATAGATAGGAGGATTACAGACAGGTTTAACTAGTCTTCTTGCATAGCAACCATCAAAAGAGTGATCATATATATCGCAGTAGGAGCAATAAAGATTGCTTAAAATTGGGGTCTCCTTAGGAAAGTTTCTAAACATTGGTTTTAAGGAATTTTGAGGTTGACCTCTATTTCTAGATAGGACAGTCTTGAATGTAGACTCACTCTTCCTAATAGAGGGGCAGACGTATTTGGCCTTAGGTGAACTTTCATGTTTAGAGCAACATGATTCCCCAATGTTGAAATTTTGATGGTTTGAGTCAAACTCAGTTTTTAGAGAATGAAAGTCTAGGCAGATTTCAATAGGCCTTTTACCTCCTGACACAAACTTGATAGGTTCAAAAGATTTTATTTGTGTCTTCAAATTGGGGCAAAACCCTATTACCATTCGATCATCATAATTGGTTTTAGATTCAGCAACAAATTCATCAAAACAGTTTGAGTTATTTTCAAATTTTGTAATTTTTTTGAAAATAGTTGATGTCTTTTCTTTAGTTTGTTCTAATTCTAACAATGTTCCTTTGCCTTTTTTCTCCAGAGTTTCATTTGTTTCAGTCAAGTTTCTGAGTTTTGATCAAACATTTTGATTTCACTTTCATGAGTTAGACATTGGGTAGTATACTCTTCAGCATTCAGTCATCAGACTTAGATCTTCTAACTTCTTGGTGAGATCTTTCACAATCTTTTCTAGTCTAGTTCTTTTCTTTAGAGTTTTAGCATAAAGTGTGTGAATATCTGGGAGATCTTCATTGTTCGAGTCACTAAGTGTAGTGTGTGAAGTGACCCCTAAGTCTTCATTCTTTGAACTCACACACCCATTGACATCGTTATTATTGCTTTCCCTTTGACTCACACACCCCAAGGCAGAAATAGCAACATTCTCAGCAATTAAAGCATCTAAACCAGTAACAGCATGATTCGAAACATCAGAAGTAGAATTACTAGATTCATCCTGACTAACAAACACAGGCATATCATCATTATAGATAATCTTGGCAAAGAAAGACATGCAAGGGTAAAAAACATCAGATGACTCAGGTTCCTCATTTTCAGAGTCACTTGAATCATCCCATGTCTTGCAAATATTGGCTCTAGCGTGTTTGTTTTAAGTGTTCAAGTTAACTCTACAGTCTTGTGCAATGTGTCCTAGTTTACCACATCTAAAGCATTCAGTCTTCTTAAGGTCTCTGTTAGGTCTAGTTTGAGAGTCCTTGTGATGCTTGTCATGACTTTTCTCATGAGGTTTGTGATTAAAGGGAGTTGGATAATTAGACATGCCTTGTTTGTTTGCCATGTTGTTTCTAAATTTAATGATTTTCTTAAACTGTTTTGACATTAAGGCAATCTGATTGTCCAAACTCTCTATATCGCATTCCTCATCAGAGTCATCATTGGGAATGTTAAACTCAGGTTTAATCATCTTAGAAGAAAAGCTCAGATTGGAACTAGTCTGTTTCCTATGGGACTAGGTCAATTGTTTCTTAAATTATAGTTCCATTTCCACAGTTCTTAATTTACTACTGAGTAATTCAAGAGTGAGATTTATATCATACATTTCCTCAATAGCATATCTTTTGTTGTCAAATTTCTGTGGTAATGATCTCAGAATTTTTGGTACAATTTCTTGTCTGTCATATGTTATCCCATTAGCATGCAGTTTTGTCACAATATCAGTCAAGTTCATATAGAAGTCATCAAATGACTCAGATTCAGACATAATTAGGGAGTTATACTGTTGAATGAGCATTTGAGTTTTAGCAGCCTTAACTCTAGTGTCACCTTCATGAGCAGTAACCAAAGTGTCCCAAGCTTCCTTAGAAATGGTACAGGATGAGATTCTTTTGAACTCATGTTCATTTATAGACATAAATATGGCATTCTTTCCTTTGTTATTGTTGCGAGAAACTTTTTTCTCTTCTTGTGTGAACTCACTTAATACTTTCTTAACCCTCTCATTACTTCCTTCAGTGGCTGGTTTAGTAGGAAAAATGTATCCATTTTCAACAATGTCCCAGACATCATCTCCCAGAGTTCCTTGAATGAAAGAAATCATCCTTACTTTCCAGTAAGCAAAATTGGTTCCATCAAAGATGGGAGGTCTGGTCAAGTTACCAAATCTTTCATTTTTCTCGTCCATGTTTGATTTTCAGAAAACAATTTCAGAAACACATGATCTCTTTAAAAGAAGTTTACAAAGCTCTGATACCAATTGAAAATCTGTTACTAAAGCCGTTTAATAAAATTAAACTATTTAAGTAACTCCGAACAGTTTTTTGAAGAAACTCTTTTCTTAAAAACCAAAACTAATTGAACACAAGATGTGTTTAATAAAAGTATGTACGAGATCTGTTCAAGATTTGATTATCAGGTTCAATAAAATAGTTTAAAAACTTTAAACTCAGCACAACCAAGAATGAGATGAGTAGATGTAGAAATATTAAGAACAAGATTTTTTATGTGATAAAACCTCACCCAACTGAGGAAACATCCACGACTCCCTCTACGGAGTAAACCAAAAATTCCACTATAAACAAATTTTAGCAGTTACAAACTATATAACAAACATGCATACAACTCAGACCTATATAAGTTTAGGAATGTACCCTCTGGTGTCCTTATAACTTCTCTGCAGTTCTGATTGTTGATGTTGTCCTCCCAGTTTGCTAACTTCCAATTTGTTCAAGTACTTTACGTCGACTCTTTTTCTCAAGATCTTATTACCAACACTTTTAGTGTGGTAGGGTGAAAGTGTTTGTGGAGGTGCTTTCTAACACATGCATGCACACACACACACACACTTATTATGTACAACCAGTCCTAATAAATTACATATAAGACTATATGTTGTGATTTTTCTTTTTCTCCCTTCTCACAAAACTTAACCTTCTTTGACCTTTATAACAATCCCAGAATCCACGGCTATCTTTCTCAGAAGACGTATCAAGATCTTAATCAATCTCAATTTTGAAAAGATTTTTGAGATTGAAAATCACCAAGTGCGATTCCAAACTAGGTCAAAGGTCTTGTTTCAAGAGAACTAGAAACAGAAAACATTATTGTTGATTTCAATGTCTAAAAATCATTTACAGAAAAGAATCAACAATATATTTCTCGAACTCAGAAACAAAATATGTAAATCTAAGTGTAATGTAACATGAAGTACTCGGATCTGAAATTTCTATAAAGCAGAAAATAGATCTAAGACACAATGTTTAAGTTGTACATAAGATCTAAATAACGAAGAGGTTACAGCTACAAACCAACTACACAAACTAACTCTCAAACACTCAAGATTGTGTTTGGGATATACAGGAGTTTGAAAAGAGTTTTAGGTTTGAAAAATGGTTTGGATGATTTAGGGTTTGGGTTAGGGTTTCTAACTCTTTCTCTCTCTTCTGGTTTCTCTCTTCTCTCTATTCTATCTCTACTCTCTTTATTTTCTCTCAAAAGGACGAAATGGAAAAAGTCTCAGAAGGCTGAGTGAAGGGGTCCTTTTATAGGAGGCTGAGAAGATTCGAGAATAACGTTCAAAATCAAGGGTTCAGATTGAGTCAAGGATGATTGACTTTGATCAAAGGGTTCAAGATATGCGGTGATTAAATCTCTCCTGATTGGTTCATATGGGGTTCACAGGTATTATGAAAGGGCGCATGCAGATCGTTGATAAAAACGATCCAAGGGTTGAAAACAGGCGCTGGTTCCCTCTCTATAAAGAAACACACTCTCCACCAATCAGAAGACAACAAATGTTGGCCAATAATAAGATATCAAACGCGCGTTAAAATTAATTAAAAACACACCCTGAAGTCTCTGCCGCTTTCGGATTCTACCCATGGCAACTTTAAGCCTATATAACCATTAAACCTTAATTACAGATTGACCCCAAAACCTTTAAAAACAAGTTTTAATTAATAAAAACTTATTTAAAATGTTTATAAAATCCCAAAAAAATATTTAAAAAACAATTTTAAGGATTTAAACATACTCAACATATTTACACACAATTATATACAATATGAAATGTATGAGATCAATTCTACTGTGTGTGAGGGTTGGTAATATGGTCTAGATCAATCAATCAAGAAGGAGAAATAGCAAACCAAGCTCTGGGGTTCTTTGGATTCTAGGATGAACATAATTTTGTCACAATTTCCAAACTAGTTGAACACTTATACAATATAGAATCAAGTGAGTCAAGAGTATAAGGTGCTTCATGGTTGTGGGCCAAGGGAAGAATTAGGGTTACTTTTGTGTATTATAACCCCTGTTTTGATTATAGGATGGCTCAATGGGATAGGCTTGTCAGGTCTCAGCTTTTGGATGCACTGCCATGGCTTTGTCTTGGGGATTTCCATGTTATTTGGTCGCAAGACAAGAAGGAAAGGAAACTAGATAAGGATAATAGGGAAATTGAATGCTTTAAAAACATGATTAAATAGTGTCATATTTTTTATCTCCCTTTTAATGGTTGTAGGTTAACATGGAATAATAAGATAGAGGATGATGTTAATGTTAGGGAGAAGTTGGACAAGGTGTTTCTTAATGAGGATTAGGCTTTTAACTTCCCTGTTAGTAGGGTGGTGGATTTACCTAATTTAAGATTAGATCACAGCCCTTTAGTAGTGGATAGAGCTCCTATTAAGGCTCCTTTTAAAAAAAAGTTCAAGTTTGAGGTGTACTGGTTAGAGGAGAATGAGTGTCATGACATAGTGAAAAGTGAGTGGAGGAGGGAGTCTCCTGGTTGTGATATGTTCTCCTTACTTTCTAAAAAAATTTATACCAAGGCTTCCCTTTTGAAGTGGAGTGGAAAAAAATTCAAGAATTCTGGAGTTGAAATTAGAAAGCTGCAGTTGAACCTTACTGACTTACAGTCCTACCCAAGTCGGGTTTATTCTAGTGGGGCAGTGAGATTAGTCTAAAATAATATCAAGGCTTTGTGGATTAGAGAGGAACAATATTGGGAAGTGAGATTTAGAGTTAGCTAGCTTAAGTGGGGAGACAAAAACTCAAAATTCTTTCATGCTTGTATGGTTTAAAGGAGACAGAACAACCAAATATCTACGCGCAAGAACTCTATGGGATTTGGGTGGAGGGGAAGACGCAGCTGGAGGACCTTGCAAACGACTTCTACAAAGATCTCTATTCTTCTTCGGGGTAAAGAGGTTCTTCAAGGGTAATTGCTCATATCCCCCACCTTATTTCTGATACTATGAATGAGACCCTTATTGTTAAGTTGACACTCGACGAATTAAGGCGGGCTATTTTTTATTTGGGTCCCTCAAAAGCCCTAGGGCTAGATGGGATGCCAGGTTTCTTTTATCCAAAATTTTTAGGAAAGAAGAATATATATTTTTTAATACTGGGCATCTGCTTAGGAAGCTTAATGAGACTAATGCGGTTTTAATTCCTAAATGTCCCACTCCAGAAAATCTTTCTAATTATTGACCAATTAGCCTCATTAATTTTTTTTACAAAAATAATTTCTAAAATCTTGTCTACTAGACCTAAACCCTTGATTGACATCATTTTTGAACCCAACCAAAGTGCTTTCATACCTGGAAGGACGATACAAGACACTATTATTGTGGACGAAGCGTTTTCCTTCCTTAAGAGGAAAAGAAGGGGGAAGGATTTTGATTGTGCATTAAAGTTGGACCTGAACACGGCTTATGATCGAGTGGAATGGAGTTTTCTCAGAGAGTCTTTGCTTGCTTTTTGATTCTGTGAAAAGTGTGTCGGTTTGGTTATGGATAATTTTTCTCCTGTTAGGTTTAAGGTTCTAATTAATGGGGACAACTGTTGTTCTTTTCGTCCCTCTAGAGGCCTTAGGCAGGGATACCCGTTATCTCCTTTTCTTTTTATCATTGTTGCAAAAATCCTCTCACTTATCATTGCTAAGGATATGAGTGAAAATCTCCTTGAGTGTGTGAAGTGTTGCCCTGCTGCCCCCCCTCCCCCCCCCACACACACACACACACATTTCTCGTTTTCTCTTTGCTGATGACTCTCTTTATTTTTCAAAGGAAATGTGTCAGAATGTGGGGTTCTTAAAGAGTGTCTTAGATCCTATTGTGAAGCGTGGGGACAAATTGTTAATTTGGACAAGTCTGGCCTCATCTGTATCAAGAATATGTCTAACCCTTTAAAGGTTTCTTTGGCACAGCTATTTAATGTCCCTCTCCTTGATAAACCTATGAATTATCTAGGGTTTCATTCTGACTGGGGTAGATCTAAGAAAAAGTCCTTGGTTTGGTTTAAAGATAGTATTCCCAGTAGGATGGAGGGTTGGAAGGATAACTTCCTTAGCCAAGCTGGGAAGGAGATTCTTATTAAGGATGTTATTCAGGCCTCTCCTTCCTATGCTGTGTCTATTTTCCCGTTCCCTAAAGGTTTTTGTTCACATCTATCCTCTAAGATATCAAAGTTCTAGTGGAAAGGGAGTAAAGATAAGCATGGGATGCCATCTCTCAAGCTAAATAGGTGGGGGTTTGGGGTTTAGGGACTTTGAGAAGCAGAATCAAGCCCTTCTTGCAAAATAGGCTTAGAGGCTCTTATCCTTTCTCGACTCTCAGTTGGGTAAGACTCTCAAATGTTTTTACTTCAGGCAGTGTTCCTTTTGGGATGTCCCTAGTTCTTGTAAGGGGACATGGATTTGGAATAGTTTGTTGTTTGGGAGGGATCTTTTGAAAGAACGGGTGTTTTGGCAGATGGGGAATGGGGAACACATTAGTATTTAGGAGGACAAGTGGGTCAATGGTTTTCTGATCCCAAATTCTCTTTTCTCTAGTCAAGTGGTTATGGTTAGTGATCTTATTAACCTAAACCCTTTTTCTTGGGACCAAAACCTTATCTTTTCTATCTTTCGGTAAGAGTTGGGTTTATCTATTATGGAGATTCCCCTTGTTTCCCGGGATGACCATGATGGTTTAGTTTGGCCCCATGCTATGGATGGGGAGGTCTCAGTCTCTACTGCCTATCATGTAACTTATGTTAGGAGGAAACCTCGGGTTTCCCCCCAATCTTATTTCTCTCTCTCACCCTGACCTATGGAGGAAACTTTGGTTTACTGATGCTCCCCTTAAGGTCCTAAACTTCTTATGGAGATGTTGTAATGAGGGTCTGCCAGTTAGTCACTCACTGTGGAAGAAGAAATTGAAAGATGATCCTACATGTGCTATTTGCGGGGCTGTGGTGGAGACTATTTCACATCTGCTCGCTAAGTGCCCTTGGATTATTTTGGTTTGGAAGAGATCTCCCATCCCCTATGAAGTGTCTAAGTTCCTTAGCCATAAGATTGAATTATGGCTTCTGAAGATGATGAGATGGTTGGAGTCAATTCCTAATCAAGTCATTAATTTTAAGGTGGTATTGGCTTGCATATGTTGGACCATATGGAAAACTAGAAACGAAGATATTTTTAGAAATTCAAAGATTCGTATTTCTAGGGTGCTCTCTAAGGCAGCTGCCTTAGCTGTGAACTATAGTAAAAGTTTTAAGGATTTTAGGTCCATCTCTAGGCTAAATCCTCCCTCACCTCTTAGGAGTGTAAGCTTCTAGTCCCCTCCTCATCATGATTAGGTTAAGTTTAATTTTGATGGGGATTTTGTTGAGTCTACCAACTTCGGTTCTTATGGTTTCATTGGTAGGAACTAGTTTGGTGAGGTTCTCTTTGGGGAAGCTATTAAGGGTTCATTTGCAGTCTCTGCTCTTCAAACGGAGGCTCTTGCTTTAGTCTCAGTGGAAAATTTTATCAAAGAAAAAAAACTTGACAAAATTATTGTTGAATCTAACTCTAAGGTTCTTACCAACTACATGCAAAAGGAGTTTATCCCTATCAGAGAGGTTTTCAAAAGCAAGATGAAGATTTTAGCTCTTACCAGATAGTGTAGTGAAATCAGGTTCATGCACATGTCTAGATCTGCTAATCAAGCGATGAATTGGCTTGTGAAGAGGTGCCTAGCCAATGATCTACCTTCTGACCAGATTTTCAATGCTCCAACTTCTTTCATGACCATTCTTACGCATGATTTCCCTCACGAGGGAGTTGGGTGACTCATTTCCAGTTTTTATTAAAGTTTGGGCAGATTGGACGTTTTTTTTGCTTGTATAAATTGGAGTTTTTTTTATCACACTTGGTTTGCTTTTGTTTTGGTGGTATAGCATTGGTATGGTTTCTTTTTCCTTTCTCTCTCTGTAGACGGTGAGAGGTTTTTCCTTTGTTGGTTTTTGGCTTTGTGGGGTTGCAGTGGTTTTGTGGATTTCTTTGGCTTGCAACGTGTTGGTCTGGTTTGTTTGGTTTGAGTTAGTGGTATTTTGTATTGTGTATGCTGTAAACACGTGTGAAGTTGTTTAACACAGTTCATTAATATAGTTCAACTTTGATCTGATGGATTAAAAAAAGAGAGAATGTTATTTTTCAATTTATGATAGTATTGTATTTTTGTTTAGTTTAAATGCAAGGTGATCATCCAACACTTTTTTAAAGAATTCATTTTTCTCTCACCTTATATTTCTTATATGTCAATTATCCATTTATTAACCATAACTTCATTTCAGATGGTCTAAGAATATAAAGATCTCAAGTTACATAAAGAAAGTAAACATTACATGGATAGCCTGGGCTTTATCCATTGTGAGGAAGCTTTGGTGACATGAGCATTATGTCTTATTAACTAAATATATCTACGACATAACTAACAAATTTCAACAATTTTGTATCACTAATGAAATTTCTATCTCCTTCTTATCTTCATTCTCATAAAATTTGTTCTCCCTCACAATATTTTTTCCTAATGTTCTCTAAAATATTTGACATAATTGTAATTAAAACTAACCAATTAAAGTGATTTAATGGGGAGTGCAAGCTACAATATGAACAACCATAATAACCAACCACCGCATAAACCACAAAACCGACACAACGCCACATTTTATTTTAGCCAAACAAGTGATATTTACATCTACATGTATCTTAAGCAAGTTGAGAGGAAGAACAAAATTCTGAACTAAACCAGAAATTATTTTGTCGTTTTCGATTTTCCTCATGTATCGTGATGGTGTTATTGTTTAGTTTACCAAATTAAATCGTGCATGCTGACATATGAGATAATTATACCAAGATAAAATTTAGTGTAATCACACAAGTTTGATAAAAGCCTAAAATTATTTGACACGATAATCTGGGTTTTAAATTGTTGGCTTGATATTGGCATGAAAGTTGATAATTAAACCTGCCTGGGATAATTCAATTTTTTTAAATCTTCTGTATTTGGCTTTGGTAACCTATCCTTTCATTAAGAGTTATACATAATTTGAGTTGTATCATATTGGCCTTTTGTCATGTTTATATCATGCGATTGTTGCATATAATAGGTTTGTGTAATGTGTGATTAGCTATATGCCACTAATTTGTATTAGCACGTATAACGAGAAAAACCATTAGTGACTTAAGCCCATTAAAAGTTCATTAACTAATAACCCATGTTGATTCATGTCAAGTTTTTATGTTATGTCTCATTTTGTCAAGACTGGTCCAATAGATGGCTGCCGCTAGGTTGGCAATAACCATAAACATTTTGTTGGTAAGAAAAATTCAAAAATAAGAGATAGAGCATGGTAGACTTGTCCGGGCGAGATTTAACCACATTGGACCAATTTCTCCCTAGATATAGGATTCAACCAATGTGCGTGGGGTTTAAATTGGGATGTTTACATGCCCCCAACGAATTTTGAAGATACCGCCACGGTTAAGATGTTACTACAACTAGATGCCCTATCTATGAGTTTATGTATCTCTGATATCTTATAATATCATGTCGTCGCCATTTCTTAACGCATTCAAAATCCAAGCCTTCTCTCTCTCACTTCTCTCTCTCTCTCTATCTCTCATATACATATATATGTCAATGATTTCAAGGATGAATTGAAGTCGATGATTTCAACTTTCAAGGATACATATATCAACGATAGTGATACGAAAGTATAATCAGTGATTTAAAGGATATTTCTTTCTCATCTTCAGAATCCATAAATTTTTCGCTTAAAACCTTCAAACCGGCGAGATGCTCAACCCAAAATTTGAAGTTTAGTTAGTGGTAAAGTCTACACATAATCTAGTCTTTCAATGCATGGATGCTCGTGGTAGCTCCTCAGCTTCAGCCCCAACGTACTTGCGGTGGGGACGTCTGTAGAATAGCTGCTGAGTGTTGGGGCACAATGCTCCCTGAAGGAATTGTGGACTAACCTAGCTTCCCATTTAATGTACATAAAAATAAAAATTAAACAAAGCAAACAAACTGGAGTCGAGGTTGGGTGAAAGACTGCATGAAATTCAAGAGATGGAAAAAATGAGGAAATCAAAATAAGGAGACATAAGATAATCTAGTGATTAGTTCACTAGTTGACTATTAATATAACCAGAGTAAAAAAAACAACCCCGATTTTGGATAGTCAAAAAGTTTGAAGAGGTAATTAAGTTTTGACGTGAAACATTTGTGGGTACCTTGAATCTTTATAAGACCAATTTAGCCCCGTGAATGGATTGGTGGAATTCAAATTCAACGATGGCATAAAAATTCAAACTTGCCTCATAATATGGTTGGAACTATTAATCACCGTCAAAGCACAATAGGGAAGAGCAAAAAAAAATACGTGATAAGAAAAGAAAAGAAAAGAAAAAGAGTAAACCCGCCATACGTACCTATCAAAAAATGATATATAGCAGGGTGTTATAACTGCTTTAAAATAAGTGACCAGAAAAGAAAAGAAAAAGAGTAAACCCGCCATACGTACCTATCAAAAAATGATATACATCAAGGTGTTACAACTGCTTTAAATTACAAACTTACAAATGATAGAGCTAGAATCGATTAAGAACGTTGTAATTGATTATTGGATAGACGAAAAAAGCAACAAGATTGATGTTATTTTCGATTCTTAGTCGTAGAAAACCTATAATAGCCAATTAGGTCTATGAATATTTTAAATTTGGAGTATTTATATGTGGACCTAATCGTTTAAAATTTGTTTGACCGATTTTTTTGTCCAAAATTATTAGTCAAACTAGACCATAAAAACCTACAAAAAAACACTTGCCGACGAGAAAAGAAAAGAAAAATAGCAAACCGTCCATACCTACCAATCAAAAAATGATATATAGCAGGGTGTTATAACTGCTTTAAAATACAAACCTTCAATCTTGAATACTACCTTTGCTGCACGACTTACAATCACTATGGTCAGGCCTTAAATTTGGGTAGTTAAAGCCCCCTCCCAAAATTCTGAATTTTGTGTGGAGATATTGCTTTGAAAGTTTGGCAGTAAATCTGACTTTCCAAAAAAAAATTGTTCTTACTAGTTAGTATTAAACTCTCTCTTTCTCTCTGTTTTTTCCTCAACATTATTTTTTTTCCTTTTTGTGTTTTTATCATTTTTTTTACAGGGAGATAGATAGACCAAGACTGAATGATATATATTTGATTTAAATCAACACACACAATTTGAAAATAATGGAGATTAGGTGATACGAGTGACTTTTGGGGATTTAATGCACTATGATGGGTTAATCGAATCATCGACTTAATTAATCAAATTACATAATGATTTAAAAAAATATATCATATAGAGTGAAACCTATGGTGATCTTTCGAAAGAAGATAAAAACCAAAGGTAACAAAAAGTTGATCACAGCCAAAAGAAGGGTTACCAAATCTGCTAGTAGAGATTCCAAGCAAGTTTTCCATATTCAATCTCAATGATATAAGGAATAGTATGGAATGCTAGAGGAGTAGGGAATAAGCCTACAAAAAGGAGGATTAAAAAGCTTTGTAAGAATAATAAAATTTCCTTTTTAGCCATTCTTGAACCCATGGTTGATAGCTCTAAAATAAAAGATATCAGGAGAATTATTAGTTTCGAGGGCTGTTGCTTTAATAGTTTAAATAAAATTTGGTTCTTTTGGACACATGGTATTTAATGTGAGGTTTTGGTAGATGGGGATCAAAATTTGCTTCTTAAACTAGATCATCCTAGCTTAAAAACTCATATAGGAGTTAATTTAGTTTATGCTAAATGTAATAGATTGAAAACAAGGGATCTATAGGAGTCTTTAGCATATAGTTCTTCTATGTGAAATGATTATCCTCTTATTATTGTGGGGGACTTCAATATAGTATGTACAAGTACAGAAAGGGCTGGGGGTGCTGATATTGATCTTGGGGGTGCTTCAAATTTTAACTCTTGTTTGATTAGCTGTTCATTGTAGGATTTGGGTTATAGTGGAGCTAAATTCACCTGGGCTAAAAGTGTCAATGGGAATATGATGTTTGAGAGACTTGATAGAGGCTTTGTTAACTCTTCTTGGTTGGACTACTTTACTAATTCCTCCATTAAACATTTGCATATAAGCTGTTCTGATCACAGTCCCTTGTTACTCTCTATTCAAAGTCAGTTTGATTCCTCTTCCAAACCATTTAGATTTATAAATATGTGGAGTACTCATGATGGTTTTATCAATTTAGTCCAAAGCTCTTGGGCAGTGGCTGCTACAGGTAGACATATGGAGGTATTTTCTTCAAGCTCAAAAGACTTAAAGCAGCTTTGAAAATCTGGAATAAAGAGGTTTTTAAAAATGTGTTTGAAGAAATTTCCATTATGGAGGACAATCTAATTCAAGAAGAACTGAAGTTAGAAAGTGATAAGAGTTGAGTTCAAAGGCAGATCTACTCTAAAGCCAAGACATACCTCAATGCTTCTATGGCCAAAGAGGAAATGTTCTGGTTTCAGAAATCAAGGGGTGATTGGATAAGTAATGGAGATAGAAACACTAAATTCTATCATGCTCAGGTGCAAAATCATAGAAGAAGAAAATGTATACATGTTATTAAAGATGATGAGGTGAGAATCAAAGAGAATAAAGAAGACATCGCTAACCAGTTTATATCTTATTTTTCAAATTTGGTTTCTGCAGGTCCTCTTGAAGATAATGGTCTTCTTGAAGTTATCCCAAAGATTTTGACAGAGGAGATTAATAGTATTCTGATTTCTATCCCAGAAGAAGAAATCTTAAATGCCATAAAAACTATGAATCAGAATAGTTCTGCTGGATGTGATGGCTACAATAGTTATTTCTATGTGCATTGTTGGGATATCATCAAGCAGGATCTTGTGAATGTTATCTAAGCATTTTTCTTAGGAGCTGACATTCCCAAATCTTGGAGTTCTACTATGATTTGTCTTATTCCTAAAGTTCATTGACCTATGTTTTGCAAGGACTATAGACCAATCAGTCTTTATAACTTTAGTTATAAGATAATCACAAAGATTATTAACTCCAGGCTTAGTCCTAGGCTTCCATCTCTTATTTCTTGCAATCAATCAGGATTTGTGCAAGGGAGAAACATTCTTGACAACATTCTATTAGCCCAAGAGATGATGCAATTTATTGATAGAAAAGTTACTGGAGGTAATGTGGTTTTCAAACTTGACTTGGCTAAAGCATATGATAGAACCTCATGGCATTTCTTAATTAAATCTCTAAGAGCTTTTGGCTTCTCAGAGACTTTTATTGACTTAATTTGGAGATGCATTTCATCCACCTGGTTTTCTATAATTATAAATGGGCAGCCTATGGGATTCTTTCAATCTTCAAGAGGAATTAGGCAAGGGGATCCTATTTCCCCAAGCCTTTTCATTATCATGGCAGAAGTTTTTAGCAGAGGATTGAATAAGAAGATGTTGGTAGGTTTTATTGCTCCTTTCTCTCACCCTAGAGGATGTCCATTAATTAGTAATCTTGGTTATGCTGATGATTTAATTATATTTTCTAGAGGTATAAAAAAAAGTCTTCAAAACCTTATGAAGTTTATTGAATGTTATGAGAAGGAATCAGGTCAACTCTTTAACAAAGAGAAATGTTTCTTCTCTTTAAGCTTTAAAGCTTCTGTTACTGTCAGATCCAATATTGCAACCTGCATAGGTTTCAAATTTTCTAATGGCCATATGAGCTATCTTAGTTTCCCGATGTTCAATGGTAGAATGAAAGCTATGTACTTTGAATCTCTTATTCATTCTATTGCCTCCAAAATTCAGAGTTGGAAGTCTAAATTTCTTTCTTTAGCTAGTAGAGTTACACTGATCCAGTCTCTTTTAAATTCTATCCCTATCTTTACATTATTTGCTTTACAGCCCCCTAAATTGGTGATAAAATCAATTAATCAATTGATTAGTTCATTCTTTTGGGGTATAAACAAAGATTATGGGAAAAAAATTCATTGGATCAAGTGGGATTCTATTTGCTTTCCAAAAAAGGAAGGTGGATTAGGCATAAAAAATTTGGAGTATATCAAAGAAGCTTCTAACATCAAATTGGCCTGGAATATGAAGAAAAATACTAGCTCATGGGCTAAGTTTATGAATGCTAAATATTCTAATGTACCTACTAGAAGTGGATCCATGACTTTTAGAAGAATCCGATCTGCTTGGGAAACAATGGAGGCTAATTCTTTATGGTTAGATAATGGTCTGATATGACATCCCTCTTCTAGTGGAAATTTCACATTTTCATCGGCTTATGAGATTATTAGAAAGTCTAAATTGTCCTCTTTAGCATTTCACTATATATGGGATCCTAATATTCCACCTAATATATCTACTTTTGTGTGGAAAATATTATCTAAATGTGTTCCTGTTGAAGATCTTATTCAAAAGGTGGGAGTGAATTTGGCTTCAAGATGTCAGTGCTTCCATAAGAATGGGGAATCTATGAACCATCTGTTTATATCAGGTCCTATAGCTGCTGAAGTTTGGAATCATTTTTGCTGCTTATTGGGAGTTACTCAAAGACCTTCCACTATTCATAGCTCGATAATTCAATGGTGGTTTCATTCAGGAAATTCTCATATATCTCATTGGCTGCATAAGATCATTCCAGTTACTATCATCTGGAAAATTTAGCTGGCTAGAAACAAAGCTCTTTTTGAAGGTATAACTATGAGAGCTAACATAATTTCCTCAAGGGTTATATCTAGAATTGCAGAGGTATTTCAAAATTCCAAAATCAAAAGTGGGAGAGATGATGTATGTAATGAGGTCATATCTGCCTTTTCTTTTAATTTCAAGATCTCCAAATCTTCTTTCATAGTTGTGCCTTGGAAATGTCGTCCAAAAGGTAGACTCAAACTCAACTGTGCTGCCAAGACAGGGAACAATATGGGTATTGGCTCTATTATTCGAAATGATACGAGTCAATTCATTTGGGCTTTTTGAAATACTTTATCCACAAATTCATCGATTGAAATTCATGTTCAAGCTATTTTGGTTGGGATCAAGTTGTGCAAGGAGAAGGGTATTTCTAACATAGATATAGAAGTAGATTGAGAAAATATTCTTCACTATTTTTTATCTTCTTCTTCTACATCTCCGTGGCGTATAAGGACTGAAATTATCGAAATCATTGAATTTCTCGAGACTAATCATTGTCTCATCAAGTTATGTTCCTCAGAAGCCAATAAAATTGCAGTTTTGCTTGCCAATCATGGGTCCAATCATCAAAGTTTTTCAAGCTTTCAAAATTATAGTGATATTAGAGCATCTATTTTAGTAGTTTCTGAAAAGGCCTCTGTAATTTCTCTTTGAATATTGGCTTCATAGTTTGATTTGCTTGTAAGCCATGTGAGAGGGCTTTTCTCTCTATTGATTCAATAAATATTTGATCCATTAAAAAAAAAAAAAAGTTACACAGAGTACCATTTTGATAATACACGTTACTATTAACATTTCGCTACTCTTTTGGATAAATTCAAAGCGAAAAACAGCCAAT
Organism: Sambucus nigra; assembly: GCA_949130495.1. Classification (NCBI taxonomy): domain Eukaryota; kingdom Viridiplantae; phylum Streptophyta; class Magnoliopsida; order Dipsacales; family Adoxaceae; genus Sambucus; species Sambucus nigra. The sequence goes on along the minus strand of OX422217.1, from coordinate 431,562,168 downwards.
AATTAGTTTGAAAACTTTGGTACCTATAAGCTTTTAGGCAAGGCCCATTAGCAAGAACGTGTAAAACCTCCTCTGGAATTAATGAATGAATAAATATAAGAGCAATAAGGAGAAAGAAAGATGAAGTGACTTGTGTTTTTAACATATAATATGAAATCAAAGGAATTCTACCCAAAACTCTCTTTATAAAACATTAATCCAGGATCCACACTAGTAAGGAAGGAGCTGTAAAGTCCAAAAAAGGGGCGACTGGGTCAGCTTAATTTTTAGAACTCACTCTGGATCGAGTTTGTTTATAAATGGGAGATAAAGGCTGTGATGAAGAAGAAGAAGAAGAAGAAGAAGAAGAAGAAGAAAAAGAAGAAGAAGAAGGTATAGCCTTATAAATAATCTTGGTTTTAATGCGACGAAGTCGAAGTAACGCTGTGGATGAGAGTTGAGAATCATTGTATTTCTCAACACTTCGGGTGTTGATCACAGGAGCAACTTGCTGGGGTGTTGTGTGGCTATTAAGTGACTGTTGAGGAGGAAAGTAGAAATCAGTTGGGAATAAGTTGTATTGAATTCCAGCAGCCATTGATGCTCGAACTATTTGAGAGAGAGATTCCAATACTTTGAAAGCTTTAATTTGCAGTCTGGTGCGTTGAAGTTTATTTGGTTTCCACATATTTATATACCAGCAGTTCGTAGCTATCACTAGATTCAGTTTTGGTTGCTACTCTACGACAAAAAAATGAAAGTCTGCATATTTAAGAATTATCCTTTGACCACGTTGGCTACCTTTTAGAATAAACATGTTGTATCCGTGGCGTGCTCCTTCATCTATTTTTATATTAGGTCAGGATGGGAGAGAACTTCCCACCAGCTTCATGTCAGTTTTTATTTGACTAGTATGCACGGGCGTTAAATATACACACAGATACATAATTGTCATGGCACCTAGTCAATGTGACTTACAATAATATTACTTGAATATAATGTTACATAAAATTAGGTATTAATTTACAAAAACTGAAAAAAAATTAATACAACTACAAAGAAAAAACAAATTAATATACATAACAAAATTTTCATGCCAAAGTATTTCTTGGACTCAAAATTTAAAGAGAAGGATGATAATTCTCTATAAAATGTGATCACGATAACAGGTATCCAACGGTTAGAAAACAAACATAAACATAAAAAATATATAAATTTTTTGTCCAAAGATACATTCAATCAATAAATTTTCATGAAATTATTTATATGTCAGATATATATGGTGATATTTGGTAATTATGAATATAAAGATAATTGAATTAAATGAAAAATACACAAAAATTAGTATCTATTTAAGAAATACAAATGCACTTCTTTTAATCAAAAAACAACAACAACATTGTTGTCCAATAATAACATAGCAACCACCTGCTAAAACAAACGCTAAAAACTTGTCCCAGAAAGCTCAGTTTGAAACTAAAGCACCATAAACAAAGCACAAAAAATTGGTGAAGTACTTGTGTAGTAAATGTAAGATTACAAAGAATGTATTTTAAATTCCCACGTCAACTACAACGTGCTTTAAATATCATTTGATAACAAAAGGATAACAATTTAGCAAGGTTCTAAAAAATGCGGGGGTAATCGAGGCGTGGAGGTTACGCCTTAACCCTTAGAAGCCTAGGCGGGCCTAAGGCGTAAAAATGCGTGAAAAGGCGTTTAAGCATTTTTTAATATATTTTAATATTTTTTGACTATGACAAGGATATTAAAAATACTAAAATGGTACACACTTTAAAAATATGTCTAAATATTTAGAAATTAAAATACTATTTCTTTTAAAATACAAAACAAAAACAAAAAAATTGTGTTTTTTCACGCCTTATTTCTAAAAAAAACTCGCGTTTTTTCACGCCTTACCCCCAAAAAATGCGCGTTTTTTCACGTCTTATCCCAAAAAATGTTGACTATTGTTGACCACGCCTTGATCCACGCCTAGGGCCAAAACTTGGCGTATCTAAAAAGCCTCGCGCCTAGGCGCGTTTTTTAGAGCACTGTAATTTAGGGAGATCATCGTGCTGATGGACTAAATTAGAAAGGAAGAAAAAAAGGAATAAACACGAGATAAACATTAGATTACTTCCAAATGCTCCACAATTGTCACACTCTAAGATATATTGGTGACTCTTCTTTGCCTTAGCCTCTGTATAAATTTAAAACTAATTACATTCAAAACCCAAGGAAACCATGTATACAATTGGGGGGGAGCAACGTAAAACATGCTCGCGTTTTTAATCTCAACCGCACTTTTCACCCGTTTAACCTGCATACCCCAAAGAAACAGCAGCAGCAAAACAAAAACATTTTTCATATGCTAGTACCCATTGGTGGTAGGATTAATACATATATCACCAACACAAAAAGATAACAACAGCAAGATAATACTATTGTAACTATAGAATAATATGCTCAAGACAAGTTAATACTATAATTTATCCCAATAATAAAGAGACATTAAAGAATTTAGAAAGAACAAAAAATAAACCAAAAACATGTAGTTTATATATGTTTCTACGGATAAGATTCCACTGATAAATATGAAACAACAAGGAGTTCAAATTTAAGTGGATGAATTTTCGAAACTACTTCTGATAATAAATGTTTAAATCTAGGGTGTCGTGTCCTCTCAACGCTCGTATTTATTCCAATTCATCGAACTCCTACAAAAAATGGTTTGAATTTTGTAGTCATTTTCTTTTTGCATTTTAATCTTGTATGATATTTGAGACAACAATATATTGTATGAGTACTGGTTCAACTTTATGTAAGAAAAAATAGGCAACTTTACACACACACAAAACTATTTTGAAATATGTATTAAAATAAATATCTACAAATAAACTAGAATTTTATTCAATACAAAATTCCAAATGCAAAAACAAAACATTAACAAACTATATTTTAATTCATTATCAACTATAAGTTATATTATTTGACGAGTAAACCTAAACAATTAGGATTGTTTATTTTTCTTATAATGTAGCGAGGACGAAGAGTCAATTATGTCAAAGCCACGAATGTGATTTCTTTACTATATCAAAAAACAATACAAACACCACAATCGAATTAGTTCTTACCTTTCTTAAACTGGTGCTGGATTTCGAAAGAGAGTAGAGTGGTTGTTGAGCAAAAATATGTACTCCTAAAACAAAAAAAACAAAGGCAAGTAAAGAATTAAGTAATGAAATAAAAATGGGAGAGATTAATTACTATGGGAACTTTTTGTTGGAACTCTAAAGGATGTAAATGTGGGATGCAAAAGTTCATAATGTAGTTCATCTGTCTTGATTTAAGAGTCACAATTTAATATATCAAGATATAATTCATCAAAATTATACATAGTATAACACAATTGAATATGTTTGGAAATTTATCAAACACGATATGTGCATGAATATAAACAATAGTACAAAACATAAACACATCAAAACTCGATCTATCAAATGTGACATGTGCGTGAATATAAACATCAGTACAAAACATAAATACATCACAAATGAAGTGTATCTATCAAATGAAAAAAAAATATGATATGTGCGTGTGTATGCTTGTGTATACCTGATTATAATGTCAGCTGCTCGAAAATTGAGGGAAGTCACAATTTAACATATCAAGATATGATTCATCCAAATTATACATAATACAACGCATTTCAATATGTTTGGCAATTTATTACAAAACATAAATACATCAAAAATCAATCTATTAAACATGATGTGAGTGAATATAAACATCAGTACAAAATATAAATACATCAAAAATCAAGTGTATCAATCAAATAAAAAAATATGATAAGTGCATGTGTATGCTTTTGTATACATGATTATAATGATAAGGGGAGACATTATACAAAATTAGGAGAATGGTTGCCGACTTGGGCCGTGACCAGGCTTGGTGGTCATTGACCTAGGCCATGACCATATGAGACATGACCCAAATCCTTGGGTCACAGACCAAATCCCTGACCAAAGTAAGTGGTCATGGACCTTGTCATGACGGAGAATGGTTGCGGCCAAGGGACTTGACGAGCTAGTCGCAGACCAAATCCATGACCTATGCGTGACTAGGCTTGAATACTTGTCATGGACCAAGGTCGTGATTGAGGCCACTATAATCACAAAAGTGGTCACGACCTTAAGTCGTGACTCTATACTACACTATCACGAAAATGGTCAAGCAGGTGGTCATGAACTTAGGTTGTGACCAATGTTTCCCTCCCATATGGTCATGGCTCTTAGCAATAACCATCTTTAACTGTAATATAGAAAATAAAACATGGTCACGAACTAGATCTATGAAAATATATAACTAGAAAAAAATATGAATTGTGTGGGTCATGTCCTCAAACTAAGAGTCCCGCGACTGTGCGACGAGTTGTTGCGTGTTACATTGGACGCGCAATAGATATTCATGCGACTTGCAGTGCTGTTTGGGGGTGCTGGGGTGACCGCCCCACCACGGCACATTTTCAAGCCTAAGTGTGACTATTTTCAAATTTGCGTCATATTCTCAAACCGGTAGTCCCGTGATTATGCAGTCGGTTGATGCGTGCTACATTGGACTTGTACGAGGTATTTGTACCACTCGTGATACTGTTTGGAGGCCACTGGGAGTGACCATCCTCCCCTCCCACCCACCCCCCGCAGCACGTTTTCAAGTCTTAGTGTGTTTATTTTCAAATTTGTGTCCTATCCTCAAACCAGAAGTGCCACGACTGCATAGTCAGTTTTTGCACATTGTGTTGGACCCACCAGGTGTTCGTGCCATTCACGGTGCCATTTGGGAGCCTTCTCCCTGTGGCACATTTTCAAGTCTAAGTGTGCATGTTTTCAAATTCGTCTCTTATCCTCAAACTGGGACTTCCGTGACTGCGCGAATAGTTGATATGATGCATATGAGGTATTTGTTTTACTCACGGTGCCTTTTTGAGGTGGCCAGTGGTCTCGGCCTGCTCGCCGAACGTTTTCCAGAATAAGTGTGCATGTTTTCAAATTAGTGTCCTATTCTCAAAAGGGACTCCCGTGACTGCACGATCGGTTGCTATGTGTTACGTTGAATGTGCACGTGGTGTTTGTACCATTCACGGTACCGTTTGGAGGCTGATGGGAGTGCCATCTCCACGCAACACATTTTTATGCCTAAGTGTGATTATTTTCAAATTCGTGTCTCATCATCAAACCGGGAGTCCCGCGACTGTGCAATCGTCTGCTATGTGTTATGTTGGATTCGTACTAGGTGTTTGTACCACGTCCGATGCCGTTTGGGGGACATAGAGGGTGCCCCCACCCCTGTTGCACATTTTCAAGATTAAGTATGACTATTTTCAAATTCGTGTCCTATCCTCAAATAAGGAGTCCCGTAATTGTGTGACCGAGTCCTATGTGTTATATTGAATGCACACGGGGTGTTTGTACCACTCACGGTGCCGTTTAGGGCCTATGGTGGTATCGGCCCGCCCACGGCACAATTTGGCTAGCCTAAGTGTACCTATTTTGATATTCGTATCACATTCTCAAATCGGGAGTTCCACGACCGCGCCTCCGATTTCTATGCGTTACATTGGACGAGGACGAGATGTTCGTGCCACTCGTTGTACCATTTAGGGGTCACTAAGGGTGCCCACCCCTCGCGATATATTTTCTGTGACACCCCGCCTAATTAAACATCGGGTGATCAAGCCTTTATTAAATTAAAACATGTTTCTCAAATGGCTCATTCTTAGCATCACTCTCGAAAACCTTTTAATTACTAATCACCTATGTGAAAATTAGACCGGTGCCAAATTTTATATTTCTTAAAACAAATAAATCAACCATGCAGAACAAAGTATAACAATCACCATGTACTAGAACCCAATAACCAAAATATAAGTACAGGAGAACAAGAGTATTACCGAATAACCATTGGCTAAAAATCCCAAAACAACAATAGAACAACCACTAGTCTGAAACTAAACATCTGAGACTGATACCGGACCACAAGTCCATAAATAGAATAGTGTGAGGTCTTGCACTAGATCTGAAAGAGGGATATCGTCTAATCAAAATCCTGTAAGCATCCACTGTACTACAGCTTTGAGTTCCTGGAATGAAATCAGCATACATGGCGTCCCTGTGGCTGGATACCTAAAAGGTTTTGAAAATATTTTATAGCAAGAGTTAGTACTCAATATATTTTAAAAATATTTAGCAAGCGTTTATCATAATATAAAATGCGGTTATTGATTACACATGTTAGGTTCTCATACACTCTCTTAAGTTTACTCACTCCTCATCTATTGTGCACGCCTAACGTTCTAAACTTAGCCTGCCTAGCCATATCTCCCAAGCTAACTAGTACTAAAGTCATCATATGAACTTATCTATACCAAAGTTCTCATATCGCCCACACAGTACATCCACTTCATTAACATCTCGTGAAGGTTAATTAATTCTCAAGTAAAACTTCACCTATGTTATGTTTTAAATCTTCTCATTTAGTTTCATTACTCAATTTCTAAAATTCTCACAATTAATATTTTCCCACTTTTATAATTAAGTTTCACTACTAATTAGATAGGTATCGTTAAACACGTCATATATCAATGTACTAATACACAGAAGTAGAATATCATTAAGTATATATTTCACACACAATATATACCAAATATCATTCATTACAATTATGTCCTTTTGATACACGTAAAGGACTCTTGGTTCTGAATGATTCATCGACCCCAAGTAAGAATTGGTTCGGAATGATACATCGACCCCAATTATTTATACACATATATTCTGGCTCGGACTCTTTCATCACGATACCAACTCTAAGGTTTGGTTCGGCATTTTATATCGACCCCAAACATATGATAGACCAATGTTAGTTCAAAATACTTCATCGACCCTAACATATAATAACCCTATGTTAGTTCGGAATACTTCATCGACCCTAACGTAGTTAATTTAGGTATACATATCTCAACCTAATAGTTCATGAAATTTAGTAGGTACAAACCCGACCTATCAATCATTCTAAAATTGATATCCTACACTAGATCTGAAAAATAGAAACGTCTAAACAATCCCTGTAACATCCACACGTGCTGCAGCTCCCAAATCCCTGGAATGAAGTCATGCTGGGTGTCCTTGTGGCTGGGCACCTAAAAGGTTTTTGAAAATATTTCACTTAGCAAGGGTTAGTACTTAAAACATTTTAAAACTATTTTGTAAGAAACTATCACAATTATGAGTTATTGATTACACATGTTAAGACTTCGCACACTCTTTTGAGTTACCTCACCTCTCTCCTATAGTGCACGCCTAACATTGGTACTTAGTCCACCTAGTTGTGCTACCCAAGTTAACCAGGCTAGAATACTCCATTGCCCGTATCTACTCGTTAAGTCCCCATAACATACAGGCAGTATTTTAATAGTCCATATCTCATATATCATAAACATATATAACTTACTCATCTCTTGTTATTCTTATACTTATAACAATTACATCACACTACTTAATTATTACTAAGATATTATCAATCCATTTTATTATCTACTATCTCATGTCAGTAGATTATGCATCTGGTATACATCTATCACACAACATGTACTAAATATTAGTTATCATTAATATATTCTTATAACACACATAAAGGACCCTTGGTTCGGAATGATTCATTAACCCCAAGTGAGAGTTGGTTTGGAATGATCCATCGACCCCAACTATTTATATATACACATATTCTGGTTCGGGACTCTTTCATCGTGACACCAGTTTTAAGGTTTGGTTCGGCATTTTTCATCGACCCCAAACAGATAATAACTCTTTGTTAGTTCGGAATATCTCAGCGACCCTAACATAATTAATTTAGGTCTAATTATCTTAACCCAAAAATTCATGCAATTTAGTAGGTACCCACCCGACCTATCAAATCATGCCCGTACGAAATATATTTTCCTTATATTCATCGTACTTATTAAATCATGATTTATTTCACCATCCCATTAATTTGAGTATTCAAACAACTCTAAGGGTCCTATTTACCCCTCCCTTAATTTAGTAGTTAATCTATCTCTAACCTACTGGTATATTTCTGGAATCGACCCTTACTCGTTTCGTAACTCAATTCCCAAATTCCTGATGCACGACTCAATCGGCTACTTCACTTCGTTTCATTTCGCCCAATTTTACACTCAATAATTTATAATGAAGTCTTACAATACATCTACTGGTAATTACTAAGTCCCTACATAGGTAACATATCATCACTAAGGTTCCCATTAAGTGCCGGTAATCGAAGAGAGATTTCCACAAAATTTTCTAAAATTCAGCTTGGATCGATCGATCGATGGAATATGGTCGATCGATCGACATTCAAAGGTTGGTCGATCGATCGAGCAGAGACAGGCCCAGATCATCTTCTTCATGAAGTTTACACCATTTTTTATTATCTAACTCCCATGATAATTCACCAAACTTGTAACTAATGATTTTTAATCATTCCTACATACCCTGGGATGATTACCAACGATCTAAAACAACATAATTGTTATAAATTCAGTCCAAATTAATTCAAATCTTTCTATTATTCAAGAACCCTAAAAATATATTCTTTTCCATATTTTCATCCATAAACCCAGATTTTTCTTTATTTAGATTTAATCATCAAGTCTCCTATGATATCAAATCATTTGGAGGTCTAAAATGTTCTACATGCAATCCGTATCAATCATGTATCATATTCAAGTCTTTGTTTCCAAGAAAATCATAAAAGTCATGTTCTTCATAAAGCTTATACATGGGTATTATAACTCAATTTATGTTGCAAATAACCACTTGCCTTATTGTTCAGTAGAGTCTGATTTCGTGATTGTTATTGGTGATTGATGGTCTTTCTCCTTCAATCCTTCTTCCCAACAAGTTGGTGGTGAAAGGCTCTTTTGAATCCTTCCCACTTCTTTCTTTTGCCTTAGGAATTATTTCTCTCTTCTCTCTAATGGCTATGGTATGTTTTTCTTCTTTCTAACCTTAGCCTCCAACTCTTATAATCTGACTTAGGGTTCTAAAATTCGTAGGTATCCTCACCCTTAAATGTTAAGAGATCAAAATTCCCTCGTATGGTCCCGGTTTAGCCCAAAAATGACCCGGCACTCGACTAGGACCCCTGGGTACACTATTTTGACTAATTCGACCCTTTTGGAATCACCTGTGGCCTCTAAATTATCATTTGAGTCTCTTAAAAATATGTTTCTCATCTCACCTTCAATTTTGTCTAAGCGTGACACTCGGTTGAGGTAAACTCAAGTACGTCCATATCAATCGTTATGCCGTACACATAAACTTTCAATATTTACTATTCACACTTAGTAAACTTTAATCGCCATATTAATTAGTATCCAACTCTCGATTAATATCTAATAGCCATAATGATTATTTAATCACTTAATAATCATAGTTATTATTACATCACATCAAATTACTCTACTCACGTAATTTAAATTAAAACGTATCACATTAAATTACTCTACTCACATAATTTAAATTAGAAAGTATTTTCCTTTTCAATTACTCAATTAACTCAATTAATTAAATTCTAAATACGCAGAAATACGAGGTATTACATCCTGCCTCCTCCATCCTTTATACCCTATTTATAATCCTTCCATCTACTCCTCCTTTGCTTCTATCATATTTTTTTTCTTTTCTTCTTTTTTGATCAGAGGTTTTCTTTTTGTTTTCTACCTCTGGTACATCTTGGTTTCCCTCTCATCTTGGTTGAATCTTTGTTTCTCTTCTTAAATACTTGGCCCTCTTTTATAGCTCATCAAGTCCAAATAAGCCTCTCTTTATATTTTCCACATGCAAAACATACTGTAGAAATTAGTGCTTATGGCTTATTGGGAAAAATCATTTCAGTTAAAAATTCCAACTTGGCTCAAATCGAACGTCTAGATCATAAGACATGAAAGCTTAAAGGAGAAGTTAAGGTGGATAAAAGTGAGTGTAACATATTCTCTTTTGATTTTTCTAGAGAAGATAAGAGGGCAATGATTTTGGAGTTGTCTCTTTGAACCCTCTCAAATGGGTTTTTAGTTCTTAAATTTTGGGATCCAGTTTTAGCAGCAGAGAAAGTTAATTTTGAAACTATTGAGCTATGGGTGAGGGTCCATGGGCTTCCTAATGATAGATTTCATGTAAAAAGTGGCATGTTGACTGGTCAGATGCTTGGAACAAACGTGAAGGTGGATATTAGGCCCGAAAATTATTCATACATGAGAAAAAAGGTTAGTTTATCTATAAATACGCCTCTGTCTAAAGGTTTTAAACTGATAAAAGAGAAAGGTGATAAATGGATTTACTTCACCTATAAAAAAGTAAAAAGATTTTGTTTCAAATGTGGAAGACTAGATCATATCTTAGTGGAATGTGAAAGAGAGGATAAAGAAATAGAAGTAGGAGGCAGTCCCATTGGTTTTGGGCAATGGATGACTGATTCACCGTCTTTCAAACAAGGATTGGAAGAGTTCCTCAGAAAAATCCCATGCATATCTCCTACCCAATGTGACTTCCCAAACAAACCAAACCAAATAGGTCCTATAAAAAATCTTATTGTACAAACAAATTTATTGAGTGTTAATACATCCCAAATCCCAGAAAACACAAATTCCCAAACAAAAAACCCCCAACAGAACTGCACCTTGGAATACCCACATAAAGCAAAAATTTCAAAGGTACCCCAGCACCATGATAACCATAAAACCTTTTACCAATTCTACCCTTACCTTTCGTCTAAAAGGAAGATTCCAAAACCTTCAAGGCAAATCATCAAAGAGAAAGGGAAGGAAAAGATGAGTGAGGTTGTTGAGGAAGAGATGTGGCCCACATGTTATGTGGGAGAGGTGACCTACATAAAGAACAAACAGAGGGAGTTAATTGAAGGAAATAAAATCCTGGTTTCTGACTTCACAAATTTGAAAATAAACAAAAGAAAGTTACCTCAAACCTTTGGGAGCCTCGGTCACATGTTTAAAGGCGGAGGAAGTCCAAGGAAAGAGCAATCCTTGGAAGTAGAGGGGATAATAGGGAGAGAGGGTGACTTTGTCCTGGAGGAAAAAGGAATTTTGTTAACTCAAGCAGTCAATAAAAGTCAGATAAGAATTATCACAAGGATAACTAGAAAGTATTCAATAGTGGAAGAGGAGATGAAGTTTTTTAGTGAAGAAAATTTGGTGGAAGTCAACATCAGTACAGTTACATCCAAGAGGTAAACAAATCTTAAGGATTCCACTGTGTGGATATCTTCACCCCAATGAGGAACATGGTTTCGAATTGTCAAGGTTTGGGAAAAACCTTGACAATTCAAACACTTTAGAACCTTTGTGTTTTGTATCATATTAAATTAATTTGTCTATTGGAAACAAAAGCTAGGGAGGTAAGGATTATGCAAGTTAAAAAGATTATAAAGTTTGAAAAAGTGATTAGAGTGGACCCAGGGGGTATGTTAGGGGGCTCCTGCATTATGTGGAATATTCTTATAAGCATCCATTGTTTGCAAACCTCAAAAGATTACATTGATATTATCATCAAAGACTGGTTGTGGGACAAGGGAAGAATTAGGGTTACTTTTGTGTATTATAACCCCTGTTTTGATTATAGGAGGGCTCAATGGTATAGGCTTGTCAGGTCTCAGCTTTTGGATGCACTGCCATGGCTTTGTCTTGGGGATTTCCATGATATTTGGTCGCAAGACGAGAAGAAAAAAAGGAATAAACACGGGATAAACATTAGATTACTTCCAAATGCTCCACAATTGTCACACTCTAAGATATATTGGTGACTCTTCTTTGCCTTAGCCTCTGTATAAATTTAAAACTAATTACATTCAAAACCCAAGGAAACCATGTATACAATTGGGGGGTGGGGGTGGGGGAGCAACGTAAAACATGCTCGCATTTTTAATCTCAACCGCACTTTTCACCCGTTTAACCTGCATACCCCAAAGAAACAATAGCAGCAAAATAAAAACATTTTTCATATGCTAGTACCCATTGGTGGTAGGATTAATACATATATCGCCAACACAAAAAGTTAATAGCAGCAAAATAATACTATTGTAACTATAGAATAATATGCTCAAGACAAGTTAATACTATAATTTATCCCAATAATAAAGAGACATTAAAGAATTTAGAAAGAACAAAAAATAAACCAAAAACATGTAGTTTATATATGTTTCTACGGATAAGATTCCACTGATAAATATGAACCAACAAAGAGTTCAAATTTAAGTGGATGAATTTTCCAAACTACTTCTGATAATAAATGTTTAAATCCAAGGTGTCATGTCCTCTCAACGCTCGTATTTATTCCAATTCATCGAACTCCTACAAAAAATGGTTTGAATTTTGTAGTCATTTTCTTTTTACATTTTAATTTTGTATGATATTTCAGACAACAATATATTGTATGAGTACTAGCTCAACTTTATATAAGAAAATTTAGGCAACTTTACACACACACAAAACTATTTTGAAATATGTATTAAAGTAAATATCTACAAATAAACTAGAATTTTATTCCATGCAAAATTCCAAATGAAAAAACAAAACATTAACAAACTATATTTTAATTCATTATCAACTATAAGTTATATTATTTGACGTGTAAACATAAACAATTAGGATTGTTTATTTTTCTTATAATGTAGCGAGGACGAAGAGCCAATTATGTCAAAGCCATGAATGTGATTTCTTTACTATATCAAAAAACAATACAAACACCACAATCAAATTAGTTCTTACCTTTCTTAAACTGGTGCTGGATTTCGAAAGAGAGTAGAGTGGTTGTTGAGCAAAAATATGTACTCCCAAAACAAAAAAACAAAGGCAAGTAAAGAATTAAGTAATGAAATAAAAATGGTAGAGATTAATTACGATGGGCACTTTTTGTTAGAACTCTAAAGGATGTAAATGTGGGGTGCAAAAGTTCATAATGTAGTTCCTCTGTCTTGATTTAAGAGACAATTTAATACATCAAGATATAATTCATCAAAATTATACATAGTATAACACAATTGAATATGTTTGGAAATTTATCAAACACTATATGTGCATGAATATAAACATTACTACAAAACATAAATACATCAAAACTCGATCTATCAAATGTGACATGTGCGTGAATATAAACATCAGTACAAAACATAAATACATCACAAATGAAGTGTATCTATCAAATGAAAACAAAATATGATATGTGTGTGTGTATGCTTGTGTATACCTGATTATAATGTCAGCTACTCGAAAATTCGGGGAAGTCATAATTTAACATATCAAGATATGATTCATCCAAATTATACATAATACAACACATTTCAATATGTTTGGCAATTTATTACAAAACATAAATACATCAAAAATCAATCTATTAAAAATGATGTGAGTGAATATAAACATCAGTACAAAATATAAATACATCAAAAATCAAGTGTATCAATCAAATAAAAAAATATGATATGTGCATGTGTATGCTTTTGTATACGTGATTATAATGAGAAAAGGAGACATTATACCAAATTTGGTGAATGGTTACCGACTTGGGCCATGACCAGGCTTTGTGGTCATTGACCTAGGCCGTGACCATATGAGACATGACCCAAATCTTTGGGTCACATACCAAATCCCTGAACAAAGTAAGTGGTCATGGACCATGTCATGATGGAGAATGGTCGCGGACAAGGGACGTGACGAGCTAGTCGCGGACCAAATCCATAACCTATGTGTGACTAGGCTTGAATACTTGTCATGGACCAAGGTCGTGATTGAGGCCACTATAATCACAAAAGTGGTCACGGCCTTAAGTCGTGATTCAATACTACACTGTCACGAAAATGGTGAAGCAGGTGGTCATGAACTTAGGCTGTGACCAATGTTTCCCTCCCATATGGTCATGGCTCTTAGCCATGACCATCTTTAACTGTAATATAGAAAATAAAACATGGTCACGAACTAGATCTATGAGCATATTTAACTAGAAAAAAATATGAATTGTGTGGGTCATGTCCTCAAACTAAGAGTCCCGCGACTGTGCGGCGAGTTGTTGCGTGTTACATTGGACGCGCACTAGATATTCATGCAACTTGCAGTGTTGTTTGGGGGTGCTGGGGTGCCTACCCCACCACGGCATGTTTTCATGCCTAAGTGTGACTATTTTCAAATTTGCATCATCTGCTAAAAATCCCAAAACAACAATAGAATAACCACTAGTCTTAAACTAAACATCTAAGACTGATACCGGAACACAAGTCCATACATAGAATAGTGTGAGATCTTGCACTAGATCTGAAAGAGGGACATCGTCTAATCATAATCTTGTAAGCATCCACTGTGCTACAGCTTCGAGTGCCTGGTATGAAATCAACATACATGGCGTCCCAATGTATGGACACCTAAAAGGTTTTGAAAATATTTTATAGCAAGAGTTAGTACTCAAAACATTTTGAAAATATTTAGCAAGTGTTTATCACAATATAAAATGCGGTTACTGATTACACATGTTAGGTTCTCGTACACTGTCTTGAGTTTTCTCACTCCTCATGTATTGTGCACACCTAACGTTCTACACTTAGCCTGCCTAGCCATATCTCCCAAGCTAACTTGGACAAAAGCCATCATCTAAACTTATCTATACTTAAGTTCTCGTACCGCCCATATAGTACATCCACTTTATTAACATCTCGCAAAGGTTAATTAATTCTCAAGTAACATTTCATCTATGTTATGTTTCAAATCTTCTCAATTAGTTTCACTCAATTTCTACAATTCTCACAATTAATATTTTCCCACTTTTGTAATTAAGTTTCACTACTTAAATTACTAATTAGATATGTATCGTTAAACACGTCATATATCAATCTACTAATACACAGAAGTAGAATATCATTAAGTATATATTTCACACACAATATATACTAAATATCAGTCATTACAATTATCTCCTTTTGACACACGTAAATGACTCTTGGTTCGGAATGATTCATCGACCCCAAGTAAGAATTGGTTCGGAATGATACATCGACCCCAATTATTTATATACACATATTCTGTCTCGGACTCTTTCATCACGACACCAGTTCGAAGGTTTGGTTCATCATTTTACATCGACCCTAAACATATGATGAACCAATGTTAGTTTGGAATACTTCATCGACCCTAACATATAATAACCCTACGTTAGTTCGGAATACTTCATCGACCCTAACGTAGTTAGTTTAGGTATACATCTCTCAACCTAATAGTTCATACAATTTAGTAGGTACACACCCAACATATCAATCATACTTGTACGTAATATAGTATTCTCTTATATGAACTGTATTCGTCAATTTATGATTTCTCACTATCGCATTTATTTGAGTATTCACTCAACTCTAAGGGCCCTAGTTACCCCGCACATATAATTTTAGTAGTTATTACTTACCCTACTGGTCTATCACTTGAATTGACTTTACCTCACCTCGTAGCTCAATTTCAAATTCCCTGATGCTCTACTCAATCAGTTTATTCTCGTCGGTCCATGATCCAAGTCCTACACCCAATGGCCTTATCGGACTTCAATAATATACCTACTAGTCTAATTCTCACTCCTATATAAGTATAATATAAATCATGGGATTCCCCTTCATTCCTAAAAATCAAAGAACCGTTAACCAAGGAAAAATTTGAGAAAAACACCTTAAGTCATATGATCGACTCCTGGGTTTGATCGATCGATCAAGATTGATCGATCAATCGATCTGGGGTAGCATCATCTCGTCTTCTTCGTTAATTTCTTCTTCCATTAACAGACCTCCAAACTTCATTATAGTACACCAAACTTCAACCCAATTATCCTAACATGTTCCCATATATACTAGGACAATTTTTAACGTTTCAAATACATCAAAACCTCAATTAATTTAAAGAAATAGTGGATTAAACTCAGAATTTCTTAAAACCCTTGTTATGGTGTTCTTCCCATATATTCATTCAAAACCCAGATTTTATTCCGAAATAATTATCAAATCATCTTTTAATATTATACCTCTATATATGTTAAATCATTCTACATGCGATTCCTATCCCAACATGCATAAATATCATTCCTTTCTTATCAAGATAGTGATTTAACAAAACTATTCAAAAACCCTACACATGGGTATTATAACTTTATAACTTTGTAATAAATAACTTGCCTTGATAGAGGGGTTCTGAATCGTGGAGTTGATGATGGATTGGTTCTTATCTTCTTCAATCCTTCCTCCTTTGTCTCCTTGGATGCAAGATCCAAACCCAACCTCTTCAAAAGCATCTTCTAAGCCTTGAGAATGATTTTCTCCTTCTCTCTAATGGTCTTGGTATTTTCATGGGTGTTCTAACCCTAACCCCTATTTCATACGGCTGATAAGATACTCTCAAATTCGTAGGTCTTAATACCCCCACATATTAAAAGACCAAAACACCCTCGAATGGTCTCGGTTTGTCCAAAATTACCCCGGGACTCAACTAGTACCCCCGGATATTCTATTTTGACTAATTCGACCCTTTCGGACTCATCTGTGACCTCTAAATTATCATTTGAGTCACTTACAAATATGTTACTCGTTCTTACCCCAAAATGGTCTACACGTGCTAAGTAACTATTTACTACTCACGCAATGTAAATAGAAAGAGGCAATATTAATCAGTATATATCTCTCGGTTAATACTCCATATTCGCAATTATTAATAAATCTCACTAAATTACTTTTCTTGTGTAATTTAATTCAAATCATATTTTCTCATTTAATTCTCCAATTTAATTAAATAGAAATACTCAAAATATGGGTATTACATTTTCAAGCCTAAGTGTTCTTGTTTTTAAATTCGTGTCATATCTTCAAATCGAGAGTTCAGTGCGGTCTATTCCTATGTCTTATGTTGGATGCTCGTGAGGTGTCTGTGGCACTCGAGGTGCCATTTAGGGGTCGCTGGGAATGCCCACCCCTCGCGGCGCGTTTTCAAGCCTAAGTGTGTCTATTTTCAAACTCTTATTCTATCCTGAAATCGGGAGTCCAATGACTGTGTAGTCAGTTGCTATATATTACGTTGCATGTACGCGAGGTGTTCATTCCACTCGTGGTGTTGATTAGGGACAGTTGGTGGTCTCGACCCATCCGTGGCACATTTTCAAGCCCAAGTGTGCCTGTTTTTGAAATTTGTGTCCTATTCTCAAACTGGGAGCTCTATGACTGTATGTTCGATTGCTACGTGTTACGTTGGATGCGCACAAGAGTTTTGATGCCAGTCATATTACTATTTAGGGGCCATTGAGGGGGCTTCCCCCTATAGCATATTTTTAAACCCAAGTTTTTTTTTTTTTTAGTTCGTGTCCTACCCTCAAACCAGAAGTTTTGCGACTACGCGGTTGGCTGCAACGTGTTACGTTGAATGCGCTTGAGGTGTTTGTACCCCTCATAGTACTATTTGGGGGTGGTTGGGCATGTCTGCCCCCTCACGGTGTTTTCAGGCCAAAGTGTGACTGTTTTCAAATTCATGTCCTATTTCCAAACTGGAAGTCCAACAACTATGTTACCCGTTACAACGTGTTACGTTGGACGTTCACGAGGTGATTGTGTTATTTGCGGGGCCTATAGATGGGGTGGTGGTTTCCTCCCCCTCGCGGCACATTTTGAAGCCTATGTGTTCATATTTTCATATCTGGGGGCGAGGGAAATGTAGGAATGTGCGAGTTTTGAGGGATGTCACTATATATATAAATTGGGGTTTAGGGGGGACATTGATTGAAGATTGCACGCATGATTGTGGGAGTTATAATAATCAACTTGAGATTGCATTAATTGGTGAGGAATTCCAATAAAGATAGGGGTTGCATCATGAATTCATCTTAAATTCTAGCTGCGTTAATAGGTGTTACACGCTTGATTATAGGGATGCTCAATGCATTGCTCATTGAGAATATCTAGGATCACTACATACAGGACATTCATCCTTATCATCATGCTCGTTGTGGTAAATTATGCAATGATACTTCCAAGCATTAATAGATTTGTATTTCAAACCCAACCCCTTCAAACTCTTCTTCGTAATAGGATAATTATCTAGTAACATATTCTCTTTTAGGAGAATTTCTCTAACCCACTCAGGAATTTCGATTACGTTGTTCCCAGACAAACAAAATTGACTCTTCAAATTATGCAAACCAATAATTGCATACAATATCGAGTGATCTTCATCGCAATCTTTATACAACGGTATATTCGCATCGGCTTTCAACCGTATGTACTCCTAATCTCCTAGTAGTTCAGCATTAAATTATTCATTTACTTGTTCATAATGCGCATTATTCATATTCATAGGTTGATGGTTCTAATGGCCATGGGCTCTGTAAGCATCATCAATTAAGTCGATCAATGGACGATATGTAGGTGAATCATATACCACTTCCATTCATTGGGTTTCCGTTACGTGATCGGGTACCAGCAATTCTTCTCGAACATAAAGTATATTTTTTTACCATGGTATGTCCATATTTTATAAGTCTTGACTAGTTCCCCACTTTATTAAATGTGACTCAATGTCTTCCAATGATTTATATATTTCGTTCATACACACGGTGCATGAACACGAACTCTTGTCACTTTTAAGATTTTTGGAAGTGTATTTAACAATTTTTGAACGCCCTTTACATGATTATTTGTTTTCGATTAGCCTCTGCCATCCACTCTTTGTATTGTGGTAAATTCATTTAATAATCTTCAAATTTTAGTCATGTGTTAATAGGTTAAAATAAATGTCATATTGCATACAATAAATTAATATGATTACAGAAATATTATTACAACTGAAACCCAAAAAAATATTATTATAGCTGAAACAAAAACAATATTCTTACAATTGAAAAAAAAAAAATTCTTTCAACTAAAACAAAAAAAATTATTATTACAATTGAAAGAAAATAAAATATTATGAAAACTTGACCCACCAATACTGGACAAGTAATAAAAGAATATGTATAATTCCTCAATTCCCTCCCTTCCCCACTGTCAATGTACAAAGGTACATCTTTACAGCCGTTGTATATTTTATCGACCATTATTTGAGCCTTACCCTACTGCAAAAGATCGGTCGTGTACTGGAGTTCTAACAGCTACATAGATAAGTGTGCACATACTAACAATCCTCGTATTGGTCACGTCATTGAAAAAGTATTGTTGGCCATCGTCACTGTGAGTTGTTGACAATAATTCAAGTCTCATAATAGGCGAAGGCACATGGAGGGGGAATATTGGAGGAGGCAGCATTTGGGAGTGGATGTTGAAGGAGGAAACATTTGTGAGGGGAATGTTTAAGGAGACTACTTTTGGGAAGGGAAACTTGAAGGGGTAGGATAGGGGAAACCTTGAGGAGGAGGGTAAGGGAAATATTGAGGAGGTAATAGGGGCCTATAACCTTCAAAAAGAGTCGCAAGGTTTCCAATTTGATTCGACAAGAATCCTAGGTTATTTATCAATTTCCTGGACATCTCCATGGGTCATGGACTGTTGTTGCTCTTAGGTCGAGATACGATACCTGACCGAAGAAAGCTTGTCCTTGAGAGGTGTGACGTGTTTAATTTTATTTTGGCATATTTGAACCAACACCTCTCGTCCTCCCCTTTTTATCCTTTCCAATGGTATGTTCTAGGGCATCATTTTCAAGGTCATCAAAAGGGCTCGAACTTGACTGACTGCTAATGGCCTCTATTGATTCCAGCGTCTTATCCAAGTGCGAAGAGAATTTATTATCTTTGTCCCATCGAGCATGAACGTATAAGTTGACCATATTTGGTTGTTTACTGGCATTTGGATCGTCCTTTGTCTTACTCTCCCATTCATTCTTTGAATCCTCATATGATTTTGAGCCCAGCTTGTGGATATTAGTTTGTTTTTCCCTATTTTGTTTATTTTTCTCCCTTTAGACCAGCCTTTTCTCCTTTGCCTCATTCTCTAAAAAATTATTCTGCTGCTCCACCAGCATTTTAACATTGAGAAGCAATCTATTTTTCAGACCCAAAATATCGGAGTTCGCTGCCTTCTTTGGAAAATACCTCTTCAAAAGTTTCCCTATATTTCCTCAACTATTCAACTAACCGAGAAAGAACCTTATTCTTTAAACAGTCGGGAAATAAGAAATGCTTGTAGAGTTGATCACATATGTCATCTTTGATGGATTAATCAAAAAGGTTCTAGTTGTTTGATCCTACGACTCCCATGTTCATTTTTTCTAGAGGTAAACACTAGGCTCTAAAGTTCAGTCTGTCTTTACTATCATCCATTGGGTTATTCCTGAGAAGGGATAACCCAATGGGATTATTTTTATTTGAGTGTAGGTGTGAAGAGTGCTGGATGGGGGCGTTGGAGCACTTTGAGTTGGACTTAGTGTGGAGTGAACCATCGATGGAGTTGTGAATTACTCAGCTATTGGTGTTAAGAATTCGGTTTGTGCACGAGATGAGGAACCTCGTTAGGGTGTCGCATCGCCACTTGGTACATTTTGGTTGTTTCCTCCCGACATTATCTACAAAAATGAAAAATCATAAGTGACTCAATAATTATAATAATATGAAATTATATCTAATTAATCGAACTTATATATATATATATATATATATATATATATATATATATATATATATATATATATATATATACCCTTTCAGAGTAAGACTGTAGAATATTTTCAATGTGTCTAATCTTCATCCATTCGGTATTAGATTTTAAAAATTTGTGAAATTTTCCACATGGCCAACTATGAGGAAGGTTATTTATGATTGATATGTAGATATCCAAGACATGAACTCGAAATCCCATCTTTTTCAACTTATTGGCGAGATTTAATTTTACGTGCATATGGCACAAGACATCACAATCTATGTACACAGTTTTATCCATAACGGGTAGATTTTTTCTGCCCTCTCTAATAACATAAGCAAGGTTAGGGATAGTCGGGATTATGTGTGTGAAATATAGGCCATCCCATCTTTTTGGTAGGGAAAATAGAGTATGATCGAATAGGTACTCTTATTGTAGACCAACTCCACGATTTACAAGGTAGTTAAATTGTTCGATCTTTTTATTTCCATACCTATAAATAGGAGTACCCTCTGTATGGCACACACTAATAAAATAGTTATATGTGCGGTCCAATTGTAACCTCTTGCACTCTTGTTACTAGTGTTTATCACCGTGCCTCATTTTTCCTGAGAAAAGTATACGAGGGAATGAATATGATGTGACACCCCGCCTAATTAAATACCGCGTGATCAGTCCTTTATTAAATTAACTCAAAGTGTCCGATTGGTTCATTCTTAGCATCACTGTCGAAAAAAAATTATTTATTAATCACATAATAAATAATTAAGCTAAGTTTCAAAACATTTAATCTTATAAATTAAGTCCGGTTGTATTATTGTCACACCCCTCAAAATCCGACCGACGGGGTGGCCAACCACCGCCGTCAAACTATGCCAAGCGTGATCTAAATAATTACCATTCTTATCATGAGACAGCTATGAGACATAAATAAATCAGTCCATAAGATAAATAATTGAAATAATATTAAATGATCATAAACAACTAAGCGATAAAAGATCCATCACATGCTAACTCCGAATAAATGCAATCTCCAAAAATGATTAAATAAAATCTGAATAATCCAACAGAAATCCTATAAACAACTTTGGAACCGAATGGCGCAATAAAACTCCAATGAAGTCTCATAATTAAATACGACTGGAAAAGAAAGTCTAACTAACTATGCCATAAAATAAATAACTCCAGCAGCACCTCCAAACAATAAACTCCGATAATCTTATGCAGCTTTTCCAATTCTAATCCTAAAAAAGATTAGTCAACACATGGTTAGAGCCAAAGCTCCGAGCAATAATACACACTACTCCCCTCAAATAGGATCCTTGAATCCAGACAGTAGCATTATACGCAATAAATATCACAATAGAATATTTTAAATTAAATAGGATAATTAAACGCGGTAAATATAAATCACTAACTACCCGTAGAAATCCCCATTTATAAAGGCACACCAATATGATTTTAAATTCCCAAGTCCGACGATGTTAATTTAATTAAATTAACCAACTTTATTGTTCTCACTTTTTTTATTAAAGTGTCACACTTCCCCTTGTCAATCGTCCTCTGACCCATTTAAACTGTTGGCCCCGACACATGATAAGGTTCCACACGACACGACATAAATCGTCCTCTAACCCGTTTAAACTATCGGCCCCGACACACTATGTCGCCATAAATTTTAATACTCATTTTTATCTTAGGCATTAATTCTCCATTTCTCAATTTATAATCACCCCACCCTTTTAATCGATGTGAGATCCTAAAAATACCCCTTACTCCCATAACTAAGGGTCCCCAAGTTATTATTACATCATACCCTATGTATAGGAAGAATTTCTATCCTAAACTTCGACCTAGTCTCATGCCTAGGCTAGTGTAACGATGAAAAAGTACCACAAATCAGACCACCCCCAAGATGATAAAAATGTGATAATCTATCCTCACTAGTCCCATACCTAGAAGGCGTATATCATTAAATGGTCTACCACTAGTCCCATACCTAGAAGGCATCCTAAACTATAGGGAGAGAAAAACTACCCAACAACCCGTCGTCACAAAGGTAATATAATAATACCAAAAAGTCACACAATCAAGCATAATTAATCAACGTATAAAACTACACATGATAGTCCATTTCAATTTAATCATAATTTAATTATCACCTCGTTAAAAACCTCTAATTAATCTCATTTTATTTATTTAAATTAAATATATCGCTATTTCATCTTTTAAAACATCAAACTTCTAATTTCATTGTTTCAACACAAATTAGATGAGTTATACGCCACCAAATCCATTTATTTTAAAACTAGGATTTTTCTACATAAAACCTACACCAATAAAACCCCAAAATACTCACGAATCCTACGCACCCAAAGGGTTACGAATATTATTTAGATTAAAAGAGTTTATAAAAACAGCCCCATAGTTAGTGTCCATTTTTTCTAATTAAGTTACTAATTATTTTTAAGAAAACATGTAATTAAGTGTTTAGGCGACACTTAAAACGCATAATACTAAAGGAAAATAATAGAGTATTCGTGCCTGTGAAGATTGTGTTGAAATTATGATTAGAAATCTGGATTCCTCTCAAAAAATTAGCAAAGAAGTGTTCTTGAATCAATATTGATTAAGCCCCAATTAAGCCTCACAAAACTTGTAACAAAAACTTGATTATGAAGAAGGTTGATGATTATGAGTGAGAGGAAAAATATTTGGAAGTGTTCTCTGGTGAAAAACTTGAGAAAAAGTGATTATCAGAAGCCCCCCTACGGATTAAAAAAAGTTATATTGTGATTATGAGTCCTAATCCTACACAAACTCTAATTAAAAACAACTTTCAGTACACGTTTTCTGAAGGCATCGATCGATCCATCATGCCTAAAATCTGACATTTCCCCTTAAAAATGCCATAAGGCCAAATATTGAAAATTCTATATAAAATCCGTTTTAACTCCGATTTCAATTCCTCTTAAAGTTTTAATATTCTAAAATCATAACCAACATATTTAGCCAATAAAATTAATAAATTCAAAATTTTATTTTTCGAGAATATTCTAATTATTTAATTAAATTAATTAATAAAAACACGGGGTGTTACAGTTATTAATTATGAAACCAGTTTCACAAATACAAATCATAGTATTAAAACTAAAACATTCAAATGAAAAAACATACAAGATAAATCAATCCAATTAAAATATCCCAAATCGTAGGACAATGTAATAAACTAAAATAATCCTAACTAAACTGAATATTGACATAAATAGAAAGTACAAATCTCTCAGAACTAGATAAAACTGGAAATGGTGACACATGCCCTATCTAAGTAGAACTAAATGAAAGACTGAGAATACAACAATGAAGCCGTCTACTGCAAAGACCTGCAAATCCCACACTAGCTGTAGCACATCAACAGTCCAAAGATCCAAGCCTGACGCCCCTGTGGGTGGGCACTGCTAATATATATATATATATACAAGAGAGAGGAAAGATGACTGGAAACGGGTCAGAGCCCGAGTGTAAAACAACTTTAAAATAGTTTAGCAAGTACTTAAAATGCTTACCCATTGATATTACATACATGATACTAATCGACACTCTCTTAAGAATTGTCACCTCTCATCTAGTGTGCACGCCTATCGTACTAATAAAATGACTCATAAGTCTAACCCAATTCTCCTCCCATAGATGCTGATTCGTGAGTCCGTAAATCTATGATTTATTAAAATAACATCTTATTAAGGACCATTTAAGTTAATTATGTAGATCTCCACACTACTATGAAAAATCAAGCATTCACTATGATTAGGAGCGTTTATTCAATATTCATATACATACACACACTGTAGAAGAATTTTAGGTATATGTATATATATTAATCACTCATACAATAAATATACTAATCAACACCCCACATAAAATCTATGGTACTGGCATACTCTACGATCAAGTCCCTATACCTCTCGTACAAATGAGGGAAATACAAGTTCGGACTCACTCTCGAATTGTATTAACACAAAATACACATATTGGAGGCGAAGCACGGTTCCAAGTTACTAAGAGGTCAGCACATACCCTCACGTCTCTTAGGACCGTCAGACTATCATTCTCAGATTGCCTGTACCAAGGAATCCTATGTTCTAGGGTACAAGTCAATATCCCCCATAAAGGTCACATCGAGATAACACTGTCCCGGCGTGAAAACCTCTATGATAGCAAGTAGAGCATGTATGATTAACTACACATAATAATATGACAAGAATACATACACACAATTATGTATTTCCATAATTCATATAGGTACCCTTACTACCCGTAATATATTCTAGCCATTCGTAGCATATAACGCTCGAGTTCTTCGTATAAGTAAATCACTCATTTTATTATCTTAGTTATTGCAAATTCTTAAGTACTTCTGGACTCTCGAAGTATATCCTCTCGATAAGCATAAAATCAGTAGGTTCACCCTCACTACTCTACTGGTCTAAGTCTTCCTAAGTTCTCACAAGACCTGCTATAACGTACGCACGATTTCCCACTAAATTTATATTCCCGAAACTTCACGGTTAAATCTCATATAAACTCGTCTTACCCGGACCCTACTTATACCCTACTGGTCCTTCTCATTTTCCATTTGGATATTTAATTTTTTTCCAAAGGTCCTTACGCATTAGGGTTGGATTAACATAAAAAGGGGAAGAAGTTTCAGTTTCAGTTTCTGGACTTTTAGCGTACGAGTTTCATCCAATCTACATCCTCAAACCGCCATTAACATGTCCCAAACTACCAACCAAACCTCATAAATGTTATATAAACCAATATAGGATATCACTAATGTAAAACATTTGCAATTTCATTAAGAATTGTCATAAAAGGGGATTAATTCACGAAAATAACATTTAACCCTAGTTCATCCAATTTTCTCAAGAACTCATTTAAATTTCTATATTTCTATCTCTACTGGGCATTAATTTCATGGATACTATATTACATATGACATATATCCGTCCTAATATGGTTTCTACTCTAAATTTGAAATAAAAACTCCCAAACAACATTTTATTTCCGAGAAAATATAATAGAATAAATTCCTACACTAGCAGGGATGTGTTATCAACTAAAGAACAACAAGTTTGATACTTGCCTTAGAGATGGAAGTCTGAATCGTTAATGATGATGGGTATGGTTTCATTCCTCGTTCCCCGATCTACGAATTGATGGTGGAATTAATGAGGATGGTGTTGGCTAGGTAGTTCTATCCCTTGGAAGCTTTCCCTCCTCTCTCTTCCTTAGCTTCTCTGCAACTCCAAAGTTTCTAACCCTCGAGGACTCTCTCTTCCCACAGATATAAGCTCTTTATTTTCGTCATTAATTAAGGCCAAAAATGCAAAATTACCACAATGTCATCCCGGGCTATTAGTTAGGCCTAAAAATGTCTCGAGACCCAAACTAAACCCCCGGGTACACTTTTCTGACTATCCCCTTCCGTACACATTGGCGCACTCGAAATGACCATACGGGCGACTTATAATTAATTCACTTTTATATTCCATCAATTTAGTCCCGACACGACACATTCGCGTCCTAACTTAATTTCTATAATTGTCATATTATTCACTCGCGATAATTTCTCCTATATTACTTTACTCATCTAGTAATATTCAACATTATTCTTACCAATAATTACTAACTCTCATCACGCTAGTAAATATTTATTTTAAAACCCGAATTGATATTAAATTAATCTATCCCAATTTAATTTAATTAACGCCATAAAAATATGGGGTATTACATACTTATCCCCTAATAACGGAATTTCATCCCGAAATTTGAAGAATAAGGCCTACCTGGTAAAAAAAATTGGATACCTTATCAGTACACAAACTATCTTCATAGTAAGGCGCTCAATCACTATAGCCCCCGCCTCACAGCAGTCTTGTTTAACACTCTCATTAACAACAGTTCACATTGTGCTCCTATCTGACAACATTCGCATAAGATGAGACTATACATCATTGACTCCCATGATTTCAATATCATTGGGAGTCCGCACCTCATTACATGTCAACTACTCATATTTATCTAAACACAAAACTCCCATTCTCAGAGAAACCATACGAACATCTGACCACTCTTGTCAGTTCTTCGAATCTCGATGTTCGACGACATAACTCTTACGACAGTCAAAAGTCACAGAAAATAGTCGTGGTAATTCCATCGTAGTCATCAAACTCTAACTCGACCAATCCAAAATTATTATTATCTGCCCACCTCTTAACATCCAAAGTGAGAAAAGTTAAGGTTTTTCCACACCAAAACCTCAATAATCACCTTGTTCATAATAAACAGGTACGAGTGATTCCACGGAACCCTACCATTAGGTAATATCATCCCCCAATTACCGTTTTATACTTCACTTGATAGCAATATCCATTCTGGAAATGAAATGATCACAACGAATCCAAAATTACTTTCACACAGCTCTACTAATTATTAATCACTGTTCACCTACTCCTCGGGCTATGGGTGATACAACCTGCTCAAAAAGAGGCGTTATACCCGTTGCTTCCTGAAATTTCGTATTGAAGGTGGGATTTAAAAAAAATTCATCCTAAGGAGAAGGATCACGTACCGGTGCGATTCTTCTTTTCAAATGAAAATTGTGGCACACTAGATAATATAGTAAATTACCCAAAGGAATGTCAATCACTTCCTTCTTGGGCAACTTGTTCCACACGTTCGAAGGAACCCTTGATCTTACCTTGAGGTTAGCAACCCATCAAAGAAATTTTTACCGACTTGACTCCCCTATTCATTACCGAAATGGTCAGCTTGATACAAAGTTTTTTGGTTGAACCTCTTGCTCCAACCTATTTCTATCTATGAGTGGTGCACGCGGAGACTACTCACTATGTCCTGCTCAACGTCGAATTCAACTTGTAATGTCTCACATTAAGCGACACTTAATATTTGCCTTCTTTCCTCTGCATATACCCGAAAGTTCTGACCCATGCGCTTTTCTCCATGATGTGTACTTATGAACCTTTTATACCATACTAACATCATCATTCAACCTATGCGCAAGTATCTCTCAACATTTGACTAGGTAAAACTCTACTCTGAGTGTTTTCCATAATAGTTAAATTTTACCCTTCTCAAGGAATACCCCTTTTTAAATGGCTTCCCATAGCCTTCCAACCAAATTTGGGTGTGCTACTCTGATAGCACATGCATATATGGATTATCATCCTTCACACACGCTTAATCCACTCTACCACTTCCACTTAGTTATGTTAGTCCCACCAACATATATTCCACATGTGTATTCCCACGTCCCTTCAAATCATATGATTCTAACATCAGCTAACCAGGATGCCCACACACCATATAAACCGCGCATACTAGTGTAAGCATCACACGCGCTTCACACATAACACCTAATTCTTTATTTTCCTTTTACTCACAACATGGTTACAATGCTTGAATACTCTCAATCACCCTACAAATCGAAATTTAAAATCCTCCTTAACCTCGTCCCACCCTTCAACTGGTGGTGATAAAGCAAAACTTTCAATGCTTCCTTACCACACAACCGGCTCCACTAGCCTTAAATCATAATTTAACTTCCAACTTACAGTTATAATTACCTGCTCCTATAACGACCGAGGTACCAGACTCATGGACTAATGACCAAACATCTCCCTACTTTCAACCTTACGCTAAGTTCCATGCGTGGGATGTCTCGCAAAGCAAAATCCAAACAAGTAACCCCCTCGATACACTCTACCTAGAATTATTGGTTATCAAAATTCGTGAGGCCCTTCGTCAACAACGTGTACCCCTCTATTCCATCTCTTAACAGAAAATCTACATCTCCTCCCGCAATTATGCTAAAATAAAGAACTTTTCACCAATTGAACTATCTCTCAGTATTGGTGGTAATCACATTCCATAAACCCCATAGACATACAATCAGGACTCTCGAAATACTGCTCCCAAATATATGAATATAATTCTTAACTCCTATGTTTCTAAAGTAAAAGTATAACAATGCGCTCCTCCTATCACGAAGTCCTGAGCGCTAAACATAATAATGAGTTAAATCCTTTCGCTCAATGGTAAACTCAATACACACTGAATCATAACAACAAAGTCCATAACACCCCGGTATTACACATTTCGATACCATTATACCCTTCGAAGTGTCTATAATATATATTATAAATGTGAGCCCGACCCTCTCACAGGTGAGGCTTCGTCAAAACAAAACATCCTGAACTAGGGCAGCAACCCCGATAGACTTGCAATATCCACCCACTATCGGTTTAATTATTACTATAAAACCATAATCAGGGTAATATCATACTCGTATAACACATCACTAAAATGAGTAATCGCAATAAAGTATATAACACTATTAATACACCCATTTATCCTCCGCGGATAACACTAAAGATAATTACGCTACACTAGGGAAAATATTCACATAATAATAACATTATAGATATACGCACTAAACTCGTCTCACATGTGAATCTAGAAATACACAAAATGTAGTGACTCGCTCGTGTCACATAAAACACACCTCATCCTCTGAGGATAAAACTCATACCTCTACCTTGCCACTTGCCTTGGCTGCTCAAATGGACTCCGGACGTAACACGCCTATCCAAACCAAAACAAAAACTATTTTAATCATTTCCCTTTACTAGGCACCCTATTCTTGTCCCCTTTACTCTCTTCGGGAAAAATTAACGCACATGGTTTCATTTTCCACAAAATACTTCCATGCATAATCCACTTACGACTTGTCATACTGACCATTTTAGGGTTGTTCTTCTCTCGAACTTTAGTAGGTTCGATTGCTAATGGCTACCCACGTTGTTTCCTTAGCTTTGTTAGCCTAAAGGAACATGCTACTGGCTTCAATAGCCCTTACTGAGTTTACCATCGCTTGGTAAGAATTCAGCTATCTGAATCATTTAAATGGATCCCTTGATGGGTCTCCCCCTTGTGTTTCTTCACTACCACCGTTTCATCCGATTTTATTCTCGACTAAATACTTCGATTGTTTTAGCTTCCCACACAAAGAAGCATTATCATCTCCATTGAAAAAGCACAACATTGTCGCCCTCTGAATCGGATGTCTGGCGAAATTCCCTTTAAATATTATTAACTATTCTTACGAGTCGATCCCCCACTTGAAATCCTCCCCTCCATTTGTATCTACATCCTTCGATACAAGATTCGCTAACAGTTTAGATTCATATTCACAAATAGACCTCTGTCTAGCCCTCCTGTGATGATTTCAGAACAACATTCATATCTTATCCTAAACATCTGATGAAGGAACCTACGGTCAAACAGTACCTAAGATCCTTCTATAGACATAGAATTCCACTTCT
Source organism: Sambucus nigra (assembly GCA_949130495.1). Taxonomy (NCBI): domain Eukaryota; kingdom Viridiplantae; phylum Streptophyta; class Magnoliopsida; order Dipsacales; family Adoxaceae; genus Sambucus; species Sambucus nigra. The sequence goes on along the minus strand of OX422217.1, from coordinate 431,532,073 downwards.
AAAAGTGGTGGCTGACTCCCACCATTATAACTTCGTTCCGACGAGCCAAGAAAATTTTACCCCAAATTTTCACTTTCAGTTATCCACACTCCATCATAGGCCCAAGCCTTTGAATATTTTACCTCCTTGGGCTAACACACATTATCCCCGCATTTCTAGGATTTCCACCGACGGTTCTCCTAAATGCTCCATCTGACTCTTTCCTAGTCATACCACATTGGGTGAGTCTACTTTCGCATCACTTTTGACTATAGAAGCACTTGGAAATCATAGGCTCTGCCATATCCATCTTTACAGTCCTGGTTGCTCATGCCATAATAGGGGTGACCTTAACTACGATCATTATTCTTGATTATACACTCTAACTTCAATTGAGCTCTGCCTCCTGCAGTCAGCCTAACGACCCTCGCCCAACATACCTCATTGTTCGAACACGCCCGAACGAAAATAAAATTCACTAATACGTATACGTTATAGCAGGAGAACGAAATATCGCCATAGAAATCAACAATCCTAAACATAGGGCTCAATATCAAACAAGCAATGCTGGAAGCATAATAAGCTGCACAGACCCTATGGACACTATAACGCGGTGCTCTAATACCACATGTGACACTCCACCTAATTAAATACCGGGTGATTAGTACTTTATTAAATTAACTCAAAGTTTCCAGATGGTTTATTCTTAGCATCAGTATCGAAAAATAATTTTCTTTATTAATCACTTAATAAATAATTAAGCTACGTGTCAAAATATTTAATCTTATAAATTAAGTCTGATTGTTATTATTAATTATGAAACCAGTTTCATGAATACAAATCATAGTATTAAAACCAAACCATTCAAATGAAAGAACATACTAGATAAATCAATCCAATTAAAACATCCCAAATCATAGGACAATGTAATAAACTAAAATAATCCCAACTAAATTGAATACTGACATAAATAAAAAGTACAAATCTCTCTGAACTAGATAAAACTAGAAATGGGCGACACATGCCCTATCTAAGGAGAACTAAATGAAAGACTCGGAATACAAGAATGAATTCGTCTACTGCAAAGACTTGTAACTCCCACACTAGCTGCAGCATGTCAACAGTCCAAAGATCCAAGCCTGATGCCCCTGTAGCTGGGCACTTGTAATATATATATATATACACACATAAGAGAGAGGAAAGATGACAGGAAACGGTTCAGAGCCTGAGTGTAAAACCACTTTAAAATAGTTTTGCAAGTATTTAAAATGCTTACCCATTGATATTACATACATGATACTAATCGACACTCTCTTAAGAATTGTCACCTCTCATCTAGTGTGCACGCCTATCATACTACTAAAATGACTCATAAGTCTAACCCAATTCCCCTCCCATAGATTCTGATTCGTGAGTCCGTAAGTCTATGATTTATTAAAATAACATCTTATTAAGTACCATTTAAGTTAATTATGTAGATCTCCACACTACTATGAAATATCAAGCATTCACTATGATTAGGAGCATTTATTCAATATTCATCTACATACACACACTGTAGAAGAATTTCAGGTATATGTACATATATTAGTCACTCATACAATATATATACTAATCATCACCCCACATAAAATCTATGGTACTGGCATACTCTACGATCAAGTCCCTGTACCTCTCGTACAAATGACGGAAATACTAGTTCGGACTCACTCTCGAACTGTATTGACACAAACTACACATATTGGAGGCGAAGCATGGTTCCAAGTCACTAAGAGGTCAGCACGTACCCTCACGTCTCTTAGGACCGTCTGACTATCATTCTCAGATAGCCTGTACCAAGGAATCCTATATTCTAGGGTACAAGTCAATATCCCCCATAAAGGTCACATCGAGATAAGACTGTCCCGACGCAGAAACCTCCGTGATAGCTAGTAACACGGGTATGATTAACTACACATAATCATATGACAAGCATACATACACACAATTATCTATTTCCATAATTCATATAGGTACCCTTACGACCCATAATATATTCTAGCCATGCGTAGCATACAATGCTCGAGTTCTACGTAAAGGTAAACCACTCGTTTTATTCTCTTAATTATTGCAAATCTTTAAGTACTTTTGTACTCTCGAGGTGTATTCTCTCGATAAACATAAACTCAGTAGGTGCACCCTCACTACTCGACTGGTCTAAGTCTTCCTAAATTCTCACAAGACCTACTATAACGTACGCACGATTTCCCACTAAATTTATATTCCCGAAACCCCACGGTTAAATCTCATATAAACTTGTCTTACCCGGACCCTACTTAAACCCTACTGGTCCTTCTCATGTCCCATTAAGATATTTAAATTTTTTCCAAATATCCTTACGCATTGGGGTTGGATTAACATAAAAATAAGAAGTTTCAATTTCAAAGAGGGGTCGATCGACATTCTTGAGTCAGTCGATCGATCAAGCAGGTGTTGGCCCAGTTTCTGCACTTTTAGCCTACGAGTTTCAACCAATCTACATCCTCAAACCTCTATTAACATGTCCCAAACTCCCAACCAAACCTCATAAATGTTATATAAACCAATATAGGATATTACTAATGTAAAACATTTGAAATTTCACTAAGAATTGTCATCAAAGGGGATTAATTCACGAAAATAACATTTAACCCTAGTTCATCCAATTATCTCAAGAACTCATTTAAATTTTCAGATTTATATCTCTACTGGGCATCAATTTCGTGGATACTATATTACATATGACATATATCCGTCCTAACATGGTTTCTACTCTAAATTTGAAATAAAAACTCCTAAACAACATTTTATTTTCGAGAAAATATGAGAGAATAAATTCCTACACTAGCATAGATGTGTTATCAACTAAAGAAAAACAAGTTACATACTTTCCTTAGAGATGGAAGTCTGGATCGTTGATGATGATGGGTATGGTTTCGTTCCTCGTTCCCCGATCTACGTGTTGGTGGTGGAATTAGTGAGGATGGTGTTGGCTAGGTGGTTCTCTCCCTTGGAAGCTTTCCCTTCTCTCTCTTCCTTAGCCTCTCTGCAACTCCAATGTTTCTAACCCTCGAGGACTCTCTCTTCCCACAGATATAAACTCTCTATTTTCTCCATTAATTAAGGCCAAAAATGGGAAATTACCAAAATTCCTTCCCAAGTTACCGGTTAGGCCTAATAACGTCCCGAGATCCAAACTAAACCTCCGAGTATACTTTTCTGACTATCTCGACCCTTCCGGATACATTGGCGCACTTGAAATGACCATACGGGAAACTTATAATTAATTCACTTTTTTATTCTATTAATTTAGTCCCGACACGACACATGCACTTCCCAACTTAATTTCTATAATTGTCATATTATTCAATCGCGACAATTTCTCATATATTACTTTACTCATCTAGTAATATTCAACATTATTCTTATTAATAATTACTAACTCTCATCACACTACTAAATATTTATTTTAAAATCCGGATTAATATTAAATTGATTTATTCTAATTTAATTTAATTAATCCCATAATTAAATGCCATAAAAATACGGGCTATAATTAAGGGATATAATTAATTAAAAAGTATTATTTCAAACATCTGAGGTATAAGGGTATATTAGTTTGATTAAGATTTTGATTAATCACTACCATCCTCTTAATCCTTTGTATTTTGTATCTCACCGATGTGAAATCCAAACAAGAAACCTTTGTAAGTGCTAAGACACATTTTGTTAGGGTTTATTATGAGAGAGTTTAAAACTATATGTGTATTATCAATCCAAGAAATCCAACATAGTGTCCACCAATCAACCAACAAATAATAATTATCTTATATTCTTTCTATCATCTATGTGATAAAATACATACCCATAATCATAATATCTCACTATAGTGGGGTCATTTCTCATTAAACATATACATTAATATTAGGGTTTCATTTTTATACATGATAAATTCATAAACGACACAGTTATTAATGAGCATATGTGTCTGCGATTTAAATTTAAACTAAAGAATTACTAAAATTTGTTAATATTTTATATGTTAAGCATTGCTAAACGAGTTAATTTATATGTTTAGCATGCCAATAATTTCACCAACATTATACCTAAAAAAAAAGTCATATCAAGTTAACTAATGTATATGTTTAGCATTATAAAACGAACATAAGAGAAGAAAAATTGTATGGTAGCCTACAAAATAAAAGTTCCTAAATACCCAATTTTAACCTATATCTAGTTTGAAATCACTTAGTTTGAAGCAAAACAAATACACACATATATCTAGTTTGAAATAAAACAAATCAAATACATGCCCAAATACCCAAAATAAAATTTTCTAAATACCTAATATCCTATATCTAGTCTAAACAAGTCAAATACACACATATACATATATAAATGCATTCATATACTCTCTCTCTCTCACACACACACACACACTGAAGAAAGGCTATAATACTAAAAGCTTGTTTACAAGATTAATAACAAACTGTTATAAGTTGTGTAAACTCCGAATAAACTTTTTGGGAAAAATTCTTTTCGAAAAACACAAGATGTGTTATAAAAGCTTTATGAATGTATTGATTAAATTTGATAGTTGATTACCTTTCTTTTTAAGTTTTAATAAACATCTACTAAAGTTACCATGCAGTCCCAATCACAACAACAGTTAAGAACATTTAATGAAATAGACACAGGAATTTTTAACGTAGTAAAACCCTTAATCAAGGGAAACATCCACGGTGCCCTCTACGGTATAAAATAAAAATCCACTACAATAAAAATGAAGTTACAACACTTAAGAAAACCACAAAGATCCTGACCTAAATTCAGAATGTACCTACATGAGATTCTCCACTCCAAAGGTATTCTGAATTGGACTGATCTTTTCTTGATGCTTCTTTGTTTTTTCCTTGATCTCTTTATCTTTGAATTATGATTCCCGCAACTCTTTCAAAATCCAAGATTCTCAGACAAAACCACAGTGTCTAAGTGTTCGTGTGAGATGGTGTTTGTGATGTGCTACTACATGCAAACATGCTACTCACCTTCTCAAGCTTTATACAAACTTTCCTAACAAATTACAATCATTATAAAATGAAGGTTATTTCCTAATCTGATTTTTTCAAGATAAGACTTTTTGATCTTTTATTTATCCATAGATCTCAAGGATACCTTGCTCAGAAGACGGTTCAAGGTCTTAAACAATTTCTGTATTTTGAAAATATTTTTGAAATTGTAAACCTCCAATTGAGATCCAAACTAGACTAGAAGTCTACTTAGTCAAAACAGATTCAGATTTACATGCAGAGACTGATTCAACATATTTTCGCATAAAACATCTTTACTCAGATCTAGGGTTATACCTTAAAACTTTAACAAAAGTTATTTGTGTTCCTTTTATTTTTGTACACACGTATTTCATAAAATATGAAATAAAAAATCAGAACAACAAACAACTCAATATATCTGAAAATACTATGAAACGTAGAAGTTTCTATTTCAAAACTTGTTGAAACAGAAAGGATCTAAAATGCCATATCTAAGAGAGAAACATAAAAATAAAACGTGAGATGTTCTCTTTTAGAAAAACTCAGTTTCAACACTAAAACTTAAGTCTTTCTGAGAGATGGGTTTCGAGAGAATCAAAGATTTGAAGAGGTCTTCAAACGAAAACTCAACACCAACAAGATAGAAACCCTAAAAATGTCTAACTCTTGTGAATGGCTTTTTTGGTGTATGAAACTGTTTAGGTTTTGGTGTTTGGTTTTAGGAGAAATCACTCAGAGGTTTGGACCACGAAGAAAACTAGGGTTTCTTCTTTCGAATCTCTCTCTTTTTTCTTTCCCTCTCTACTCCCTTATCTCTCTTCTCTCTTATAATTAACGAAATGGCAAAAGTCTTAAGATACTAATGCTTGGTTCCTTTTTATACTAAACGTAGAAGGATCTAGAACATCGACCTCAATCATGTGGCTTGAATTGAGTCTTGACCAATTGACTTTAATCTAACGGTTCAACACTAGCGGTGGGTTAAAAGTACACTGATTGGTTTAAACTAGGTTCATAAGGATTGAGTCATAACACATGCAGTACGTTGAATAGGTTGATCCAAGGGCTAAAAATGTGTACTCATTTTGTGCCTAATAGAAAACACAAATCCAATCGATAGACTACCAACACTGTACGAACCAGATGAATGCTAAAACGCGTGTTATGAAAATAATTACAAAGGCTACCTTGAATTCTCTAGCGCTTTTGGATTCTACACAGGAAAACAATCAGCAAAGAAAGTATGTTTATAAAATTCAACTTATACCCACAACACTTTTCAAAATAATTTTTAATTAATGCAACAATCATTCAAAAATTATATAAAATGATTTGAATTGAATTAAATAGATTTTTAAAAAGATTTGAAGTATTGAAAAACCATTAAAGTGTCCTATTTGTGGTTTTAAGGTTTAGAATAACTTCCCTTTATGTTGATCTTGAAGATTCTCTTGGACTGGATTTCTTCAAAGAATTTGAACCTTTGAGGAGTTGGAGTTCTCATAAAAATATAACCTATTTTGTTTAGATATCCAAACTAGTTGGAACTCCTATATATGCAGACTCAAGTAAGTCAATATATAGTGTGTTCTCAATCTCCCCCTTTAGATATTAGAGACAAAATTCCCTTGAGTATTCAGAACTCTTGGGTTAAAATGAAAAGAAATCCTATGTGTTCTATACAAAAAATTTAACTACTCATTCCCATCCTAGAACCCAAAATAAGGTAAAAAAATACATTGTATAACTATATACAGACCAATACCCTACAAAATAGGAAAAAATATACAACGGGTCTGAAATGCCTGTAACAAGATAAACACTAAATTGGCATATTAGTTGAGTTAGAATTAGGGATAGATAGAAAATTTAAAAAATCGCTAAACAATACTCAAGATCTTCTCCACCAATTTTTCGCAAATATACAAGGGGTATAAATCACAAAAGCAAAAATAGAGATTAATTGAGAGTAATCATGCCTATAGCTGTTCGCAAATACTTAAAATGTATGATATCTAAAGGTTTTGTGAAGAGATCTGCGAGCTGTTTTTGAGTATTCAGATATTCAATAATGAGATCTTTGGATTCGAGAAGATCATGATATAATGGTGTCTAATCTTAATATGCTTCGTTTTTGAGTGCCAGACAAAATTTTTGGAAATATTAATGGCACTCTAGTTATCACAAAACATGGTTAATTATTTTTCTGTGAGACCACAATCACTAAGCATTTGTCTAATCCATAGTAATTGAGCATAACAACTACCAGCTGCTATATATTCATATACGACGCTAGATAATGAAATATAATTATGTTTCTTACACGACCAACATACGAGATTATTGCCTATGTAGTAGCAAGCACCAGAAGTGATCTTGTTATCATCAGAACAACTGGCCCAATCGGCATCGGTGTATCCTACAATAGAACTAGTCGTATCGTTTGTGTACCAAATACCAAATTTTAGAGTACCCTTAATATATTTAATAATCCTTTTTACACTTAATAAGTGATATTCTTTAGGGTTACTTTGATATCTAGCACATATACACACGACGAAGGATATGTCGGGTCGAGATGCGGTAAGATACAATAAACTCCCTATCATACTTCTATACAGAGTGGGATCTACATTTTTCCCGTTATCATCCTTTGAATGTTTAGTTGAAGTACTCATGGGGGTTCTAGAAGTTTTAGCATTTTCTAAGACGAATTTTTTAACTAAATCTGCAGCATACTTGGATTGAGAAATAAAAAGACCATCATTGCATTGTTTTACTTGTAATCCCAAAAAATATTGTAGTTCACCCATTAGAGACATCTGAAATTTGGTATGCATGATATCAAAAAAATTCTCTACTTGTTTAGGACAGGTGGAACTGAAAATAATATCGTCCACATATACTTGCACAATTAATACATGTTGATTTTCCTTTCTAACAAATAATGTTTGATCATTTCCGCCACAGACAAAATTGTGAGATACTAAAAAGGTAGGCAGTCTCTTATACCAAACTTTAGGAGCTTCTTTCAAGCCGGATAAGGCTTTCTTAAGCTTAAAGATGTGGTCTGAGTGTACAGGATCAACAAATCCTTTAGGTTGTTTTACGTAAACTTCTTTAAATAAAATTCCATTTAAGAAAGCGGATTTAAAATCCATTTGGAATAATTTGAATTGCATATGACAAGAAATTACAAGGAGGAGACGAAACGATTCCAGACGTGTAACAGGTACAAAAGTTTTGGCAAAACTAATTCCCTCAATCTGGGAGTATCCTTGTGCAACCAACCTATCTTTATTTCTAATTACCTCCCCATTTGCATCAATTTTTTTTAAATCCATCTTGTGCCTATAACCTTCGAATCTTTTGGTCTAAGAATCAGATTCCAAACATCGTGAGTCTTAAATTTGATTAGGTCTTCTTGCATAGCATTTATCCAAAATGAGCCGGTAAGGGCATCATCAACATTTTTAGGTTCTTCAAGAGAAACAAAATAAGAAAATTATGCCACTTGTCAAAGTTGGGATCTAGTTCTAATTGGTTTCAAAGGATTACCGATAATAATTTCAGTGGGATGATCTTTAGAAACCCAAGTGGGTACAGAAGGACTCTCAGATGGCAGTGAATCAGTATCATGTTGAGGATCAGGGGATAAAATAGGTTCATCCTCATTAGAATCACTTGAGTCGTCCCATGTCTTACACATATGAGCCTTGTTATTATTGTTAAAACTAGTTGGACATTTACTAGCATAATGACCAAGTTTAACACAACGATGACACTTAACATCTTTTATGTCAGGTTTAGGTTTGTTGGGGTGATAGTTCCTCCTATTGTCGTAAGTGTGTTTGGTATTGTCTCTGTCATGAGATCTGTGAGATTGATTATCTTGATAATTTGATTTTCCTTGTTTAGAGGCTACAATATTTCTAAATTTCAAAATCTTTTTGAAATGCTTACTCATAAGAGCTATTTGATTGTCAAGGTTTTCCAAATCACATTTTTCAAGACAGTCAGTGTTAAAATCTAGAGTGTTCAATTTAGGCACTGGTAATTTAAATGAAAACACGACATTTGAACTAGAGGCTTTATTAGTCTATCTGGTCAATTGATTTTTAAAGTATAGGTCCAATCCAACAGTCCTAAGTTTATTGCTAAGTAATTCACGAGTCATATTAGAGTCATTTATTTCCTCAATAGCATATCTCTTATTGTCAAATTTAGATGGCAATGACCTAAGAATCTTTGAAACAATTTCCTTTCTAGTATAGGTTATACCATTAGCATGAAGTTTAGTAAAAATATCAGTTAACCTTATGTAGAAATCATCAAAGGATTCATTGTCATTCATAATCAGGGTCTTATATTGCTGAATGAGCTTTTGGGTTTTCCATCTTTGACATGTTCATCACCCTCATGATCAAGGACTAAAGTGTCCCATGCCTCTTTAGAAGTAGATCATGTGGATATTCTTTTGAATTCATATTCGTTTATGGGCATAAAAATGGCATTCTTTCCTTTGTTATTATCAAGAGATAATTTTTTCTCTTCCTTAGTAAATTCGCTAAGAAGTTTCTTAATCCTTGTTGGATTAGTGGCTGAAGTAGGTTTAGTAGGATATTCAAACCCTTTTTCAATTATTTCCCAGACTTCATAACACAGGGTTCCTTGAATGAAAGCAGTCATTCTCACTTTCTAGTACAAAAAATTGTTTCCATCAAAGAGTGGTGGTCTAGATAGGTTACCCAACTTCTCAAATTTTTCTTCCATATTCAGAAATTTTTCAGAAAGAAGTTTCAAAAATAATTTCTTAAGTTTCAAGATAACAAAAGGTGTTCCTGCACTGATACCAGTTGAATAAAGAATTTAATACTAAAAGCCTGTTTACAGGATTAATCACAAACTGTTATAAGTTGTGTAAACTCCGAATAAACTTTTTGGGCAAAAGTCTTTTCGAAAAACACAGGATGTGTTACAAAATCTTTCTGAATGTATGGATTAAATTTTATAGTTGATTACCTTTCTTTTTAAGTTTTAACAAATATCTATTAAAGTTACCATGCATTCCCAAACACAACAACAGTTAAGAACATTCAAAGAAATAGACATATGAATTTTTAATGTGGTAAAACCCTTAATCAAGAGATACATCCACGGTACCCCCTACGACACAAAACAAAAATCCACTAGAATAAAAATCAAGTTACAAAACTTAAGCAAACTACAAAGATCCTAACCTAAGTTCAAAATGTACCTACATAAGATTCTCCACTCCAAAGGTATTCTGAATTGGACTGATCTTTTCTTACTACTTCTTTGTTTTTTCCTTGATCTCCTTCTTTTTGAATTATGATTCCCGCAACTCTTTCAAAATCCAAGATTCTCAGATAAAACCACAGTGTCTAAGTGTTCGTGTGAGATAGTGTTTGTAATGTACTACTACATGCAAACATGCTACTCACCCTCTCAAGATTTATACAAACTTTCCTAACAAATTACAACCGTTCTAAAATGAAGGTTATTTTCAAATCTGATTTTTTTCAAAGTAAGACTTCTTGATCTTTTATTTATCCACAGATCTCGAGGATACATTGCTCAGAAGACGGTTCAAGGTCTTAAACAATTTCTGAATTTTGAAAATATTTTTGAAATTGTAAACCTCCAATTGAGATCCAAACTAGACTAGAAGTCTACTTAGTCAAAACATATTCAGACTTAATATGCAAAGAGTGATTCAACATATTTTGACATAAAACTTCTTTTCTCAAGACGAGGGTTATACCTTAAAACTATAACAAAAGTTCTTTGTGTTCCTTTTATTTTTGTACACACGTATGTCATAAAATATGAAATAAAAAAAATCAGAACAACAAACAACTCACTAGATCTGAAAATACTATGAAACTTAGAAGTTTCTATTTTAAAACTTGTTGAAATAGAAAGGATCTAAAATGTCAAATCTAAAAGAGAAATAGAAAAATAAAACATGAGATTTTCTCTTTTAGAAAAACTCAGTTTCAACAATGAAACTTAAGTCTCTCTGAGAGATGAGTTTTGAGAGAATCAAAGATTTGAAGAGGTATTCAAACGAAAACTCAACACCAATAACACAGAACCCTTAAAAATGTCTAACTCTCAAGACTTGGTTTTCTGGTGTATGGAACTGTTTAGATTTTGGTGTTTGGTTTTAGGAGAAATCACTCAGAGGTTTGAACCACGAAGAAAACTAGGGTTTCTTCTTTCTAATATCTCTCTTTTTTCTTTCCCTCTCTACTCCCTTCTCTCTCTCTTCTCTCTGCACTCTCTCTTCTCGCTTATAATTAACGAAATGGCAAAAGTCTTAAAATACTAATGCTTGGTTCCTTTTTATACTAAACGTAGAAGGATCCAGAACATCGACCTCAATCATGTGGATTGAATTGAGTCTTAACCAATTGACTTTAATCTAACGGTTCAAAACTAGCGGTGGGTTAAAATTACACTGATTGGTTTAAATTGGGTTCAGAAGGATTGAGTCATAACACATGCAGTATGTTGATTAGGTTGATCTAAGGGCTAAAAATGTGTACTCATTTTGTGTCTAATAGAAAACACAAATCCAATCGATAGGCTACCAACACGTGTATGAACCAGATGAATGCTAAAATTGAATTATCAAAATAATTACAAAGGCTACCTTGAATTCTTTAGCACTTTTGGATTCTACCCAGGCAAACAATCAGCAAAGAAAGTAAGTTTCTGAAATTCAACTTATACCCACAACAGTTTTAAAAATAATTTTTAATTAATTCAAAAATCATACGAAAATTATATAAAATGACTTGAATTGAATTAAGTAGATTTTTAAGAAGATTTGAAGTGTTGAAAAACCATTAAACCAAATAGGTGATATGTATTATGCCGTGTAAGTGTCATATTTGTGGTTTTAAGGTTTAGAAATAACTTCCCTTTATGTTGATCTTGAAGGTTCTATTGGACTGGATTTCATCAAAGAATTTGAACCTTTGAGGAGATGGAGTTCTCATAAAAATCTAACTTATTTTTTCTAGATATCGAAACTAGTTGGAACTCCTATATACATGCAGACTCAAGTAAGTTAATATATAATGTGTTCTCACGCACACAATGCACACATAATAAACACATAATACATAAACAGTACACACACAATACACAGAAATACACACATATATATAAATACACAAATACCCAAATATACAATATTAGAGTTTAAGTGTTACCTTTGATATTGAGAGAGGGATTTAGTGATAAAATTTAGATTGAGAGAGAAAGGTAGACAAAATCGTTGGAGAGAGGGAAAGGTTTAAGGGTTTTGAAATTTTTGAGTGAAAATGAAAACTGCTCTGGGGCTTTTAGTATAAAGATACTGGTCACGGATCTGGGCCATTACCCACCTGCATGACCCCTTATTTTTACTTGTTGCAGTCATGACCAGGATATTGAGAAAGAGATGGTCATGACCTTAATTCTTGACCCCCACGCGTAAATAATTTGATATGGTCACGGCCTAAATCCAAGACCCTACTATGTGTATATTGTGGCCTTAGTTCGTGACCCATCCGTAACCACAATTGGACGGAATTTTGGCACGAATTTGATGCCATGATTGTAATGCTATGGTCACAGCTATGGTCTGTGACCCATAGTGGTCAGGGATTTAGCCCGTGAGCATTTCCAAGTACATTCATGACCACATTGGGTCATGGAGCTAGTCACGCCAATGTTGGATATGGTCAAGGCTTTAGGCCGTGACCAATCGCAGGATTTGATGTAATGAGAAATCCAAAATAATACGCACATGTATACCAGATTGAAAAGAGGAGGAACCAAACATAACTAAAGTGATATGTGAATGTATACCTGATTATAATGAGAAGAGGAAAAAAATTAGATTAAATGTCAGCTGCTCGAAAAGTCGAGGAACTCGCCTTAAATCACATGTAGGTATTATAGTTTGATTAAAAGACTGATTTAACATAGAGAGAAAGTCGAGGAAGTAGGATGTCTCCTTTCTAAAAAAGCCAGAGAAGTGGGAAAGTTAAAGAAGACTGATTTGGAACTGATTTGGCTCTTCTCAAATAAAATAGAGAAAGTGGGTGAATTGATTTGGAGCTGATTTGGCTCTTTTAAGAGAAAATCGAGAAAGTAGGTTTAAGATCGGGCACGTGGATGGATGGGGTAGGATAGTATATCTCTTTCTTAATGAGAAAACTTGAAGAAATAGTATGCCTTCTCAACAATACCGTGGCACACTAAACTTTACTCTCTCAGTACAAATGAATTATTATATAGACGAAATAGATTTATTTTGTGTTTGTCCTCACTTTTACACTTTAAGCTTCAATTTTTACACTAAAACTATCCAATATCTTATTTTGTACTGGTTTTCGTTCTAAAGTGTTAAAATTGAAAAGACTAATAACACACCAACACATGTAACATAAGTAAAATTAATGAAAAAAATAATTGATAAAATATCCAAATATGGTACTTGTTTGACAGATCTCAGCAAAATATTTTTAAAAAATATAATTTTGATAATAATTGCATATGTAAAATAAAAGAAAAATCATTTTAGAGTTTTAGATGAGAGAGAAAGATTATGGGACCGAGTATAATCAAGGTGTATTTTACACCTTCATTCTACACTTTGTTAAGTTGTCATTGGGTATTACTGTAATATCCCGCCCCGGTAACATAATTAAATTATATATTAATGATAATTAAGGAGGAGCTAAATGTAATTATGGAAGAATGGTGGATAATAATTGGAGAAAAATAAAAGAAAAAGAAAAGAGGTCATTCTAACGACAGGAGATGTCGTTCGAATGAGGGGGATTATGTCGTTTGAATGACGACCATTATCGTTCGAACGATGGTTGATGAACGTCAGCACTGCCAATCGTGTTGTCATTATTTCAACCATTGATCAAAGAGTACATGTCAGATCTTGGGCCCCACGATCTTAATGGACAACAAGGGTTTGTTTCTATAATTATTAGTGTGTATAATAGTGAGAGAATAGCATAGGATAGGAAAAATAAACACTGCCAACCTTATTCATATACCCCTCACGAATCACAGTTTGCTCCTCTGTAATACCCCACATTTTTTATTGAATTGAAATTGAAAAAAAAAACTATGTCAGTATATATATTCGAAATGTTTGGAAATAAAACTAAGTCATATATATATTCGAAATGTTTGGAAATGAAAAGTTAAAATGTACTCATTGAGATACGAATGTGCGACTTAAATATTAGAAATGAATTAATGCGTAAAAGGATCGAGAGGGTTAAATTTGGGGGCAATGGCATTTTTGTAAATAAACTAACCCTAGGTATAAATAGAAAAGAAGAGAAGAAGTCTTCATTTTATCATTTCACAAATGGGGGCTAGGGTTTGGTAGAGAGAGAGAGAGAGAGTAAGAAGAGAAGAAAGCTAAGAGGATTTCTAGAGGATTCAACTTCTCCATACAATCCAAGGCAAGTTAATAACCTATATGTGTATATTATGTGTCTATAATGAAATTTCACATGTACATGTATTTGAATCCATAAATTAATATGAAAATGATGTTAAAAATTATATGCAATGTATTAAGATCATCATCCATGTAGATTCAAATGCAATAACATCATTATAGGGATTGAGATGTAGAACAACCTCTTGAATTTTAGAAATCTATGAAATTAAGTAAATCGTCATATTAAAAACTGTTTTGAGCTGTTTTAGCTCTGAAAATGGATGTTTCGTCCGCCCTACCCGATAGAAAATCATATTCTGAACAACTTTGTTGTTTTAAGTTTTTTCGAAAACGGATCGGAAAAGTCTCAGATCGGCGTTTTAAAATTCTGCGCAGAAAGTTGTGGTGAATAGGTCCAAACTGTATATGTTAGTTTCGGGTCTGTTTTAAGCAGGCTACGATAGCGCGCACGCGTGTCCTTGTAGAAAATCACGTTCCGAACAACTTTGTAGTTTTAAGTTTTTCCAAAAACGGATCGAAAAAGCCTCAAATTGGCGTTTTTAAATTCTGGGCAGAATGTTATCGAAAACAGGGGCGAATATTATATGTTAGTTTCGGGTCTGTTTTATGCAGGCTATGGAAACATGCCCACGCGTAATCATGGAAAATCATGTTCCGAACAACTTTGTAGTTTTAAGTTTTTCCAAAAATGGATCGGAAGAGCCTCGAATCTACATTTTAAATTATGGGCAGCATGTTTTTGAAATAAGAATGATAATATTTTTCATGTTGTTAGTAAGATAATTGTGGTGTTGTGCCTAATGGTTATTAGGGATATATAACCATGAAATGATTTGATGTTGAATTAGTAAATTAATGATATAAATTATGTTATATTATAAATAATGACTATTGTATAACTCGAGTAAGAGGCTTGACACGATTATATATATACATAAGCGTGAAATTGTTTTACATGTATATTGTCGAGTATACACTAGACTAGTCCTCCGGTCGACGTAGGCACATGTTGAATGAGATTTTTTTTTGTGATTGATCCGGTTAGGTTCCGCTCGAGTGTCGTGTCGGAGATAAACCACCGGAACTGGACACATGGTTGTATTGCGGGTCGGATAGAAAAACCTTGAAACGCCATGTGATTTAGGACTTGGTATGATTTCCCTTGCCACGTAATATTGGGGAATATTCGTGTGTAGGCCTAGTGTTACGACTTGTTCCCCCGGGTAACGATAGTGACCCGATATGACTTGTTGTGTGATATATTATGCTTGTGTCTTAAGGTAATATCCCGAATCGATGTATTTGATATTATACTTGAAAGAAATATTTTGACACATTAAATACTGAAATGAGATTAATAATGATTAATCATGATACGATATGAGACCAGACGTTACTCGAGTATGGGCTGGGTAGTCACGACATAGGAACATTGGTTGGGTTATTGAACAACTTAATTACTGGAGACGAGTAATGACTAGTGTGCTTTCATTATAAGTACATCTTATAATCTTATAGCTTATTTTCTTGCTTTGACGTTCGTCTATCTTGCTTCTTGCTCCTCTCCTATATATATATATATATATATAATATATGACAGGTCCTCGTTCCGCTGGATAATAGACTACGGAGCCTTATGAGATCATATCAATCTTAGGATTCATGTAGCCGTGGAGTTATTCTACTTTAATTTATGTCGTTCGTTTCCCTTTTCTTAGGGTGGTATCAGATATTAATATCATTTTGTTTATACTTGGAATTTGAGAGAATTGTTGTATTACTCTTTCCCATTTTGTAGTGGGACGCATGTATTGGCATTTTATATTTTCAATTTCAGATTACTGATGGATTATTACAGTTAATAGTTATGAGTTGGTTTCACTCGTTATAGCTGTTATGATGTGATATGGTTACACATATGAGAGTGTACATGTTTATTTTACTACGTTTATTTAAATTTCTATTTCTAATGCCAACATATTGACACTCCGCTTTAATTTAATTGGGCGTAGCTAACCGAATTAGATATAAAAAGTAGGGTTGTCACAGTTGGTATCAGAGCACGGTTTTAGAGCCTTTAGGGATCTGAGGGAGTCCGTTACGTTTTCCGCGCATTGTTTCCTTGATACGTAGAGCCTTACGATTAGGTCTTGTATTCGATGACTTGGAAGATCTTCATGCTACGATTTCGACGGGAGATTTGGAGCTAGCCTTGTGTATAGGGTGGGTTCCTTGTTTGGATTTCATTCGTGAGACGTCCCACACATGAGGTAAATCTCCGATCGACCACATGATAGTACGCGTAAGGTCCATATGTGAGTACTTGTTGTAATTATGACTAGTGCTCCACTTGAATAATTTTTTGAGGATACGTGTTAACTTACTATCTTTTAAGATGGTGATTTGATGAGACGTGGACTGTAGGAGGGCATAGGGTCCAAGCATTTTAAGAGACCACAATTCACGTGCAACTATCATAGTTTCATTGCCCACCAGTAGGCGAGAAAACAGATGTTGAACTCAATGATTGAGTTGAATTTTGGTGCTTTAGGGGGAGGAAACACCCGTATATTTGCTGTGCATTATCAATTTTGAATATCGTCGCTCTTATGGCTGTAAAGAAGTTGGTATAAGTTATAGCCCACCCTGTAGTACCACTGAGTTGTTGGTACCACTTGCGTGTGTAGTTGTCTGAAGTTGTTTCCAATGTGGAAGGGTAGAGCTTTAGATATGGCACACCTCAAAATGATGTGGTCCAGTTGTTGTTGTGACATTTTCCTGAGAAGAAATTATCACGCTCCACCCGTAATGGACAGACTGTTGAGGCATTCGATGACGTATTAATAAGTGAATGGTTAACGAAGTAAGTCTTGTGATAATAAGAGTATATTATTACTCATGAACATGTAAAGGAAGGGTTGTGATTTGAGAGAGGACTACTCCAAATCGTTGTATGTCCCACACCATCAAAGGATGACCTAAGGGGTCCAATTTTGGTGTACGCAAGAGTGTTATCATATTTATGAAAAGCATGAAGTAGATTCATCCATTGGATGATATTCAATGGGAGATTCATGAGTCAAAATCTGGAATGGATAAGTGATTATCCTTGAAATATTGTGTTGGTATCAGGGAAGTTCGGTAGGCATGTAAACCTACACATTGTCCACACAAGTGATAGATGTCGTATTGGGGTGACACAGTGGTTCCATAGTGTTTTCATCTGATAAAATCCATAATCGAATCAACTTAAGGCCAATTAGGTGTGTGTTCGGTCATGTATAAGATATGTTAGCAGGTTGGGTACTCACATGTTCAGAGTGGAATATTTTTGTGAGTTATCCCGAACAAGCTCGTGAGAACGTACCAGTAATAATGTGATGTATTGGCCATGGAACTAGAGATGAGGAAGTCCATATCACAAGGTCATACGAGGATTGACATTAGAGAAGTCCAGAATTATCGATGGAGTCTTCTTTCCATATTTCGTAATGATTGGAGTTAAGTATTCTTCATAAATTCCTAGATTAGAATTGGTGTTCGCTAAGATGTGGTTATCATGCTTTGTAGCACCGGTATATTTGTTAAAAATTATCGAGAGTGGAACGTGAATATGTGCGTGCTAAGGGATGGACTTGAGTTGGAGTTACCAGTTTTGAACCCTACGATGAGTAGCAAATCTCTAGAGATGATTTGTCGAGTGAGAACATCACGAGGGAGTGTTCAATAGGAGTTTCATTTTATGCGAGTGTGATCGCTTGAGTTGGTGATATATCCACGAGTTTGGTTTTATGTTATCACCCGGTGATTGGGTGTACTAATTTGTTGCACCGTGATAATGATGGTGCTTGATTTTGAATCCATCAGATATGAGAATGTGCCTATATTGTGGCCCTCGTTATGTATTCATGTGAATTATAACACGAGTGAGTAGTTAGTGACATGATGTTTACTTCAATCGTGTGTGATTAAAGACGCATTCTGAAATCAAGTGTAAGATGTTTTATTTTGGTGATGTCTAGACTAGTGAATAGTCATAGAATGGTCTTGATGGTCTTTCGATAATGGTAGAGTCGTGTACATCTCGGTCAGTTTTTGGTTAACTGATGATAGTGTTACCAACTGAGTGTCATCATTAATGGCAAGGATTAAGACATTTTGGGATTCCAAATGTCTAACCATTCATTGAAATGGTTGTCATAACCTCCACTGTAGGGGGACAACAAGAGAGTGTTTTGACCGTTGTTGAGAAGTTTTGTAAGGAGGGTGTGTACTCTTTGGCAAACACCCGCGAATGGGCTCGTAATATATTTAATTTTTACTTCAGTTATGTGTGGATTACTGAGTGTTAATTGGGGTCACGGTACGTGAAGGTACCCTCTACCTTATATTTATGACCTTTAACATGTTGGATATCACACCGTTCTTCATAAAGATCAGTTAGCGTTGGTGTGCTGGAAGATGAGTATTCGGATGGTGAGTGTACCAAATCTTATATTCTGATTTGGTAGGATAGATGGGAATTTTTGGTCTTACCTCGTTGCTTGGAAAATGTACAAGCCTTATTCGTGGTTTGAAGAACCAATTTCATTTCATGTTCGGTGAGAAAATTCTAATATACTCACAGTCCAAGGAAAATTATGTCGGATAGGTTGAATTCCTATACGTGTTTTTAACAAAAGAGTGGTATGTCGAATCTAGAGAGGGTCTATAACCTCGGATTAGAGCTACCAAACCATGAGAAGTGGGGGTGTGCAAGGGGGAATATTACATCTTGGGTTTGTTCGAAACCTTTATGTGAGGGATCGTTGACCGTCGAGAATGCAACTTTGTCGGTGCTGTCTTGTTCGAGAGAGTTTGAACTTTGCTGATATTATTTACCTAAGTCCAGACTTGGAAAGATGGAATAATATTTGTAAGTGCAGATAAGTCGTATGCTTATGCACATGTATAACATTAATGGATAATAAGGGTTGCCATATCGGTTGACTTACCATCAATTTAAGTGCAAGGCAAGTGTTATTGACAACTCGGAGTAGAATTGTCTTTTGAGCTTTAAGTATCATCTCTTAGTCGATTCTGAGTTGAGTATCGAGGCATGATTGATGAATAGTGACATTTGTATTGAATAGGTGAAGTTGGATTATTTGTTGTGTGATGAACCGTTGAGTGTAGAGATAAGTGGTTTTTGGAGTTAGATGATTCTTGTATCATTAGGGGTCTTGATTTGAAAAATTCCTTATCTCGTCAAGCTGACAGTAGTGTATCGGAGGGGTTCCTTGTTTGGATTTTGCTTGCGAGACACTCCACGCACGAAACTTAGCGAGTCGGGACTTCGGGGTATTGATTTATGGATCAGCTTAGTAGTTCAGTTGTGTTAGGCTTCATGGTGAGAGTTCGGTTTTACAATTAGAAATGGGAAAGTATGTCCACGGATTTCATTGTTGGGTTACCAAGATCGCAGCGCGATCATGATTTGATTTGGGTCATCGTCGACAGAATAACAAGGTGGCTCATTTCCTTTCAGTGAGGACGGATTTTATGGAAGCATAGTAAACCATGGTGTTTATTAACGAGATTGTGAAGTTGCATGGGGTACCGCGTGATATCTTGTCCGACCATGGTAGTGCCTTCATCTCACACTTTTGGGGCGGTCTACAGGAGGCGATGGGAGTTCAATTGAGTTTGAGTACTGCGTTCCACCCTCAGTTTGATGGTCAGACGGAGCGAGTAAACCAAATTATGGAGGACATGTTACGAGTTTGTGTGTTGGACTTCAAAGGTGGTTGGGATACACATTTGCCACTGGTGGAGTTCGCATACAATAATAGTTATCAATATATTATTGGCATGGAACCATACGAGGCTTTATACGTCAGGCCATGCCGATCCCCTACATATTGGTTGGAGTTCGGAGAGCACCGGATGTTGGGTCCGAATATTATTAGGGAGACCTCGAAAAAGGTTGACGCGATTCATGCACGGATGAAGAACGCGCAAGATCGACAGAAGACTTATGCTGACATAAGACGGAGGAAGTAAGAGTTCATCGTTGGGGACCAAGTGTTATTGAGGGTCTCACCCATAAGAGGTGTTGTTCGCGTTAGTGCCAAAGGGAAGCTTTCACCGTGATACGTGGGTTCGTTAACAGTGTTCGGTAGGGTGGGGTCAGTTGCCTACCGTTTAGGCCTACCCGACCAGCTCCAGCGGGTACACGATATTTTTCATGTATCTATATTGAGGAAGTTCTTACGTCCCGAGGAATCACACCTACACATAGAGTTAGATGGGGTTAAGTTACAGCCCAATGGGACCTATGAGGAGAGGTCGGTCAGGATCCGAGATCGTCGTGAGCAGCAGTAGAGGTCAAAAGTTATTCCTCTTGTTCGTGTTATGTGGTGTAATCATGATGAGTCTGAGGCCACTTGGGAGAGAGAGGATAACTTGCGAATTAGTCACCCATATCTCTTCATGGAAGGTAAGTGCGAAACTACCTTACTTGACTTGAATTGATTTGTTTTAATTTGGATTTCGAGGACGAAATCCCGTTCGTAGAGGGGGAGAATGTAATACCCCGCATTTTTTATTGAATAGAAATTGAAAAAAAAACTATGTCAGTATATATATTCGAAATGTTTGGAAATAAAACTAAGTCAGTATATGTATTCGAAATGTTTGGAAATGAAAAGTTAAAATGAATTCATTGAGATACGAATGTGCGACTTAAATATTAGAAATGAATTAATGCGTAAAAGGATCGAGAGGGTTAAATTTGGGGGCAATGGCATTTTTGTAAATAAACTAACCCTAGGTATAAATAGAAAAGAAGAGAAGAAGTCTTCATTTTATCATTTCACAAATAGGGGCTAGGGTTTGGTAGAGAGAGAGAGAGAGTAAGAAGATAAGAAAGCTAAGAGGATTTCAAGAGGATTCAACTTCTCCATACAATCCAAGGCAAGTTAATAACCTATATGTGTATATTATGTGTCTATAATGAAATTTCACATGAACATGTATTTGAATCCATAAATTAATATGAAATTTATGTTAAAAATGATATGCAATGTATTAAGATCATCATCCATGTAGATTCAAATGAATTAACATCATTATAGGGATTGAGATGTAGAACAACCTCTTGAATTTTAGAAATCTATTAAATTAAGTAAATCGTCATATTAAAAACTATTTTGAGCTGTCTTAGCTCTGAAAATGGATGTTTCGCCCGCGCGGCCCGATAGAAAATCATATTGTGAACAACTTTGTTGTTTTAAGTTTTTCCGAAAATGGATCGGAAAAATCTCAGATCGGCGTTTTAAAAATCTGCGCAGAAAGTTGTCGTGATCAGGTCCGAACTGTATATGTTAGTTCCGGGTCTGTTTTAAGCAGGCTACGATAGCGTGACCGCGTGTCCTTGTATTAAATCACGTTCCGAACAACTTTGTAGTTTTAAGTTTTTCCAAAAACGGATCGGAAAAGCCTCAAATCGGCGTTTTAAAATTTTGGACAGAATGTTATCGAAAACAGGGGTGAATATTGTATGTTAGTTTCGGGTCTGTTTTATGCAGGCTATGGAAACGTGCCCACGCGTTATCATGGAAAATCACGATCCGAACAACTTTGTAGTTTTAAGTTTTTCCAAAAATGGATCGGAAGAGCCTCGAATCTACATTTTAAATTATGGGCAGCATGTTTTTGAAATAAGAATGATAATATTTTTCATGTTGTTAGTAAGATAATTGTGGTGTTGTGCCTAATGGTTATTAGGGATATATAACCATGATATGATTTGATGTTGAATTAGTAAATTAATGATATAAATTATGTTATATTATAAATAATGACTACTGTATAACTCGAGTAAGA
Organism: Sambucus nigra; assembly: GCA_949130495.1. NCBI lineage: Eukaryota > Viridiplantae > Streptophyta > Magnoliopsida > Dipsacales > Adoxaceae > Sambucus > Sambucus nigra. The sequence continues at coordinate 431,509,648 of OX422217.1, read as the reverse complement.
GGCTTGACACGATTGTATATATACATAAGCGTGAAATTGTTTTACATGTATATTGTCGAGTATACACTAGACTAGTCCTCCGGTCGACGTAGGCACATGTTGAATGCGATTTTTTTTTGTGATTGGTCCGGTTAGGTTCCGCTCGAGTGTCGTGTCGGAGATAAAGCACCGGAACTGGACACATGGTTGTATTGCGGGTCGGATAGAAAGACCTTGAAACGCCATGTGATTTAGGACTTAGTATGATTGCCCTTGCCACGTAATATTGGGGAATATTCGTGTGTAGGCCTAGTGTTACGACTTGTTCCCCCGGGTAACGATAGTGACCCGATATGACATGTTGTGTGAGATATTATGCTTGTGTCTTAAAGTAATATCCCGAATCGATGTATTTGATATTATACTTGAAGGAAATATTTTGACACATTAAATACTGAAATGAGATTAATAATGATTAATCATGATACGATATGAGACTAGACGTTACTCGAGTATGGGTTGGGTAGTCACGACATAGTAACATTGGTTGGGTAATTGAACAACTTAATTACTGGAGACGAGTAATGACTAGTGTGCTTTCATTATAAGAACATCTTATAATCTTATAGCTTGTTTTCTTGCTTTGACGTCCGTCTATCTTGCTTCTTGCTCCTCTCCTATATATATAATATATGAAAGGTCCTCGTCCCGTTGGATAATAGACTACGGATCCTGATGAGATCATATCAATCATAGGATTCATGTAGCCGTGGAGTTATTTTACTTTAATTTATGTCGTTCGTTTCCCTTTTCTTAGGGTGGTATCAGAGATTAATATCATTTCTTTTATACTTGGAATTTGAGAGAATTGTTGTATTACTCTTTCCCATTTCGTATTGGGACGCATGTATTGGCATTTTATATTTTCAATTTCATATTACTGATGGATTATTACAGTTAATAGTTATGAGTTGGTTTCACTCGTTATAGCTGTTATGATGTGATATGGTTACACGTATGAGAGTGTACATGTTTATTTTACTGCGTTTTTTTAAATTTCTATTTCTAATGCCAACATATTGACACTCCGCTTTAATTTAATTGGGCATAGCTGACCGAATTAGTTATAAAAAGTAGGGTTATCACATCCTCTCCCTTCCTTGAGATATCTTCCACCATTTTTTTCCTTAGGTATAGTGAATACATTCCTACCTCAATATAACCATTTCCCCACGAATAAATGTTGACCTTGGAAGTATAAAAGAAAAGATTCATTGCTAGGAGTATTTAAAAGGTATTGAGGAAGGATATTCTTGGGAAGAAGATGAATATATTATTAGAGGTGTTAAAGAGGGTTTTAATGGGATTCTTTTGGAGGCAAACTTGGTGGTGCTTGAAAACCCCTTTAAGGCCACCTTGGGAGGTGGGGGTTTGTCATCTCCCTTGATATTTCATGCCTTCCATTCATTTGAACTTCATTTAAGGTAGGTTAATCTACTCTTTACATATAAAGACTCTTTTGGTGTATATTGTAGTCTTCTGATTGTTGAATGTTTAGAGTATGATGGTTATGAAAATAAACATTTTTTATGGAAAATAAAAATGTAAGAAAATTTTATTTGTGTAATTTTCTAGTAAAACTGAAAATCGACATTTTGATGAAAAATAAAATGTAAGAAAATATTATTTATATGACTTTCTAGTAACATTGGTGTTAAACATTTTATGAGATAAAATTTCTGGAAATGGTGATTTACTTGGTAAAAATTGGTGAAAATATGTTTAAACCATGTAGTAAAAGTTTGGGTTTAAATCCATCTTCTCATAAATATAAACTTGTAGTATTTTGACATCAAATGTATAAACAAGTTAGAGAAGATTTTATTGGATTTAAACATGAAATGAGAAAAGTTAGAAATTTAGTCTTTAAAGTGTGTGAAATTGAGACTAAAATGTATAATGAAAATGAAATTAAAATACTACATATGTTGATAAAAAAAAAATTGGTATTTTCTTATAAAAGGATTCTTAAGTACAAATGAATTTCTTAAATGAAGAGTAAAGAAGTATGTTTTGAGAAAATATGGATAAAATTATTTATTAGGTGTTAATGGGTAAACATGGATTGGTTAGTTAGTGTAACTTACTATTATTATCAAATATTAACACTTATGAAAATAAAAGGAAGTAAAGGTGCAAAAGTGTTTCCAAACAAGTAAAAGATTACTCCAAGTTTGAAAGGTGTTAAAGGGTTAAAAATACTTAATAAGTTGGTTTAAGTAACTCAATAGTATTTTGGTGAAAATAACACTTGTGAAAATGGAGTAAAGGGGTGATTTGGAAACAAATGGGTAAAATGGTAATTTTACTTAAAGTGGAACATCTTTATGAAATAAAAATGTCGAAAAGGGTGTTATAAAAAGTGATCCTAAATGAATATGATTTTTGGAATAAAAATCAAGGTTAAAGTGTAAAGGACATGAAATAGTAAATTTCAAAAGTGTATCACAAGCTGGGGTGGTAAAGTCTCGAGTTTTGGCTTCGGCCGGATAAAAAGGATAAGTGTAATAATGTGAACATTTGTAAAATTTAAAAAAACATTAAAAGGAACTCGGATGACGTCGTTATAAAGAAATAAGGGCCTGAAGCCCTTAGGCGAAAAGTCCTAAATCACTGATCAGAGCATATGGTGCGCATAGCCGGTGGAAGTATGTGGTATACGAAGATTTCATGAAAAGATAATGAAAATATGGAAAATATCAAGAAATGGGTTGTGTGGTAAAATTTATTAATACAACCTAGTTTGAATGAATGCAATAAATGCTTTGGTAAAGGTGAAATGGACAAGCAAATGCGTAAATCTATAAATGCCCATAAATGAATGAAAACGCATTAAAGGAAGTGAATAAATGGGTGGTTGAGCAACCTAAATGGTTAAACCCATATTTAACACAATAATTTGTTGTAAAAAATATTTTCAAAGATTAAATAAGTATTTTCTAACATGGTGATTGCGTGTGTTGATATGGTGATTTTCAATGAAAATACTAAAGTGTATTAAAATGAATGAAAGGGGTAAATTTAGATAAACGAATGAGTTTTGATAAATTAAGTGAAATGGTTTCAAGTGTTGAACTGAGTGCATTAAATAAAGTGGAATGCTAAGTATGAATAGAGAAAACCTTTAATAAGATTAAGGTCAATTAATCTGGTTAAGTAAGGTTTTCGAAAATAAAATTGTTAATGCAATTGAATATGTGTTCTTCAAAGGTATACGTATGTAGATATATACATATTTTTGCATGCATATGGTTTTAGACTGTGAGCATTCCTTTCTGCCATTCGTCTCTATACTTCTTGTATAAATTCCACTGGGCATAAGCTCACATCCCCTCTTTGTTATGGAAGGTTGGGAGCGATTCGTATTTTGAGGGTGTTATACAGGTAAGTATGTTTCATTTTTTTTTACGTTTGTAGCTCTGTTTGCTTGGATTTTGGGGTTCTCCCCATGGGTCCCTCACGTAGCATATATTAAAACTGGAATCGCATGCTAACAAGCGATTTGTACTGGGTTAACTCACGGGTAACCCATAAATCTAGGTCACTGCGTTACAAATGGTATCAAAGCTTTAGGCTCAATGTTCCTTTCGGGTATGACGTGGTGAGGTATGTATTGGATCTTTCGAAGTCGTTGTGTTTTGGGTCGGTCATGCTAGTTTGATGACAGGTGAGTTCGTGTCCTCAACGGTAAAGTCTAATAGGTTAGCATGACAAGTTATATTAATCCCAAGTGGCACACGATTAGATTGACGGCTATTAATCGCTTCCACATTTCGAATTAGAATGGTAGTAATTTACATGTGTTCATGCAAGCCTGTAGTCGTGACACCGTAGTTGTTAGTGTGAGGTGCTTACATTAAAATTTGGTGACATAGAATCAATTAATATATTGATAGAATGATATGACGCCCAAAGCAGCAGGTGGCACGAATTGCATATGGTCAGGGCAGAGGTTGATGGTTGGGGTGTCTTGACTAGGCACTAATGAGTTATTATTATAAGGCATATACTTCCCTTAGGTGCGATGCTTAGGGGTAGTTTATGCCAGTGAAGAAATTAGGCAAATTCGATCCTTCGGGTAATACCGAAATTAATGGAATTTTTGCGAACACGTGAAATAACATAGGCTAATAGTGGCAACACCATAATTTGTGTGAGAGGTATCTTGAGATGACTTTGGTCGTGAGAGTAGCCTTGTAATGGCGACAATGGGTAGTATTTACTACGACCTAGCAATGAAAGTTGTGTATTTCATGTATGGAGACTAGATAGTTGAATAGAATTAACAAGTATTGATTTTGTGGTGAAACATATTACCCCTTTGGTTGAGGACTTAGGTTGGATGTAGCTTGGGTTTGATATTGAGGAATAGGATCTCGTACGGCGTCCGTGGTGAGGGCCTTGGTGTTTATAGGAAATACCTGCCGTCCATATCCTACCAAGATCAACATAGTTGTGTTAACTCGTGGATTGGCGCATAGTGTGATATTTAAATAGAAAGGCAATTTGGTTTCCATGGTTGAACAATCATCTAGGATTAGGATGAGGTAGGCCCTGAGGTTTATAGGTTGCAGGCGATGTCCCGTGTCCTTCCATAATTGGTAGTAGGAATAATTATAGTTTGTAAGTGACTTATAGTCACAACCGTTTGCAGTAAGGTAAGACTCATATTTAAGTGTTGAAACTCATTTTCTCTGCCGAGGTAATGGATAGGTGTGAGGAAATCCTAGCGCGTGAATAGTTCATAGGCACGTTGAGGTGCCCATGGGAAACAATTTGTGTGTGGCATAATTGAGGATAAATATCGAATTTTATGATGCCTTGAGATGTTTAAGGATTAAGGTGCACTATGGCTTGAAGCTCGTGGACTAGTGTCTTGCGAGCATTTAGTAATATCGACGTGGGTATTGAAAGGTTTGAAGGGTGTACCTAATATGATAAAGATGTAGACGATGAAATCTCGCCAAATTTTGGGCTTTCACATGAAATGTGTTTGGTGTTCTTAGGAGATGAACTATGTTCAGTAAAAAGAGGCAATAGCATTCCAATAATGATTTAGTCGAGGGTCAAGTGAGGATCCCAAATTAATAGTACCATAGTGTACATGTCGGGTATGGATTTTCAATTGGCACAAACAAGTGGTGTAATCCCTAGAGTAGGATAATAGTTGTATCCTTATATGTGTGATGCTCGGACGTCGTGGAATGACTAGTATGGGTGTGGGGATACTCAGTTTTAGGACATACTAGGAAACGTACTTGAGGCTTAGAGTGATGACACCAAGTGGAGACTTGTAAATGGAAGATAAGGTGGTGTAGCATCGAAACATTATTGTTATGTCAGGGTGTCGATAGTATATGCTAAAGTAGCCTTAGCAATGCAAGGACTAGTTATCGACGTGTCCTGCCAAGTTGGCACACATTATGATATTTATCCAAGTGTGATATTGATTGCCCTCAGGGTGCCAATGGCGATGGGTGTGGTCGTCACTAAAATCCCGTGTGGATAGAAATGGTAAGTTGAATTGGTGGAAATCTCTCGTGGTCAAGAGGACAAGGTTAGGTGAGTGCTTCCCTTGAGCCAAGTAAAGTCTGCAGAATCCAGGATTTGTTCACGATATGTTATAGCAGACAATAACCTGGATGTAATAGGTTGGTGACGTCATCACTAGTTTTCGGATTAGGTTGATGTAGACTAGGCGTGAGGTGTTCGCTAATCAAAACAATTAATTTACATGAAGGGTGTGAAAGGTAGGGCCTTGCTTCTAAGGAGGGAAGTCGGGCATCGACTTCCTCAAGGACTACTGATTTGTAAATTATGTTGGCATTATGAGAAGGAATAGTCGAGATTCTATTCCTCACGGCTAGCTACCCAGGACAAAATATATGGCCAGAAGTATTACTCGATGAGAGTTTTGCAAATGAGTGGCATGACTACAAGTATACAGTGTAGGTTTTTCTCCCATAAGTCAGAACCAATTACGTATGGGAAAAATTCCTTGGGACAGCTACTTGTCCCTCCAACTCAAGTGCGTTCCTTTTGATATCGGCAATCATGAATCAATATCTCACCTATGTGGTGACTCAGATTGGTGCCATGTCATGGTGTGGTGTGGTTGATCTCGGGAGAGCGCGGTCATCTCGATAACTAGATGAGCTCATCAGAGGTATTCTTGCTATTGCATAAAGTTTTGCGTATGGGTAGCTAAGCTTCCTATTACTCGGTTTGCTCGTAGTTTCAGTTCCCTTTAGACTAGTGAACCCACGACTGGTAGGCTCGGCAGTCAGTGGATAAGGTTGTGAAAAGCGGGGTAATGGCTTGAGGATACAATATAGTGTTATAAATCAAGGAAACTTAGAATATGGTGTTGACTTACCATGGTGAGTGGATTGACATTAGACTCTAGTGAATAATCAAGGATGAGATGCCAGCGGTGGCAATAGACCCATCAGAGTGATGCAGTGTAAGGTGTGAACTAAGCATATACTGATGATTTGATGGATTTATTCCTCCTTGGATCGAAAGAATGACATGGTATGATTATCAAAAAAATCGTACGAGTTGTATAGTTAGGATAACTTGGAATTTGGGGAACACATGATGTGCGGTCCTAAGCTAGAAATTGATTTTGTGATATATATGACACTTGATCATATATTGAGTTGCTTTGAGTGAGTATCGATCGCTAGAGAGGGTTTTCCCTTAGAGGCACTGGTATGCCTTAGGTACTGGCATAGGTGGTGCTAGGAATGGTTGGACTTGATCACAAGGCGAATGAAGAGGCTGAGTCGATTATGTAGCGTTATGTTTGATGAAATGGTGAGCATTAGAGCATATTGCATGTTAAACATTTAGCGACTCTAATGCTAAGGAACGCGGTGAATTGTCTTGGACGATTCCAATAACTTAGGATGGAAATTGGTGGAACCCATGAATTTGAGGATTATAGAATGAGAATTTTGGGGAAGAAATTCCCTAAAGAGGGAAGTTTGTAATATTTCGCCCTGATAACATAATTAAATTATATATTAATGATAATTAAGAAGGATCTAAATGTAATTATGGAAGAATTGTGGAGAATAATTGGAGAAAAATAAAAGAAAAAGGAAAGAGGTAATTTTAATGACAGGAGATGCCATTCGAACGAGGGGGATTATGTCGTTCGAACGATGACCATTGTCATTCGAATGACGCTTGATGAAAGTCAGCTCTGCCAATCATGCTATCATCGTTCAACCATTGATCAAAGAGCACGTGTGAGCTCTTGGGACTAAGGATCCGGATGGGCAACAAGGGTTTATTTATGGAATTCTTAGTGTGTATAAGAGTGAGAGAATGGCATAGGATAGGAAAAACAAACACTGCCAACCTCATTCATATAGCCCTCACGAATCATAGTCTTCTCATATCCCTTACATGGGATACGTTCCACCATTTTATTCCTTAGGTATAGTGAATACATTCCCACCTCAAAATAATTATTTCCCACTGATAAAAATGGAGCTTCGAAGTATAAAATAAAATAGCCATTGATGAAAGTTTTTAATCGGCATTGAGGGAGGATATTCTTGGGAAGAAGATGAATATATTCTTGGAAGTGTTGAAGAGGGTTTTAATGGGATTATTTTGGAGGCAAACTTGGTGGTGATTGACAAACCCTTTAAGGGCACATTAGGAGGTCGGGGTTTGTCATCTCCCTTGATCTTTCATGCCTTCCACTGATTTAAACTTCATTTGAGGTGAGTTAATCTACTCTTTGAATATAAAGACTCGTTTGGTGTATACTGTAGTCTTGTGATTGTTGAATGTTAAGAGTATGATGATTATGAAAATCGACATTTTTTATGAAAAACTAAAAATGTAAGAAAATATTAATTTTGTGATTTTCTAGTAAAACTGAAAATAGACATTTTTATGGAAAATAAAAATATAAGAAAATATTATTTGTTTGACTTTCTAGTAAAACTGAAATAGACATTTTTATGGAAAATAAAAATGTAAGAAAATGTTATTTTGTTAAAATAAAGAATGAATAATTATTTCAAGGTTTTGAAATAATAAAAGTGGGTGTTTAAAAAAATGGTGTATTTTTGTAACAACCCTCGCTTTTGAGAGCCTATTTTATATTTACTTACTATGTGAAGTAATTACACACAAAATGTTGGAATACAGAGTAAGTATTAATTTAATGAAGAAAAGTTAATATTTACTACCTTATTGTATATTTACTGTATGAGCATGTAAATATCCTCATAATGAGAGTTATAGTGTCATAGAATCTAAAATGACCCTATGATTTAAAATGGAACCGGAACTTAAAATGAGTTATAAAATATCCAAATAATAATTTGGAGGCCGTAGTTGATTTCGGAACGTGCGAGATAGTCAAAATATGTTCTATATTGTATTTTGAGGTTTCTGGCACTTTTGACTGATTATACCTTAAATATGCAGTTGCGTGTTATTTTATCGCGGTATTGATCATTTAAGTTGGAATTGTTGACTAAAGTCACGGTTTAGTCTTGTTAAGTCTTCTATTTTCCCTATTTTCATTCCTAAACCTAGAGAGAACTATAGAGAGGAAGAGGAAGAGTAGAGAAAAGAGAAGAGATTGAAGATTGAGGAGGAATTCTTGCTACTACACAAGGAAAATCTGCATTTGCTAGATTGAGGCAAGTTTTCTACTTGCTATATGTGGTTTAAGATAAATGATTAGTTGTGGTAATGATGTATTGATCATGGTTTAACTAGTTTAGGGTTTTTGTGTATTTGTGGGTCTTGAATCATTAATGAATGATTTGGGTGATTACTGATGGTTGTGGTAGTAGTTAGTAGAATTTATGATGAATTGGTGATAATAAATGAGTTTGGTTTGAAAGGAAGTGAGTTGGGGTAAATTTGGAGTCCAAGACTCCATCGCCAAAATTGGCAAAAATCGTAGGACTGAATCGATTCGCTTAGGTCCAGTTTCCAGGTCTGCCTGGACCGAATCGATTCGTCTTGGCTGAATCGATTCGGTAGTTTACAGAATGTTGGTTTCCCTTGTCCGAATCGATTCGCTTTTAGGGCGAATCGATTCCTTTTCTTGTTGTTTTGAGTTATTTTTGAAACTCAAATCTAACTCATTTTCTTTAGGGTTTGGGCCTAGGAACCTTCTTGTATGAAGTAAACTTAGAGTCCTAGAGTTCTAGGTAAGTTAGTTTACTACCCTAGATTATAATTGGGTGATATGGGAATTATTTCGAGGGTGTGCGAAGTGTTGTTCAGGCATTACTTTCCTTTTTAATTAGTAGGAGTCTAGGAGATTTCTAAGTTGTGTTTGGAGACTTTAGAATTTAATTTGAGGTATGTTGTTCTATTATAGAGACAAAAGGAGACTTGGGAAATAACTTGGGAGTTTAAATATTCCTTGAGGTTATAATGATGATATGAAGCACGTATAGTTTCGGATGACCATAATGCATTTGATAAAATGTAAATGGATAAAGTAAATGATAATTTACTAAATCATGAAATGGAAATTAATAAAATGGTTGGAACACACCCTCTCTAAATACCATCTTAAGGGAAGTCCGTGCGTAAGGTGATGACCCCTGGCTAATGAATGCAGGGTGGATATAGTCCTAGGCCATATGAGCGCTTATTTTATATTTTCTGCGATGGGTAGGTAATTCTGAGTGTGGTTATGACTACCCCGCAGGCATATGGACGCTTCCCGGTATTGCGATAGGATCCCAGGTTGTCTTGATGATAGGCCTTGGAAGATGTTGGCTATTTAGGGGTGCGCACAGTGGGGAAACCCGGACGGGCGGTCTTAGAATCGTTATATATGTATAATTATAACTATTCTAACATCAAGTGGAACTTAATGGATATTAATGCCATAAAGAGCATAACGCAATGCCGTAAAGAGCATAATACATGCCACAAAGAGCATACAATTGAGATACGTACCACAAAGAGGACATGATAAAATTTGTATTCCTGATAAGGATTGGAAAGATGAAAAATGAAAACGGTAAAAGATGAAAAAGGTTTATGATTATTCTTATTTTCTTATATTATGGAATTCCACTTTATCGTCATTCAATTGTCTTAATTCATTATAGGATGCTATCATGCAAGAATATAATCTTTATTATTCATGATTAACTGTTCATTATTGTCATGCTATTCATTTATCTGGTGATCACATAAAACTGGGACCTAACCCGTTATTCTTTCTTGTTGTGCATATATCTATTGTAACTAATCAGGTGCTCCACCACAAGGACGCCCGTATTGACCTCCCCATTCCAGTGTCTTTTGAGGAGTCATGACATTTTATGGATTTCACGGGATATTTTGTGTAGACGTATTCGTTGTTGTCTTCTAGTTATGTTCGGGTCTTTATTCGGGTGTGTAGCCCAAACTGTTGTAACTGTATAATGGATGTATTATGTAATCAGTTGAACTTGTTGTACATTGTATGTAATTCTGTTGACCGACATTATATTCGGTCCTTTATTTATATAGTCGTAGTTGTAATACATATACTTTTGGGGTTTCCACTTGTTCTCAATTATGGGTTGTTGACAATGCTTTCTTTATATTACAAAACTAAGATTTTTGACAACCCGTTTTCTGAAATATTGTGTGGTTATCTTGTATACTCTTTATGTTGTTACGGTGCTGAGAATGATTCCATCCATGATTCCTGTATTATTGGAGTATCTGGTTGGCCACCCCTTATTTCGGATACCAGGTTGTCACAGATGGTATCAGAGCATCAGGTTCTAGAGTCTTTAGGATCTATGCGGACTTGTCACATTCTTCCGTAGCGTTCTTTGATATAGAGCCTAATGTTAGGACTGCTTTATTGTTTATGTTTACGATCTTCTGCAAGATAGATTGATTTATATAGTTTACTTACTCTAATATTTCTCCATCTCAGATGCCTCCTAAGAGAGGACGTCCCGCTCGACGTAATAGAGTTGTGGAAGAAGAGGTTGGTCCTCCATTGCCGCCACCGGGGAGTATAAATGCTGTCGCTGTAGCAAACATAGTGGCCCAAGCAGTCAATACAGGGATGACTGCAGTGGTACAACAAATGCCACAAGCTCAACCACGGGTGCAAGAGGCACAAGCTCTTACGGGACCTTCTCCGTGGGAGAGAGTTAGGGAGTCTTTTTTAAAGCGCCATCCCCCGGAATTCGATGGAGGCTCGGATGTTATAAGGACAAATAAGTGGAAGAAAGACATGCAATGCCATCTTCGAATGGTAGAATGTAGTGAGGAGAAACAGCAAATCCTTGTTACTTTCAAGCTTATCGGATCGGCATTACATTGGTGGGAGTCGATGACTACACAAAATCAGAGGGATGCGATGTCAAGCACTGATTTTTGGGCTTTGTTTGACCGAAAGTACTTCCCTCCTGCAGTTCAAAGGAATATGCGAAGGAATCTTCAAGATGTAGTTCAGGGAGAGAGATTTGTTGCAGAATATGAAGAGGAGTTTACCCAGTTAGCAAGTTTTGTACCGGATGAAGTGACTCCAGAAGTGAGGAGAATCTCCAAGTTTGTGGGAGGTTTACATTGGCGGATAAAACAACACTTGTTGGGAAATTTGGCTTTACAAATATTTGGGTATGTGATGAATGAAGCACTACTTCATTGACAAGAGCATAAATTGTTTGTGCAAAATAGCAAGAAGGCTACCGCGATGGGGCAGGTGGGAAAACCTGGAGGGAATGGGATTGGGGAGGAGCATCTCCTTCATCCCAATCTTCGGGGAGCAAGCAAAGAGACAGAGACCCCCATTAAGGGGATTTGTCTAAACGCCAATGCTTTGGTTAATTTAATGCGGGTGGTAACAACAATAGGCCGAGTCAAGCTGGACCGCCACAACAGCAAGCATGTAGAAGAGGGAATGGAGGTAGAGGCCAGCAGGGCCGAGGTTTTGGGAAATTTTGAAATAATCAGGGACGGAACCAGGAGAATGTAACGAACACATGTTTTCAGTGCGGAGAGTTGGGCCATTATAAGAGGTTGTGTGCTCAATTGATTGGAGGACACCTTCCTAGGGCTCCGTAGCAGCCATATGTATAGTTTCTGCCCCAACCACCTATCCAGTTATTCTTCCACAGTAAGGGCAACTGCAGTATGGACGGGTCTATCATATTCAGGAGGCTATGCTTCCTCCAGCCCCTCTGACACCGCCAGCAATTGAGGGTAAGTTTCTCATCCAAGGGCATATGGGTCGGGTATTATTAGATACGGGTGCAACACACTCTTTCATTTCTAGGAGTTTTGCTCAGACTACAGATTTGATAAAGTCTGCTAAGAATACATTCACTAGCATTGAATCCTCGATGGGTGATGGTTCATTGATTTTCTTTGTTTGTAAAAGCATAGGGATTAACCTTGGTAATTTGTGATTTGAGACCAATTTGCTCATCCTTGACATGGCCGGGTACGATGTGATTTTGGGTATGGATTGGTTAATGAAATATCACACGATAATGAATTATTACGGGAAGAGTATAGTCTTCATCGTTCCGGGGTAAGAAATGTTCTTGGTTGTTATGCCTTGTATGGAAGGGGGTACGAGTACCTATTTATATTTCATTACAGAGGATACTTATAGGGATGTAGTTGTTCCCCTGGATTCTCTTCCAATTGTTAGAGATTTTGAAGATGTTTTCCGAGAAATAGCGGAATTACCTCCGAGCCGGGAGATTGAGTTTGTGATCAATTTAGCGCTGGGAACTCGACCTATTGCGAAAGCCCCATATCGTATGGCTCCCGTGGAGATGAGGGAGTTAAGGGATCAAATCCAGAAGTTGTTCGAACAGGGATTTATTAGGTGCAGTACGTTGCCATGGGGTGCTCCGGTATTATTTGTAAAGAAAAGAGACGGTTCTCTCCGGTTATGTGTGGAGTATAGAGAGTTGAATAAAGTCACCATCCAGAATAAGTACCCTTTGACTCGCATTGATGATCTATTTGACCAACTTAGGGGAACGTCTTACTTCTCTAAGATCAATTTGAGGATAGAGTATCATCAATTGAGGATACGGGAGCAGGATATATCCAAGACAGCATTTCTGACCAGATATGGATCCTATGAATTCTTGGTTATGCCCTTTGGACTAACCAATGCCCCCACTGTATTTATGGATCTCATGAATAGAGTTTTTCGGGACTTCCTTGACCAATTTGTTATTGTATTTATCGATGACATCTTAGTTTATTCTCAGACAGAATCTGACAATGCTACTCACTTACGGTTGGTCCTGCAAAGATTGAGGGATCACCAATTGTATGCAAAGTTCGAGAAGTGTGGCTTTTGGTTGAAGGAAGTTCAATTTTTGGGTCATGTGGTGTCTTCCCAAGGTATATCGGTAGATCGAAGCAAGGTGATTGCGGTGAGGGAGTGGGGTCAGCCCACGACACCTACTAAAATTCGTAGTTTTCTGGGTTTGGCGGGTTATTACCGTCGATTTATCAAGGGTTTCTCAAAGATCGCTAACCCTTTGATAAATTTGACCCGAAAAGGGGTGACATTTGTTTGGGATAGCTCTTGTTAGGCTGCTTTTGATGAGCTCAAAGATAGATTAACTTCATCTCCAGTCCTCGCTTTGCCAAAACCAGGATTGGAATATCTAGTCTTTACCGATGCATCTCTTCAAGGATTAGGGGGTGTGCTTCAGTAAGAGCGACGGGCTATTTCTTATGCTTCTCTAAATATCAAGACTCACGAAAGGAATTATCCGGTGCATGACTTAGAACTTGTCGCGGTTGTCTTTGCCTTGAAGATTTGGAGGCATTATCTTTTGGGGGAGAAATTCAGTCTTTTCACGGACCATAAATCGCTGCAATATTTATTTTCACAGAAAGATTTGAATATGCGTCAGCACTGATGGTTGGAGTTAGTGAAAGATTACCAATTTGATATCCATTATCATCCGGGCAAGGCGAATGTAGTGGAGGATGCCTTGAGTAGGAGGCCCGAGGGAGAGTTAGATGAGGTATGGAAAGCTAAGTGGAAAGAGCTCAGTCAAGAGGATGCGGTGGTGAGAGCATTCATGTCAGTGATGACCGTTACTCCTACCATCTTGGCAAGGGTTGTGGAATCCCAAGGAAGGGATAAGGGCTGCCAGGATCATATACACCAATTACTGTCCGAGGGAGAGGAATCCTACTCGATAAGTTCTGAGGGTGGATTACGCTTCCATAGAAGACTTATTATTCCAGATGAAGGGGATTTGAGACGGGCGGTGATGGCGGAATCTCACGGGTCAAAATTTACGGTACATCCTGGTGGGGATAAGATGTATCAATACATGCGTCACCAGTATTGGTGGCCCGACATGAAGTGAGATATTTCTAAATTTGTGTCCCAATGCATAACTTGTCAATTGGTCAAGATCGATCATCAGCGACCGACAGGTTTGTTGCAACCATTGGAGATTCCAGTATGGAAATGGGAAAGCATATCTATGGACTTTATTACGGGTTTACCAAGGTCACAGAAGGGTAATGATTCTATTTGGGTGATTGTTGATCACTTGACTAAGTCGGCACATTTCCTACCCTTGCGTACTGATTATGACAGTACTCGATATGCCCGATTGTTCATCGAGGAGGTCGTTAGACTTCATGGGGTACCTTTAAATATAGTTTAACCGGGACAAGATCTTTGCCTATCACTTTTGGCAAAGTTTCTAAGAGGCCATGGGGACCGAATTGAGGTTAAGCACTTCTTATCATCCTCTAACAGATGGTCAGACTGAAAGAGTAAACCAAATGTTGGGGGATATGCTCCGTATGTGCATGCTAGATTTCAAGGGCGGTTGGGAACAATACCTCCCATTGGTTGAGTTTTCTTATAACAACTCATAGAAATTTACTATTGGAATGGCGCCCTATGAGGCTCTTTATGGCCGACCATGTAGATCACCCACTTGTTGGCTGGAAGTCGGACATAATAAATTCTTTGGACCTGAAATGATCCAAGATACTTCTTCAAAAATTGAACTCATTAGGAATCGTATTCGGATAGCTCAAGACCCCCAAAAGAGCTATGCCGATGCGGGTAGAAGACACATGGAGTTGGAGATTGGGGACCAAGTCTTGGTGCGAGTGTCACTAATGAAGGGCATTAAGCATTTCGGGAAGAAAGGAAAGCTTATGCCACGCTTTATTGGACCTTTTTCAGTTATTGCAAAAGTCAGTCCAGTGGCATACCAACTTGCCTTACCGGAACCTTTACAACAAATTCATGATGTATTACATGTTTCCTCTCTGAAGAAGTATAAGAGATGTGAAGGTGCCCTTTGGCATATTCCTTTTGAGGATATTGACTTGCAACCCGACGTTTCACATGAAGAACAACCGGTTGTTATTCTAGATCATGAGGAGCGTAAGTTGAGGTTTCGTGTAGTGCCCTTGGTGAGAGTCCAATGGAGTCATCACAATGCTAAAGAATCGATGTGGGAATGTGAGGATGACATATGGGAGAAGTATCCTCATCTCTTCTTACAAGGTATGCTTGAATTTTGGGGACAAAATTCCCTCATAAGGGGGGGAGTATGTAACAACCCTCGCTTCTGAGAGCCTATTTTATATTTACTTACTATGTGAAGTAATTACACATAAAATGTTGGAATACGGAGTAAGTATTAATTTAATGAAGAAAAGTTAATATTTACTAACTTATTGTATATTTACTGTATGAGCATGTAAATATCCTCATGATGAGCTTTATAGTGTCATAGAATTTAAAATGACCCTATGATTTAAAATGGAACCGGAACTTAAAATGAGTTATAAAATATCCAAATAATAATTTGGAGGCCGTAGTTGATTCCGGAACGTTCGAGATAGTCAAAATATGTGCTATATTGTATTTTGAGATTTTTGGCACTTTTGACTGATTATACCTTAAATATGCAGTTGCGTGTTATTTTATCGCGGTATTGATCATTTAAGTTGGAATTGTTGACTAAAGTCACGGTTTAGTCTTGTTAAGTCTTCTATTTTCCCTATTTTCATTCCTAAACCTAGAAAGAACTATAGAGAGGAAGAGGAAGAGTAGAGAAAAGAGAAGAGATTGAAGATTGAGGAGGGATCCTTGCTACTACACAAGGAAAATCTGCATTTGCTAGATTGAGGCAAGTTTTCTACTTGCTATATGTGGTTTAAGATAAATGATTAGTTGTGGTAATGATGTATTGATCATGGTTTAACTAGTTTAGGGTTTTTGTGTATTTGTGGGTCTTGAATCATTAATGAATGATTTGGGTGATTACTGATGGTTGTGGTAATAGTTAGTATCATTTATGATGAATTGGTGATAATAAATGATTTTGGTTTGAAAGGAAGTGAGTTGGGGTAAATTTGGAGCATAGCCAAAATTGGCAAAAATCGCAGGACCGAATTGATTCGGCCCTTGGGGAAAATCGATTCGCTGAGGTCCAGTTCCAGGTCTGCTTGGACTGAATCGATTCGACTTGGCCGAATCGATTCGGCAGTTTATAGAATGTCGGTTTCCCTTGTCCGAATCGATTCGCTTTTAGGGCGAATTAATTCGTTTTCTTTCTATTTTGAGTTATCTTTGAAACTCAAATCTAACTCATTTTCTTTAGGGTTTGGGCCTAGGAACCTTCTTGTATGAAGTAAGCTTAGAGTCCTAGAGTTCTAGGTGAGTTAGTTTACTATCCTAGATTAGAATTGGGTGATATGGGAATTATTCCGAGGGTGTGCGAAGTGATGTTCAGGCATTACTTTCTTTTTTAATTAGTAGGAGTCTAGGAGATTTCTAAGTTGTGTTTGGAGACTTTAGAAGTTAATTTGAGGTACGTTGTTCTATTATAGAGCCAAAAGGAGACTTGGGAAATAACTTGGGAGTTTAAATATTCCTTGAGGTTATAATGATGATATGAAGCACGTATAGTTCCGGATAACCATAATGCATTTGATAAAATGTAAATGGATAAAGTAAATGATAATTTACTAAATCATGAAATGGAAATTAATAAAATGGTTGGAACACACCCTCTCTATATACCATCTTAAGGGAAGTCCGTGCGTAAGGTGAAGCCCCCTGGCTAATGAATGCAGGGTGGATATAGTCCTAGGCCATACGAGCGCTTGTTTTATATTTTCTGCGATGGGTAGGTAATTCCGAGTGTGGTTATGACTACCCCGCAGGCATATGGTCGCTTCCTGACGTTGCGATAGGATCCCAGGTTGTCTTGATGATAGGCCCTGGAAGATGATGGCTATTTAGTGGCACGCACAGTGCGGAAACCCGGACGGGCGGTCTTAGAATCGTTATATATGTACAATTATAACTATTTTAACATCAAGTGGTACTTAATGGATATTAATGCCATAAAGAGCATAACGCAATGCCATAAAGAGCATAATACATGCCACAAAGAGCATACAATTGAGATACGTACCACAAAGAGCACATGATAAAATTTGTATTCCTGAGAAGGAATGGAAAGATGAAAAATGAAAATGGTAAAAGATGAAAAAGGCTTATGATTATTCTTATTTTCTTATATTATGGAATTTCACTTTATCATCATTCAATTGTCTTAATTCATTATAGGATGCTATCATGCAAGAATATCATCTTTATTATTCATGATTAACTGTTCATTATTGTCATGCTATTCATTTATCTGGTGATAACGTAAAATCGATCCCTGACCCGTTATTCTTTCTTGTTGTGCATATATCTACTGTAACCGCTCAGGTGCTCCATCGCAAGGATGCCCGTATTGACCTCTCCATTCCAGTGTCTTTTGAGGAGCCATGACATTTTGCGTATTTCACGGGATATTTTGTGTAGACACATTCGTTGTTGTCTTCTAGTTATGTTCGGGTCTTTATTCTGGCGTGTAGCCCAAACTATTGTAAATGTATAATGGATGTATTATGTAATCAGTTGAACTTGTTGTACATTGTATGTAATTCTGTTGACCGACATTATATTCGGTACTTTATTTATATTGTCGTAGTTGTAATACATATACTTTTGGGGTTTCCACTTGTTCTCAATTATGGGTTGTTGACAATGCTTTCTTTATATTACAAAACTAAGATTTTTGACAACCCGTTTTCTCAAATATTGTGTGGTTATCTCGTATACTCTTTATGTTGTTACGGTGCTGAGAATGATTCCATTCATGATTCCTGTATTATTGGAGTATCGGGCTGGCCACCCCTTATTTCGGATACCGGATTGTCACAATTTTCAAGTAATTTTGATGAAAAAAATTTTATGAAATAAAATGTTTGCAAATAAGGTGATTTTGTTGGAAATGATATTTTGTTGAAATTAAGGAATAAGTAAATATTTCAAGGCTTTGGAATATTGATAGATGGTATTTTTTTGAAATAGACATTTCTAGTAGCATTGGTGTTAAACATTTTGTAAAATAAAATGTCTAGAAATGATGATTTACTTGGTAAAAATTGGTGAAAATATGTTTAAACCATGTGGTAAAATTTTGGGTTTAAAATGCATCTTGTCATGCATATACACTTGTAGTATTTTGACATTAAATGTATAAACAAGTTAGAGAAGATTTTATTGGGTTTAAAAATGAAATGAGAAAAGTTAGAAATTTAGTCTTCAAAGTGCATGAAATTGAGACTAAAAGGTATAATTAAAAGACTACACATGTTGATAAAAGAAATGGTATTTTATTATAAACGTAGTATTAAGTGCAAATGAATTTCTTGAATGAAGAGTAAAGAAGTATGTGTTTGAGAAAATATGGATAAAAGTGTAAGGACATTTTTGTCCATTACTATTTAGTATGTCATATACCGCTACACTGTCATTGAAGTTCAAGCTCACATTCATGTCAAGATGGATCAAGGATCTTCAACAAAGCCTCAACGAGATTTATTTTGGTAAAAGTTGAGTTTTAAATTCCTTAAAAGTTTCATTTTAGTGTTGGAAATTTTTTCTCAAAAGTTTTTAATAAATCGACACATTTTTATAAAAGATTTTTTTTTCTAAATCGGACCAATCCTATTAAAAAAGAAACCGGATTGGTCCCATTCGCAAATTTTCTGCCAAAATTTCTTAACTGGACCAATCCTTTTAAAAAAGAAACTGGATCGATCCCCTCCGGACCAATCCCCTTCGCAGATTTTGTCCACCGCCTCAAATATTTTATTTTCCTATAAAAGGGGTATTTCGGTGGTGTATTTTTACAAGACTTTTAGAGATATTTTTGAGAGAAAAAGTACATCAGGTCTTCATATCTTTGAGTCCTAAAACTCATGTTTGATTGACATAAAAACTTCGAATTACTTTTGTGGGGAGATCTGTACAGTCGAGAGCTGCGTGCTATTGTGGAGGGAGTATCTACAGAGTTTTTGAACTGGGTGTCCTTGTGGTGTAGCTGCGCGTGAACCACTGTTGATTTCTAGCCAAAGCTTTGAAGATTTGACAAAGACACCATGCGTTACTCTTGTGGGCGATATCAAGATTGTATGTAAGCCAATGGTCTTGTAAACTTGTTAAAGTTCTATAAATAAAAAGGCTTTCCCCTTAGGGGATTTTTCCTGAATTTTGTGTCGCACGCTATATCTTATTTGGTTTGGCACGTAGTTGCATGTTTAGGGGCTGAATTAATTTGGTTTAAAAATAGACTATAATTAAATAAGGTTAAATTGGAAATTTGTGAATTTAATCAATTATCACACACCGACTTTCTTCAAAAAGTATTCGTGTGGTGTTAATGGGTACACATGGATTGGTTAGTGAGTGTAACTTACTAATATTGTGAAATATTAACACTTATGGAAATAAAAGGAAGTAAAGGTGTAAAAGTGTTTCCAAACAAGTAAAGATTACTCCAAGTGTGAAAGGTGTTATAGGGTTAAAAATACTTAAGAAGTTAGCATGAGTAACTTAATAGTATTTTGGTGAAAATAACACTTGTGAAAATTGAGTAAAGGGGTGATTTGGAAACAAATGGGCAAAATGATAACTTTACTTAAAGTGGAACATTTTTCTGAAATAAAAATATCAAAAAGAGTGTTACACAAAGTGACCCTAAATAAATATGATTTTTAGAATAAAAATCAAGGTTAAAGTGTAAAGGATATGAAATGGTAAATTTCAAAGTGTAACACAAGTTGGGGCGGTAAAGTCCCAGGTTTTTCCTTCAGCCGGGTAAAAAGGATAAGTATAATAATGTAAAAATTTGTAAAATATTAAAACACATTAAAAGGAACTCGAATAACACCGGGATATAGATATAAGGGCCCTGAGCCCTTGGGTAAATGTTGGAATCAACCTTCCATCTCTTCAGGTCTTCACTTCTGTTGCTGATCTTCCTCCTATGGTTAAGGGAGCTATTAGGGTGGACAAAATGGGTTGTCATTACATTAGATCCTCTTTCTCTTCTTTATAGGTGGTGTTCTTTAGCATCTGCTTTAGGGATTTTGTTAAAATATCAATTTTAACTTTCATTTCTCTTTTGCCTGTAAGCCATTGTGGAGAGGCACTTTCTCCATAAATAAATAAATGTATGGGGGCCTTTTCCCTCTTCCATAAAAAATAAAAAAAAATATAAATAAATAGAGAAAACCTTTAATAAGATTAAGGTCAATTAATCTGGATAAGTAGGGTTTTCGAAAATAAAATTGTTAATGCATTGGATTATTTGTTCTTCATAGGTATACGTAAGTAGATATATATATATATATATATATATATAATTTTTTTTTTTTTTTTTGCATGAATATGGTTCTAGCATTTGAGTATTCCTTTTTGTCGTTTGTTTCTATACTGCTTGTATAAATCCCATCGGGTATAAGCTCACATCTCCACTTTGTTACGTTAGGTCGGTTTCGTATTTTGAGGGCATTTTATAGGTAAGTATGTTTCATTTCTATTTACGTTAGTAGCTCTGTTTACTTGGACTTCAGGGTGCTCCCCATGGGTCCTTCATGTAGCTTATTTTGAAATCGAATTCGCATGATAACAAGTGGAATATTGATTAAAATAAAATTGGACTACCAACATTACTTAGGCTATTTCATTTCCCTTCACACATAACGCTCGGTTAGGACCGGGTTGACTTACGGGAACCCATCAATTCGGGTGGGGCGTTACAATTACACTAATGTTAGAACATATTTTTCTTACACATAATGTAAATTTGATACTAAACTCACTTTTTGATTACTTTAGGATTGCTTTTAGTTTTTTGTCTTCTCAATGCTTGTAATAAAGTAATAATTAGGTAAAAAAATATGTATAGTTGATGAGAATTCTAGTCATGAAGTAACACAATCACCCAAATAATCTTTTAGAGTTATTTTTTTCTAACTTGTAATACAGTAAACTCTTATGTCACTTAGAATTAGATTTGAACAACTTTAAAAAAAATGTTGGAATTATTTTTTTTTATTTATGTAACAACTTCGAAAAAAAATTGCAGACGTTGTTCGGAGAAAAGAAATTATAAAAATTGGACTCTTCATGTACCCCGTTATATCACTTTTTTGGAATGAGGGTACAACAATTATCTTAAAACATATGTTTGCAAAGCAATCAATTAATTTGGAAATGTTCTAATCTTTCTTGTCTCAATTTTGTACAAAATTTTCAAATTTTATACTATATAGTAAACATCTTTAAGAATAAAATTACACTTCCAAATTTAGATTTAATCTAAGAATGATAACATCACGTGAGTTAATGGTTGAATATTTTTTAACGTTGCAAATTTAAAATGCTTTTATTACCTCTAGCTTGAAGTTTCAAAGCATGATGTCTTTTAAGAGGTGCCAACATAGTTTAGATGGGAAGAGTTCTAAAAAATGATATTGTGAAAATCGCTAGTTTTAATGGTGATGCATTGTAGTTTGGGGCTTCTTTTACTTAACTACCTCTAATAATGTTATATTTTGACATAACTTCTGAAAGATGAAAAAATAGACATAATCCTCCAAAACATGACAAATGTTACCTTCTATTAAAAAAACTCCATTATTCTGTATTTTGACTTAACCCCTGCTATATTCGGACACAAATGCTCTCCTCCTGTCCGGGGTTACGTCAAAATACAATATTATTATAAGGGGGTTAAGTAAAAAATATTTTTTAAAATAAAAATTGTACGTTTTTTTTTAAATTAAGCGTGATTCTTAACCTTAATTAAGAATATCATAAGCATTACAAAAAAGAATGGAAATCAATTAAAATTCGTACAGATTAATTTCTATATAAAAAATAATTATTTAAAAATATTATTTTATAAAAATCTTGCATTGTTGTATAAAACATTATGTTTTTTAAAAAAATTTATATAAGAAACTACTTAACAATTAATTATAAAAATTATAAATTAATTAAAACTATTTTCAGCTATTTTTTTTAAATATATATGTTTTTTTAAACTATTCGCTGTTTTGAAAAAATATATTCCAACTGTTTTTAACAAATAAACTTTAAAGGGTTTTTACCCACTTTTTATATAAATATAGATTTTTGGTTAACTTTTTCATATAAAAATTTGTACATGAATTAAAACTATTTTCAACTATTTTTTTAAATATGTTTGTTTATAGTTAAAACTATACATGCTTAAAAAACTGTTTTAGCTGCTTTTTTACAATTAAAAGTACATTTTTTAAAACGCAATATAAAAAAATGTTTTAAATAGTTGGAAACACATATACTATAAAATAGTTAAATATGTTTCTTTAAAAATACGTATAGTGTTTTTTTTAAAAGAGTTAAAAACAATTTTAATTAATGTAAAGCTTTATTTTTTTTTTAAAAGGTAATTATTTTTTTAAACACGAACCGGTTTTAAAAAACATGTACAATTACTAAAAAGAAAACAATTGAAAATATTTTTAATTAGTGCACAGTTCAAAAAATAGTTAAAATAGTTTTTCATATATATGCACTATTAAAAAACACGTACAGTATAAAAAAAATATTTGAAAATAGTTTTAGTTATTGCACAGTTTTTTATATGAAAATGTTAAAAAATTACATTTTAGTGAAAATTTGGTAAGAACACTTGCAGATTATTTATAAGGAAAAGCAATTAAAATAGTTTCTTTTTAAAAAATCATAGATAATTTTTTTTTAAAAAAAACTTGTACTATTTTTATTTTAAAATGGTTCTTTGTTACTTAACCCCACACAATAATATTGTATTTTGACATAATATCTGTAAGAAAGACGAATTTTTCGTCCAAAATATAACAGGAGGTTAAAGCAAAGCACAAATTAATGAAGTTTTTTTTAACTGAGAGTAATGTCTATCACGTTTTGGGGGGTTATGTCTAATTTATTTTATCTTGTAGTGGGTTATGTCAAAATATGAGCTAAGTCAAAGGACCCATATTGGTAACAGTGCACGGTCGATGCATGTGAATATTAATCATTAATATTTGAGTAAATTAAATTGAAAGTGATTATGCATAATGATTATTAGTAAATTAGTGGAATGACGACTATAATTTCTAAAATTAAACTATTTTAATTAATGTACTTACTCCCCTCAAATTTAGAGTCTTACTTTTCTTTTTAAGATATCCCAAATTAAAAGTCCACTTTTCTTTTGAAGACATAATTAATATAGATCATCATTTCTATTAAGGACTATTAGTTAGTACGGAGGAAAAAAATTGTAATTTTTAAAATATTTAAACTATATAATGTTATAATAAAAAATTTAAAATACCAATATCTAGAAATTATAGACAAAACACATTTGACCCAATAAGTTTGGGAAAAAATAATTTCCATTTTCATTTTATTCTATAATTTTTCAAACATTTCCCTTAAAATGGGAAATAAGAGTATGGTGTTATGTACAAATTTCTCAAATTTGAGTCATTCTAAATAATATAAAAATTATTTGTTCTAGACCTACTCTAATTGGAGAACAATTTTTCGTAACTCCATACTCTTTTTTTCCATTTTAAAATCATGTTTTTCCATGCTATATAACAAAATTAGTAAAATAAAAATAGACATTTATTTTTTGCAACTAAACAAGTTTGTATAATCATTTTCGATGTAAATATTACATTTTTAATGAATCTTGATGTTCTTATCACTTAATCAAGTACTTGTTTCTTTTCTAATTCTTACGATCCGAAAGGTTTTTATCTCTAATTAAAATTATCTCATATCTTTTACCACCTTTAATTTCTTATGCTATCACTATTGAATTTCTATCAAGTGCTTCTGTAACAATCCTAAAATCCTAAGAGGCCATTTCCATAAATAGAGCTCTGAAGAAAAAGGGCACGACCTTAGAAAGTATAGGCCAGGTACGTAAAAAGTATGCCACGACCTAAGGGAACATGTTGCGACATTTAGTGGACTAAAGTTGTAAATGCTCAGCACGTGAAGTGATAGCATGTCCTAACTAGGTCATAACTTGAGAAACAAGTCTTGGAAGTTCTAGAAGCCTTTTTAGTGGCGCATTTGTGGAAAGGCAATGCCATAAATGGAAAGGCAAGACCTACGTTCCCTAGTAATTCCTATAAATAACAACCCTTCGCGCACTTTCCAAGGCTGATAAAACCCTGTTCATCAGACTAAATCTTTTTAGGTAAATGCTTTGTCCTGTTCCTTTTCTTCTTTGATTAATTTCCCAGTCTCCATATTTTCTATTGAATGAGATGAGCCTTTGTATGTATTCTGGGTTTAGTCCATGGAGTTCTACTATTCATTTAGTTTTTAGGTTTAGAGGCTATGGTCGTTCACTGTTCATATAGCTTTTTTAGGTTAATATGTCATGGATAGTTATTGTTCATCAAAGTTTAGAGGCCAGGGAGTTTCACTATTCCTTTGGGGTTTGGAGAACTGAGAATGTTATTGTCTATTGGGAGAATCCTTGATTTTAGAGGTATTTTATTAGGGTTCTTGAGGTGAGACTTTGAAGTTAGAGAATTAATGTTTCAAATATGTTTTTATTGGAATTGAGTGGTTTATTTAGGGTCTTACACTTGATCTTTGAGGATTTGAGTTATGAGATAATTAGGATTTCAAACCATTATTTTTCTAAAATTGCATTATTGTTTATTTTTTTATCGGGACTTCTAACTCCTTCTTTGAGGTCACGAACTTTTCACACAGTATTATATTATTCTTAGGTGACTTAAAATGGGATTCAATGCTAAGTTTGTGACACTATTTAGCCAGGACAATGTGTCATTATCTAGTTGAGGGACTACTCCTTAGTGCTTGAGGTCAAGAAGATTATTCTTAGGAAGATTGATCCTAGTACTAACTATGGTTCTTTCACCTTAGCAAAGATCGGTTAAGGTTGTGGAGTTAGTAACAGCTTGCAGATCCGCCATCCCGGAATGGGGCACAGGGAGAGGCCGTTACCTATGGTATGACTCGATCAAAAAACCAAGAATAAGTCTCGGAGAATGATATGTCTAAGGTCTTAAATAAAGTCCACATAATATGAGGGAAAACTAAGGGATATTGAGCCTTGAAGGAAGCCGCGGTGAACCAAGGGAGATTGAGTGCTAATCCAGGAGTGGTAAACTAAAGGAGATTAAGTCTTAGATGGGTAATCTGTGGGATTAGGAAAAATATTATTTCCTTCCTATTTACTTATATTTCACAATTCTTATTGATTTCTCTATTTTTTGGAATACCCATAAGAGGGGGAATATATATATATATATATATATATATATATATATATATATATATATATATATATATATATATATAGGGAGAGGTTCACAAGTGGACCAAAAGAATGGACTTTTTAATGGACCTTAACAAAAAACACATAATAACACATTAATTTTAATTCCTATAGTGTAATTGGTCCGCGCCAGCGGCACCCGAGACCATACCTTCACCTCACTAACCCCCCACCCGCCCCCCACCCACCCCCACCCCCACCCCCACCTCCCAACCACCACCATCACCATAGCAGCCCTTGTGGCAACCCTTATGATAGCAAGGCTACCATGGGGGTGGGGGTGGGAGGGTGGGGGGTGGGTGGGGGGCGTGTGGGGGGTGGGTGATCGATCAACACGCGTATTTGGTGTCGCTGGCGCGGACCAATTACACTATAGGAATTAAAATTAATGTGTTATTATGTGTTTTTTTGTTATGGTCTATTAAAAAGTCCATTCTTTTGGTCCACTTGTGAACCTCTCCCTATATATATATAAGAGGATGATACAAGATAGAATGACCTATAGATGAAAAGAAATACAGTTGAGGAAAGCAACCATAAAAATATACATGAGACTATAGGAAAGGGGTCGCGCAATGACCCATCCATCCTTAGAGCCTCTCATTCTATATCTAGAAAGACCAATGTAGTCATCATAGAGTAGAGGGTGGATACTCTGCGACTCAGTGTCCCACCAATTAAGGTGATGATGATCCAAATCCAAGTGGGACATCTTATCAGCTAATGTGTTTCCTCCTATATAGATGTGCGAGCAGAAGGTTCTCATATTGGAGATATTGAATCTGTTATTAACCCATCTTTTGTTTAGGTCTCACAAAGGATGATAATTAGAAATTTTGAAGAAAAAACAGATAATCGTGGAATCTGTTTTGATCCAGATATTAGTCCATCATTTTTCCATGCAGAATCAACCCTAATAATGACTTCCAGAAGCTCGGCATAGAAGGCCATACCGATATTTAGTCAATAAGACCCTTTGAGGAAACATTTGTGGTTAAGAAAGACACGAGTTGTAGTGGAAGTACCTAGGGTGACTTTAGTAAGGAAGAATCTATTGAGATTAACCCAATCATAGTGAGGAGGAGTTCATTAAACTGGTTATTGATTGCTCTATTATTATAGTGAATCATTTGTATATCTAATGTTTGTGTATATACTAACATTAGCATGTGGTTAGGGACTTTTGATTCAACCCTTGATGAGTTATTTGAGTTCACCCCTTTTATAATTCTTGTTTCCTTAGGTTGAGTAGCCACATATATTGATAGAAGCCATAGAGGAAAGTTAGAGGACGTGAAGAAGTTATTAGATATTGAGAGTTTTAAATTAAAAGCATTTCTAGAGAATATTAGATATATAGGTTTCTCTTTTAGCTGTAATTACTCCGCTATATGGTTTTTATGAGGAGAATCATTTGTGAGGACTGTATTTCAAGACTTTATATGTAGTCTAATAAAATTTGTGTTCGCTCCATGATTATTTTATATTATTCTTTAGTTTATTGTGTTGATTTATTAATATATCAACACTAATGATGAGGTTGGGACCTAATTATAGGTCATGACATAGTAAGTGTGCCCTAATATATAAGTTTTAAAAATCAGCATCGTGAACAAGTGACTTAATGACCTCAGCCTAATAGATCAGGCCATGGGGCGTTACAACTGGTATCAGCGCGTTCTACCTAGGAGACTTTATAAGTGTTAGGAATATTTTTAACTAAGTAAACTTATTTAGAGATCTAGTATTAGTATTACAGACTTAAACGTGTGTGATTCTTATCAGGAAAGCTATGGCAAGAGGGTATCAATGAGGAGTTAGGGGAGACCAGACAAAAAAAGCTACTATCACGGAACATATTATCCCCAACATTATGCCTAAGGTGGTAGTTGGGTTCGTGGAAGCCTTAGCTCGGTCAATAGCTTAAAGGACAGTCGAGGGGAGTCCTATTATACTGTTGTGCATTTTAAAAAAAACAAAACCTAATACCTTTAAAGGAGATCCTAATTAATTAAAAGATGATGCCTCGATACGAAAGATATAGAATATTTTTGAGGTTTTGAATTTTGCAAATGAGAAAATGTAAATGGTGATTCGCCCGGATTGTGATACCAATCAATTTACTTTTTAAATTATCTTATTTAATTAGGTAACTCAGATTTAACAAAACCAAATTCAAATTCAAATCATCCCACGTGCATGCAAGTGTAAATAAAAATAGACTAGCAAGTGACAAAGTAATTTAGGAAAAAATCCCCTCAGGGCAAAGCCTTTTATATTCTAGAACTTTGTCAAGGTTACACGACCATTGACTTATATACAACTTCCCTCAAGCGGAATGCACGATGTCTATGTCAAACCTTGAAAGCTTCAGCTAGACCTTAGCAGCGGTTTACTCTAAGCCGTACCAATTTGGACACGCAGTCTTGATTATTTGTAGGGTATCCCTCCACAATAGCTCTCGGCTCTCGAGTTGTAGAGTTCTTCTCACAAAGGTTGAACTTTATGAAAAATATGGTTTGGGTTCCACAAAACAACTCACAAAAAAAATTCTCTGGGATTTTTGATTTGTGAAAACAAATTCGAAACCTCAAAATTGTGTTAGAGAAAAGGTAAACTCTCAAAACATGTATTCTGATCAAAATAGAATTTTCTCCACACAAAACACTGAACCCTCACACCTTATTTATAAAAAAATATAAGGCGGTGACGTGTCAGGTAAAAAGACTTCTCGTTCGAATGAACTATCATATCGTTCGAACAACTTCTGGTCTCATTCGAATGAGATACGATCTCGTTTGAACAACCAGGTACAAATCTTGAGATTCGTTTTACAGAGTTTTAAAACATTTAGAGACTTAGAAACGAACACTCTTACGAATCTGAGAACATATATCAAAAGTCTTTTTATGATAAAAATGTTTTAAATATAAAAATCCATTTAAAGTAATTCAAAATCATTTTTCATAAAAGGAAAATATATTTTAATTTTTATAAAAAATCCCAACACATTTTTGTGCAAAATGTAAATGGAACTTAACCACATTTACCAAAGTCGTCCTTGTTGGGCATGATTGTTGAAGTTGACTTGAAATTCGGTTCGTCGATTCTAGATGTAAGCTTCCCAATTGTTCGAAAAACTTGTAGCGGTATACGATATACTAAATATGACGGACAATGTCCTTAAAAATCTCCCCCCATGTCCATGTCGGGAAAAAAATAAAAATATCTGAATTATCAATCAAAATATGACCTATACAAATCTACCCTCCCATAAACTCAAATGTGGAAAGATAAACTGAAAAAGTCTTCAATAAACCTTGACTGCAACAATTAACTTTTCAAATCTCGAGGCTTTTCTCATAAGGGTGTGCACTCCAAAAATCTTCAATTGTACCTACACACATGAGATAAAGAAAAAACCTCGTGACGTATCGAGTTTGAAATTATATAAACATAAAACATGTAAGCATAATCAAATCTCCCCCATACTTAACCCCCCCCCCCCCCCCCCCCAATAATATCATAATTCGTTCTCCCCCTTTTTATTAATCCGAAATAGACAAGGAAAAGAATAAATCACATAAAGCAAATCACAGTGTCACGAAAAACATACCAAACATACTATTTTTGAATTTTTTTTAAAAATTTATACAAAATTGCAAGAAATATGATGTTACAAAAAATCACACGCCATGAATATTTACTAAGACGACCAAATCATGGAAACGGAATGAATGGGTGTGAACAAATTTGATAGAAAAATCAACTCAATCATATCATATGTATAAGATGCATAAGTGCACTGTAACACCCCGCCTAATTAAATACCGGGTGATCAGTCCTTTATTAAATTAAAATCAAGGTGAACGGTTGGTTCATTCTCAGCATCACTGTCACAAAAGTAATATTTTCCAATTTGAACACCCTAAATAATTAAGCTAAGTGTAAAAACAAATTAAAGTCTTATCTACATTTTGGTGGTGGTGGCGGTGCAATCGGGTGAGTTCTAGGCCTTGGATTGCTTGGAAACTCTTCACCTTCTTCTCTAATCTCTTCAGCTTCTTCTCTAATAGCTGGGCTTAGGTTTTGTTTTTGTTAATCCTAAGAGACAACTCCAAATGGCTAATATGTACTAAGAAAATTCGTGGGTTTAATTAGCCAAAAATACAAAATGTCTATAATACCCTCCTGGGATGTTAATTAGGCCTAAAAACGCCCCCAGACCCAATCTAAACCCCCGGGTATACTTTTCTGACTATCTCAACCCTTTCGAACACTTTGGTGCAGTCGAAATGACCATATGGGTGACTTATAATTTATTCACTTTTATAATAGTAATTTAGTTCCGATACAACACAGGCGCGTCCCGACTAAATTTTCATAATTGCCATTTTATTCACTTGTGACAATATTAATAAAATCAATCTCGTATATTACTTTACTCATCCAGTAATATTCAAAAAAATTCCAGTCATTACCAACTCACATCATGCTAGTATATATTAAAAATAATTTTCAGAATAATATCTCAAATTAAATTTAATAAATCCCCAATTTTAAAAGCCATAAAAATACAGGGTATTACATACTTCCCCCCAATAACGGAATTTTTTCCCAAAATTCGGAAATGATGGCATACCTGGTAAAAATAGATCTAGATACTTTATAAATACTCAAAAGGAACTTTCGGGTAAGGAAAATTTCTATAGTCCCCCCCCCCCCCTCCCCTCACAATAAGATTATGAAACACTCTCAATACCATCAGTTATAAAGTCACACCTTAATAACGGCACTTCACATTGTGCTCCAATCCGTGCTATTCGCATAAGACGAGCCTACACATCATTAGCTCCCATTGTCTCAATATTATTGGGAGGTCGCACCTCACTACGTAACAATTACTCGTATTTATCTAAACGTAAAACTCCCTTTTTTAGAGAAACCATGCGAACATTTAACCACTCTTGTCAATTCTTGGAATCTCGATTCTCGGTGATGTAACTTTTACGACATTCAAATGTAACCAAAAATAGCCGTGGTAATTCCACCACAATCATCAGACTCTAACTCGGCGGATAAAAAATCCCGATTATCCACTCACCTCTAAACAACTAGAGGGAGAATAGTTATGGTTTTTCCACACAAAATTTCAATAAGCACTATGTCCAAAATAAATAGGTACGAGCGCTTCCACGGATTTCCACTGTACTAAATGTCGCTTGCTAAAGACATCCGTTGTGGAAATGAAATGATCACCATGAATTCAAAATTACTATCACGAGGTTCCACTAATCTTTAATCACCTCGCCTACTCCCCGGCTAAGGGTGATACAACCTACTCAAAATGAAACGTTATCCCCATTACTTCCCGAAACCCTGATTTGAACGGCGCAATTCTTATTTTCAAAGAAAGGTTAGGGCACACTGTCTAATAGTGTATACCATACAAAAGAATAATAATCACTTTCTTTTAGGTCAACTTGTTCCACACATTCTAAAGAACTCGTGACCTTACCTTGAAGTTGGCACCCCTTCTAAGAAATTTCACACAATTGCTCTCTTCTATTTTAGGAATCGTAGGTTTGCTACAAAATTCTATGATTGATCCTATCGTTCCAACCGATTTCTATCCATGACTGGTGCCCGCGGATACTACTCACTATGTCCCACTCAACATCGACTTCTACTTATAATGACTCACATTAAGTGACACTTAATACTCCCCTTCTTTCCTTAGCGTATACCAAAAGTTTCGACCAATGCACTTTTCTCCACAATGTGCACTGTTGAACCTTTATACCTTACTAACATCATCATTCAACCTACGCGCAAGTCGTTTTCCACACTTTACTAGGTAAAGCTCCGCTCAGAGTGTTTTCCATAATAGTTAAGTTTTATCCTTCTTAAGTAATACCCTTAAATGGCTTCACATAGCCTTCTAACTAAATTCGTGTTTGCTACTCTGATCGTACACATATATTCATTTGTTTGGGAATTAGATTTTGAGAGTTCCAATTGTATACGTATATGGTTTATGGAATGCGAATTCCACCAATACTGATCAATAGTGCAATTAGTAAAAAGTTCTTTATTTTAGTTCAATTACGAAAGGAGATGTAGATTTTGTATCAAAAGACAGAATAGAGGGGTACAGGTTATGGAGGTGGACCCAACGAATTTCGATAATCGACTATGCTAGGTAGTAGTGTATTGGGTGGTTCCTTGTTTGGATTTCTCTTTGCGGGACATCCCACGCATGAAACTTAGTGGAAGGTTGGAAGTAGAGAAATGTCTGGTCATTAGTCCATGAGTCTAGTACCTCAGTTGTCATAGGAGCCGATAATATTGATTGTAAGTTAAAGTTAAGTGACGATTTAAGGGCAGTGGAGCTAGTTGTGTGGTAAGGAAATATTGGAAGTTTAATTTTATTACCCAATCAAAGGGTGGAATGATGATAAAAATAGTTTTGTGATTAGATAAATACGAGTGTTTGTTATGTAGTAAGGTGCGGCCTCCCAATAATATTGAGACAATGGGAGCCAACGATGTGTAAGCTCGTCTTATGCGAATAGCATGGATTGGAACACAATGTGAAGTGTCGTTATTAAAGTGTGACTCTATAACTGATTGTATTGAAAGTGATAAATAAGCTTATTGTGAGGGGGGGAGGACTATAGGAATTCGCCTTACCCGAAAGTCCGTTTTGAGTATTGTTAAAGTATCCACATCAATTTTTACCAGGCATACCTTATTTTCCGAATTTCGAGAAGAAATTTCGTTATTAGGTGGGAGGTATGTAATACCCCGTATCTTTATGGATTTTAAAATTGGGGATTTATTAAATTTAATTGAGATATTAATTTAATATTAATCCGAAGATTCATTTTTATATTTACTAGCATGACGTGAGTTGGTAATTATTATGAATTTGTTGAATATTACTAGTTGAGTAAAGTAATACATTGGATTGATTTTATTAAAATTGTCACAAGTGAATAAAGTGACAATTATGGAAATTTAATTCGGGACGCGCCTGTGTCGTGTGAGGACTAAATTATTATTATAAAAGTGAAAAAATTATAAGTCATCTGCATGGTCATTTTGAGTGTGCCAAAGTGTCCGGAAGGGCCGAGATAGTTAGAAAAGTGTACCCAGGGGTTTAGTTTGGGTCTTGGGGCGTTTTTAAGCTTAATTGACATCCAGGGAGGGTATTTTAGACATTTTGTCTTTTTGGGTAATTAAACCCACGAATTTCTTAGTATATATTAGCCATTTGGAGTTGCCTCTTGGGATTCACAAACACAAAAACTAAGCCTAGCCATTAGAGAAGAAGGTGAAGAGATTAGATAAGAATGTGAAGAGTTTCCAAGCAATCCAAGGCCTAGAACTCACCCGATTGCATCGCCACCACCACCAAAATGTAGATCGCACGACGAGAAACTCAACCATATATTTTTCAACAACAAATCAGACCTTTGAATCCCAGGCAAGTATCTATCTTGCTGATTTCCAAGTTAATATACCTTCCATGTTAGTCTAGGAATGAAAATCATATGTTTTAATTAAAGAATTATATGTTTTGGAAGAGAATTTATATGTGTTGTAGGGAGAATCCATGTAGTTCAAAATCTTGATCATAGGTAGAGGATTACCCATGAATTTATCATGATATTTGGAAAGCAAATCTGGATTAAAATAGAGGTTTGTGATTATTCATGCAAAATTTGGTTTTATAAATAAATCTGAGATTAAACCCCTTTTTGATTGATTCGTTGAGGATTTATTGATGTTGTTACGTTAAAACTTGTTTATATACATTGCTTATATATTTGGATAAATTGGTTGGGAGTTTGGGATGAAAGTATAGAGGTTTGGAGGGGTTAGAATGGTTGAACCCGTAGGTGGAAAATTACAGAAAACTGGGCAAGAACTGCTTGATCGATCAATCGACCAAGAGCATTGATCGATCAATTGACCAAGAGCATCGATCGATCTATGACCGATCGATCGACCACATTCATCGATCGATCGATCCCTCCTGGAAAAGTGCATATTTTTCTCCTTTTTGTTTAATCCGGTTAAGATACGTAGGAACCCTTGATTATTATTTATGGAGTATAATGGGTTATGAAAATGACCAATAGGGTCTAAGTAGACTACGTTGAGTGAAATTAATATGAGATGAAATTGTGGGTTAACGGGGAGTTATTCACAGATTGGAAATTGTGCGTACGTTTACCAAAAGATTGAGACTCTTGAAAGATTTAGACTAGAAGGTAAGTGAGGGAATACTTGCTGAAATTATACTTAATGAGAGAGAATACTTCGAGAGATGCGAAGTAAGTATGAAATAAATTATATATGAGAATAAAAGAGACAATTCTGTTATGCGAGGTAATTGGGTAATTTGTGCTAAGAACGGATAATTATAATTATGGGTCATGGGCGAACCTAATTTGGAAAATGTGAATATTTATATATATGACTGTGTGACTGTGCATATATTATGTATCTGTGTAAAAATCATACCCGGGCTACTTGCTATCACAGAGGTTTCCGCATCGGGATGATCTTATCTTGATTGGAGCTTTTATGGGGGATATTGACTCGTACCCTAGAAGATAGTATCCTCGATACAGGCTATCTGAAAATGATAGTCAGATGTTTTAAGAGACGTGAGGGTATGTGCTGACCTCTTAGGACCTGGAACTATGCTTCGCCTCCATTTATATGTGTATTGTGTTAATACAGTTCAAGAGTGATTCCGAACTAGTATTTCCCTTAGTGTGAGTGATATGGGGACTTGATAGCAGAGTATGCCAACACCATAGATTTATGTGGGGTGCAGATAGTATATATATATATATATATATATATATATATATATATATATATATATATTGATATATACATATACTTATATATGGAAACTTTCTACTGCGTGTTTAAGTAGTTAAGTAATGAAAATACTTCAACTTTATAACAAGTGTTCGTGAATTGTGCAATGACTATGAGTGGTTCTAAGTAATATAAGAAAATGGAAGAGATTAATGTTCTAAAACTAAATATCATAGTCTTAGTATTTATCGGGATAAAACTTTATGGATAATAAGTTATATAGACTTATGAGATCAGTAGAACGGTAGGAGTCCACACTAGATGAGAGGTGAGGATTCTCAAGTGAGTGTCGCATACTAACATGGTTGTGATATTAGTCGGTAAGCATTTTAAATACTTGCTAAACTATTTTTAAAACTGTTTTACACTCGGGCTCTGACCCGTTTTCTGCCATTTCTTTCTTTCTTGTATATATATGTATGTATTACAGGTGCCCAGCCATAGGGGCGTCTTGCATAGGTTCTTTGGATTGTACGTGCTGTAGCTTATGTGGAAGTTGCAGACCCTTTCTTTAGACGACCTCGTCATTGATTACGTGCTTACCTTAGTTCTTTATAGTTAGGGCATGCGTCTCCCGATTTCCTATTCCGTTTGGATTTGTTAGAGATTTATGTTTATGTTATTTCTAGTATTTGGTACTCTTTGGGAGTTAACTCTTGTCAAGATGATTTCATTTATGGTTCTTAAACTCGGTTTGGTTTATCTAGATGGTTTAATTCTTGTGTGTTAATTGCCATCTTTAGTATGTAGTGATTCTTTAACCGTTGAGTATTAAAAAGGTTTTCATATTGGTATTTAATAAGGGAAAAATGAGACTTTAAAATGTTTTGACACTTAGCTTAATTATTTAGGGTGTTTAAATTGGTAATAATTATTTTATGACAATGATGCTGAGAATGAACCAACCGGTCACCTTGATTTTAATTTAATACATGACTGATCACCCGATATTTAATTAGGGGGGTGTTACACGTGGTATCAGAGCAAATCACACGCCATGAATATTTTGAGTATTTTGAGTATGGATTGGAAGATTTATTTTTTGGTATAATTGGTGGTGCAATTATAATTGGAGACTTGTGTATTTTGAGTGAAACATTATTGTAATACTTATTTTGGAAATGTAAGAATTATTCGATATGATATACTTAAATTGTAGAGTTGTTGTATTTAAATTGTGGACATTTATATGCTCTATACTTTCTTTTGATGTATTTAGTTTAGTTTTATCGTAATAGCACGTCACGTGAATTCAGCTAGGGGTTATTGAAGCCAGTAGCACGTTCCTTAGGGATAACAAAGCTAAGGGAACG
The DNA here is from genome assembly GCA_949130495.1 of Sambucus nigra. NCBI lineage: Eukaryota > Viridiplantae > Streptophyta > Magnoliopsida > Dipsacales > Adoxaceae > Sambucus > Sambucus nigra. Next base: position 431,473,677 of record OX422217.1, on the reverse strand, counting down.
ACGAGGGTAGCCATCGGGATCGAGACTATTTAAGTCCGAGAAAAGGACAACCCCTAGTATGACAGGACATAAGTGGGTTATGTGCTGAGGTATTTTGTGGAGAGTAAAACCATACGAGCTAAAAAATTTCGAACCGAGAAAAAGGACAAAGATATGGTTCTTGCAAGGTAAATAGTTAATGTAATTTTCAATTTGGTTCAGATAGACACGTTATGTCCAGAAGACCATTAAGCAGTCAAGGCGATTGGAAAAATAGAAGTATGAGTTTTATCCCCGGGGGATGAGGCGTGTTTTATGTGACACGAGCGAGTCACTACATTTTTGTTTATCACTAGGTTCGCATGTGAGAAGAATTTAGTGCGTATATCTATAGCGTTATTATTATGTGTATGTTTTCCTTGGTATAGAGGGGTTGTCTTCAGTGTTATCCGTGGAGGATAAATGGGTGATTTTAAGAAAAGGGAGATGAAAAAGAGAGGCCAAAAACGAAATCCAAAGAGGTAAAAATGAGGGGAATGAGAAGAGCTAATTTGGAATGTTTAGATCTTCTTTTAGAGTGCATTCAGATGAGATTTGAGAAAAATTCAAAACACATACCTGACCCAATTTTTCGTCTAAAATCCAAATCTGAAGTCATATTGGCGATTTGAATAATTTTTGGATCTATTTTTTAGAATTTTAAAAAATAGGACTATTTGGGATTATCTCGTGTTGGGGCTAGAACATGATTTGATTGTTTTTGCGAGAGGAATGTGATGGTACGATCATATTTTGAGGCTGAATTTATGTGATTGATTTCTTATTAATTGGACTCATATTTGAATTTGATAAATTCATTGAAATCTGGAAAAAAAATTGTTGAATTGTTTTGATTCATGTGGCATCATTATATTGTTGTTGAGCACGTTGTCATGAGATTTTAATATGGCGGGGATGTTGGGTGCCTGCCAAAATTACTGATTCCCAGACTATGTCTTGATAAATCATATGCGAATGGGGTGAGGCCTGGTGACCCGATTAATGTGTTGTTGAGAAATTTATTGATAAATGCTTACCAGATTAATTTGAATATTCGTACTCGTGTTGTTACGTTTTATCCACCACTAATATATTTGTTGAGCATCTTTCCTGTCGTATTGTGTACTTCCCCATATTTTCTTTTAGTTGGCATGTTAGCGTGGATTTGAGTGCTATGGACCAATTGAGATGATTTTAGTGTGGGTTATTTTGGGAAGAATATTTTTGGAAGATTTGTATTATTTTATTGTGTTGTATAGGGCATTGGTGATATATATTATTTCGAGAGACTTTGTTGTGTTGAATTTGAAGAACTGAGATTAGTGGTTCGTTTATATTGTAGGATTTTTAGATGCTCATACCTTGTTTATATTGTGGATTTGACTTGTTTTATCGATAGTGGCACTCCGCTCCTCTCTCCTCGGGCGGGCGGGGTGATACATGTACTCCTAACGAATGAGCATTAAAAATAGTGCTTTGGTGTAAAATGATTGAATTTAGATGACATTGTCTTAAATTAAAATCAACAAATCAAAGTCCGCATGATTTTCACACCAATAATGTCCAAAACGATTTCATGCTTTTTCAAGATTTTTAAGGACGTGCAAAGCCATTTTAATTCTCCAACCAAACTCCCTCACATATATATATTTTGAGGTGATCTAAATTATCAAACATTAGAGAATTGGTGAATAAACCTAATAGCCCATTATTGTGATATATTTTTTTTTATTGCCATTCAATATTTTCGAGCTCTTTTAAACCTCGTTGGACCCCAAATAATTAAAATCCCTCAATTTTTTAGGTCTAATTTAAACGGCGTCTTAATCGCAAAGGATAGATGTGTACCTTTCGTAGCCCTTCATCGTTTATAAAATTCACACAAACTTACGGCAAAACGGTAAAAAACATGCACACCTTTTATTATCTTGTTTTATCGCATTTGATTCATTTTAATAGAAAGAATTGAGATGAAAACACGTAACCAACATGTGATTTGTCAAGAACAAACATCAAACAAATTCGTGCATGTGTGCAATAAAGGGCAGAGTGAGTCAAACATGTAGGTAGCAACACTATATCATCTCAAAGACTTCAAACTTTGTAAAGCACATGAATCACACAACATATTGTCTCAAATCTCTATCAAACAGTCACAGGGATATGGCATGAAGTTGTGACTTGGTCATCCTAAGTGTGCATTTATATACGGTGCAAAAAAATACAAAACTCTTTTTGGATTTTTCAAAATTTTTCTAAAAAAGGAAAATCTTTTTGTATTTTTCAAACACTATGCAGAAACAACCCAGCAGTACCAATAACATGTAGCAGTAAGAAACAAGGACTGCAAACAAAATTCCAAGGGTCATTCGAACGAGATTCCATGTCGTTCGAACGACAAGCGATCTCGTTCGAGCGATATGCAATCTCATTAGAACGAGAAAACAAAAACTTTCCATATTACACATAATGTTATGCAGTTTTGACCAGAGGGAAAATTTCTCAGAAACAGTACTTGGACAGGGCGAACATTGCTAAGCAGTGCTAAAATGATACCAAAAATAGGAAAAACAAACAAAAAATATTAAATAAATGGTACATGCTAGCAATAGTAAAAAAGGTCATCATGTAAAACACCCTATGCTTACAAACGTGTCTCGAACTCTACTGGAAAGTTTAGTGGAGTTTTCCAAAGATGGTGACGTCTTTTGAACCAACTCCATTGGATCATGTGTAGTCTTGACCACAAATTTTACTTGCTCGTGAATATGTGTAAACTCTCTATCATTATGTGTAAGAAAAGTATCATGAGTGGGTGCATGTGCGTGAACATGTGAAGTGGCCTGATGTGGCACGAAACCCAACTTAGAACAAAACTCTTTAAGGTGTCCTCTCTTCTTACAATGGGAGCAAACATAAACCGGTCTAGAAAATAATTTATCAAAAAATTTGGGTTGAGTTTTCCTAGATGGACACCCATGAGAATCACTCACCAAAGTGGATATAGGCTCAGGTGCATTAAAATTAGTGGATGCGCCGTCATGACCTTTTCCAACACACTCACCATTATTCAAAACGGGATAGGGAACCATCTTATCAACCTTCTCAGATGCGTTCTCTAAAGAGACTTGGACCTCTCATGCTCATTTGAGATCATCCTCGAGATGGGATACACGTGTCGTCTGACTAGACACCGTGTTGGTCAAGTCACACTTTTCCCTTTTTAACTCATCATTCTCTTCTTCCAACTCATCAATCCGAAGACCTAGATCCCTATTCGACCTTTTTGTTTTCATGGTCTTAGTAAACAACTCTCTATAAGCTTTTCGGACCTCACTTTCATCTCCGTTATTAACCTCACTCTCATCTCCATTTGACTCATCGTCGACGCTCTCGTGGATGCTATCATCGTGGGATAAAGTAGAGGTATTCACACGACTAGTAAAGGCAACATTCATCCCTTGTCCAAAAACGTTTTTGAACTCATCGCCTTCCTCTTTCTCTTCTCACTCACTGTCGTTTAGGGTACCGGACATGGAAACTTTCTTCCCTCTCTCCTAAGTCTAGTGGGACACTCAAATGACTTGTGACCTTTCCCATTACACTTAAAACATCTTATCTTCTCAAGAATCTCCTCACTCTCTTTCTCATTCTCACTGCTTTCTTTGGCCTCATCTTTCTTTTTGTATTTCTTTAGAAACTTTTTGTTGGGATTTCTTTGTTTTGAAAATTGGAGAACTTTTTTGAAATTTTTGGAAAGAAGGTCATGTCAGAGTCATCATCAGATTCAGATTCACATACACTCTCCTTTTTTTTTCTCTCTGTTCCTTTATCCTCACTGGATCTCGACTGTGTGCTAAGTGCAACCCCCTTGGGCTTAACAGTTTGGGGAAACATATCTAACTAGTAGGTTTGAAGATCACCTACCAACTCTTCTAACTTAAGTGTGATCAAATTCCCCATCAAGTTTGAAACAGTGACTTTTGGAATAAAACGTTTTGGAAGAGATGTCAAAATCTTTTTCACAACTCGCGTGTTATCAATTGCCTCACCCAAATTAAAGCTAGTGTTGACTATGTCTGATAATTGTGCATAAAATCATCAAAAGTCTCAGAGTCTGACATAGTGAGTGTCTCAAATTGGGTGGAAAGGTTTTTCAACTTAGATTCCTTGACAGCAGTGGTACCCTCATGTGTCAATGTGAAAATATCCCATGCCTTTTTAGACATGGTGCACGTCATAATTCGGCGTAACTCATCCAGAGTGACGGCTCTAGAGATAGTTCTCAAACCACATGAATTAAAATTGAACAATTTAAAATAGTCCTCAGTCCAGTTTGACACAAGTTTTAAAGAGGTGATGTTTTCAACAGTAACGATGGGAGGAGACCAACCATTTTCAACCAACAACCAAACGCGCTTATCTATAGCTTTTAAATCCGATTTCATGCGAGCTTTCCAATAGGCAAAATTATTGTCATCAAAAGTAGGTACCCGATTATATAAGTGATCCATCAAAGTTTAAAAGAAATAATATCACAAAAACTTTTGCAGAAAATAGGAATTCACAGTAAAATAGTGAAACCTGCTCTGATACGAGTATGTAAACGGTGATGCATCCGGATTGTGATACCAATCAATTTACTTTTCAAATTCACTTATTTAATTGGTAACTCAGATTTAATAAAACCAAATTCAAATTAAAATCAGCCCATGTGCGTGCAAGTGTATATAAAAATATGCTAGCAAGTGACAGAGTAATTCAGGAAAAAATCCCCTCAGGGAAAAACCTTTTATATTCTAGAACTTTGACAAGGTTACACGACCATTGACTTACATACAACTTCCCTCAAGCGTAATGAAAGATGTCTATGTCAAACCTTCAAAGATTTAGCTAGAACTCAGTAGTGGCTCACTCGCAGCCGTACCAATTTGGACACACAACCCATACACGGAGTCTTGATTCTTTGTAGGATCTCCCTCCACAATAGCTCTCATCTCTCCAGTTGTAGAGTTCTTCTTACAAAGGTTGAACTTTAGGAAAAATATGGTTTGGGTTCCACAAAACAACTAAAAAAAACTCTCTTGGATTTTTGAATTTTGAAAACAAATTTGAACCCTCAAAATTGTGTTTGAGAAAAGGTAAACTATCAAAAAATGTATTCGGATCAAAACAGAATTTTCTCCACATGAAATATAGAACCCTGACACCTTATTTATAAAAATATTTAAGGCGGTGACGTGTCAGGTAAAAAGACTTCTCGCTCGAACGAACTGTCATGTTTTTCGAACAAACTCTGGTCTCGTTCGAATGAGATACGATCTCGTTTAAATGACTAGGTACAAATCTTGAGATTCCTTTTACATAGTTTTAAAACATTTGGAGACTTAGAAACCAACACTCTTACGAAATCTGAGAACAGATATCAAAAATCTTTTTATGATAAAAATGTTTTAAAGATAAAAATCCATTTAAAGTAATTCAAAAATCATTTTTCATAAAAGGCAAAATATTTTAATTTTTGTAAAAAATTCCAACACTTTTTTATGCAAAATGTAAATGGAACTTAACCCCATTTACCAAAGTCGTCCTTGTTGGGCATGATTGTTGAAGTTGACTGGAAATTCGGTTCATAGGTTCTAGATGTAAACCTCCTAATTCTTCGACAAACTTGTAGCGGTATACGACATACTAAATGTGACGGAAAATGTCCTTACAGAAAAATGTGTTCTTTTAAGTTTGAGTCCAGAGAAGATCACTGGTGTTCTATAATAAAGATACCACAACTAAGAGATGATGTCGCTACCACTTGTTGGGCCGATTCAAGGAACTCTTCTGGGCAAGTATTTTTCACCCGTGGCTAAAGAGAAGCTGGAGGTTGAATTTTTAGAGCTAAATCAGAGAACGATGTCCGTAACAGATTATGAAGCCAAGTTCTCATAGATGTCACATTTCCCCCTTATACTCTTAATACCAAGGAAAATAAAGCTAATAAATTTGAAAGGGGATTAAAGCATGGACTCCGCAGTAAGGTTGTGGAATCAATGTTGTGGACTTATACATAGTTAGAGCCCATATTAACACTTTTAAGATGGGTTAAAGGCTAAGGGAGAAAATACAAGAGGGATAAAAAAAGAAGATAAATCCACTACATCAACCTCAAAAGTCGTGGCCTAATCAAGGGGCCACAGAAGGGAAGGTTAATGTCACACCCCAAACCCAAATCGATTCTAATCATTTATTTTATCTTAATTAAATCAAAATCTTCAACCCATTTTAAATATAATTCATTTATCAATATTTTCATTCATAATGGACATGATGGAGATAATCTTGTTCTTTATACCATAATATAATTAACATTAGAGTCATAATTAAGAGATCATGCAATAATATGATTAACTATTACAATTATCAAGTTAGACCATTCTAACTCAATATATACAATGCGTGAGTATAGTAAAATCCTCAGTGTGACAATGACAAAATCCCCATGTCTAAACCCCATCTCTTTCTAACGGTACGACTCTCAAAGTCGCCCATCATATGGTATCCTAGCTGGCAGCGTAAAAATATGAAAATGTTAAATATAAACATTAATAAATAAGCCTAGTGAGGTACACCTTCCCTATAATGAAATAAAAGTTCTATATCGAATCTGTGGATATAAACTCCAAACAATCCTGTCCATTATGGCAATAATAATTGCTGGAACATAAGTTCTAACAAATCCTTGTCATAAATAAAGAAAATCCTTAGATCTTTGTCCAATTCCAACGCTCGATCATAAGACCCAAAAAATCCTAGATATTTGAATATCCAAATAAATCCTGAATATTGAAGTATTCAAACCAATCCTTCTCTTAGAGCTATATTCAAATCCAACATATCATTTTCATATATATATGAAACAACCATAAGTACACTCACCTTGGCAACTTATCAGGTTTTTCCCTTTCCTTCGTTCAATAAGAATATTAACAATTCAAAGAATAACTCAAACGTAACTCAATTCATAAGCATCATATGATTTCATTCAAATTATTTATCATAATGAAGTTCCATCTAAATTAATGTTAAGATATTTAATATATCCAAATCATATCCCGTACATACTTTACTTTCTTCTTAGTAATCTAATCCTTATCATATTTTGTTTTCAATACAAAAGACGACACATCATTTCAACTTTCCTAGAGCAAAATATGCCCATTTATTTATTACATAGCAAATCTCCCCTATAGGCTCCTCTATTGTTTAGTTAACTTCCTAGAATTTTCATAATTTTTCTACATCATAAATTTTTATGATATTCCACCCAATTTCAATAGAAATATTTAATAATACAAAATTAAAGTTTCATAATTTTTTTAGAGTTCATTTGCAATGTCAAGAAAAACCTCAAACAAATGGTATGCATACTTACACTTTTGGGGCATATTCTATACTTGAACTTCAAACTATCACCCAAGATTAATTTCTTGGTATTTTTATATAATTTTAGTATATGATATAATTATATGAGTCTATTTTAATCTCCAACTGGAATTACTCAATTCGAGTAAGTATACAAAAAGATATAGAAGTTTGAATATACAAGGTTTCCAATTGAAGCAATATAAAGGGTCTACACCTTCAACATTCTTTTAAACTCATATCTACCCATATATATATATATCAAGGCATGAAAATTTGATAAAAAAAATTGATGATTTATATTATTTAAATAAGTAATACAAGAAAATAACAAGATTTATGGACAAAATTACCTTAGGGACTTATATGTAATTTTCTACGAATTTTCTCCTCACTTTCTTCTTCCTAAACTTGTCGATTATCTCTCCTCAAGCTCCAACTCTCTCATGGATGAATTTTCTGAAGGAGGAGGTTATTTCAAGGGTTTAAAGATGGGCAAACCCACCTCCCCTTGCAACCAATCAAATCATAGCACATGGTGTACTAATAAGATAAAATACCACTTAACGCATGGACAAATTTTCCCTTGCTTCATAATTTTAGCATAATTCCTTACTCAGACCTCTGTTTTACACACCTTTTGTTGTTTACAAACTTTACTCACATATCTACAACTATGTTATTTTCGCCTTAAGTCAATATTTATATTTTAAGGGTCAAAAGTAGTCTCCAACATGAACATTTCTACCAAAAATATCAAAATTTCGTGTTTGTAACTAATTCGATATTTTATACTTTATGAAGGTAGGATTAGACTAAACATAATTACTTAACATTATATATATTAATAACACATTACCCATATCACATAAACTAAACTTGATTCAAACATAATTTATCATAAATATATTCGGGGTTGTCACAACTTTCTCCCTTTAGAAAATTTCATCCTAAAAATTGGCATACCTTGGTTGTCCAAATCAAATAAATACGGATAACGCATTTTCATGATATCTTCACTCTCCCATAAGGATTCTTCCATATAATGCCTTCTCCACATAACTTTCACAAGTTGGATCACTTTGGATCTTAATATTTGTTCTTTCCTATCCATGATAGCAAGTGGTTCTTCCACATAGCTAAAGTCTTCTTTCAACTCAATAGGCTGTTCCACCAATACATGTGAAGGATCAGCTACATACTTTTTTAACATAAGAACATAGAAAACATCATTTAATCGGGCTAATTCCGGTGGTAATGCTAACTTGTAGGCAACCATCCCGACTTTCTCAAGAATTTTATAAGGTCTAATATAGCGTGGACTCAATTTCCCTTTCTTTCGAAATCTCATAACTCCATTCCACGGTGATATCCGATGAAACATATAATCCCCTTTATGAAATTTCAAATCTTTTCGTTATTTATTCGCATAACTTTTATGTCTACTTTGAGCTGTTCTCATTCTATCTTGAATAATCTCCACTTTTTTAATGGTGACGTCAATCAATTCTGGACTTTCTATATTCTTTTCACCAACTTCACCCCAATATATCAGTGTACGACATTGTCTACCATACAACGGTTCATATGGCGCCATAGCAATAGTAGATTGAAAACTATAGTTATATGAAAATTCTATCAAAGGAAAAAATTAATTCCAATTACCTTTGAAATCAAGCACACAAGATCTAAGCATATGCTCCAAAATTTGTATGGTTCTTTCAAATTTGCCATCCGTTTGAGGATGATAAGTTTTACTGAACTTTAAGTTATTACCCGTAGCATACTGTAAACTACCCAAAAATCTGGATGTAAAAGTAGGGTCCATATTTGAAATAATAGAATGAGGTGCTCCATGCAATCAAATAATATCATTAATATATAATCTCGCATACCTATCAACTATATACGTAGTCTTGACTGTAAGAAAATGAGTTGACTTGGTCAACCTGTCCACCATTACCCAAATAGAATCTGACCTCTTTTGAGATCAAGGAAGCCTAATCATAAAATCCATCGTTACATGATCCTATTTCCATTTCGGTATTGGCAATGGCTGAAGCAAACCTACAAGTTTCTAATGACCACTTTCACTTGCTAACATATAATGCATTTAGCAACAAAATCAGTTATTTCCTTCTTCATATTATTCCACCAATAATGCTCCTTCAAATTTTTATACATTTTAGTACTACCAGGATGCATAGTATAAATAGAATTGTGAGTCTTATCTAAAATTTCCACTTTTGATCCATTCATGTTAGGCAGACATAATCTCTTCTTATACAACAAACTTCCATCATTAATAATACTAAAATTACCACACTTACCATCTCGAACATCTTGTCATTTCTTCTCAAGAAAATGATCCTGACTTTGCAAGTCACGAATAGGGGTAGCTAACAAAGGCCTCGCTCTTACATAAGCAAAGAATCTATCCCTGCCTATTAGCTACAATTCTACTCCCATCAATCTTAAATGCATAATGTGGGTAGATCTAGCACATCGAATACAAGATAACCTGCTCTAAGCCTTTCTGTTCAGAGCATCTGCAACTACATTTGCCTTCCCTAGATGGTAGTGAATTGTACAATCATAATCTTTAATTAACTCGATGGTCAGTAAAAATTTCACATACTTCACCATACAAATAATGACGCTATAATTTCAAAGAAAACACAATAGTAACAAGTTCCAAATCATGTGTAGGATAATTACGTTCATGTGTACACAACTGCCTCAAAGCATGAATAATAACCTTACCATGATTCATAAAAACACAACCCAACCCTTGATATGAAACATCGGTAAAAATAACAAAACCATATCCACCATGTGGAATAGTAAGAACAGGTGTGGTTACCAATATCTTTTTCAATTCTTTAAAACTATTTTCACAATCAGAATTCCATTCAAACTTGACATCTTTTGGGGTTAATTTAGTTATTGGCAAGGCAATCGAAGAAAATCCCTTAATTGACCTCTTATAATACCCAGCTAAACCCATAGAACTTCTCACTTTAGTCACATTATTGGGCCTTTCCCATTTTACATAATGTGACCTCTTGTTTGTAGCTTTATTTAGTTTCCTATGCTAATACATAATCACATAGTACCATCTTTCTTTTTCATAAATAAAATGGGTGCACCCCATGCAGATACACTAGGTTGTATGAACCACTATTAAGTAAATCTCGCAACTAAATCTTGAGTTCTTTTAGTTCAACAGGTTCCATTCTATACGGTGCTATATAAATAGGGATTGTCCCCGGTGATAGTTCTCTCTCTGGAGGTAACCCAGGAAACTCACTAAGAAACACTTTTGGAAAATCCCATATAATAGGAACATCAACTAATTATAAATCCCCCTTCCTAGTGTCAAGAACATATGCAATAAACCATAACAACCCTTACTCAATAATTTCCTCGTCTGAATAGCGAAAATAATGCAATTAGGAGCAATTTTCTTTTCCCCCATAAATTTAAATTCAGAATCGCCAGGCATTTTAAAAACAACTTCTTTATGGAAACAATCCATAAATGCACGATATTTAGATAACCAATGCATTCCCAGAATTATGTCAAAATTAGATATATCTAATGGAAGTAGGTCTATAACTATATCTTTAACCCCCACGGTAAAAAAACAATCAATAAAAACATATTCAGCTACAATCATATCCCCCATAGGCATGAAAATACCAAACCCCACCTCTAAATGAGTACATCGTCTATTCAGATATATAGCAAAAGCATAATACACAAAAGAATGTGTGAAACCGGGATCAATCAAAACATAAGAACTTCTATTAGTAATAGAAAGTGTACATGTCACCATATTTGGAGTAACCTGAGCCTCTTTCATCATAAAGACTCATCCACCCGGCCTGGAACCACTAGCTTGTCCTCTGCCCATACTTTTCACTCCACTGCCTAGAGGTAACACTCTATTTGCTGCTTCACTAGGTGTTGCTAGAATCTCTGCCAACTGTGAACAATTTTTCTTAACATGCCTCACTTGATGATAGTGGTAGCATTACATTCCTTTAAGCTTAGGACACTTGGATTTATAATTCCCATCTTCTTCACAAAAGAAACATGTAACAACTCCCATTGGTGCCTCACCCCATCCTGACCTTCTAACTGGATCAGAAGATCCTCTACCCCTGATATCTCTACCGAATATATTGGGACCTCTACTACTATCTCCACCACCTCTGTGAAATTTATGAGGTTCCATATTAACACTTCCACCCACACGTCCCTTAGATTGGGATGAGTCTATTCTACTTTTCTTAAAACTCTCTCTATTCGCCACCCCTTGGTTCATTTGCCTTTCTATTGTCATGGATTTATTCACCAAAGAAGAAGAATCTTCTAACTCATAAATATCCGCTCTATTTTGAATTGTCCAAATCAATCCCTCTTGTAACTTACTAAATTTCTCTTCCTCATCCTCCATATATTTAGTAGCAAATCTAGATAAAGATGTAAATTTAGCCTCATACTCCCTCACAAACATTTCCTTTGGGTCAAATTTTAAATTCACTCACCTTCTCCCTCCTATAAACTGTAGGAAAATGCTTAACATATAAATCTTAAATAAATTTGGCTCGGCTAATAAAATCAGTACCTTCCATCCTGGGCACTAAATGGTTGTTGGCTTCCCACCAATATTTACCCTCTCCTTTCAGTCTAAACATGGCCAAATTCACTTTCTGGTTATCTAAAACTTTCATCATTGCAAGGAAAGTCTCTAGATCTCTAACCCATATCTCAACTTCTGTAGGTCCAACTGACTATGAAAATTCTGGAGGATTCAACTTCAAGAACTTTTCATACATGGAGTCTTTAATTTTTTTCCTTGCCTCTTTCTCAATTCTAGTTACAGTCTTTGATTCTAGATATCTAGTCTGTTGTTCTGCCAATAATGCCATATTTCTTTCCCATTATTCTTTCATCCTCATCATTGCGTGTGCTATTATTTGCATCTGTAGGCTGCTCTTGCTCTCTATCCCTTCTTGCAACACTCTGCTCTATTTCAGTATCCTCTGTATGAGAAGCTACTCACTCATCTCTATGTTGTTCATTCCTAGGTTCCATATGTAATTATCTGTAACACTATAAGGTTCTAACAACCAACATAAAAAGTTTATAATACTAAATTATTGGTTAGTACATAAAAAATTCAACAATATCAAATCAAACCAATAATTGCCATCTAACTATCACACATGTCCAAAATTTATAACCTAGACACCCTAATACCTGTAATTGTCACACCCCAAACCCAAATCGATTCTAATCATTTATTTTATCTTAACTAAATCATATTCTTCATCCCATTTTAAATATAATTCATTTATCAATATTTTCATTCATAATGGACATAATAATGTTCTTTGTATCATAACATAATTAACATAAGAGTCATAATTAAGAGAGCATGCAATACTATGATTAACTATTATAGTTATCATGTTAAACCATTATAACTCAATATATACAATGCGTGAGTATAGTAAAATTCTTAGTGTGACAATGACAAAATCCCCATGTCTAAACCCCAGCTCTTTCTAATGGTGCATCTCTTAAAATCGCCCATCATATAGTATCCTAGCAGGCAGCGTACAAACCTGAAAAATGTTAAATATAAACATTAAGCAATAAACTTAGTGAGGTACTCCTTCCCTAAAATGAAATAACATTTCTATATTGAATATTTGGATATAAAATCCAAAAAATCCTCCCCATTATGGCAATAACAATTCTTGGAACATAAGTTCCAAAAAATCCTTGTCATAAGACAAAACAAATCATTGGAACTTTTTCCAATTTCAATCCTGGATCATAAGACCCAGAAAATCCTGGATATTTGAATATCCAAATAAATCTTGAATACCAAAGCATTCAAACCCATCCTACTCTTATAGCTATATTCAAATCCAACATATCATTTTAATATAAATGTATGAAACAACCATAAGTACACTCACCTTGGAAACTTATCAAGATTTTCCTTTTCCTTTGTCCAGAACTTGTTCAGCTAGTTCTTCTTCCCTTCCTATCATTCTTACAATATTAGTATCATCGTAATAATATTAACAATCTAAAGAATAACTCAAACATAACTCAATTCATAAGCATCATATGATTCCATTCAAATCATTTATTATAAATGAAGCTCCATCTAAATTCATATTAAGATATTTAACATATCCAAATCATAGCTCATATATACTTTACTTTATTCTTGGTAATCCAATCCTTATCATATTAGGCTTCCAATACAAAATATGAGACATCATTTCAAGTTTCCTAGAGCAAAATATGCCCATTTCTTTACTACATAGCAAATCTGCCCTATAAGTTCCTCTATCGTTCAGTCAACTTCCTCGAATTTTCAAAAATTTTCTACATCAAAACTTTCTATGATATTTCACCCAATTTTAAATAACATATTGAATAATACAAAATTAATGCTTCATAATTTTTTTAGAGTTCATTTTCTATGTCAAACAAAACCTCAAACACATGGTATGCATACGTACACTTTTGGGGCAAATTTTATACTTGAACTTCAAACTATCACCTAAGATTCATTTCTTGGTATTTTTACATAATTTTAGGATATATATATATATATATATATATATATATATATATATATATATATATATATATATATATATATATATATATATGAGTTTATTTTAATCTCCAACTGGAATTACTCAATTCAAGTAAGTATAAAAAAATATATAGAATTTTTAATATACAAGGTTTCCAATCAAAACAATATAAAGGGTCTACACCTTCAACTTTCTTTTAAACTCGTATCTACCCATACATATATATCAAGGCATGAAAATTTAATAAAATATTTATGATTTATATCATTTCAATCAGTAATACGAGAAAAATAATAATATTTATGGATAGAATTACTTTAGGGACTTTTACATAATTTTCTATAGATTTTTCTCTAATTTTTCTCCCCACTTTCTTCTTCCTAAACTTATCAATTATTTCTCCTCCAGATCCAAATATCTCATGGATGAAATTTTTTGAAGGAGGAGGTTATTTAAAGGGTTTAAAGTCGGCCAAATCCACCTCCCCTTCCAACCAATCAAATCATAGCACATGGTGTACTAATAAGACAAAATACCACTTTACGCATGGACATATTTTCCCTTGCTTCGTAATTTTAGCACAACTCCTTACTCGAAACTCTATTTTACACACTGTTTATTGTGTTACAAATTTAACTCACATATCTACAACTATCTTGTTTTCACCTCAAGTCAATTGTTATGTTATAATGGTCAAACTAGTCTCCAATATGAACATTTCTATCGAAAACATAAATTTTTTTGTTTAAAACTAATTTGATATTTCATGCTTTATGAAGGAAGGATTAGACTAAAAATAATAACTTAACATTATATATATTAATAATACATCACCCATATTACATAATCTAAACATGATTTAAACATAATGTATCATACTTATATTCGGGTTGTCACAATTAACATCGCGACTGTTACATGATTTAATTATGGCATGAAGGGGAATTATGCTAAGTCTTTCCCATTAGGAATGAGTTGTTAAAATTGTGGCATGTCGAGACAAAAGTCAAAGACAACAGATTGCCAAAGAAGGATGAGGTGAATCCACGGGCTCTAGCCAGAGTCTTTGCCCTGAATGTCAAGGATGCTGAGAAGGCCGAGGATGTCATCACAGGTACCATTTCTTTGGATGCTAGAAACGCCTATGCACTTTTTGATTTCGAGGCCACACACTCCTTTTTATCCAATATTTTTTCATGGAAGTTTAGGAAAATTCCATATGAATTCAACCTCCATTAGTAATTGATACCCTGATTGGAATTTCATCGCAGATTGTCGTGGCCTTCTACATGGTATATGCCACAGATATAGGAGAGAAATGTTTTAGAGTTCATTTAATTCCCTTAGAAGACTTTGATGTAATCATATGTATGTATTAGTTATCAACCCACCTTTCTAAGATAGATTGTACTAGTAAGGATATTACTTTAATAGAATCTGAAGAGGTCGATGTGAGTTTTAGGGGAACTAAACCTAGTAATAAACGTTTGTTAATATCAACTTTGAGGGATATAAATATGTTAAAGGGTGGATGTCGCAAATATCAAGCTTATGTGAAAGATCTTAAAAAGACGATATCCATCTTGGGAGACGTCCTTGTGGCTGTTAAATTTAGTGATGTTTTCCCAGAAGAATTTCTAGGATTTTCCCTAAATAGGGAAATTGAGTTTAACATTGACCTTATGCTTGAGGTCAATCCCAATTCAAAGGCACCTTATAGGATGGCTCTCGCGGAGTTAAAGGAATAACTTGAGGATTTTTTAAGCTGCATCTTTATAAGTTTTATCACTTTCCCTTGGAGTGCCGGTATTTTTTATAAAGAAGAAGGATGGGTCTATAAGGATGTGCATAGATTATAGGGAATTAAATAAAATGATTTGGAAGACTATATATCTTTTGCCTAGGATTAATGATCTTTTTTACCAATTTGAGGATGTTAAATATTTCTCTAAGATTGATTTGAGATTAGGATATCACTAACATAAGATAAATGACAAGGACATTCATAAAATAACCTTTCGAACTTGGTATGGTCACTATGTTTTTGTGGTGATGCCTTTTGGGATAACAAATACCTCGGCTACTTTTATGGACTTTTAATTATTTCCTTCATGATATATTGATCTATTCTAAGATTGCGAAAGAGAATGATGAACACCTCCGTGAAGTCTTTGAGGTTCTTCAAAAAGAAACGTTATATGCTAAAATTTCTTAGTTTGAATTATTACTTGAGGAGATAGCCTTGCGTGGATACATTGTGAACAAACATGGATTGGTCGTGAACCCAGGAAAGGTTGTGGCCATTACTGGTTGGGGGAGACCAACCACCGTGACTGAGGTTAGAAGCTTCATGGGCCTAAAAGGTTATAATAAAATATTTTTGGAACTATTTTATAATATTTTAATGCCCTTGACCCAACGGACATACAAGGAAAAGAAATTCACATGGTCCATGGGGTGTCAAGCTTGTTTCCATAAGCTCAAGGAAAATTTTATGGTGGCGCCAAATTTTGGACTTACCTAAGCAAGGGAGAGGCTATATGATCAATAGTGATGCTTCAGGTCATGACCTTGAATGTGTATTGATGGATAATGGAAAGGTCATATCTTATTCCTCTAGAAAGTTGAGACCAGATAAGAAGAACTATCATACGCACGAACTAGAATTAGCAACAATAGTTATTGCCATGAAAATGTAACACCTCGCCTAATTAATGCCGGGTGGTCAGTCCCATACCAAATTAAAACAAAATATATAGTTGGCTCATTCTTAGCATCACTGTCGAAAAAAATTACAACTCACCCAATACCCAATTAAGCTGGTGTTAAAAACTTTCCAAATTTTAATTTCAACAAAATCCACTTTTAGTTTACGAATAACACTACACATATTATTCTATAACACTAATAACTAAATAGATAATTCAAAAGAATTTAAATGCAATTGGAATAAACATTCCCATTTAATAATTTAATACAGTAATCCCAACAATAGTAAATGTATTAAAATGACATGAGTACAAGAGTATTTGACTCAGATAGAAGAGATAACTGAATTCCTTTGGGTGACATGCCCTAACTATACGAATACTGTGAATCAAATGAAGATAGGCATCTAAGCAATACTCCATAGCTCCATAGCTTGTCATAATCCTCTAAGGTTGGCGTCCCTGCTGCTGGACACCTGATATAGAAGGTACAATATAAAAGAGAATATGCAAGGAAACGGGTCAGAGCCCGATGTGAAAATGATTTTGAAAACAACAATTATTTAACAAGTGCAATAAAGTATTTATTATGTACATGTTAGTATCCAACTCTCACTTTTTATTCTCACCTCTCATCTAGAGTGCACACTTAAAGTTTCCTATTAACCTCCTAGTTAATGATTCCTCCTCACTAGTTTCCATAATATGATTCCATCCCATATCATAACCCCGTATGCCCCATACCATACGTCGTATAATCATCCATATAATTTTCTCATTAATATGAATCATTTCTCATTAATATGAATTAATCATTTCAAATCTTTAAGAATAAACATTCATTAACTTAATTCCATTCCCTTTCTCTATTCACCGTTATCTACAATTATCACACAGTAGATTGATTTAACCCCTATATACATTCATTAATTATATATATATATATATATATATATATATATATATATATATATATATATATATATATATATATATATATATAATACGGCACCCTGAGTCACAACTACGGTGCAATGCATTACTCTGCTATCATGTCCCAATATCGCTGGTCGCCGAATAGGGGACTAAAGGTTCGGTAAGGATTCCTCGAACCACAAACAACAACACAAAAATTAGAGGCAAACATAGTTCTCATACCCACGGGCCACTCACATACCTACGTTCCCATAGTCAGTGGACTTATCAACTCCCCGATAAGTCTTTCATAGACCTATGTTCTTGAGCGACAAATCAAAGATCCCTTGGATTCATTAGGATATGACTGCCCTCATGCATAAACCTCCCCATCGATAGCAATTAAGCTAGGTATGTCATACCCTTAAATCATAAATCAAATAGGCATTATCATCTACCTATATAATATCAACAAGGTACCCACATTACCCTAAGATAATTCCCATACGTAGCATTATCTTTCTTTCAATCCTACGTATTAAAATATTATGACTTTACTTCTTTAATTTAATTATCCATGAGCCTCACTCATTACTCAAGGTTCAAATAAGTTTTTCCTCAATATATTTATTCAGTAAGAAGTCACAAATATCCTACTGGTCCATCTCATCTTATCTCCTGAATTACTACGAATTAAACTCTCTCTTAATTAGGGTTAAAACCGATAGTTTCAAATCTCTTATAAACACATCTTCAATCAACTAGGATTGAATACCATCATCACATGGCTCATAGTCTATAGTGTTTCATTCACACTATATGACTTATCAAAAAAATCAACATCCTCGCTTCTTATAACATCTCTTCACTCCCAACGCCGTTAAGGTTCATGCGCGGAGCGTCTCGCAAAGCGAAATCCAAACAAGGAACCCCTCCAATACACTACTACTTAGCTTTGTCGATCGTGGAGGTCCGTCAAATTCAAATACGCAACCAGGATAACCTCATCCCCTCTTTCAGCCAAATGTGGTCTGAACTCCCATCTCTATCCAGGAGCCATACACTAAGCGCTTGTACTACACTCAGTCCTTGCGCAATCAATAATGAGCTTAAACTCAGTCCTTGATATTCAAATTGTAACCCTAAGGCTACCCAGGTGTTATATTAAATCTCCCCTACTGGACCTATCCTTAATCCTCATGAATACCAATTAGAATCCAACACATGAATCTAGCAACCGAAATTTCTTTCAATTTAATTAACATCATTCTACATCAATTAAATCCCAATCAAATTAATTCGATTCTTATCTAGGGCTTACTTATCTTCCTTAAGTCCCATAATATCCAATTAATAATCACCAAATATCTAAAAAAAAATTTCGGATAAGAACAAACATTAAAAGGAAACAACTATAGGAATTCTGGGGAGGTCGATCGATCGATCACCCAGATAACAACCCAGTTTTTCTGCATTTCTTCTACTACGGGTTTCATCACTTTTGATCATTAAAACCTTCATATTAACTACCCAAATTTCTTATAAACCTTACTACATGATATAACAACATATATGAATGATTTCTAATGCTCTAAACCTCCTAGAATCATCAAGAGTTTTAATTAAAAGCATATGTTGAACCTCTTTTTTCTAGAAAATTGTATACATGATATCTTCAAGAACATGCCATTGATTCTCAGCATTTCCTCAACAGATTTATGATTATTTCGTAGATTACTATCTAACTACAACATGAGTTTGATTCCTATAAACTTCCATTTTTCAGAAATCCATTAATAACTCTTCATTATCTTCCAAACATGCAAAATCATCTCTTTTTATAACTATTCTAACATGGACAATATACAAACTTAGATTGCAATTATCAAACACTTGCCTCTAATGAAGGTCTAATACTTTGGGGTTGAATATGACAGGTGGTTCTCCCCTTCTCCGTCCAACTTTCGGTGGTGGTTGTTGGTGGTGACCTTTGACCCTTGGTTCTCCTCCTTTCCAAGAAAGTTTTTCTCTTCCCAAGCAACCTTTCACTCTCTCTAAGAAGATGACCTTTCAATTTTGTGTAGAAGAGATGAATGAACCCACGTTAAATTAATCTCCAAAGACTTATAATAAGATAAAATCCAAAATCACTATTCATCCCCCTTGTAAAAATGACCAAAATGCCCTTTTTGGTTGTCCTTTCATTTCCAAATGACCCGAGACCCAAAACCAACATCCAAATAGACTTTTCTGACTATTTCAACCCTTTCGGACGCAACAACGTACTCGAAACGACTGTAAGGTTGATGTAAAAATATGTTTCCTTTTTAATTTAACAAATTAGTCCCGACACGTCCCATACCGCGTTCGACTAAATATTCAAATTACTGAATTAACAACTCACAGCAATATCAATAGCATCACACTCATATATTACCTAAATATCTTTAAGTAATATTCAGAATCATCCATTTTAATATCCACAATTCGGATAAAACCCAAATGAATTAATTAATAATAAAATCCAATTAATCCATTAATTTAAAATATAATGCATTTTAAAAGTCATTAAAATTACGGGGTATTACATACTTCCCCCCTTATAACAGAATTTCATCCCGAAATGCGAAAAGATAAATCATACTGGTAAGGTCAACTCTGAGTATAAATCTCACATCGCAAGTAATCTATGTTGTACCGCCCATATAGTACATTAACGAAGATCCCCATTGATGTTATACGCCAAGCCTCACCATATAGTTTCAACTGAATCGAATTTAGACTTTACGCAATCTTCACTATACCATCCTCGTGACAAAGTTTGGAAAAAATGATCCTTAATCATTATGTAAATAAATCCTGAAGTCCCAATTACTTACTGTTTCACAATTATGAAAAATACTACAATCCAACCATCCAGGGCGCCATACACCCCATCGTACAACTTTCATTATATGTAATCCTCCATGATTTTAATGACTTTTAAAATGGGTTATATTTTAAATTAATGGATTAATTAGATTTTATTATTAATTCATTCTGATAAGCACCCAAAACTGTACAATTTATACCCCAAATAGATGTACTTTAGTTGCTAATTCTCGACAATATGGGTCTTATGCGCTTAATTGTTCAATATGCAGGCTTAATGCACGTTGCGGTGTTCAAACGCGTATTTCAAGGCAATTGTGCATTTTATGGTGCTAATACCCTTATCCTGTACCCCAATTACCTCTCCCGTACCCTTACCTGAACCCTTACCCGAGCCTAAACCTAGCCTAAACCCCGTGAGTGTCTAATTTGTCCCTTTTATTATTTTTTTTTAGATTTTTAGTTTGTGTCATTTTAATTTTAGGTTTATTTTAGAATTTTTAGATTTTATTTTCTATTTTATTCTTATTAATATAATTTTATTTTATTTTAATTTTTATTAGCTTTTAGTTTAGTTTTATTTTATTAGGATTAGTTTTAGGAGTTCATTTCATTATATTTTATATTTTTTTTAGGACTTTAGTTTTCATTTAATTTTATATTTTTATTTCTTTTATTTTATTTTAGTTTTTTTATAGCTTAGGATTTTATTTTTTTAGTTTTATTACTTTTATTTTTATTATTTTTAGTTTATTTTATTTTTAGTTAGATTTGATTTTTTTAGTTTTAATTTTATTTTAAGTCTTAGTTTTTATTAAGGGTTCAAATTAAACACACCACACAAACACACTTTCACCCTAATCCTCACCATATTTCCCATACACCTCACACACCCAATACCCCCCTCCATCTTCTTCCCTACACCACACTTTTCTCTCTCTATCCTCCATAACTAAAAACCCACCACCTCCACTCTCTCTCCTTACACCTACCAGCACCCTCAACCTCACCTGAAAACCACTCCTCCGTTTACCCCCGTCGGACCTACGATCTCCCCTCTCGGCGAACCACAACCTTCTCCAACCTCTCCCCGTCGGTGACTCCCCTACCCAGGTCGGCGATCATCCCTGCCTTCTGCCGGCCTGTCTCGACCTCCTCGCTACACCTCCAGCCGCAGCCACCGCGATCCGACCCACCGGAACCCCCTCTCACATCTCCTCGCAACCCCTGCGACCTCAAACCCGGAATCCCAGCAGCCCCTGTCGGCGAAACCCAACTCCGGCGTCATGAACCTCTTCCCGCCGGCGACATCCCTCTCCGACCCATATCCGGGTATGCCCCATTTTCGAACCCCATACCCGAAAACCTCGGTTCAATCCTCCAAACTTGCAACACAATTCCCATCTCACGTTTTCATCACCTGTTAACAAACCAAAGCCATGACCAAGTCAACCAAATAAAGCCACATGCCAATTAAACCCACTTTTAAACCTTTTACCCATATTACCCCCAACTAACCTTTATCCCCTTTTTTCCCAAATTACCCCCATGTGCACCTAAATCTGATTTTTTATTCCCTCACCCCTCACCCATATATCCTCATACCTCACACCCCTCATGTGCACATCCTTATTTTACCAATTTAACCCTTAGCTCCAATTGGATATAAGAGAAGACCTCAAGGCCATTTGAAGTGGAATAAAGAGCTAAGTAGAGAGAAAATTCTAGAGAGAGAGATAGGTTAGTTTAGAAAATAAATTACGTAGAATATTTTTGTAAATAATTTTTGTTTTTATATTTGTGAGAAATTAATTGTTGAGTGATTCAAATGAGTGTTTGTATGTAATTGAATATGGTGGAAAGCTCACTTTGAATGGATGTTGCTCACTTTTAATGGAGGATTAGAGTCCAATTTTGCAAATCAAGGAGACTTGTTTGAAGATTTGTCCTCTTACCCTTCTATTTTATTTGTTTATGCCTTTGATTATTAATTTGTCATATTTCATACCATGTTAGGCTAAAACCCCTTTCACGGGGTGGGGTGAAACCCTTATTTGATATTATTTTAGTTTAATTAGCTTGCTTACTTGAAATATCCCTTTGAATGTTAATTTTGATCCCTCACCCTTAGATTTACGCCTCGAGAGAGGGTAAATGATTTTCGAGAGAAAATCGAAATTCTAGTGATAATACCCATTTTAGATTCGAACTAGAGATAGGGGTTTCTTAAGTGGGGTATTATCATTTCAATTTCAACTCTAAATTTAATTTCTAAGATTGACATAAATTCTAATTGATCGATCCTAGCGGGTGATTAATTAAAAGGAGTGTTGATCTAATTTTCTAGAGTTGTGAGGTGTTAATTTTAATTTTCTAAAAGATTACTATTCTAATTACACTTGCAACGAGAGTTGGTTTGTAATTTGAATATTAATTTGGGAGAATTCAAATAATTGAATTAATTAATTAGAATAATTAAAATTTGTGGTGTAATCCCACTCCTTGATTGTTCTCACAATTATTTTCCTCACTTTATCTTTTATTTTAGTGTTAGACTTTATTTTTCATTTTAGTAAATTTCTAGTTAGTTATTTTCATTTAGTTTAGTTTAGTTTAGATCTCACCTCACCCTATTGTTTTAATATTGAAAAAGCTAAAAAAAATTAGAAAAGTGAAAAAGAACAAAAAGAAAATAAATAGTGAATTACAATTGAATTTGTTCCATTTGCTTTACTCCCTAGAAAGTGGATTGACATCCTTACTTACCTATATACTTGAGTTTATTATAATTTGTAGGTACATAAGGTTTTGACTAGCTTGGCTTTCAACAACAACGACATACATATACGCAAAAGTCACGTTATCAAATGGCGCCGTTGCCGGGGATGTAGAAAATGTCAAGTTATCAAATGGCGTCATTGCCATTCTTGGGATTGTGAAGCTTGGAGCGGATTCCACTTTGTGATTCACTTGTATTGTACTTTTTTTTTTCATTTTAGTACCATTTTTATATTTTTTTTAGAAGGCTTGTATTAGGATTTTTATCATTGCTTGTATTGCGGTGCTCAGAGACACCATTTATTTTTCATTTAAATTTGTAATAATTCAAGACAAGCGTGATAGGGAAACCGGACAAGGTAGAGAGAGGGCGTCCATTGGCGAGGATTTAGAAGCCTCTCTACCTTGGGTCGGTAGGACTCCCGGAGACGACTGAGATTGGCGTGATCTCCCCCCGGCCGACTCAACTTTTTCGGCACCCCACGGCCTAAAAACCGTGGGAGGTACATTTCTTACACTCTCGCGCCTCTCCTGTTAGCGAGTCAATTCTTTTGTGTGCTCTTGTGTGCTCTTATTTGATTTTATTCTCGCATTTATTTTCGAATGGTGTGATGAATTAAATTGCTAAGACCTACACCCGGTCACTCACGAGAAGGGATTTCATCACCCGACTCACTCGCTTACCATTGTGTGCTACCCTAGCCATCACTAAATTTAAAATCAATCAACTAGGTAGCCCACTAGGAGAACATTTTGCAAAGGCGATCACTAAAATATTTTCGTGATTTTTTATCGCCCGCGGACTTAATTAAAATTTCACTACCCTTTCGCTAAATCTAAAGATAAAAATTGGCTATGTGCTAGTTAGGAATTTTTCTTGACTTGTGTGTGCGTCCAATTCCATTTTTCGGTAGTCGATTTTAGTTAGTCCGTCCAATTCAAAGAGTCCATATTTTTTTCCCCACCTTTTCTTCCAAAAAAAAAAAAATCCAAAAATCCAAAAATATATTTCTTCCTTTATTTTTCAAAAAAATCCAAAAATATTTTCTTTCTTTCATTTTCAAAAAAATCCAAAAATATTTTCTTTCTTTCATTTTAGAAAAATTCAAAAATATTTTCTTTCTTTCCTTTTTAGAAAAAAATCCAAAAATATTTTATTTCTTTCCTTTTTAGAAACAATCCAAAAAATCAAAAAAAATATTTCTCCCCTCATGGCCGAAGAACGTCCTTTACGGGACTACTTTGGTCATTTTCCATTGACACGTGTCCCGAGCGATCTCTTTATGATATTCTTCATGATTTCACCTCTCTCACGAGTACCGTTGGTACTCTTGACCCATCCATGCAAGCACCACCTATTCCATCACCCTCGGTGTCAAGTGTCACCGTGCCTCCTCCTTTGTTGTGCACCCACTGTTCTAATGTCGATCACATGTCCCATGTGTGTCCATACTTTTCATATCCATACAAACCCACCATGGAACATGTGTATCCATATGACACTGTCCTGGAACCCACCTCGGCCTATTCTCCCTATATAATCAATCCCGAGTTGTGTGAGTCCCCGAGCTATTCGTGGAGGCCTGATCACCCTTCCACGCAATACGTATCCCAACCCGATGTTGTGGATCCTCACACATTCCAACAGTCGTCACGGCAACCTTGTGCACTCACTCACGATCAGTTTCCTCACTACGCACCCACTGAATTTCAACCAATTGTCCATCACGAAAGCGATCCTTTCGTGTATGATGAACTTGGCCCCACTCCACACACTTCATATGAGTATTCTCCATATACTCTCGGTTATAGCGAGTTGTGTCCACCTCAACCACCACCACCACCCATCATTCCACCAACACCTTCATCCACATCCACTCTCGAAACCCTCGTGCAAAAGTTCATACTTGAGCAAGAGAAAGCCACTCAAATTTAAACTCAAGCTCTCCAAAGGCTTGAACAAATGTTAAATGAATTGGAGTGTGAGCGAGAGTCGGATATTCCCATAGCCCCACCCATCGTTGCTACCAAGTGTGACGATGATGTGTCCCCTTGTGACACGAATTTTGAGTGTGACCAACCCTACCACGTCGAGAATCTCGAAGTTGAGACCATCCCATGGTCCGGGTCCCAAGTCGACAATTGTGCTGAGTTACCTTTAGATAGTGAGACTGATCCAATTCCACCATATCCCAATGAACCCCACCTTGCGGTTCCTGTTCCCACTCCCGTCATATTCAAAAAAATGCCCGAGTCTACACCTATCGAGCTTCACCCTTGTGTTCCCAAGGAACCAATTTATCCTAGGTTAGCTCCGGCTACGAGTGCTCACCATTTTCCCGAGATAGAATCCGTGATAGTTCCTAACTATCCGGATATGGATGATGTCCCACCATTCATGGCTCCCTTTGAGCCTGATATTTTTAGTGATTCCTCTATCTTAGATCTTGGTGCCTCGTCTTACCCACCCACCCCATTTACCGATGCTACTATTGTGGAGAAGTTGATCACTCCATCTTTAGAAACCACACTCCCTTGTGAGTATTCCTTTACTCCTCCCAATGAGTGTGTGTGTCCCACGCTTGAGTTGGATCATCTTCCTCCACCGTTTATCCCACCCGATACACCATTTATCCCACCCGACCCACCCATTGCTCCTTCCACCCCACCACCTGGTTTGGATCTTGATTTTTCACATTTCAAGTTTCCATTGACATTTTTAGATCCTCACCTAAAACCATCCTCCATCCACGAGAGTATTTTTGGTGCTACTCTCCACTCCCGTGACACCGAGCTTGTTCCTCCATGCACACCACTCTCTTGTGATGTTGACTTTTCCCATCCACAGCTTCCTGGTGTGTCACGACGCGACCATTATCATCGCCCATTCATAGAACGGTCATGTGATTTTTATGAGGCATATCCCATTACAATTTCCATACCATTTCGCCTCCCTCACCAATTAGAGCACTATGCTTATAGGGCCCTAGTTGCCCTCACCTTTACGCTCAACAAGGCTCGAGACCGATGCCTCTTCAACTTTACCCTTTTTCCCACCCGCCCATGGTCCACCGATGCTTTGCATCGTGTGATGCACTTTGCCATACAGGTGCATTGACCATTTTAGCCTCTATCCAGCAAGACTGACGCTTCAGTCTTGTTTGGGGGTGATTCTCATCACCCGATTCTTCTGCTGCCCTGCGCTTTCATAGATCCTATCTTTAGGGTGAGAATGGTTCAGTCTGGCTGAAGACATTAAACTTAGCGCTACCGGGAGGCAGCCCACGTTTCTTGTACTAGTCTCATCCTGTTTGGGGGTGGTGTTTCACATCACCCAATGCTTTATCATGCTTATAGACTTGTACACATTTTTTCTCTTATCTTTTACTCAGGTTTATTCTTGGATTCACATGTCCACTTCATTAGCGGTTCATTCTGGTAATCTCTTTCCTACCTTATGCTCTCAATTTTAAAAATCATTTTACTTAACATTGAGGACGATGTTCCTTTTTGTTTGGGGGTGGGGAATTTTATCAAAATCGTGCCTCTTTTGAAAAATTTTGATTTTTAAACCTGATTTTTAAAATTTCGTGTAGTTTCTTTCATCTCAATCATTGATGTGAATTTTCAATCATCCATCTTTTCAAGTCTAGGAATAAAGCTAGAGAATATTTTTTTCTAAATAGCTTATGTAATACATAACAAGGCATTTTGCACCATGAATTTCTAGACTCAACAAAAATTTGCGCACTTATCACGTCATTACGTTTAGAGTTGAAGAGTACTATAATTCTAAAGAGAACCTTAAGGATCACTAGTAGAGACTTTAGCTTGTGAGATTTGTGCCTTTCACCCTTTTTGAGTGTTTTACGCAATCTCCGAGTCACAAGTTGATTCAACTTCTTTTGGGACCGCACTTAAATTGTTGTCTGATCTCATTTTCTTTCATAAAAATTTGGCTTGATCACTGAGAATGACATTTTTTTCGAGTTGTAAGAAACGCGTGTCTTAAAATTTGTCCCGAATACTAGATTTTCATCCATACACTTACCACTTTTCCATACACCATTTACCATTCACTTCACCTATGTTCTTCCATATTTCCATATATTCCCCACACCATCCATTTATCATTCCACTCATATATCATCCATTGTGTTGATAAAAAGAGTGTGATTCAAATGTAAATGTCTTCATTGATAGTTTGAAAAGTGAGAGAAAAAAAAGAAAAAAAAAGAAAAAAAAAGAAAAAAAAAGAAAAATAAAGAAAAAGAAAAAGAAAAAGAGAAAAATAGCAAAAATAAAAAATAAAAAAAAAAAGAGAAGAAAAGAAAAATAGCAAGAAAAAAAAAGAGAGAAAAAAAAAGAAAGAGAGTTCTAGTTAGTTTTGAAATAAAGACATTTGTTCTTGTAGTGTATACACTCTTCTATCGCATCCATTTTTCATCCATTTCACATCGCATATCCACCATCCATCCATCATATCATCATCCCATCCTATCCCACCTCATCGCATCCCACTTATCCCATTTCATTTACCCCCTCACCCATATACATCCACATTTCCCCTAGGTGTTCGGGCAAATGAAATTCAACGTGGTGAATAACTCGACGTTCTCACTATAGTGATTAGCATTCTTTCATGAGATCATTTTTCTTTCTTATTGTTCGTTCTTTCTTATGCGTGTGTGAGACGTTTGAACTTGCTTACATTTACTCACCTCCTCACACACAAGAGCAATACACTACCCATATCTCGAGAGTTCGTTTGAGAGAGTTATATCTAGTGAGATTTGAAGTTGAAGCGTTGATTCCGATAAGGCAATCTAGGAATTACTCTTATGATACTCGACCCGTTTTGACTGATTCACACTACACACGTTGAGTTCTAAGAAGGATGTGCCTTGAGTATTTACTTAGCTTAAACTTTTTACACATTTCTAGCTTGTATTCCTGAAATCATTTTTCTTGTGATGGATTGTGCGATTATTCTATGTCTAATAAGAGATTGACTGCCTTTCAATAAATTTTTGCAAATAAAGAATTTTGTGGGTATATTCCCTGCAAACCCCCACGAGACACAACTCGTCCTGTAGGGAAACCTATAGGTTTAAAGGCTTGTTGCACATGCTAAGTGCAATCGCAAGTGCCCGCGAAAGTGGTACACTTTTGGTTACTTATCTTTCTCTTTCTCTCTATCTTATTGCTCGAGGACTAGCAACGCTCTATTTGGGGGTGGTGTGATAAGCACCCAAAACTGTACAATTTATACCCCAAATAGATGTACTTTAGTTGCTAATTCTCGACAATATGGGTCTTATGCGCTTAATTGTTCAATATGCAGGCTTAATGCACGTTGCGGTGTTCAAACGCGTATTTCAAGGCAATTGTGCATTTTATGGTGCTAATACCCTTATCCTGTACCCCAATTACCTCTCCCGTACCCTTACCTGAACCCTTACCCGAGCCTAAACCTAGCCTAAACCCCGTGAGTGTCTAATTTGTCCCTTTTATTACTTTTTTTAGATTTTTAGTTTGTGTCATTTTAATTTTAGGTTTATTTTAGAATTTTTAGATTTTATTTTCTATTTTATTTTTATTAATATAAGTTTATTTTATTTTAATTTTTATTAGCTTTTAGTTTAGTTTTATTTTATTAGGATTAGTTTTAGGAGTTCATTTTATTATATTTTATATTTTTTTTAGGACTTTAGTTTTCATTTAATTTTATATTTTTATTTCTTTTATTTTATTTTAGTTTTTTTATAGCTTAGGATTTTATTTTTTTAGTTTTATTACTTTTATTTTTATTGTTTTTACTTTATTTTATTTTTAGTTAGATTTGATTTTTTTAGTTTTAATTTTATTTTAAGTCTTAGTTTTTATTAAGGGTTCAAATTAAACACACCACACAAACACACTTTCACCCTAATCCTCACCATATTTCCCATACACCTCACACACCCAATACCCCCCTCCATCTTCTTCCCTACACCACACTTTTCTCTCTCTATCCTCCATAACTAAAAACCCACCACCTCCACTCTCTCTCCTTACACCTACCAGCACCCTCAACCTCACCTGAAAACCACTCCTCCGTTTACCCCCGTCGGACCTACGATCTCCCCTCTCGGCGAACCACAACCTTCTCCAACCTCTCCCCGTCGGCGACTCCCCTACCCAGGTCGGCGATCATCCCTGCCTTCTGCCGGCCTGTCTCGACCTCCTCGCTACACCTCCAGCCGCAGCCACCGCGATCCGACCCACCGGAACCCCCTCTCACATCTCCTCGCAATCCCTGCGACCTCAAACCCGGAATCCCAGCAACCCCTGCCGGCGAAACCCAACTCCGGCGTCATGAACCTCTCCCCGCCGGCGACATCCCTCTCCGACCCATATCCGGGTATGCCCCATTTTCTAACCCCATACCCGAAAACCTCGGTTCAATCCTCCAAACTTGCAACACAATTCCCATCTCACGTTTTCATCACCTGTTAACAAACCAAAGCCATGACCAAGTCAACCAAATAAAGCCACATGCCAATTAAACCCACTTTTAAACCTTTTACCCATATTACCCCCAACTAACCTTTATCCCCTTTTTTCCCAAATTACCCCCATGTGCACCTAAATCTGATTTTTTATTCCCTCACCCCTCACCCATATATCCTCATACCTCACACCCCTCATGTGCACATCCTTATTTTACCAATTTAACCCTTAGCTCCAATTGCATATAAGAGAATACCTCAAGTCCATTTGAAGTGGAATAAAGAACTAAGTAGAGAGAAAATTCTAGAGAGAGAGATAGGTTAGTTTAGAAAATAAATTAGGTAGAATATTTTTGTAAATAATTTTTGTTTTTATATTTGTGAGAAATTAATTGTTGAGTGATTCAAATGAGTGTTTGTATGTAATTGAATATGGTGGAAAGCTCACTTTGAATGGATGTTGCTCACTTTTAATGGAGGATTAGAGTCCAATTTTGCAAATCAAGGAGACTTGTTTGAAGATTTGTCCTCTTACCCTTCTATTTTATTTGTTTATGCCTTTGATTATTAATTTGTCATATTTCATACCATGTTAGGGTAAAACCCCTTTCACGGGGTGGGGTGAAACCCTTATTTGATATTATTAAGAGTTCAAATTAAACACACACACACAAACACACTTTCACCCTAATCCTCACCATATTTCCCATACACCTCACACACCCAATACTCCCCTCCATCTTCTTCCCTACACCACACTTTTCTCTCTCTATCCTCCATAACTAAAAACCCACCACCTCCACTCTCTCTCCTTACACCTACCAGCACCCTCAACCTCACCTGAAAACCACTCCTCCGTTTACCCCCGTCGGACCTACGATCTCCCCTCTCGGCGAACCACAACCTTCTCCAACCTCTCCCCGTCGGCGACTCCCCTACCCAGGTCGGCGATCATCCCTGCCTTCTGCCGGCCTGTCTCGACCTCCTCGCTACACCTCCAGCTGCAGCCACCGCGATCCGACCCACCGAAACCCCCTCTCACATCTCCTCGCAACCCCTGCGACCTCAAACCCGGAATCCCAGCAGCCCCTGTCGGCGAAACCCAACTCCGGCGTCATGAACCTCTCCCCTCCGGCGACATCCCTCTCCGACCCAAATCCGGGTATGCCCCATTTTCGAACCCCATACCCGAAAACCTCAGTTCAATCCTCCAAACTTGCAACACAATTCCCATCTCACGTTTTCATCACCTGTTAACAAACCAAAGCCATGACCAAATCAACCAAATAAAGCCACATGCCAATTAAACCCACTTTTAAACCTTTTACCCATATTACCCCCAACTAACCTTTATCCCCTTTTTTCCCAAATTACCCCCATGTGCACCTAAATCTGATTTTTTATTCCCTCACCCCTCACCCATATATCCTCATACCTCACACCCCTCATGTGCACATCCTTATTTTACCAATTTAACCCTTAGCTCCAATTGCATATAAGAGAAGACCTCAAGGCCATTTGAAGTGGAATAAAGAGCTAAGTAGAGAGAAAATTCTAGAGAGAGAGATAGGTTAGTTTAGAAAATAAATTACGTAGAATATTTTTGTAAATAATTTTTGTTTTTATATTTGTGAGAAATTAATTGTTGAGTGATTCAAATGAGTGTTTGTATGTAATTGAATATGGTGGAAAGCTCACTTTGAATGGATGTTGCTCACTTTTAATGGAGGATTAGAGTCCAATTTTGCAAATCAAGGAGACTTGTTTGAAGATTTGTCCTCTTACCCTTCTATTTTATTTGTTTATGCCTTTGATTATTAATTTGTCATATTTCATACCATGTTAGGCTAAAACCCCTTTCAAGGGGTGGGGTGAAACCCTTATTTGATATTATTTTAGTTTAATTAGCTTGCTTACTTGAAATATCCCTTTGAATGTTAATTTTGATCCCTCACCCTTAGATTTACGCCTCGAGAGAGGGTAAATGATTTTCGAGAGAAAATCGAAATTCTAGTGATAATACCCATTTTAGATTCGGACTAGAGATAGGGGTTTCTTAAGTGGGGTATTATCATTTCAATTTCAACTCTAAATTTAATTTCTAAGATTGACATAAATTCTAATTGATCGATCCTAGCGGGTGATTAATTAAAAGGAGTGTTGATCTAATTTTCTAGAGTTGTGAGGTGTTAATTTTAATTTTCTAAAAGATTACTATTCTAATTACACTTGCAACGAGAGTTGGTTTGTAATTTTAATATTACTTTGGGAGAATTCAAATAATTGAATTAATTAATTAGAATAATTAAAATTTGTGGTGTAATCCCACTCCTTGATTGTTCTCACAATTATTTTCCTCACTTTATCTTTTATTTTAGTGTTAGACTTTATTTTTCATTTTAGTAAATTTCTAGTTAGTTATTTTCATTTAGTTTAGTTTAGTTTAGATCTCACCTCACCCTATTGTTTTAATATTGAAAAAGCTAAAAAAAATTAGAAAAGTGAAAAAGAACAAAAAAAAAAAAAATAGTGAATTACAATTGAATTTGTTCCATTTGCTTTACTCCCTAGATAGTGGATTGACATCCTTACTTACCTTTATACTTGAGTTTATTATAATTTGTAGGTACATAAGGTTTTGACTAGCTTGGCTTTCAACAACAACGACATACATATACGCAAAAGTCACGTTATCACATTCATTTGGGTTTTATCCGAATTGTGGATATTAAAATGGATGATTCTGAATATTACTTAAAGATATTTAGGTAATATATGAATGTGATGCTATTGATATTACTGTGAGTTGTTAATTCAGTAATTTAAATTTTTAGTCAGACGCGGTATGGGACGTGTCGGAACTAATTTGTTAAATTAAAAACATATTTTTACATCAACCTTATAGTCAGTTCGAGTGCGTCGTTGCGTCCGTAAGGGTTGAAATAGTCAGAAAAGTCTATTTCGATGTTAGTTTTGGGTTTCGGGTCATTAGGAAATGAAAGGACAATAAAAAAGGGTATTTTGGTCATTTTTACAAGGGGATGAATAGTGATTTTGTATTTTATCTTATTATAAGTATTTGGAAATTAGTTGAACGTGGGTTCATTCATCTCTTCTACACAAAATTGAAAGGTCATCTTCTTAGAGAGAGTGAAAGGTTGCTTGGGAAGAGAAAAACTTGTTTGGAAAGGAGGAGAACCAAGGGTCAAAGGTTACCACCACCAACCACCACCGGAAGTTGGCCGGAGAAGGGGAGAACCACCTGTGATATTCAACCCCAAAGGATCAGACCTTCATTAGAGGCAAGTGTTTCATAAGTTTGTATATTGTCCATGTTAGAATAGTTATAAAAAGAGATGATTTTGCATGTTTGGAAGATAATGAAGAGTTGTTAATGGATTTTTTAAAAATGGAAGTTTATAGGAATCAAACTCATGTTGTAGGTAGATAGTAATCTACGAAATAATCATAAATCTGTTGAAGAAATGCTGAGAATCAATGGTGTGTTCTTGAAGATATCATGTATATAATTTTGTGGAAAAAAAAGGTTCAACACATGCTTTTAATTCAAACTCTTGATGATTCTAGGATGTTTACAACATTATAAATCATTCATATATGTTATTATATCATGTAGTAAGGTTTATAAGGAATTTGGGTAGTTAATATGAAGGTTTGAATGATCAAAAGTGATTAAACTCGTAGTAGAAGAAATGTAGAAAAACTGGGCCGTTATCTGGGCGATCGATCGATCGACCCCCTGCCTTCGATCGATCGACCTCCCCAGAATTCCTATAGTTGTTTCTTTTTAATGTTTGTTCTTATCCCAAACCTTTATTTAGATCTTTGGTGATTATTAATTGGATATTATGGGACTTAAGGAAGGTCAGTAAGCCCTAAATAAGAATCGAAATAATTTGATTGGGATTTAATTGATTTAGAATGATGTTAATTAAATTGAAAGAAATTTCAGTTACTAGATTCATGTGTTGGATTCTAATTGGTATTCATGAGGATTAAGGATAAGTCCAGTAGGGGAGATTTAATATAACACCTAGGTAGCCTTAGGATTACAATTTGAATATCAAGGACTGAGTTTAAGCTCAATATTGATTGCACAAGGAGTGAGTATAGTACAAGCGCTTAGTGGTATGGCTCCTGGATAGAGATGGGAGTTCAGACCACATTTGGTTGAAATAGGGGATGAGGTTATCCCGATTGTGTATTTGAAGTTGACGGACCTCCACGACCGACAAAGCTAAGTAGTAGTGTATTGGAGGGGTTCCTCATTTGGATTTCACTTTGCGAGATGCTCCGCGCATGAACCTTAACGACGTCGGGAGTGAAGAGATGTTATAAAATGCGAGGATGTTGATTTTGTTGATAATTCATATAGTGTGAATGAAACACTATAGACTATGAGCCATGTGATGATGGTATTCAATCCTAGTTGATAGAAGATGTGTTTATAAGAGATTTGAAACTATCAGTTTTAACCCTAATTAAGAGAGTTTAATTCGTAGTAATTCAGGAGATAAGATGAGATGGACCAGTAGGATATTTGTGACTTCTTACTGAATAAATATATTGAGGAAAAACCTATTTGAACCTTGAGTAATGAGTGAGGCTCGGGGATAATTAAATTAAAGAAGTAAAGTCATAATATTTTAATACGTAGGATTGAAAGAGAGATAATGCTACATATGGGAATTATCTTAGGGTAATGTGGGTACCTTGTTGATATTATATAGGTAGATGATAATGCCTATTTGATTGATGATTTATGTGTATGACATACCTAGCTTACTTGCTATCGATGGGGAGGTTTGAGCGTGAGGGCAGTCATATCTTGATGAAACCATGGGATCTTTGATTTGTCTCTCAAGAACATAGGTCTATGAAAGACATATCGAGGAGTTGATAAGTCCGCTGACTATGGGAACGTAGGTATGTGCGTGTCCCGTGGGTATGATAACTATGTTCGCCTCCAATTTTTGTGTTGTTGTTTGTGATTCGAGGAATCCTTACCGAACCTTTAGTCCCCTATTCGGCGACCAATGATATTGGGACATGATAGCAGAGTAATGCATTGCACCGCAGTTGTGATCCGAGGTGCTGTATTATATATGTATATATATATTATGAATTAATGAATGTATATAGTGGTTAAATCAATCTACTGTGTGATAATTGTAGATAACGGTGAATGGAGAAAGAGAATGGAATTAAGTTAATGAATGTTTATTCTTAAAGATTTGAAAAGATTAATTCATATTAATGAGAAATTATTCATATTAATGAGAAACGATTCATATTAATGAGAAAAGTATATGAATGATTATACAACGTATGGTATAGGACATACGAGGTTATGATATGGGATGGAATCATATTATGGAAACTAGTGAGGAGGAATCATTAACTAGGAGGTTACTAGGAAACGTTAAGTGTGCACTCTAGATGAGAGGTGATAATAGCAAGTGAGAGTTGGATACTAACATGTACATAATAAATATTTTATTCCACTTGTTAAATAATTTTTGTTTTCAAAATCATTTTCACATCGGGCTCTGACCCGTTTCCTTGCATATTCTCTTTTCTATTGTACCTTCTATATCAGGTGTCCAGCAGTAGGGACGCCTACCTTAGAGGATTATGATGAGCTATGGAGCTATGGATTATTGCTTAAACGCCTATCTTCATTTGATTCACAGTATTCGTATAGTTAGGGCATGTCACCCAAAGGAATTTAGTTATCTCTTCTATGTGAGTCAAATACTCTTGTATTCGTGTCATTTTAATACATTTTCTATTGCTTGGATTACTATATTAAATTATTATGTGGGAATGTTTATTCCAATTGCATTTAAATTCTTTTGAATTATCTGTTCAGTTATTAGTGTTTTAGAATAATATGTGTAGTGTTATTCGTAAACTAAAAGTGGATATTGATGAAATTAAAATTTGGAAAGTTTTTAACACCAGCTTAATTGGGTATTGGGTGAGTTGTAAATATTTTCGACACTGATGCTAAGAATGAGCCAACTGTATATTCTGTTTTAATTTGGTGTGGGACTGGCCACCCGGTATTTAATTAGGCGGGGTGCTATAGAAAATTTGAAGACTTTATTTTTATAGGTAGACCTATAAAATATTCATAGATCTTAATACTTTAACCAATATCTCCACCCAAAGATATTTAAACTTGAGACAAAGGAGGTGGTTAGATTTAATCAAAGATTATGATTGTACAATTAAGTATCACCCCAGAACGACTAATCTAGTGGTCGATGCCCTTAGTAGGAAATGTTCCCATAGTTCTTTATGAATTAGACACCAAGAGGCATCTTAAGGGACATAGAGACTTTGGAAATTTTGATTTTAAACCATTGAAGCTGCGGACATTTAAGCGCCCTTGTTGTGGAACCTTGTTTGATTGAGAAAATAAATTTTGGAATTACTCAACCTTATATTTAACAAAGTTAAAGGCAAGATTAATAATCCAAAACACCTTAATGACGAAACTCTTATTTGTAAAAACAATGGTTTGACACAAGGAGTGTAAAATCACACAGAAGAATAGATTTGATATTTAAAGTTCTTGGTAATAAAAACTTTAACAAAATAAAGTTTATTAAAACAATTCAAGTTAGGAAGCATGTCAGAGTTAAGATCACACAAAGAGATTTAACCACCCAGATTTTACCGTGGTAAAACCTCAAAGTTAAGGAAACATAGGTGATGACCTCTACGCCACAAATAAATCCACTAAAAATAGAAATATGGTTACCAAGTTCAAACATGCAACAGGACCAAAATAAGAAAGAAATATTCCTAAAATATTGAGCTCCACCTCTAGGTAATCTTTCTGATCCAGCAAGCTTTGTTCAAACCACCAGTCCAGTAGGGTCGTTATGTAGACTTATTAGTCATGTTCTCTAGAGAACAACCACACATAAACTATGTGAAGTGTATGAAACAGCGTAAGTTTAATATAATCTAGTCTAGATGAATATGCAAGATACTTACACACACACACTTAGGTTATAAACACTCTAACCAAATTACAACCTGAATCTAACGGACGAGATCTAAACAACTTATATCAAGAAATATCTTAAAATATTTTAGATGTGGTAACAGCGATAAAAATAGATGTAATATGATATATACAAGAAACAGATTTTAAAAGATATAAAATTAGGTTTTCTAAAATTCCAGATCTAAACTCGAAAAATTATATTTTATATATTTTATTTCAAAATTGGAAAAATATAGATCTAAGGAAATAAAGAACATGCAAATCAAGATCCAGAACGAAATACCAGAGTATGTAAAAAATGTTTAGAATATAGTTTTAGATCTAGTATTTGTAACAGGACTCAATTCTAGTGTGTTGAAAATATATCACAATGTTAAAATCATGATTTTACAAATAAAAATCAAGATCTATACACATAAGCGAAGGATCTTTTAAGGAGAACTACACTTCAAAGGAGTCTAAAACTCTAACACTCAAACTTGTTTAGAAAACCCTCGAAACAATATTACATAGCAAAATGTTTTTTTCTCTCTTTTTCTCTCAAGGTTTTTTCATTGAAAATATTTTCTCTCAATATCTTCTATCTATTTTTCTCTAAAAATATTTTCTCTTGAAAGTTTCTCTCTTAAAACTCTGCTCTATCTTTTTTCTTTTCTCTCTCTCTCTAATTGAGCCAAAAACTAAATGTTTAAGATGAAAAAGTCTTTGATAAAAAAACTACAGAAGGATCTAAAAGGCTTTAAGTGAACCAACGGTTGTGATCAAATGTACCGAATGAAGGATAATACAATTCTCCAAAATAAAGCGTACAAGGTAAGACTAAGGGTAAAAAATGATTAACGGATAAATTGTTTTGATGTTAAAAGGAAATTCACGGGGATCATCTTTCCAAACTCTCAGAGCCATAGCTAAAATCGATCCAACAGTCCATGATGTGCTTTAAATATGCAAGATGAAACAAACACAAGTCTGTCCAATTAGAATAAAGCAGATGTTACCCACTAATAATTAAAATAGTTACTGGTTAAAGTACATGCCAAATTTAAAAAAGATACCCCCAAAAAGTTTTAAAACCAAATTAAAAATGTGTTATTTAATGAAAAGTTTTGATTTTAAATCAAATATAATTTTAAAAAATATTTAAAAACTATATAAAATCATAAAAAATTATATTAATACCTAATATGTATGATGTGCTATGTGTGTCCTATTTGTGTGCATCTTATACCTTCTTACCATACTTGGATATGGTTGAATTGGTGAGGATGCCTTCTTTGAAGTATACTACCATCTTAAATTTGACCACTTACCCATTGAGGCTCTCAACTCTAAAAAATAAACTTTTATCTTGATATCCAAACTAGATGAAATACATACTCCTAGTAGGTTTATTGGATAGGATGTTTTAATTTCCCCCATTGGATATTAGAGAAAAAAATCCTTAGAGTACATCAAGGATACTTGTAGACAAAAACAATACTAATCCTATATAAATTCTATCTACTCTTTTCCCTCCCAAGAACCGAAAATAAGAGGAAGAAAAAAAAAATACAAAACTCAACTACAATACGGACCAATACTCTAAATCTGGTAAGATGTAGTACAATGCCTACTTAAAAATACTCACAATATAACATGCTAGTCTAATTTGAATTCAAGTCTATAGTTAATCCTCAGAATGAACTCAAACCCGTCTCCTATATTTTGTCTCAAATAGACATTGGGCAAATAAGAAAGAGAGTATATATAAAAAGAATAACTACCAATCAAATAATAACAATGGGTCATATTTGGTGTCTCCTACATTAACAAGTCACAAGAGGCATCCTTTGTCATTTATGAAACATCCGTACCCTAAATCCTCAAAGACATATTATAAGTGGGCATGTAAATCGGGTTGGGTGACCTGGGCTTTGGATAGCTTAGGATAGAGCCAAAAAATTTTAGTCATTTATCAAGCTCGAGCTTAACCCGAATTAAAATAAGAACCATAGGCTCAGGCTCGGCTCACCAAACTCACGGGCTTTTGGCCCATTTTCAAACAGGCCGGATTTTAAATATGAAAAATGTTTTAATTTAAAAATATTTTAATTTAAAAAATCAGCACACTCTTAGTTTTAAAATGTTTAAAAAAATCAGCACACTTTTTTAGTTTAAAAAATCAACACACTCTTAGGTCAAAAATCTTTACACAAATCAACACACTTTTAGTTTTAAAATGTAACACCTCACATGCTCAAGAGGACACGTGACGTGCTACTGCGATAAAAACTAAGCTAAAACCATC
This sequence comes from Sambucus nigra, assembly GCA_949130495.1. Classification (NCBI taxonomy): domain Eukaryota; kingdom Viridiplantae; phylum Streptophyta; class Magnoliopsida; order Dipsacales; family Adoxaceae; genus Sambucus; species Sambucus nigra. Next base: position 431,434,519 of record OX422217.1, on the reverse strand, counting down.
CAAAATAAGTATAGAGCATCTAAATTCCACGATTTAGATATAACAAAACCACAATTCTTCTATTTCCACAATAATGATTTACAATAATGTTTCTTCCAAAATAGACAATTCTCCAACAAAAACTACACAACTAATTTATACATAAAAAATAAATCTTCCAATTCAAGCTCTAAAATAATTCTCCAAAATAGTCCATAGCATCCCAATCCAAGTTGGCCTGTCTCTAAAAGAAAATACGGGGAACTACATAATATGACAGGAATAGATGCTAAAAAATAAATAGCACGCTGAATAAATCGCAACAATACGAATCTGCATATACTAATCAAATGAAATACTCAAGCATTGTATCAATATTAATTTCACAACAACACATCAATCGGTCACCAGGCCTCACCTCAGCTCCCCTAGGCATCTCAAAGCCATATAATGGTTTTTGGACTATTGGCTGGTGCCCATTCTCCATGTCATATTAAAATCTCATGATAATATGCTCAAATCAACAACATAATATATCTCAATGAATCAAATAACAGATTCCAAAAATTTTTCAGGATTCCAATGAATATCACAATTCAACATGAGTCCAATTGATACAGAAAAAAAACGGAATACTCTTGAGAGAATTTAGGAGCATATTGGGTAAGTCTCGTACCTCAAAATCATCACATGAATCGTCAAATAAATTTCAGCCTCAAAATCTAATCGCACCATCATGTTCCTCTCGCGAAAATAATCAAAACTCGTTCTAGCCCAAACTCGAGAAAACACAAAATAAGCCTTCAAATATTGAGTCAAACACTTGATTAAGTTTGGCGCTAAAGTTTGTAGATGAAAATGAAAAAATTTGGAGAGGTCTTCAAGTTGAAAAGTACATGAAAAAATGATTTGAAAAGCCAAGCCACGAATTTATTGTGATATATAAAGGATTAAGAGTTTGATTAAGAAAAAAGTTTTAATCAGATACAAATACTAAAATAAATATTTCGGACGATCGAAAAGTTGGAATTGGCTAAAATTTGGGACCATAGTAGCTGAAGACGAGAGAAAGTTGCACAAAAAAATTCAGCTCAATCGGACAGTCAAATATTTTTATTAATTTTTTTTTCTAGAGAATTTTATGTTTTGAGGACTCTTAAAGAGTTTTATGTTTTAAGGACTCTTCTAAACGGCCCAAGACTTATATATACTCATATTAAAAGTCTTGTAATCTAGCTTTTCGAATTCTGAAAATACAAACCAACATATTTAATTAAAAAAATAATTAAATCCAAAATTTTATTTTCTCTAATTTCTGAATTAATTAAATAATTAATTAATAAAAACATGGGGTGTTACAAAAAATGTTCAAAAAAATCAACGCACTTTTTAGTTTAAAAAAATTAGGACACTCTTAGTTTAAAAATGATTAAAAAAATCAGTGCACTTTTAAAGTTCAGAAAAATCGGCACACTTTTTTAGTTTACAAAAATCATCACACTTTTAGATTTAAAATGTTAAAAAAATCAGCACACTTATTTCAAGTCCAATCAGTGATACATACACACTTTTAGTTTAAATCAGTTATGCATTATGCATACATGCACAATTTCAAGTCCAATCTTTAAACCAGCACACTTTTACTCTAAATCAGTGATGCATACATACAGACTTTAAACCAACACACTTTTAGTTTGCATCAGTGATGCATCATGCACTAAATCAGCACTGTGTCCAAAATAGTGGACAAAAAGTGGGGAAAAATTAGCACTTTAAATCAGCAAACTATCCAATCTTGTGTCCAAAATACAACTAAATCAGCACACATTTAGTTTACATGGCTAAAACATTCTTGTGTCCCAAAGAGTGGATAAAAAATGGATAAACTGTCCAGCTCCTCACACCACATATAATATTTGAGTTCGGGCCAGGCCCAAATCGGGCTTCACATTGCTATGCTCAAGCTTTGATCGAATAACAAACGGGGTTACGAATTTGGCTCAAGCTCCACTTGGCTCAAATTCTCTTAAATCTCGACCCGAATTTATTGGGTCGAATGGGTGGGCTTCGGGCTTTCTCCGCTCAATTTATAGGCCTAATTATAAACATGATATCGACTGGCAGATATGATAGATAGTGTAGAAAATTAATATAGAACTATCATCCTAATAGATTTCCTTTAAAATTCAAATCAGATGTTATCAAGTGGCTTAGTAAACAGGTATGCTAATTGTTTCTCAGTTTGTAAATATTTGATAAGTAGTTCTTTATATTCAACTAAATCGTGAATTGAGTGATGTCTAATTTTAATGAATTTAGTCCTAGAGTGCTATACGCAATTTTTGAATATATTAACGGCACTCTAGTTGATATTCAACAATACAATATTCACTAAGCATTTTTTTAATCCATAACAATTGAGCACAACAATTACATGTACTTATATACTCAGACTCAAAATTGGATAAAGATATGCAATTTTATTATTGACTGCTCTAACCAACCAGGTTGTTCCCTACGTGATAACAAGCACATGAGGTACTCTTACTATCATCAGAGCACCCTACCCAGTTAGCATCAGCATATCCAAATATAGTGTTGGAAGCATCCTTAGTATACCATACCAAATATCTTATTTTAGAGTGCCCTTAACATACTTAATAATACATTTAATACACATTAAATGGAACTAGTTAGGTGCACATTAATAATGTGCCCAAACACATACGACATACATAATATTCGGTCTAGAGGTTTTTAAATATAGCAAGATACCTTTCATGCTTTAATATAGAGTAGGATCAACACTTTTTCGATTTTCGTCTTTTGATATTTATGGGTGGTACTTATAGGATTTAATGCTATTTTCAAATCATCTAAACCAAATTTCTTAACCAAATCATTCACATATTTAGTTTTAGATATGAAAAAATCATCACTCATATGTTTAACATGTAAACCAATAAAGTATTGCAACTCCCCCATAAGCAACATTTGGAACTCCCAATGCGCAATTTTTTTTAAATCATTAACTTGATGCTGGGAAGTGGATCCAAAAACAATGTCATCTACATTAATTTACGCAATTAGATACTCTTAGTTAATTTTACAAACAAATAATGTATGGTCATTTCTACCACAATCAAACCCTTTATTAACTATAAAGGTTGGGATGTCTTCATACTAGGCCCGGGGGGTTTGCTTTAAGTGTATAGAGCCTTCTTCAATCAGAACACATGATTCGGGTGAGATGGATCAATAAATCCCTTAGGTTGTTCAACGTATACTTCCTTAATTAGAATTCCATTTTAAAAGATGAACTTTAAATCCATTTGATAAGGTTTGAATTGTAATTAACATGCTACTGCAAGGAGAAGGTGAACAGACTCGAGCTTTATTGCCAGAGCAAAAGTATCTTCAAAGTATATTTCCTCAATCTAAGAGTATCCTTACGCGGCCAAAATGGCCTTGTTTATAATGATTACCCTTGATTTGTCCCTTTTATTTCTAAAAATCTAACTGGAATTGATAACCTTTTTATTATTTAACAGGGGAACAAGAAACCAAATGTCATGACTCTTAAACTGGGCTAGCTCTTTCTGCATGGCATCATACAGTAAAAGTCATTTAAGGAATTATTTGAAATCTTTAGTTATACTTGAAAAACAAATCATGCAAATTTAGCCATGTTTTGAAGTTGTGATCTTAATCACAAAGGATCTTCAACGCTGCTAATAATCTTTTCAAAGGGATGGTCTTTAGAAACCCCGGTTGGTACTGTATGGACATTAGTTGGTAATGGATCAATTATTTTTGGTGAGTCAATTTCAAATATAGTTTTAACTCATCCATATCAATTGATTTAGTGACACCATTCCCAGTAGAAGTATCATTAACAACTATGTTAATTGATTCCATAAGAGCTTTGGCACCAAAATTATAGATGAGATAAGCTCTACTATTTTGTGAACATCCAACAAAATACCCGTATCACCTTTGTAGTCAAATTTTAAAAGATTTTTCCTATCTTTACAAATATAACAGATACTCCCAAAGGTTCGAAAGTATTTTAAGTTTTGTTTTTGGTTCTACAATGTTCGTATGAAGTCTATTTAGCATTCTTCCTAAGATAGACACGATTAATAATGTGACACGCTTTCTCGACTGCATCAACTCAAAAGTATTTTGCCAGATCCTTAGCATTTAACATCACCTGAGCCATTTCTTTGATAGTACTATTTTTTCCTTTCAGCTAAACCATTTTGTTGTGGAGTTTTAGGAGCACTAAACTCGTGTTGATACCAATAATCAAACAAGATTATACTACACCAATTCCTTGAATTCTCCACCTCTGTTACTTCATATATGTGATACTTGGGTATCCTTTTCATTTTCTATTTTTAAACGGATTTAAAAAAATTCTTTGAAGGTATCCAATTTATTTTTCATAAAGGCGACCCAAGTAAAATGTTCAAAATCATCCACAATAACATGGATGTAACTGTTACCATATAAGATAACATTGCGGTAGGAATGATAAGGTCCATTTGGAGAAGTTCTTGAGGATTTGAAGTCATAATATCCTTAACTTATGAGGGGCCTTACTTATTTTACCAACTTGGCAAGGGCTGCAAATAATGTTTTAACATTTTTTGCTTTAGCTAAACCTCTGACCAATTCTTGGGAGATCAATCTACTTAAGATGTCAAAATTAGTATGACATAATCGGTTATGCCACAAATTTAAGTCATCTACTTGTTAACTTATAAGACTCAACACTGGGAATAACTGTGGGACAGTTATCCTGAATCATGTTTCCCGTAAGATTACGGTTACCATATTTATTTAAAATTTTGAATTTTTGAAAAAGTAAGTGTATGATCAGAATCACAAAATTGAGATGTACTTAGAATATTGGCTTTTAAGTATTAGGAAAACATCATTAAGGATCGATAAACCCTCCTTTTAAAGTGTTCTTTTACTGATGATTTGGGATGAGACTCCACCACCAAAGAGGACATTACCTTTTAAGAATTTAGACGTGTGTTGATACCAAATTTAATCTACTAACGTGGACCAATAATAACAAGACACGTGGCAATCTACATGGCACAATACCCCGAGGAACTACAACACCCCGAGGAACTACATCATCCCGAGATACTCTAAGTACTCCGAGGAACTCTTGATCAACGAGCAACTAAGGCGGTCCGAACTGCATCTCAGCCGTATCATTAATTACCAGACGGACAACTGTTCAACTATTCATTATATTCTTGACGCACACGCTGCATTAAATGTATTACCCTTTCACATGTATATCATTTAATGTATCGAACCCTTCATGTACAGACTCAAGGCTATAAATACCTTGTATCTCCCTCATTCAAAGGGACCGGAATTTCTTGAGAGAATTTGTAATCAAGAATTCCACAAACACTCAGCAATAACATAACAGTGGACGTAGGCTTTATTCCTAGCCGAACCACTTTAAAAATCTTTGTCTTATTTATTTATCTGTGATTGAAAAATTAGAGCGATCTAGTTTTTTACATCAACAGATTGGCGCCGTCTGTGGGAAACGACTGTTATTATCGTTTTTCATAAAAATCATTTATCACCAATGGCTGATAATCCAGAATCCAGTAATCGAAATGTTGGAAATACTGGAAATCTTCCAAATCCATCTGCATCCCCAGATCTGGCTGGGATTATGACGAATCTGGCTCAAAGACAAACCGCCATGCAAGAATCCATGAGGCAACTCATTCAAACTCTTCAGGGCGGTGCACCTACCTATTCAGGGCAAAGAAGTGATCATAGGCAATCGCAATCTAGACGCACTGGGTCATATCGCAATGAGGAGTCTAATGATTTTTCTTATCAACCTGGGCGAACTTCATCAATACGGGCTTCGGATACAGATCAACGTATCACTCTCTCTCCGGAGAGAACTAGCGCTTTGGAGAGGTTAAGTAGAGTATCTCCTTTCAGTCGGTTAGGACCAAGGAGGAACATGAGTCCACCTAGGGCTCCATCAAGAAGTTTTCGACCACCACCAGGTTTGAGAGAAGGATCTGCGCAATCGCGACCAACCACTCGTCGAGATAAATCTCAGGAAGCTACGTCAGAGCAATCAGTTGCTCGGACTAAACGGCCCGAGGAAGGGAATGAAGCATGGAAAGGTTTCATTCAACGATTGGAGGATAGACTGGGAGAAATGGCTAAGGCAAGAAATCCCTTACAGAGAACTTTTGTTCAAGGAACACCTTTTGTGCAAGCCATTGTGGATTTCCCTACGCCGTCGAAATTCAAAGCACCCGTAGTGACTCCCAAGTACGATGGAAAGACAGATCCCGTACTTCATATAGAACAATACCAAGCTGCTGCAGATATCTACGCTGTCCCCGACGAGATGAGGTGTAGAGCATTCTCGGGAACCCTTACTGGATCTGCACAGATATGGTACAATAATCTTCCTCGGGGTAAGATTTCAACTTTTGTTCAGTTAGCCGAGTTGTTTATTGGCAATTTTTGTTTTGGAGCAAAGCCGGTAAAGCGAGTAGCACACTTGCTAAGTGTTAGACAAAAATCAGGTGAAAGTACTAGAGATTACATAACTCGTTTCAATAACGAAAAGTTGGAAGTCATAGATTATGAAGAAAAGACAGCAATCACTGCTTTGATGAGTGGTTTGCTGCCTAACAAGCTGTATTACACTTTGGCTAAAGATCCACCTAAAAATATGTCGGAGTTGATGGCAAAGGCGGCCAAAATCATGAATGCCGAGGAGGCTATGGCTGCGAAGAAGAGTATGGATAAAGAAGTTAAAGTGGAGGTCGACAATTCTAAGAAGAAAGATCAGAAAAGTAATGGTGGTGACAAATATTCCAAGAATAACAGGATGAAGTTGGAAGCCCTAAAGAAGTATGATAATTATACTCCATTGAAAGTGGGTATTAATCATGTTTTGGAAGAAATCAGGAATAACGAGGAAATCAAATGGCCAGAGAAACTGAAGACAGATCCCGACCTGAGGAATAAGACCAAATATTGCGAATTTCACAAAGATCATGGCCATATGACCAAAAATTGTATAGCCCTTCAGAACGAGATTGAAACACTCATCCGAAGAGGAAAATTATCAAAGTACGTAGATCGCAGGAGTGAGAGGAAGAATGATGATAGAACTAGAGAGAGATCTAGATCTCCTCATCGTGCAGAGGAGAAAAAGAGGAGGGACCATGAAGAGGATCCAGATGAGGACCCCGATCTTCCCAAGAAGCCAAGGAAACCTGAACGAGAGGTATTTTCCATACGTTTTGGGTCATTTGATTGTAATGTTATTACAGGAGGAGATGCAGGAGGAGGAGACCTTACTGCAGAAAGAAAAGCTTATCTCGGAGAGGCTCAAGCTTGTTCATACATTCAGCGAATAAACCTGGCCGAGGATGATCGTCCGAGGAAAGTAAACAAAGAGAAGCTAGTGATTGGTTTTTCAAAAAATGACCTGGCAGGTGTTCTCTACCCTCATGATGATCCGCTGGTGATCAAAATGAGGATGAAGGATGTGGTCATTTCAAGGGTGTTAGTAGACAATGGTAGTTCAGCAGACATCATGTATTATTCATGCTTTGATAGCTTGAATTTAAAATTATCTCAGTTAGAACCTTATCACAGACCCCTTCTGGGTTTTGCTGGCGAGAAAGTTTTTCCACTTGGGACGATCAAGTTGGATATACTCATTGGAACTTGGCCTGCTTGTCGAACGGAAAGAATACGCTTTTTTGTAATGGATAAGAATGTGCAGTCCGCCTACAACATCATCATGGGAAGAGTTGGATTGAAGAAGTTCGAAGCAGTTCCATCTACAGTTCATCAATGTTTGAAATTCCCAATGAATTTTGGAGTAGGAATTATGAAAGGTGATCAAAAAGTAGCTCGGGAATGCTATTATTCGTCGGCCGAGCAAGAGGAACTTGAAGAGTTACAGAAAAAGACTACTACTTACCAAGTGGAGGAAAGCACAGAAATTGAAACTCTTGACCCTAGGGATGAATCTCAACTCGTAAAAGGACAGGTTGTGGAATCTACAGAAATTGTTATCCTGGACGACGAGCATCCTGAACGAATAACTCAGATAGGGTCGTCGTTGGATTTTTCAATAAAACAGGAGTTGATAACTTTCTTGAGAAACAGGAAGAATACTTTTGCTTGGAGTCATGAAGACATGCCAGGAATAGATCCAAACTTCTTATGTCATGAACTCAATGTGAATAAGAAGATCAAACCTGTGAAGCAAAGAAGAAGAGTGTTTAGTCCCGAGAAGAACCAGGCCATACAAGAGGAGGTCGAGAAACTCCAGAAAGCCCAATTCATTGAAGACGTGAAATATCCAGATTGGTTGGCGAATGTGGTGATGGTAAAGAAGAAGAACAACAAGTGGAGAATGTGTGTTGATTTTACTGATCTCAACAAAGCATGTCCAAAAGATCATTTTCCATTGCCCAGAATTGATCAACTAGTGGATGCTACTTCGGGACACGAGCTACTCAGCTTCATGGATGCTTATTCTGGCTACAACCAAATCAAAATGAAACCTGAAGACAAGGAAAGTACTTCTTTTATTACCCCAAGGGGAACTTATTGTTATAATGTTATGCCTTTTGGTTTAAAAAATGCAGGTGCAACATATCAGCGGTTGATGAACAAGGTATTCACCGAACAAATCAGCCGCAATATGGAGGTCTATGTCGACGACATGCTCACCAAAAGCAAGAGAGCTGCAGATCATTTGGTTGACTTGAGTCAAACTTTTGATCAACTGGATAAATACCAGATGAAGCTTAACCCGACGAAATGTACCTTTGGAGTACGAGAAGGAATGTTCCTCGGATACATCGTCAACCAACGAGGTATTGAGGCAAATCCAGAAAAGATCAAAGCTCTTTTAGGGCTGCGATCCCCGACGACGAAGAAAGAAGTGCAAAGTCTTACCGGACGAGTTGCAGCACTCAACAGATTTGTATCCCGAGCAACTGATAAATGCCTCCCATTCTTCAAAACGCTACGAAAAAGTTTTGAGTGGACTGATGAATGTGAGAAAGCCTCTCAAGATCTGAAGAAGTATTTGGGAGCCCCACCATTGTTGTCTAGGCCAATAAATGGAGAGAAGCTGTACTTGTATTTGGCAGTATCAGAAAATGCAGTTAGCTCGGCGTTGATCAGATTGGAGAATGGAGTCCAGAAGCCAATTTATTACACAAGCAAGGCCTTCCGAGGTGCGGAAATCAGATACCCAAAGATGGAAAAATTGGCACTGGCATTAATTGAAGCAAGTAGAAGAATGAGACCATACTTCCAGGCCCATACCATCATTGTGTATACCGACATGCCGTTAAGACAAGCCCTTCACAAGCTAGAAAAATCAGGAAGATTGATGTATTGGGCAATAGAACTCGGTGAATATGATATTGTGTATGAACCCAGATCATCGTTGAAAGGGCAAGCCATGGCAGATTTTATAGCAGAGTTCACATACCCTGATACCCCCGAGGAGCAAAAGATGCTTGCTGACCTACCTGTGGACGATACAGGATCGACAGACACAGATCCAAACCAACCAAGGTTGGTAAAAGGACTTGTGGATGTAGAAAAATCATCATATTTAAATCCCGACCAACTCCGGTTGGTGGAGGGGCACGAACAAATGATCGACGAGGAACGAAGGATACCCGGGGATGATGAAAGAAAACAGATGATATTTCACCGAGGAACTCTAACAGATAAGAAATTTGAAGACGAGTTACATACATGGAGATTATATGTAGATGGATCATCTTGCACGGCTGGTTGTGGAGCAGGGATTGTTTTAAATTCTCCAGATGATATTGACATGGAGTACGCCTTGAGATTCCAATTCAAAGCTTCCAATAATGAAGCTGAATATGAGGCTATGATAGCAGGTTTTCATTTGGCGAAAGTTATGGAGGCACGTCAAGTAATTGTTTTCAGTGATTCTCAGTTAATTGTGAATCAAATGATGGGAATATATGCAGTGAAGGGAGAGTTAATGGTGAAGTACCATGCAAAAGTGATGGAATTGTTGAAAGAATTTGATGCTATTCAATTGGTGAGGATACCGAGAATGGAGAATGCCAGAGCAGACGCATTGGCCCGACTAGCGTCAGCTACGCGCACCGAGCTGCGAAGAACAATACCAATTGAAGTATTAGGAAGTCGGAGCATAGAAGAAGATCTGACGATGAAGATTATTACCCTTGATTTAGGACCATCTTGGATGGATCCTATCAGAGCATACATTGAAGAAGGAGTACTACCGGAGGACAAACTAGCTGCCAAGAAATTGAAGTATAAAGTTGCTCGGTATGTGTTAACTAATGGTGTTTTGTATAGACGAGGAATTATGGCAGGTTTGCAAAGATGTGTGCATCCATCAGAAGTCAAAGAATTGATTGAAGAAATCCATGAAGGATCTTGTGGAGCTCATGTAGCAGGTCGGACCCTACTGCAAAGGGTGATGACACAGGGATACTATTGGCCGACGATGAGAGTTGATTGTATAGCTTATGCTAAGAAGTGTGACAAGTGCCAACGTTTTTCTTCCATCCGAAGAACTCCACAGGCATTGTTGACACCCATAACATCACCTTGGCCATTTGCCATGTGGGGGATTGATCTGGTTGGACCACTGTCGACGACCCGAGGAAGGTTCAAGTATCTCGTCGTGGCAGTAGACTATTTTACTAAGTGGGTGGAAGCTGAACCACTAATTGATATGACGTACGAGAAGGTGTATCAGTTCATATGGAAGAATATCATTTGTCGATATGGTCTCCCCCACGCTTTCATCACAGACCATGGAACACAATTTGATAATGAAGAATTTGCTGCCTATTGTCATCAGTCAAACGTCTTGAAGTTTCATTCAGCACCAGGCCATCCCCAAAGCAATGGGCAGACTGAAGTGACGAACAGAACATTACTAAATGGGTTGAAGAAGAGGTTAAGTGAGGCTAAAGCAAATTGGATTAATGAGCTACAGTCAGTTTTGTGGGCTTACCGAACAACTCCCCGAGCAGCAACAGGAGAATCACCATATATGCTAGCATTTGGAAGTGAGGCTGTGATACCTGCCGAGTTGGGCCTACCAACACATAGGGTGTTAAATTTCAATTCTTCGATCAGTGATTTGATGAGAAGGATGGATTTAGATATGCTCGAGGAAGTCAGAGAAGAGGCAGCCATTAGGAATGCTGCTTATCAACAACGAACAGCTCTGTTTTACAACAAAAGGGTAAAGAAATGTGATTTAAAAGAAGGGGATTATGTGCTAAAGAAGGTCATTCAGAAACAGAATAAACTGGAAGCAAACTGGCATGGACCTTACCGAGTTACAGAGGTTGTTCGACCAGGAACTTATAGAATAGCAACTCTAGAAGGAGAGGAATTTAAAAATGCATGGAATGCTGAACACCTGCGCAAGTATTATCAATGATGTCCAATGTAAAGCATTTCTCTCATTATGAATAAAACGAAGATGTTTCACCATTTTTTCCTTCTGGATGAAAGTTTTTCGGGGAATACTAGTGTAATACACTATACAACGAAAGTGCTCTAAGGAGCCAACCTCCTTTGGTTAGGAGGACAGCTCTTCGGGGCAAAAGTGCTCTAAGGAGCCAACCTCCTTTGGTTAGGAGGACATGCTCTAAGGATCCAACAAATGCAGCTCTTCGGAGCAAAAGTGCTCTAAGGAGCCAACCTCCTTTGGTTAGGAGGACAGCTCTTCGGAGCAAAAGTGCTCTAAGGAGCCAACCTCCTTTGGTTAGGAGGACAGCTCTATTGAGCAAAAAGTGCTATAAGTAGCCAACCTCCTTTGGTTAGGAGGACATGCTCTACGGAGCCAAAAAAATGCTCTAAGGAGCCAAAAGCTTTAAGGAGCCAAAAAGTGTACACCAGCAGGATCAACCACGGTTGGTAAGATAAAAATATACTCTCATATTACAACTTATGTTGGTCGGGAGGTAATATTGTTACAATGAGTTCTTTGAAGAACAAAATGTTTAAAAAATACACCAAGTATAGTTGGTCGGGGATAAAAACCCACTAACTGTAGTTGGTCAACGAGGAAAAATTATTGACCTTAGTTGGTCGGACACTTTTTATGAAAATATTTGAAAATTTACCAAGTATGGTTAGTCGAGGATAAACTCTCACTAACTATAATTGGTCGACAAACATTATTTATCCACCCTGGTTGGTTGGAAACAGTTTGAACATTTTTATACTCATTACTTTATTATTAAGTGATCGAGCAACGTTACTAATACTTTGTAAACTTTTTAAGCTGATGAACAACACAATATTGTTATCTTTTTAACAAATACGTATGCATAAATGTAAAGTGTTTGATATTTACAAGACAATAGCAATTAAGATTGCGAACAAAAATGAAAGTCTTTCATTAAAATAAAAAACAAAATACATTGAGAATGAAAATGTATACTAACTATTACATTGAGATTCCTATTCTATTGGTTTCTTTTCCTTCTACTTTTGAAACAGGTTCCTCACCAGCAGGAGGATCATATAAAATATAAGAGAAGTTTATGAAGTTAAGACCTTTCAACATTCTGATATTCATCACAGATGATCTATCCAAGAAGCATTAGCTCATTCCCGAGAAACTCTTGCTCATTCCCGAGAAGCACTTGCTCGTTCCCGAGAACCTCTTATTCGTCCCCGAGCAGAGGTAGAAATCAAAATCAACATCAACAGTATTGAGATCTTTGCTACTACTATCTCAACCAATATTGAAGAAGAAGTTATATGAAAATGTTTCGAAGTCCACCACTAGCTCATAGGAGGCAGTAGGTCGGCTAGCAAACCAATCAACATACTTGAAGATTATGACAAGCTACAAACGGCATCATATGTCGTCCAAAAGATAATGCACTTTATGTTGAACAAATCAAGAAGGTAGATCAAGAATGTCACGAGCACCGAGCAACATTGCAGAATAAATACTCCATCCTTTCAAGTAACCCATCAAGCATGAAGCATTGGGGGCTTCTGTTGATACCAAATTTAATCTACTGACGTGGACCAATAATAACAAGACACGTGGCAATCTACATGGCACAATACCCCGAGGAACTACAACACCCCGAGGAACTACATCATCCCGAGATACTCTAAGTACTCCGAGGAACTCTTGATCAACGAGCAACTAAGGCGGTCCGAACTGCATCTCGACCGTATCATTAATTACCAGACGGACAATTGTTCAACTATTCATTATATTCCTGACGCACACGCTGCATTAAATGTATTACCCTTTCACATGTATATCATTTAATGTATCGAACCCTTCATGTACAGCCTCAAGGCTATAAATACCTTGTATCTCCCTCATTCAAAGGGACCGGAATTTCTTGAGAGAATTTGTAATCAAGAATTCCACAAACACTCAGCAATAACATAACAGTGGACGTAGGCTTTATTCCTAGCCGAACCACTTTAAAAATCTTTGTCTTATTTATTTATCTGTGATTGAAAAATTAGAGCGATCTAGTTTTTTACATCAACAACGTGTTTGATATTTTAGTATCATCCAAGGTGATCCGTTTAGAAAACCTATAATTAAAGTACCTTCCAGCATAGGTGCATTCAGCTTTTAACACAATTATAACAATGTTACACCTATGATGTGGTATTAACTCATCTTTTTTAACCCAAATAGCCCTTGTTTCAAAATATTTTTGGCTTTTGATTTAGAAAAGGACTGAGGGGTTCACCTAAATGGTTTTTCTCTTAGTACTAGACGTATTCCTATTTTTTTTAAAGTTAAAAGTTTTTATTACTTAGCCTAAAGAGAATATAAGTAGGGTGTCTCATCCTAGAATAGTTGAAGTTATTATACAGAAGTGTATATAGATATTTTTTAAAACATTCAATAAGAGTATGTCCATAAACATCAAATTATTTACAGTAAAGATGTCCGGACGGTGTGATATTATTTTCTAAACCCTTTAAAATAGATTAAACTCATTTTGAAGGTGAGGTTTAACTGAAACAAATTTAGTCTTTTGACCAAATTCTCTAATGGGGGGGGGGGGGGGGCACACATACTTATATTTGTTGTCAGATTTATACTTAGGATTGCAACGAGTGCTTGTGTCTTATGAGACATACTATTTTAAAAGAGCTTTCTGAGATTTTTCAAAGTTCTAACTTGGTTTGTTTGTTAAATTCCTAAAGGAAGTGAAAATAGTTTTATATTCATTTTGGTCAACTATTTTTGTTCCCATTGGGGTATTTTCAAAACCAATGCCAGTTTTGTTTTCCGCATTGACTTTGCTCCAGCTTGTGATTTTATCATATATTTTTGTATTTGTCTCAAAATGAAGACATTTCTAAAAAATGTTTGAAACTTTTGCTTTCGATTCTTCTAGCTCAATCAATTTGGATTTGTTTCTTTGTTCTAGAACATAATTTTTCTCAAAAAGTTCATTTATTTTGAAAATAAAACCTTTTGTTCCAGTCTCAGGAGCCATACACTGACCCGTGTAGTCTTGGCATTTTGCCTATCAGTTTTACTTAGGCTTTCCACATGTTCAGTAAAATATTTCACCATTCTTTCTAGTTTAGAACATTTTATCAAGTTTTTAGCATACAAGTCTTGAAAATCATGTAAGTCATCATCATTAGACTCACTATGTGTTGTGTGTGAATTGTTCCTAAAGATTCATTTTGCAGTTTGGGACTCATGCACCCATTGAATTCATCGGAATAATTATCACTTTGACTTACACACCCACTTGGCTTATCAGTAGTATTAACAGTACTATCATTGGACACACAATTCATTAAAAACATGCTAGCTAGTAAATCATCAATAACAGAATCAAGAGGCAGGAGTTCTTTATCATTAGTAAAAATAATTTTAACATAGAAAGACATGCAAGATTCACTTATTTCATACGACTCTTACTCATCATTTTTTGAGTCACTTGAGTCATCCCAAGTTTTACATATATGTCCCTCGGGTGTGGTTTTAACCTTAGACTTGCATCGATTAGCAAAATTACCCATATTACCACATTTGTGACATTGAATATTACGCAGGTCTTTCTTGGACCTCTGATTATTATTATTATTGTTTTATCTTTCACTATTACAATCATGAGGCTTTGGACCTTAAAATTTTTGATAACCAGATTTTCTTTATTTAGCAGCCATATCATTTTTAAACATAATTATCTTTTTAATCTGTTTGCTAATAAGAGCTATTTTGTTATCAAGACTGCCAAGATCACAGTCTTTACCTAACTTTATGTTAAGGTCGGGGACATTTAAATTGGGGACAATGATTTAAGAGTAGTAAATTAAATTTGACTAAGGGGATCTATTAGAATTAGTGGTCATATATTTCTTGTATTCTAATGCCATTTATACAGTCCTTAGCTTTCTACTCAAAATTCCAGGGTTCAAGTTTGGATCATCCATTTCTTCAATCGCATAATGTTTATTATCAAATTTTCAGTGTAGGGACCTAAGAATTTTCTGAACTACTTCTCTCTTATCAAGTATGATTCCATTTGAATGCAATTTAGTGATTATATTAGTCAGTTTGATGTGGAATTCATCAAAAGTTTTAGTATCATTCATCATCAGGGTATTATATTGTTAAATAAGCATTTAAGTCTTTCCAGTCTTAACATGCTCATCACCTTCATAGATAATGACTAGTGTGTCCCATGCTTCGTCAAAAGTAGTACATATAGAGATTATTTGGAATTCATACTCATTCATAGACATGAAAATATAGTTTTTACTCATATTTTTATAGAGAGACAATCGTTTGTCTTCCTCAAATAACTCACTCGGCATTTTCTTAATTCTTATAGTGCTTCCATCACTGATAATTCTAGAAGGATAAGAATAACGATTTTCAATAGTTTCCCAAACCTCATCCCCTAAGGTGCCATGGATGAAAGTAGTCATCTGTACTTTCCAATAAGGAAAATTGTGTCCATCGAAGACAGTAGGTCTGGATAGATTACTAACCTTTTCAAATTTATCATTTATTTTTGAAAAATGAACTCAGTTTCAAAAGCTCAGGATCAAAAAACTTTAAAATCGCTCTGATTCCACTCAAAATAACTCAACCTTATATTTAATAGATTAAAGGGCAAGATTAATAATCCAAAGAAGCTTGTTAAAGACATTCTTATTTGTAAAAATAATGATTTAACATAAGGTGTGTAAAATAAAGACAGAATAATATATTTGATATTTAAAAATTTTGGTAATAAAATTTTTAACAAAATAAAGTCTATTAATCTTAGTCCAAGTTAGGAAGCATATAAGAGTTCAGATCACACAAAGACAGTTCAACACCTAGATTTTGACGTGGTAAAACCCCAAATTTAGGGGAAACGTACACGATGACCTCTACACCACAAAATAAAAAATTCACTAAAAATAGGAATATGGTTACGAAGTACAACCATGCAACACCAGAACAAGAAATAAATATACCTAAAACTTTGAGCTCCATCTCTAGGTAATATTTTTGAACTAGAAAGCCTTGTTGAAACCACCAGTGTAGTAAGGTATTTATATCGACTTATCAGTCAAGTTCTCTAGAGCACAACCACACACAAACTATATGAAGTGTGTGAAACCGTGTAAGTGTGATGTGATCGAGTCTAGATGAACATGCAAGATACTCACACACACGTATGCCACAAACAGTCCTAAAAAATTGCTACTAGAGTATAAATGACGAGATTTAAACAACTGATATCAAGAAATCTCTTAAAAGATTTTAGATTTGGTAAGATCAATTAAAAAATAGACCTAATATGATATATAAAAGAAAATAAATTTCAAAAGATATAAAATTCAGTTTTCTATAATTTCAGATCTAAACTTGAAAAATTATATATGATATATTTTATTTTAAAACCGAAATAATATAAATTTAAGGAAATAAAGAGAATGCAAAGCAAGATCCACAACGAAATATGAGAGTATGTCAAAAATGTTTAGAAAATAATTTTAGATCTGATATTTCTAATAAGACTCAATTCTAGTGTATGAAAAATATATCACAGTGTTAAATCTTGATTTTACAAATAGAAATCGAGATCTGTACACATGAATGAAGGCTGTTTTAAGAATAATTAGACTTCAATGGAGTTTAAAACTCTAAATTCACTATTCTAACACTCAAACATGTTCAGAAAACCCAAGAAAATATATCACTCGAAAAAAATATCATTTTCTCTTTTTTTCCTCAAGGTTCTCTCACTGAAAATATTTTCTCTCAAGATATTGTCTCTATTTTTCTTTGAAAATATTTTTTCTCAAAAGATTCTCTCTTTAACCTCTGTTCTTTTTTTTTCTTAGCTATCTAAATGAGACAAAAATATAAATGTTTAAAACAAGGAGGGTTTTTATAAAACTATAAAATAATCTGAAAGCCTTTGAGTGAACCAACGGTTGTGATCAAATGTACCGACTGAAGGTTAATCCATCGCTCCAGAATAAAGCGAACAAGGTAAATTTAAATATAATAACCAGTTAATAGATAAAATAATTTTATTGGTTATAAACAAAGTCATGTGAATCATCTATGTAGTATAGACTCCTATAAGTAATCTACATAGGGTATTTCAAATGTGGCACAAGGTGCAACCCCTAATGTCCAGAACACTCGCAGATAATAACAAAGAGTAGAGAGCTCTAACTTTAGAGTGGATGACTGCATAGCTTTACATTTTGTAAGCGGATATGTGTGCTGAAGAATGATGAGATCAAGGTTGAGGTCTTCGAAGTAAGGCATTCCTCACCCTATGAAATTCACATCGGAAGCACTAAAATGTATCAAGGCTTGAAGGAAAACTATTGGTGGCCCAACATTAAAAGAGAAGCAGTGGAGTTTATTACAAAATACCTAGTATCTCAGTTGTTTAAAGTCGAGCACTAAAGACCAGCTGGGTTATTGCAACCTTTTCCTATCCTACAGTGGAAGTGGGAAAATATTTCCATGAATTTTATTATTAAATTGTCATGGACACAAAGGGGGTGGATTTGATTTAGGTTATTGTGGATAGATTGACTAAATTCATACACTTTTTAGTTGTAAAGACCACGTCCAATGTTTATCATTTGGACAAACTTTTTATCAAGGAAATTGTAAGACTCTATGGAGTGACTATCACCAAATAGTTATGAGGACTTTTGAGGCATTATTATATTGTACTTGTGTGAGTTGAGATGGGATTCGATGTTAAGGAAGAGACACCACTTTTCCAGGACAACATTTCATTGTTTATTTGAGGGCCTCCTTCTTAGTGCTTAAGGTTAAGATGGTTATTACTAGGTAGATTGATCCTAGGAATAAATATGGCCCTTTCACCTTAGTAGAGCTTGACTAAGGTTATGGAATTAGTAGGAGTCCAAGGATCTGCCCTTCTATAAATGGGCACGAATGGAGGTCGTCGCCTATGGCGTGACTCGATTAAAGATATCTAGAATAAGACCACATATAATGAGATGTCTAGGGTCTTAAATAAAGGCCCTGGACTATGAGGGAAAAGCATGTAAGATTGAGCCTTGGGGGAAGCCGAGATGAACCAAGGGAGACTAAGCCGTGGGAGAAGCCTTAAAGTGTTGAACTAAGGGATATTGATCCTTAGGTCATTGGGGTAATCTAAGGGGTCGGAAAGTAATATTATTTCCTTATAATTATATTATATTGCGTAGTTCTTATCGATCGATCTATTATTGCATTGCATCGTTTGTATATATGTTTCTTGTGTATATACTAACATTGGTATTTAGCTAAGGACTTTTTATTTAACCCTTGTTGATCTATTTGAGATCATCCCTTTTATATTTCTTATTTCCTCAGGATGAGTATCCATGGATATTGATAGAAGCCGCAAAGGATAGTTAGAGGACACGAAAAAATTATTATATATTAAGAACTTTTAATTAAATGTTTATCTAGAGCATATTGGATCTTGTATATTTCACGTTCAGTTGTAATCACTCCATTATATGGTTTTCTGTTATGGTTGTTGTAACACCCCTCCCGCCCGGGGAGAGCGGAGCGGAGCGCTACTATCGATAAACTAAATCAATTCCACAAATAATAAGGTATAGAGCATCTAAAAATCCCACAATACAAACGAGAAACCACTAATCTCAATCTTCAAATAAATACAACAATTCTCTCGAAATAATTACAACAGTCTAACTATCTCGAAAATAATTAAATCTCCAAATGCTCTATACATCAAAATAAATACAATTTTTCCAACTTCTTGTATTAAAATTCTTCCCAAATAATCCACGCTAAAATCATCCCAATTGGTCCATAGCACTCAAATCCGTGCCCACCTGCCAACTAAGAAAAAGATAGGGAAGTACACAATACGACAGGAAAGATGCTCAACAATAATATGTTAGCGATGAATAAAGCGCAACAATACGAATATGAATATTCAAATCAAATTCGAATCTCAAAAGCATTTTATTAATAAATTTCGCAACAACACATTAGCCGGGTCACCAGGCCTCACCCCATCCGCATATGCTTTATCAAGTCATAGCCCTTGGAAGCAGGAATTTTGACGGGTGCCCAACGTTTGTGCCATATTAAAATCTCATGACAACGTGCTCAACGACAACTTGAATAATAACATATGAATCAAAATAATTCCAACAATTATTTTTCCAGATTTCAATGAATTTAACAATTCAAAATACGAGTTTAATTAAGAAGAATTTAACGGAATAAACACTCGCGAGATTTAGGAGCATATTGTGTAAAACCCCATACCTTAAAATCATCACATAATTCGGCCTCAAAATCTAATCACACCATCACGTTCTTCTCGCGAAAATAATAAAATCTCGTTCTAGCCCAAACTCGAGAAAACAACAAATAAGCCTTCTAATCTAAGGTTGAAATCTTGAATAAGTTTTGGGGCTATGGTTTGTATATAAAAGGAAGTAATTTTGGAGAGGTCTTCTGATTGAAAAGTTTGAGAAAAAGTGAATTGAAAAGCCAAGCCACAAATTTGTTGATATATATAGGATTAAGAGTTTGATTAAGAAAAGAGTTCTAATCAGATACAAACACTAACAATTTTATTCTGGACGATCGGACCGTTGGAATTAGATGAAATTTTAGTATGTTGTAGAGAATGGCGAGACAGGACTTTTGACGAAAATTCAGCTTGATCGGACGGTCGTATTTCTAAAAATATTATTTTTACTAGAGAGTTTTATGTTTTGAGGACTCTTAGAGAGTTTTATATTTTAAGGACTCTTCTAAGTAATAAAAATTCAATTAAAACTCCATTTTAATTTCGATTTCGAAATCATTTGAAATTCTCACCTTTAAAAATAATAACCAACATACTTGTGCAATAAAAATAATTTTATCTCAAAATTTATTTTTTTCTCTTTATTTCGAAAACACCCCAAAAATTACGCGGGTTATTACACTTCCCCACTAACAATGGAATTTCGCCCTCGAAATTTGTCGAATGCCTAACTCTCAAAACTCAGGCCAAAAATCTCCAAAAATAAACTCATCACCGAAAATAAATTCCTCACATCTAATCTAGATGCCTAACACGAAACGATCATCTAAAGATTATATCTCCAAAAATACGCGCCACAAAAACGCAACAGACCCAAAACCCAAGACCCGAGGGTGGTCGTATACCTAAGCTCTGATACCATTCTGTAACACCCCGCCCGCCCGGGGAGAGCGGAGCGGAGCGCTACTATCGATAAACTAAATCAATTCCACAAATAATAAGGTATAGAGCATCTAAAAATCTCACAATACAAACGAGAAACCACTAATCTCAATATTCAAATAAATACAACAATTCTCTCGAAATAATTACAACAGTCTAACTATCTCGAAAATAATTAAATCTCCAAATGCTCTATACATCAAAATAAATACAATTCTTCCAACTTCTTGTATTAAAATTCTTCCCAAATAATCCACGCTAAAATCATCCCAATTGGTCCATAGCACTCAAATTCGTGCTCACCTGCCAACTAAGAAAAAGATGGGGAAGTACACAATACGATAGGAAAGATGCTCAACAATAATATGTTAGCGATGAATAAAGCTCAACAATATGAATATGAATATTCAAATCAAATTCGAATCTCAATAGCATTTTATCAATAAATTTCGGAACAACACATTAGCCGGGTCACCAGGCCTCACCCCATCCGCATATGCTTTATCAAGTCATAGCCCTTGGAAGCAGGAATTTTGACGGGTGCCCAACGTTCGTGCCATATTAAAATCTCATGGCAATGTGCTCAACGACAACATGAATAATAACATATGAATCAAAATAATTCCAACAATTATTTTTCCAGATTTCAATGAATTTAACAATTCAAAATATGAGTTCAATTAAGAAGAATTCAACGGAATAAACACTTGCGAGATTTAGGAGCATATTGTGTAAAACCCCATACCTTAAAATCATCACATAATTCGGCCTCAAAATCTAATCACACCATCACGTTCTTCTCGCGAAAATAATAAAATCTCGTTCTAGCCCAAACTCGAGAAAACAACAAATAAGCCTTCTAATCTAAGGTTGAAATCTTGAATAAGTTTTGGGGGTATGGTTTGTATATGAAAGGGAGTAATTTTGGAGAGGTCTTCTGATTGAAAAGTTTGAGAAAAAGTGAATTGAAAAGCCAAGCCACGAATTTGTTGATATATATAGGATTAAGAGTTTGATTAAGAAAAGAGTTCTAATCAGATACAATCACTAAAAATTTTATTCTGGACGATCGGACCGTTGGAATTAGATAAAATTTTAGTATGTTGTAGAGAATGGCGAGACGGGACTTCTGAAAAAAATTCAGCTTGATCGGACGGTCGGATTTCTAAAAATATTATTTTTACTAGAGAGTTTTATGTTTTGAGGACTCTGTGACACCCCGGCTAATTAAATACCGGGTAGCTACTCCTTTATTAAATTAAACCAAAATGCCAAGTTGGCTCAGTTAATAGCATCACTGTCGAAAACATTTTATTATTATTAACCACCTAGTATTTAAAAAGTAAGTTGCCAAATTTTAATTAAAGTCTGATTAACATGCAGTAAAAGATTTAATGCAAGAATAATATCACAATTCACCATAAAGAAGTAATAGAATAACCATCACACGATATAAATAAATCCGGAGGAAAAACTCCTCACAACAAACTCCACAACTGAAATGAATAACTAAATACTGAATACTGAATCAATACATGCCAAAGTCTGAAAAACTGAAATGGAAAAGTCTCTAATAGAATTTGGGCAACATGCCCTACAACTGAAGAATACTGAATATGGAATCCAATTGGTAGAAGCATCTAAAAGCAAATCCCTGTAGCTTCCACAAACAGCTACAACTCGTCACCTGAATGAGTATCCTATGCATGGTGTCCTTGTGGCTGGGCACCTAAAATGG
Organism: Sambucus nigra; assembly: GCA_949130495.1. Taxonomy (NCBI): domain Eukaryota; kingdom Viridiplantae; phylum Streptophyta; class Magnoliopsida; order Dipsacales; family Adoxaceae; genus Sambucus; species Sambucus nigra. Next base: position 431,411,995 of record OX422217.1, on the reverse strand, counting down.
TTTTACAAGAAAAAATAGATTTGAAAGAAAACGGGTCAGAGCCCGAATGTGGAGATATTTTAAAAACCTTCAAGTGCTTTAAAAACATTTAAAACATTAAATGCAAAGTACATGTTAGGACGTGCACTCACATGAAATTCTCACCTCTCGTCTAACTGTGCACTCCTAACGTAAGTACCCATCTAAAATGACACAACCCACTAGCTAAGTAACATCATATCTAGCTAGACATTCATAGGGTTCTACCCTTATTAGTCGGTTCCCATTAACATTATAACGCTCGCAATTAAATAGGGGTTTGACGTAAATTCAGGTTCTCACATAAAAGTAATACAACTCATTATAGATCATCCCTTTTATGTTATTCCATAGTTATACACACAATACCATATGAAAGTTCTCATTTTACTAAGTGTATATTTCCCACAACATAAATATACAATATAAGCACCTCGAGACTAAGCTGCGGTGCACACACATACTCTGCTATCCATCCCGGTACATCACGTACATAAGGATTACATATTTCGAATCTCTCAGGAATAGTTCATAGATAACAACATCACAAATAATGGGGGCGAACACCGTCACATCACATGGGTCACGCACATACCTACGCTCCCACGATCAGCGGACTTATTAACATCCCAATAAGTCTTTCTCTGACCTATGTTCATCGAGGTAACCAGTCTAAATCCAGGCAACACAAGGATTAGAGGGCCCTAAGCGAACGCAAACCTCCCGTGATAGCAAGTATGGTATGTATGTCATAATCACAAATCATGTATCAATACTAAGTAACACGCATCTTAGTAATCACTATAATATATTGGTACATATCGCATTCTCGTACCAGCTTAATATATATACCACTTATATAATCCTGGTCCATATTTATACGCGCCATAATTTATTCTCACGTCGTAGTAGGCACTCACGTCTCAATCCATAATGTTCATTTGATTCGTTCCACAATTATATAATTTACTCCTCATTATATCCCAAGTATACCAATACATCATCAAAGGGATGTTATCTCTATCATCGAACAAGTTTACGGGACTCCCAAAGTCAAAACAGGCCAAAAAGGCCTAAACTGCCAGCTCGTTAGAAGTCTCGTTCGAACGAGGCTGTTCGAACGAGATTTCGTTCGAACGAACTGGGCTATCTAACGAGATCTCGTTCGAACGAGATTATCGAACAAACATTCGTCTCGTTAGAACCCCAAACTGTCAACTCGTTAGAAGCTCGTTCGAACGAGCTCGTTCGAATGACCTGGGTAGGTCTTCTAACGAGTGACCAGATTCAAGCCCAAAAATCCTATCTCGTTTTTCCACCAATTTCTACTCCTCAATACTCCTCTAAAATTCGTCCCAACCATGTTTTACGGTCTCTAATTAATCCTAAACATATCAAGGTCACATACTAACACGTTTTAAGGAATCAATTCATCCTAAACATCATTAAATCATCAAGTCTCTTCACTTTTCCCCAAATTTTGAAGAACATAAACCCTAGAATTTAATATCATCAAATTACTCAATTTAGATCCGTTTTTGTTACATCCAACATACATTAACATCAGGGTAATCATCTCTATACGATTCTACATGCAATTTCTTCTCAAAATTCAAGTCCTAAGTCCAATGGAAAGGGTTTTTATTTAACTTCCAAGAACAAATGTAAATCTTCAATTTATCTAACATGGAAGAAACATTCTCTAAATTAAATAGAATTAAATCACTTGCCTCTAGTGTCTCTGAATTTGGTGTTGGTTTGATGAAGCTTTTTCTGCAGAATTCCTTCTCTCTCTCTCTCTACAAGCCTTCTTCTCCAAAGGTGGCTAGGGTGGCTAGGGTTTGTTTAGGAGACTTAGAAAACCAATTCTAAAACTCCCCGTAGTCTTATGGGTCAATATGGGTAGTAGTGGGTTTAGTGGTTAGTTACCCAAATCAGATTATAAATCCTAATTTTCGTCATTATTAAATCCCAAAAATACAATATTACCAAACTACCCTTATAAGATGCTGGTATGGCCTAAAAATACCCCGGGGACCCAAACTAAACCCCCGGCTAGTGTTTTCTGACTATCTCGACCTTTCCGGATGCGTTGGCGCACTCAAAACGACCATAAGGTTAATAGAATTTAAATTCGCTTTTATAAATAAAATAATTATATCCTGACGCGACTGTCACCCGCGTCCCAATAAAATGTCCAAATTGCCGTATATCAATCTCACGACAAATTTCATAACATAATATTCACATATCATCATATATACTCAATATAGTCAAATACCAACTCACATCTTGCTAGTATTTTATCCGGATTAATTCCCAATTAATTCTCATTTAATTAATTAATCCCAAAAATAATTATTGCCAAAAATACGGGGTATTACAGACTCTTAGAGAGTTTTATATTTTGAGGACTCTTCTAAGTAATAAAAATTCAATTAAAACTCCATTTTAATTCCGATTTCGATATCATTTGAAATTCTCACCTTTAAAAATAATAACCAACATACTTGTGCAATAAAAATAATTTTATCTCAAAATTTATTTTTTTCTCTTTATTTCGAAAACACCCCAAAAATTACGCGGGTTATTACAGTTGTATGAGGAGAATCATTTGTGGAGATTATATTTGAAGCCTTTATATGAAGTCTAATGAAATCGGTGTTCATTCAACGCTTCTTTTATATTGTGATTTAGTGTATTTTGCTGATTTATAAATCTGCCAATACTGATGATGAGGTCGGTCCCCATTTATAGTTCATGGCATAGTAAGTGTGCCTTGATAATAAAGTTTTAAAATTTAGTGCCCAAAAAGAGAGGCTTAACGACCTTGGCCTAATAGCGCATGTCACGAGGTGTTACGACTTATATTTTTAAGATAACGTTATACAATTACATATGTGTGTGTGTGTGTGTGTGCGTGTGTGTGTGTGTGTGTGTGTGTGTGTGTGTGTGTGTCAGGAAGTCTTCATTTTTTCCCAATAAAAATAATTTAAAAAAACTTATATACCAACCAAAGCTGTGAAAAATCAAACATAATAATAGAGTTACTTTAGTTTATCTAAAGTAATTTAAAGTTAGTATTATTATAAGAAAAAAACTTAGATAGAAATATTTTATCAACTAAACTGAAGAGCTTTTCTTAACAGTAAAAATTATTATAAAATCCATGATTTTTGTAACCGATTTAAAGATGTTTTACTCATGACCTAAAAATATAATATATTCCCCAAAGCTTTCATATCTTTATATCTAATGTAAACTAAAAGTATGGATGTTTTTTCGTTGAAAACTAATTAAAAACTGACATTATTATGGGCTTGCCCCATTTATTGGGTCAAAGATGCATAAAATCTCATTAACTTTTTTTAATGCACTAATCATTTTTCATCATAGATCGCATATATTTAGGCAAATATACCCCTCACACATACCCATTTTAAATTCCTTTACTCTCTCTCTCTCTCTCTCTCTTTAGCATCCCCACCTCTACCCCATCAGAGACTCATCAAAAAAGTCCTTTGGAGAAGCTCGTCGAAGACTGTCGAACATCCTCGTCGGAGTGTTTCTCTCCTCAATTATCTCTCTCTCTCTCTCTCTCTCTCTCTCTCTCTCTCTCTCTAGAGAGAGAGAGAGAGAGAGGATCACAAATGAACCAAAATAATGAACTTTTTAATGAACCTAATAAGACATTAAAAAATAACCCAATCAATTTTAATTCCTATGTTGTAATTGGTGTGCACCAGCGACAAGGGATACGCGTGTTGATCGAATATTTTTTAACACCTAGTACCCCACATAGGTTATCCAAATTACCACTTAATTTATTTTGTTAATCACTTCATTTTTCCAGAATGACCAAGAATATCTGTGAGTGGATCTTTCTAAGACATTTGATAAACTTTTTAATAGAAAGACTTCGATTAATTTCAATCGAGGACATTAATGTAGATGGAACATTCTAAGCTATGAAGTCCATCTTCATAAAGCGTTCATATGGGATAATGGACTAATATATCTAAAACAGGCACATCACATTTAATATCTCAATAATTGTTGTAACTAGAAATTTAGGGTGACTGATGGGCATTGTGCTGCCCACTCAGTGGTTAACTAGAAAACAAAGGCTGAAGTTGGTGGAAAATGGGTTGGGGTTGGGGTGTAAAAAATTATTCGATCGGCACATGTGTCCGTTGCTGCTGGTGCAGACCAATTACAATATGGGAATTAAAATTGATTGGGTTATTTTTTAATTTCTTATTAGGTTCATTAAAAAGTTCATTATTTTGGTTCACTAGTGAACCTTTCTCTCTCTCTCTCTCTCTCTCTCTCTCTCTCTCTCTCTCTCTCCCTCTCTCTCTCTCTCTTATATATATATATAATATACCGATTTCTTTCCCTTTTTTGGTACGCCAACGACATCATTGTCGGAGCTAGAGAATAAGGTTTTTTGCCAAAAAATGAAGGTTATACAAAAACCATAAATTTATGTGTTTTCGAATATGGGTGTTGTTTGATAAATCTTGATGAGTAGATTTCAAATATATAAATTTTGTGAATTTTGGATTTTTAGATTTGAAGTTATGGACTTTTAATGATTTTATGGGATTTTTAACGAAAAACGAGGAAGTTAGCTGTCAACGATATTTTGGGGGTATGTTGGTCATTTTAATGCGATGAGTTAGGAAAATAGGACATTTAAAACCATGGACCCAATAAAATGATCCCTTGCATCATTGACCAAGTCAATGAGACTTGGTACCAATTACCCCTTAAAATGTAAAGGTGAATGTTCATGAACTTATTATTCATTTATAAATATTTTTAAACCTCTTTTATTTAGTAAAAAAAGAGGAGTAAAAATAAAAATAAAAAAATAAGGTGAAAAAGTCCCCTAAGGGTTAAAGTTTAAACGTCAAACAAGACACTTGTTTTTTTATAAATAAGTAAAGTATATCAAGGAATATCGCGTAAGGGGGAGGAAACCCATATATAAGAGATATACGAAGGTCTAATCATGACACCAAAAACAAAAAATGGTAATAGGGAAACAAAATCCTCCCCACCGCTTATCTAACCCAAAGTATACTAAGGAAACCTACAATTACTTCTCCATCCCTAATTCACCTATAAAATCTAACAAGCACTGTAGTTTAGAGCGTGATTCATCCTTAAACTACACATGCAAAGAGCTCAACGAAAAGTACCAAAGTCTTGTATACTCAATCTCTTATCGCTCAAAGCACTTGATGTTCCTCGCACTCCATATCATCCAAAAAGCGCATGAAGGGGGCATTCTCCACACAAAGCTTACCTCTCCCCACCCCCTCCAGTTATAAAGCACTAGGATACCATCTCCTCTCACGGTGACTCAAAAAACACCCATTTCACCCCAAAATGGAGTAAATGACCTCCCATAATCCCCTTACCACTCAACAATGCAATATCAAATTATTGATCAGTTCCTCGACATGCTTACACATCTAACACCTGCTAGCCATGCGTATGCCTCTCTTCATTAGTACATCAGTCATCATGATTGCTTGTCTCACTTTTGTCTAAGCAAGGAAATCCACTTTTTGAGGGGCACTCATTTTCCAAATGATCTTCCAATGACAGTCACCCCTCCTTTACTTACTAACTCTGCATAATATGACCTTGTCGAGAATATCCTATTATTCTCACCCCTCCACCACAGGCAATTCTCACCCCTACCCCTCGAGGGAAGCCTCTCCCATTCAGCTAATAAAACATCTCCTCTGCCTCTTTCAACTCTCAATCCCTCAGCCTCCTTCTAAAATTTAGATTCCATCTCCTCATATCTCCATCCTTCCAAATATGTCTTTTGACCATTAATTCCCTATCACTTGCTATGTAAAATAACCATGGTAACATAACCTCTAAAGGTCGATCTCCTTTTCCCCCAAATGTCTCTCCAAAACCTTATCACTTTTTTGTTCCTCGTGCATATTAAATTATTCCTAAGAAACTCCCTCCAATTCCACACCCTACCCATAATGTGTTTCCACAAACCCACCCCCTATGTGAACCTCTTTCTCCCTAACCCCCACCCGTTGAGACCGAACCCAAACCTTGCCATCAATACCCTTCTACATAACCTTTCTTCCACACTTAAAAACACCCACAACAACTTACCCAAAATATCTTCATTAAAACAAGCCAAAATTCTTACACTCATTGCTCCCTCCCTCACCGGTTTACAAATCTCCTCCCAAGTCACTAGCCCATATGCAAAACCATCCTCATTCCCACACCACAAAAAATTACTCATTAACCTATCCGTGTTTTCATGAACAAATACCGATAGCAAAAGTATGGACATAAAATAAGACGGTAAAGTAGAGAGAGTGCTCTTTATTAATGCCCATATACCCCTTTTATACAAATAACTCTTCTTCCATCCCACCAAACTCTTATACAAACTCTCTATAACCAAATCCCAAATGGTCTTAAATTTGATATATGCGCCCAACGAAAGTCCCGAGTATGTCAATGGTATAGAACTCACTTTACACCCAATCACCTCTGCTAGTTTACTGATCCCCTCTACCACCTATCGGAATCATCTCACACTTATTAACATTAATATGTAACCATGAAACTGTCTCAAAGAACATCAAAATAATATTAAGACTCATCACTTCCGCCTCCTCTACTCCATAAAAAATGATAGTGTCATTGACAAATAAAAGTTGAGATACACAACATATAGAGCCTCTCGGATCCCCCAATTCGAAACTATTTAACCTACCTACCTCCACCGCCCTCGCAAAAATCCTGTTCAAACCCTCTATCACCTGATAAAAAGAAAAGGCAAGAGCGGATCTCCATGACGTAACCTACGTGAACTTGGGAAAAATCCCCCAAGTTCCCCTTTTACTAAAACCGAAGAACTGACAGTTGTAATATAACTCTCCATCCATAAACATCATTATTGACCAAACCCAATTCTCCCAAGAAAATCTAACCAAAAATTCTAATTCACGTGGTTATAGGCCTTCTTGATATCAAGTTCACACAAGAACTGGAACCCCACTTTTCAATATCGCCTCCAAACATTCATTCACCATTAAAGAAGCATCCAAAATTTACCTCCCCCCCCCCCTAAAATCATTATGGGCCTCTGACACAATGGGATCTACAACCTTTTACATTCTGACAAATTGTACCTTGGCTAATAACTTGTAGATACTTCCTACCAAACTAATTGGCCTAAAATCCTTCACATACACCGCCCCTAGTTTTGGGGAAATAAAAACTATAAAGGAAGCATTCAAGCTTCACTAAAATGTTCCACTCACATGAAACTCCCCGAAGAAGGATAAAACATCATTTCACACCAGTGGCCAATAGTGCTGGAGGAATGTCATCGGGAATGCATCTGATGCCTTATCCCCTTTCATAGTCTTCAATGTTTCAACTACTTTCTCCTTCGAAAAAGGTCTCTCCAAATGCTCACTACTCATCCTCAAAATAGCCCCAAACCTCAAACCTTCTAATGCAGGTCTCCACCCTATCTACCATCGATTTTCCTGTATGACTAAATCTATAGTGTGAGTTGGCGATCCTATGAAAAAACCAAGTTCTCATATCTCCTTACTTCAAACACAATGCTCAGTATTTTTGTCTCCAATATATCTCCCCCTAAATCATTTTTCACTCCAATGCGCCTTTTGTCTCCTCCCTCCTTAACCCCTCGTACCTTTATAATAATCCCTCCACCTCCTTAATATCAACCTCTTTAGTCTCTTAAATCCTTTATATAATATTATTCCTAACATTTCCAAATTTCTCTTTATTCCACCTTTTCACATCCTATTAAGGAAAGAGAGCTTTATTGCTAAATAAAGTTGACAGTGCCTCCACATGCTAACCATTCTTTACTCTCTCCATGAAGTACTCCTTCAACCACATATTTTGAAATTTGAAATGAATTATCCCCATAACCACCCATCCACACCAAAAAAATTATGACATGATAATAAATTACTCTAGGTAATCCCGATTGCACGCTCCTACAGTATTCTCCACCCAATCCGTCAAAACCAAAAAAAGATCAAACCGTGAGCACGAAAAACGGGTCCCTATTATATAAACAAGTAAAAGTCCTCCCACTAGAGGCATATCAACAAACTTCACATCATCAATAACTCTAAAAACTCCCTTATTAATCTAGTCAATATCCACCCCTACTCCTCTCCCCCCAAAACGAACCACGTTGAAATACCCTCCCAAACACTAAGGGATCCCCCACACTCCCCTATCCCCTCTTAACTCTTCACAAAGCTCAAATCTACCCCCATCATCCATCGAACCATACACCCCTGAAAATATCCACAAAACCCATCTTCAATACCCCTAAACAAATAAGACAACGAGTGATTCCTAATCAAACTATCCTCTAACTCCACAACTCTTTTATCCCACAAAATTATCACTCAACCCCACCCCCACCCCCACCCCCGGAGCATCGCAAGAGTACACCACTCCACACAATGACCCCCGAAACACTTTGGTCCACCGATCTACTCATCTTACTTCTCTTAGTCTCCTACATACACAAGAAATACGGTGTCCACAAATAAATCGCCCTGCTATAAATATTTCTCTTGTCAATATTGTTTAGATCCATAACATTCCATGAAATAATACACATCTTCATTGATATCAATGATCGTCTTTTTTCCTACCCCTCCCCTTTCTCCCCTATAAATTATTGACCGTTGTAATCTTTTAAGTGCTCTCTCTCTCCTACTTCCACTATCGAAAAGTCCTCCACTCTCCCACCTTCTCTTATCCCCCTCTACATATTTTCTTTATCCTTCTGTAAAATGTCCATGATTTCTTCCCATTACGTTCATATGACACACCCAAAAACTTTCTGAAGCCACCGATTATCTCCTTAAGCCATTGTTCCACCCTGTCACCTTCATCTCGTAAATCCCCCTCTGACATTTACGGTTTGAAGACTCCTACTGGTGAGTCAATTTTGGTTGTCCCCCTTCACTAACAAAATTTATCTCATCCACCAATCCCAACTAATTTGTCTTGTTGTTATCCAAATAAAATCATTTTTTGCAAGTTAACGACATCCTCCAACAAAAAATGAACATTGTATAGTGACCCTCACCACTATTCCATATACCTTCTTGATCAATTTCTAACCATTGATTCGCATAAATTCCATTGGAAGGTATAAACTCCTCCTTCCTACCCTCTCCACTGGACTCTCCCACTTCAAAAGAATATCTCTCACCCACCATCTCCACACCCATCATAGAGTTTTCTAAGTGTACCAATGGTAACTCCTTCATTTACCCCCTAATTCAATCCTAAGTCCAACATTATCAACACACCAGGATTCCCTAGGAATAAACATGGGAGCGGTGATTTTTTAGAAAAAAGTGTGCATTTCTCTCTTCTAGATGGATAAAAAATCCTCTTAAATGTTAATTTGAGTTTTTTAACCTTCCACTTCAATTTTGGATGGGCACTAAAAAAATTGTCCTTTTAGGTCCATCACTGAAAGAATAATTTTATTCTATCCTATCCAAAATAATTGACTCACTCTCCCCACAGTTACCAAGAAACTTGCCCTCATTGTCATTAGACCCCCTCTCCACTTACAGTTTATTTTTTTCAGAAAAAAGGAGCTCACTGAGATACTCGTCCCAATTTCCCATACCTGTTGCGTCCCACATGTCCCACCCAGCTATACAACCCATCTTATTATTTGAATTAGATGCATCCTCCAACTGAGTAACACGTGTCCTACTACCTGTGCATTCATCCTTATTCCCATCCATAAAAATTTCCCTTATCCTCTATTATAAGCCCCTTTCAACAATCTAAAAAACATGTTCCCCCTCTATGGTAACCCTCTCCCCTACCACCTCCCTCCTTTCCATCCCCTCCGTCTGACCCACAAACCAACTCGTTACCCTCTTCTCCATCCAGGCTATAACCTCCTAAACCCAATCACCCACCTCTAAGAGTATCCATAATGGTGGATGCTTTTATCAGTTAGTTTGCAAATTCACTTACCTTTCATGGGAAGAAGTTTTCACACATATGATAAATAAATGGTAAAGTCTTGAATTTTTAAGCAATTCCTATTAACTATATTAGTTCGTAGGAAATTCCTACGAAGTAATATAGTTTGTAAGAACCTATATATACATTAAAACTAATTATTTATAGTTGTTCCGAACTTCATTTGTCCATATTAATTCCTACGTACAAATGAAGTTCGTAGGAACCATTGCTAGACTTTTTTTGTTCGTACAAGTTCCAACGAACTCCTAAAGTTCGTAGAAAGGTTTTATTGAATTTGCATTCGTTTAGTAAATCTAGTGAAGAGTGCCCAATATGTGTGTGTTTTCTTTCAAACCAATTTTTATCAAAAAATGATCCAACTTTTAATTAAGCACCAAACCAAGTTGTGAAAACCCAATTCTTACTTTATACCAGTTTTATCTTGATTAATCCTAACCATGCCTCTAGTGATTAAAGTAAGTAAAGTAAAGAATACTCACAACGTCGGATGTACGAGGAAAAAAACGAAAATGGGAAAACAACCTCAGACGGCCCAAGCTAGACAATCACTATGAACAATGGTTTTACAAAGACAGATTAGCCTTACACTAAGACTCGATCCTCGCGGGTCTTGACGCTCCTTCTGATCTTCAACCGTTCTTCAATAGTGCCCACACATAAATTCCATCTTCCACGATCTCTGTCCACAACACACGCCTCCACGTATGTCTCGGTGTCCACCGAATGACTTTGATTCGTCTACGATGTCGAACAAGAAGTCCTTCTCTTTTCTTCACCGCAAAACCATATGTGTTCAATGTGTAGAACAAACAACTTTGGTTCAGCAAGATCATTTAAACATATAAGAATGACAACTCGGATCTTTGCAAACTCTAAGGATGTGTTTAGGACTTTTAAACCTTAGAAAACATGTGCAAACAATGTTCTGGTTCGTAAAATTGTTTTCCAGAAAGCACACCTTTTAAATTATGATGAAAACACTGTTTAAATAGAATTTAAATGCCGCCTCAAAAAAGTGTCATTCGAACGACTTGAGAAACTCATTCGAGCGACATCCCATCTCGTTCGAACGAGATTGGATGTCGTTTGAACGACAACGCGAAAGTTTGAATTTTTGACTTTTTGTTTAAAACGTCTCTTCCAATAAGAGATCCAAAAATGTCAAACTCTTTTACAAACTTATCATCATAAAACGTAGTGTAAACCTTTAAAACACTTTTAAAACATTTAAAACATTTTTTTCTTTACAAAAATTACATCCTTATCTTTTATAAAATAATTTCGAGCACCATTAATTATACGCATTCATACCTAAGTGATCTCGGAATGAAATTAACTTTGAAGACGATTAAACTTGCACCAATTAAACTTTGACATGATTAATTATTTGAATCTTTGCCTCAACGTCTTCAATTTATTCAATACATCATAGACCAAGTGGGATCATGACAAAATAAAATTCTCCCTATGACATATTACAAACACAGTTTTTGTTCACGGAATTAAGTCAAAATAATATAGGTACTTAATTGGAAATTTATGTCCTTACAAATCTCCCCCTTTGACTATTCCGGGACAAAACTAAACATGTGAAATGCCTAACCGTGCCGTCAAGACGTATGACGCCTAAATCCCATCCCATAAACCCAAAATAAAAAATATAGGACACGGACTAGAATATGTAGCACCGGCAAGCATGAACTGTCTGAATGTGATGTAGACTTGAAATCTCGAATCGCTGAAGCATACCTACACACATGAAATATACAAACAGATACCCAGTGAAGTATGGAGGAAGAAATGATACCAATTTATATTTCTAATAAGAACAAATCATTTGAAACATGTGAGTAATTATTTGATAAAAATTTGAAACAAATATAATCAAACAATATGTAAATCCAGATATCAATAGTAGCGCTCAACAAATCTCCCCCTACATCACATACATCTCTCCCGCTTTTTGTCTCGAATAGACAATCCGGTGAAAAGATAAACCAATTTGAAATATCTAGCATGAGAATATGATACCAAATTTAATTAAGTTGACACCAATTTTAAAAAACAAAAAACGCTAGATAAACATGAAACAACCAGCAAAATAAGATCATGTAATGATAAATCAGTAGCTAGAGAAATTGAAATTAAACCCATATTTTTGACAAATATGTTTTGCCAATGTTAAGAGAAATAAGGCACAGAGAAAATTTTGTAGAGAGGAAAAGTTCTCATTAATTGCTGTGTCAATAATGAGGGGGTCACCCCTTTATTTTTAATACAATTCATCTCATCCCAAAAGCCTACTTTTCCAATGTGGGACATGTTATAGTGGACATCCACCTTAAAATACAACTTTTATAACACCCCCCCTTGGATGTACACTATTTGCCTCATTAAAACCTTACTAAGGAAAAACCCATTGGGAAAAAACAAATTGAAGGAAAAAGAGAACAACTATTGTGATCAGTTAATAGTGTTGGACGTGCTTAATGTTGCCTCGTTAAAACCTTTGTTAGGAAAACCCAGTGGGACAAAACCTAATCAAAGGAAAGTGAGTACAACGCACATATGTCCCAAATTACATGTTCTTGTATCCTCCCCCTGATAAGATGTTCCCCTGATTGATATGTTCAATTTCACTATTAGTGGAGTCGACACATTCCAATATCGTACACAAACTTCTGAAATGTCGCCTTTGGTAGTGACTTTGTGAAGAGATCATCTAGGTTATCACTTGAATGAACTTGCATGACTTCAATCTCGTTTTTCTTCTGAAGATCATGAGTGAAGAAAAACTTTGGTTAAATGTGTTCGGTTATGTCTCCTTTGATGAATCCTTCTTTAATTTGTGATATACATGTTGCATTATCTTCATAGATAGTACTTGGAATATCTGTAATAAAAGGCAATGGATAAGAACGACGAATATGTTGAATTAAAGATCTTAGCCATACACATTCATGTCTAGCTTCATGAAGAGCTAAAATTTCAGAGTGGTTAGAAGAAGTAGCTACTAAAGTTTGTTTAGTAGAACGCCAGAAAATAGCAGCATTACCATAAAGAAATACGTAACTTATCTGAGATCGACCCTTATGAGGATCAGAGAGATATCCAGAATCTGCATAACCAACTAATTTAGAACTATTAGAGTTATAGGAATAAAATAAACCCATGTTAGTGGTTCCACGTAGATATCTTAGCATATGTTTGACACCAGCCCAATGCCTTTTGGTTGGTTCAGAACTATATCAAGCAAGAAAGTTCACAAAGAATGAGATATCCGACCTAGTGCATTGTGCCAAGCATAATAATGCACCAATTGCACTTAAATAGGGTAATTCTAGACTCAATATTTCCCCATCTTCTTCTTTAGGAAGGTATGGATCTTTCTTTATGTCCAAAGAACGGACAACCATAGGGGTACTTAGTGGGCGTACTTTATCCATATTAAAGCGCTTTGATACATTTTTAGTATAATTAGACTGATGGACTAAAATCCCACTAGAATTTTTCTCGATCTGGAGGCCGAGACAAAAATTAGTTTTCCCAAGATCTTTCATCTCAAATTCCTTTTTTAAATAGCTAGCAGTTATTTCGGGCTCTTTTGGAGTCCCTATTAAATTTATGTCATCCACATAGACTGCTAATATTGCATATCCCTTTGATGATTTCTTTATAAATACACAAGGGCGAATTGGATTATTTTCATACCCTTCCTTAGATAAGTATTCACCGCGACGATTGTACCACATTCTTCTGGATTGTTTTAAACTGTACAACAAGTGTCTTAGTCATATTGAACGCATACTCCTTGGCTTTGCTTCAGGCAAAGGAAATCCTTCAGGGATTTGCATGTATATTTATGTGTCTAAGTCCCCGTATAAATAAGTGGTCACAACATCCATGAGTCTCATATCAAGATTTTAAGAAACTGCTAATCTAATTAGATATCTGAAGGTTATACTGTCCATAATGGGGGAGTATGTTTCCTTAAAATCAATCCTAGTTTTCTGTGAGAAACCTTATGCCATAAGTCATGCCTTATATAGAGTGATTTCATTCTTTTCATTTCTTTTTCTTACAAAACCCCATCGTCAACCTACCAGGTTAAAACCTTTTGCGGTTTGTACTATAGGTCCAAATACACCACGTTTATTTAGAGACTCGAGTTCTGCCTTGATGGAAATTTCCCATTTTGTCCAATCTACTCTTTGTCGACAATCATTTATAGTGTATGGTTCATTGTCCTTATCACTTCCCTTTGAAATTTGTGTAGCTACTACATATGAAAATATTTCATCGATGATAGTTTGTTTCTGATCCTCAATTTCTCCCGAATATGTATAAAACATAGAGATCTCATTATTATTATTAGGTACCTTTGCCTCTTCAAGGGCTTGTTTAGTCACTTCAGTGACTTGTGTGTTTTCAAAAACAATAACCTCTTCCGGGGTTTCAGAAAAAGTGGATCCTTTGTTCATAACTTCTTCGTGGTGATTATTAGGGCATGATTTTCATTTGATATCCACTTCCAGGGAGAAGAGTCTTTGGAACCTATAGGTGCTCCACGCTTATGGCATGCAATAGATTCATTTGTTGATGATGTCAATGTTTGTCCCACTGGTACATCAATTCTTGTAGGCACATTTGCAATGGGTACATGAGACTTGGTTACTTTTGCGGTATCATTGAATGCATAGGGTAATTTATTTTCAATTTCTTGAAGATGCAATATCTTTATCACTTCGTGCTCACATTGAGAAGTAGGAGGGTCTAGATGAGACAAAGTGTGAGTGTTCCATGTTAATTCTCGTCATTCTTGAGGAACAAACTGTACTTATGGTACGTTCTTTCCTCCCCCTAACGGCGGGAAGAGTGTCTCATTAAAATGACAATCCAAAAATCTGGAGATAAACGTATCACCTGTCAGCTGCTCAATATAACGAATGATTGATGGTGAATCATAACCAACATATATTCCCAAACGAAGTTGGAGACCCATTTTGGTACGCTAGGGTGGGGGGATGGGCACGTGCACTGCACAACCAAATATACACAAGTGTGATGTATTTGGTCGACATCCGGACATAAGTTGAAAAGGTGAAAAGGGTGATAATCAGAGACTAGGAGTTTGGATTGCATAAGTAAAGGTGGTGCAATAAGTTACAAACGTTTAATCAAAGACTCAACCAAACCATTTTAGGTGTGGACATGGGGGACTGGGTGCTCAACATCAATTCCTTGTGATAAACAATAGCTATCAAAAATTTGAGAAGTAAATTCTCCCGCATTATCTAAACGAATGGATTTAATGTGTTGATCACGAAAATGTGCTCTAAGTTTTTTTTATTTGAGCAAGTAATTTTGCAAAATCCAACTTACGAGTAAATAACAGACAAACATGTGACCAACGAGTAGATGCATCAATTAAAACCATAAAATATTTAAAAGATCCACTAAAAGGGTGGATGGTCCCATAAATGTCCTCTTGAATTCTTTATAAAAAGGATGGTGACTCAGAAGCTATTTTGAGAAAAGATGGTGTAGGGATTAATTTACCTTCACAACAAGGAGTGCAAAAATAATCATCAAGTAAGGTAAGTTGTTTGTTTGTTAAAGAATGCAAATATGTGTTGTTTATGATTCGACGCAACATGTTTGACCCAGGGTGATAAGGATCATTGAGCTTTCAGCTCATGATAGTATGTGATTCTTCAACATTAATTGTTGTATGGTATAACCCCATGGATAATGCATGAAATTACTCTAGTGTGAGCTTATGGATTCCAACACTAGAAGTAATGCAAAGGAACTCTTTATTACTTTCATTACATGTTCCAATATGATACCCGTTCACTCTTATGTCCATAAAACTCAATAAATTTATTCTGGAACTTCTTGAGTATATAGCATATTTATGAATAAGTGGGTACCATTAGGTAACACCACATGGGCTCTTCCAGAGCCTTCAATAATCTTAGCAGGACCAGGTATAGTGGAAACATTCGTTGTATTGAATACCAAGTCTGATAAAAACTTCTGATTTTTTTAAATGGTGTATGTTGTCCCACTGTCTACCAGACAAGTGTCATCGCTTGCGCTTATTTTCGGATCCATACATTCAACATAATTCAACATAAATTTAAATTCAATACACCAATCGTATAAGCATAAAAAAATTATCAAAACCATTCAATTAACTAATAAATTCTCAAAATAAAGATATTAAATAAAATTATCTAAGCTCTAATGATAAACTACTAATGTCTCAATAGAAAAGATAAAGAAGATAAATAAATAAATAAAGCATAATCATTTAGGTCTTCAGGGCCATGTTTGGTGGATCTCCAGGCATGTTATCAAATGTCTCATCATTAATATCATTTCCATCAGCATCTTTAAAAGAATCATTGAAATTGAGATCAGTATCGTCAATTTCCCAATGATCTTCAAGACCTTCCACAATGTTTGTCTCAGCTTTCTTTTTCGAGGCTTGATATTTTTCCACAAATTTCTTGGATGAACAACAGGTACATGTCCAATGCCCACTATCGCCACATCTATAGCATAAATCATTTGGATTGTGTGGATTTGACTTATGATTCTCTTTATTATTGTGATTATTCCACTTCTGGTGGTTCTTGAATTTCTTATTTTGTATAGGGCCTTCATTATAGTAGCCACCTCTTCTGGAGTTTCCATGGCCCTACCTCTTATTCCCTCAGCCTCTTTCATTATTTTGAACAGAGTTAGCATTCACTTCAGGGAGTGCTACAGATCTAGTGGGTCTAGATGTATGATTCTTCATCAGTAAGTCACTGTTCTGCTTAGCAACTAGGATACATGCGATTAGTTCCGAGTACCTTTTAAACCCTCGCTCTCCATATTGCTGTTGTAGGAGCATATTCGAGGCATAAAATGTTGAGAATGTTTTCTCCAACATATCTGCATCCTCTACCTTTTCTTAACATAGCTTTAGCTTGGAGGTAATCTTGAACTTAGAAGAATTGTATTCAGACATAGGCTGGAAATCTTGAAATCTCAAGTTAAGCCATTCATGGTGTGCACATGGAAGTATGACCGATTTTTTATAGTTATAGCACTCCTTCAGGGATTTCCATAAATCAAGAGGATCTTTCACAATTAGGTACTCACTTTTCAAATCATTGTGTATGTGATCCCTAAGGAACATTAGGGCTTTAGTTTTGTCCTTCCAGGACATGGTATTTTCAAGTGTTATTGCATCAACAAGATTTTTAGCTTGTAGGTAGAGTTCAACGTCTTAAGACTAATTAAGATAATTCACCTTAGAAATTTCAAGTGCTTCAAATTCGACTTTAGAAATATTTAACATTTTTAAACTGTTCAATAAGTAAATTACAAATAGAAATATGTAATGCATAATAAAAAAATTATAATTATAATTTCAAGTTAGTGTTATTCATTTGTTGGAACTTCAGATCAACATATAAAATAATGGAACTTCAAGTCAATCTTAATAAGTATAAGGACTTTAAAGTCTCTACCCTATTGTGTCAAAACTTCAGGTTTGATCAGATTTTGAAAAAAATTATTTAGAACTTCAAGTCCAAATTATAAATTATTTGGGGACGTTTAATGTCCCTTACTCTATGATAGAAATAATCAAAACTTTAGGTTTTGGTGGAGGGTATATATTATTTGGAACTTCAAGTCCATAATGTATACAATAATTCAAGTCCCAAATTTTAAAGGTAATTGAGAACTTCGGGCACCAATTACTTGGAACTTCCGGTTCCAAAAATCAAAACTTCAGGTTTGCTTTTATGGTACATGTTATTATCATGTCCCAAAAAATGAATATCAATTGCGAACTACAGGCCGCAAAAAAATATAGGGATTGGGAACTTTGAGTCCCAAAAATATGAATTATTAGAAATCTTCGGGTCTCAAAATTTAATCATTTGTGCATAAACTAATTTGATGAGAACAAAATATAAAAAAATTGTATGACATAGTAATGTCATTAAAAAAGTATTAAAACTTCATAACTTTTAAATTCATATCATAATAAAGTCCACACAACGATGTTGTCCCCCCAAAAAATTGTACGAGATAGTTTTTTGAACTAAAATCCATTATATATATCATACTTCTGATATAAAAGTCCATGTGATGTCTTATTTATTGATGAAGAATGTACAAAATGTTGCCTTAGATATTTTTAATAGAGACAAACTCCCAAAGATTAATAAACATGATACGATTCTAAAAATAATACATATGAGGTATATGTATGACATGGATTGACAACACATATGAGATATATATAATATAAAAGTAGATGAAGATCCCATATAAATTGATACAAGTACATGAGTGGGAAGAAAAAGAACCTCGTAGTCAAAAGACGATGAAAGTCGGCCAGAAATTGTAGACTGAGAATGAAGGTTATAAGCTCCTCGTGGTGATAACGTCTTAAGAGAAATGGGCACAGAGAGAATTTAAGAGAGAGGAAAAGTTCTCATTAATTGGTGTGTCAATAATGATGGGGTCACCCATTTATTTATAATACAAGTCATCTCATCCCAAAAGCCTACTTTTCCAATGTGGGACGTGTTATAGTGGACATCCACCTTAAAATATAACTTTTATAACAGTTATAGAAAAAGCCATTTTTTATGAGAATGTAGTTATGAAGAATTTTTCAGATTTAATTTATTCTTACATTTAATACATTAAGCGCATATGTAACTTACAAATAGAGTTGAACAATTTCAAAAACATGATTAAACTTTTTGGATTTTTGTTTGATTTGTGTAAAAATTTAAAAAACAATTATGGATTTTGTTTGCAAAAAAACAAGCTTTACATTTGTAGTACATGTACTATATTATATTACTATTGTGGAATGTGAGAAAGTTTTAGGGTATGGATGGCTAAAACACCAATTTTTAATTGAAATTAAATTAACCAAATGGTTAATTAATCCAATTTTAATTCAAATACTAATTAACATATGTTTTGTAAACTATTGTTTCAATTTTATCTTGTGCTAAGCATGAATGTAAGCGAATAAACAAGAATAAAATAAGTCAAAAAACCACAATGCCGCAATATATAACGAAAACCCACAATGGAAAAAACCTCGGACGACCTAGTCTATGCAAATTCACTATGATATAGGATTTATACAATAGTGATAGACAAATTTACTCCACCTGACTCGACGCCTTCAAGCCTTGGTGCAGTCTTCACTACTTGAAATTTTTTCACAATGATACTGCAGGAATCCATCCACGATCTCACAACGAGTGCATCTCACATGTTTCGGTGTCCACTAATCATTGGCTAGCAAACCGTCACCACAGTAAAAACTAAATCCACTAAGAAAAACTATTCTTCATGTCTATAGTTTGTGTAGAGAAAACTAATTTTGAAACCCTTAAAACCTAAAATAACTTTTATGTCCACTTAACTTATTAAAAAATAGTAAAAGGTGGTTGAATGCATCCCAAGGAATGTCATTCAAATAAAAAAATCAAACTAATTTGAATGACTTTGGATATCTCGTTCAAATGGGAACGAATCCATTTCAACGAAACCTCAATGCTCGTTTGAACAAGAATCGAGCAAAGCTTCCCACTAAAACTTTCTTCAAAGCATAAACATCTCGATTGGATGTCGAGTGAAGATCATTTGATTGATAAGACCAAATTCATTTGAACGACATGAAACCTCATTCAAACAAAACATATGAACTCGTTTGAATGAAAAGTAAACCTCATTCAAACGTCATTAAAAACTAAAAAATATTTTCTTTAAAATCATTTTTCAAAAAATAACCTCATATAATAATAAACACCTAAACATAAAACACAAGGATCAACATAATACATCATTCATACCTTTTTTTAGATCCCAAGGTTGAAGAGGAAGCACGGTACGGAAGTTGATATCTCTAACTCAGCATCTACGTCTCTTCAAATTAATAGGCTTAAAGGAAAAACTAAACAAAATTCTAACCTATGATTCAATTAGTTTTTTCCATACGAAATAAAGTTGATCTTACAAATTCTACAATATACAGTAAAAACTTGACACAATTGACAATGTTCCCTTACAAATCTCCCCCTTTCACTATTAAAGGACAAACAAAATATGAAACTAGGACTGTTGATGTAAAAAATTAGATTATATCTAATTATTTAATCACAGATAAAATAAAGTGAGACAAAGAAATTTTAAAGTGGTTAAGCCTTATAAGAATGGCCTACGTCCACTGTTTCTGTTATTGCTGACTGTTTGGGAATTCTCGATTACAAGTTTTATCAAGAAATTCCCTTCCCCTTACAATGAGGATGATACAATGTATTTATATCCCTCAGGATGTACATGTGAAAGGGTAATAAATAGCTGTCTATTAGGTGTATACATATGTATGATAATAATAAGCATTTAATGCGCAGTCAATCTGTTGGTTATCGTGCTATTAATGCTCTGTTCGAGGTGCACCTCGGATCGCCTATGTAGCTCAGTACTCATAGGTTGCTCGGTGTATTAAAGTTCCTCGGAGAACTCTTGTTGGTCGGAGCATCTGGGTTGATCGGGGAAGCAGAGTTCCTCGTTGCAGTATGGTTCCTCGGAGAGCATCTATTGCTCGGAGTATTTGAGTGGGTCGGGGAAGTCGAGTTCCTCACAGATTGCCACGTGTCTTCACCCAATTGAGCCAGTCAGCAGACTAAATTTGGTATCAACAGAAGCCCCCAATGTTTCACAGTTCGAGATTTGAGGAGTGTGGAACATTCTTTCTTGAAATATGGTAATTTTTAAATGATCATCCTGAAATTTAGGAGTATTTTCTTTTGTATTTATTTTTCCTTCCAAATTCCTAGAATCGGTCTTTTTGAATTTTTATAACCGCTTCGATTCCTGCGCCCTTTTTTGTCTTTTTAGCCGCTGATAACGTAACCGTCTCTTTTTGCAATCATTATCTTTACCCATTCCCAAGGAAAAGTATTTAAACGTTGTAAAAAATCCCATTGTCTTCTACTTTTTCATTCATATCTCTTTAAGTTTTCCATTGTTTCTCTCTCCCGTTCGTTCATCTCTTTCATCATTTGTTGTCAACAGACTCATCCCTTTCCTGTAAGATTTTCTTCTTTCTCTTTGATTTCCTTCTTTCATCATGGTTTATCCTGTAGAATCGATTGATAAGTTTCGCTCTGATTTATCTATTCCCTCATGGATTATTTTGGAAGAGCTTTATGAGCCTTCAGACTATTTTCGTTTGGCTGAGGGACATTAGTTACCCAGTCTCTTTGTCGCTGAATGTGGCTTTTCTTTTCCCCCAAACCCTTTATGTCTGGAATTCTGTCAATACTTTGACGTGGTTCCTGCAAGAATATCCCCCAATACATGGAGAATAGTAAATGGAGTTTATAGATTAAATCAAATTCATGGAACTCATATAAGAATTCCTGAAATTATGTTTTGCTATAGATGGGCTGTGGGTGATAATACTTTTTATTTAAAAACTATGTTTTTAAATAGAGCTTTACTGGTCAATCTCCCAGATGCCAATAGGGACTACTTTGAGCACGGGGTTGTTATGAAAAATTGGCAACACCCTCCATTAACTGGAGTTGATGTTTACCAGGGTCCCAGATGTCCTCCCTATGGAAATGGGATAGGTTGTTTTTATTTTATTTTCAAAATTATGCTTCCTTTGTGTTTGATAAAATGTGTCACTGATATTTTAATTTTGATTTATTTTCAGTTGACAGCAAAAGAAAATCTCCAAAAGAGACAGACGTTAACATAAAACATTTAAAACTTATCTGGAGTTTGCATCAGACTATTGCCGACGAGCATATTAGGTCAGCTTCATATTTGCTGTAGTACAAGAGTTACACCTCCCCTTTTACTGCTCATCCGGTGATAAGCGACGCAGAACCAATACCAGCCTCTATAAGTTCTTCACCTGAGTCACATATTCCCTTGAGTGAAAGGATGAAGAAAAGAAGACCTCCTACCCTTTTTGAGAAATCTGCCTCTAGTGCTGGAGAGGCAAAGAAAAGTAAGCTTGATGTCCTAGGAGAGGGAACAAAGAAAATTGATGCACCTCCTTCGGCTTCTCCTATGAAGGTTGTCGAGAAGCCCCTAGTGGCCCCGAGCAAGGTTGCTGCTCTAAGCAAGGTGATTGTCATTTCTTCGACTAAGACTACATCATTAGTCGAGAACGTTGATGCTCCTCTGAGGAGGCTGAAGAAAATCTCCTCTATCAATTTGGTTGAATCCATCTCTCAGCCCCCGACTAGTGGTGTTCCCACTTTTGTTGCCCCGAGCTCTGCTATGAACTCGGTGAAGACTTGGATCATTCTCGAGATCTAAGGTATTGAAGAAAACCTTTCTCGGGACATGGTTACCACATTAGCAGCTCATCATATTGCTTTTGTAAGTCCTATAGTCTTAAATTTTCATTCTTTCCTTTTTGTATCTGTGCACTCTTGCTTTTATTTTCCCAGTTGATGACCTGTTTTAATACAATTCTGAAGAAAGATGAAGCTATTAAAGCTTCAAGCTTCTCATCGACTGTAGAGGAAGCCTTTGTAGGTCTGATGCAATCCCTGAAGGATTCTCGTCAGAAGTATGCTGATAATAAGGTGATTTGGGAGAAGAGGCTCACTTCGACCGAGCAGGAGAAGGCTCAGGTTATTGAGGTCTCCAAGGGGTTGGAGGAAAAAATAAATAATTTGGAGGAGAAGAATAAAAAGCTCGAAGGGAAGCTAAAAAATACTGGGGAGCTTGAAAATAAGCTCAAGACTGATGAGGAGGAGTTGGGTCAACTTCGGGAAGTAAGTCGTCAGAAGGAGGAAGTTGAGAATAAATTAAAATTTGCTGATGATCTTCTTTCCGAGAAGCTTTCCTCGGAGAAGACAAAAAGGAAATTGGCTGTCAAAAAATCCTTCAGCGCCGGCTGGGATAAAGGGTGGAATAAAGGTTTGGCTGCCATGATGTCGCAAGTGGAATATGGAAACCTCAAATACTTTAGAGATGGATGGGTCGCTTCTCTGCAAGAGATGAAAGTTGATGAAAATTATGAACTATTTCAACGACACATCCCGGGCCCCCCTCCAACTCCTGAAGAAGAAGAAGAGGACGAAGCTGCCTCTGAGGAATCTTCCATGGTGATGGGAGATCAAATTTCTCATCCCCCAGCTATCCAGCCCACTGGCAAGGAACTTCAACTACCCGTTACTTCATCCGAGCAACCTCCAGCACTTCCCGAGCAAACCTGTGTTCCATCCGAGTAACCTACCTCCTCGTCCCAGCCTCCCGAAAAAGTTTTGGGAGATAAGGAAAAGGTGTAGAGTTGTTCGAATTTCTCTCTATTTTATTTTTCTTTGTCAAATGTAACTCTGAACTTTGTACTTCTCCTTTATGATTTAATAAAATTTGAAATTTTGCTTATGTATACTGTTGATTCTCTTCTTCATGCTCTGTTTGTACTCTTATTGATTCTTGCTTTTTCTTCCTTTACTAGTTTCTGGCCAGGATGGACTTATTATCTGCTCACGATACAAAACTGTTAAGGCAATGCAATGAGTATTTCAAAGCTGGTCATTCAGACATGAGTGCAGCTCAAATCATTGACATCCTCGGTCAAGGTGCTTCAGTGTAAGCAATTGAAGCCTATCAGTATTTGAAGTTCCTGCTCGACCGTGCAGTGGCTAACAACGTAGCATACTATGATATGATTGAAGATCTACAGGGCACTCTTGAAGAACTTCAGCAACAATATAAGGAATCTACATCCCTTTTACACGAAGGATACGAGAAGAAGTATCAGCAACTCAGTGCTGATAAGGGATACGATAAACTATTTGCTACTTACGATGTGAGGGAGAGAACTTTGAAGGCTGAGGTCGAAGAGCACAGATAGATAGCTGAGTTGTTAGAGCAGGAAAACAATGACCTGCAAAGAGAGGTGTCTCAGTTGAAGTGTGCAGCTTCCACCTCAAACGCTTTGGTCCCTGTGAACGACGAGGGATTCTCTTTCTTGGAGGTCAAAAATGCCAACCTGAGGGATGATTTAGAAACCTTGAAGAGAGCTGGACCTTCTACATCTACTCGGGGACGAGTAAGAGCTCCTTGGGGATGAGCAAGAGCTGCTCGGATTACTGTCGAGGAACAGAGAACTCAATCTTCTCTGGAGAACCAAGCCTTCCAACTGATGGCAAAGAACCAGGCATTGGCTGAAATGTCTAAGAAGATCAGGAATCTGGACGAGCAGCTTTCTGCGCAGAAGTTTGCCTTGGAGAATAAAGAACTCTTTATAAAAAGTCTCCACGAGCAACTGGAAAGATTGACATATCAATTCCACAAGTAGCCCAGAGAATTCTGGATGGCTGGCTACAACGAGGCTCTCTACCATTTGGATGATCGTATCCAAAATGCAAATAATGAGGGTTACAAACAGGGATGGTTGAATGCCTTAGGTGTAGTGCAACTGGAACAGGGTCATTACCTATGGGATTACCATAATCCTGGGCTGCTCGACCTACCAGTGCCACCATTCAATCTTGACATGAGTTGGATCCCTGCTCGGGAAATCCCTCGGTGTTTGATTTCCAAATACCTTGGCGATTACAATCTCCATTCCAATGTTGAGATATCTCATCCCGAGCACCCACTCGATCGACCATCTGTGATGAACATCAGGATGCTTAAAGATCTTAACTTCATAAATTCCCCTTATGCTTTGAATGATCCACCTGCCGGCAAGGAACCCATTTCAAAAGCAGAGGGGAAGAAACCAATAGAATAGTAATCTTGATGTAATAAATTTGTATTTCATTCTTGATGTATTTTGTTCTACATTTAATGAAATAATTTTATTTGCAAATCCTTAATGCCATTGTCTTATAATCATAAAGCACTTTACATCTGTGCATGTATATCTGTTAAAAAGATAACAACATTGTGTTATTTGTCGATCAACTGGAGTTTGTTAAAACTTATTGTCGACTATCTTGAATTTGTGGTAATCATTTGACGACTAACCAAAATTGATGATACTTTGTTTCTCGACCAACTTATTGATCATTTTCACATACTCATATTTTAAAATGATTCTGACCAACTATAGTTAACCTTTTGTTGGCATTTTTGGGAATTGATTTACTTCCTAACCAACCTTAGTTGGCATTTTTAGGAATAGATTTACTTCCTAACCATCCTTAGTTGGCATTTTTAGGAATATATTTACTTCCCGACCAACCTTAGTTGGCATTTTCGGGAATATATTTACTTTTCGACCAACCTTAGTTGGCATTTTCGGGAATATATTTACTTCCTAACCAACCTTAGTTGGCATTTTTAGGAATAGATTTACTTCCTAACCAACCTTAGTTGGAATTTTTAGGAATAAATTTACTTCCTAACCAACCTTAGTTGGCATTTTTAGGAATAGATTTTCTTCCCGACCAACCTTAGTTGGAATTTTCGGGAATAGATTTACTTCCTAACCAACCTTAGTTGGCATTTTTAGGAATAGATTTACTTCCTGACCAACCTTAGTTGACATTTTCGGGAATAGATTTCTGAAATCTCGACCAACCTTAGTTGGCATTTTCGGGAATAGATTTCTGAGTAGTCTGAGCAGTACCTTTGCTGAATGCGTAGCACGAGTATTCCGCGAAAAATTTCCAATAAAAGGAGAGAACTGGGCAGAATATTGTCACTTTATTCATACTCATGAAAATGTTTGAGAGTTTACATCACTGATAATACTTGCGTAAGTGTTTTGCATTCCATGCATTCTTAAACTCCTGCCCTTCTAAATTTGCTATTCTGTAGGTTCCTGGTCGAACAACTTCTGTAACTCGGTAAGGTCCATGCCAGTTTGCTTCCAATTTGTTGTGCTTTTGAATCACTTTCTTTAGCACATAGTCTCCTTCTTTCAAGTCGCACTTCTTTACCCTCTTGTTGTAGAACAAAGCTGTTCGTTGTTGGTAAGCAGCATTCCCGATGGCTGCTTCTTCTCTAACTTCCTCGAGCATGTCTACATCCAATCTTCTCTTTAAGTCGTTGACAGGGGAATTGAAATTCAGTACTCTGTGTGTCGGAAGACCCAACTCGACAGGTATAACGGTTTCACTTCCAAATGCCACATATATGGAGATTCCCCTGTTGCTACTCAGGGAGTAGTTTAGTAAGCCCATAGTACTTATTGTAGCTCGTTGATCCAATTTGCTTTCGTGTCATTCAGTCTTTTCTTCAAGCCATTCAGTAGCGTTCTTTTTGTTACTTCAGTTTTTCCATTGCTTTGGGGATGGCCTGGTGATGAGTGGATCTTCAAGATATTTGACTGATGACAATAGGCAGCGAACTCCTCGTTATCAAATTGTGTTTCATGGTCGGTAATGAATGCATGGGGAAGACCATATCTACAGATGACATTTTTCCAAATAAATTGATACACCTTCTCGTACGTCATGTCGACAAGAGGCTCGACTTCTACCCACTTAGTAAAATAATTCACTGCGACGACGAGATATTTAAATCTTCCTCTGGTTGTTGGAAGTGGTCCGACCAAGTCAATTCCCCACATGTCAAATGGCCAAGGGGAAGTAATGGGTGTCAACAACGCTTGGGGAGTTCTTCGGATGGAGGAGAAATGCTGACACTTGTCATATTTCTTAGCATAGGCTATACAATCAGCCCTCATCCTTGGCCAGTAGTATCCTTGCATCATCACCCTTTGCAAAAGAGTTTGACCTGCTATATGGGCTCCACAGGACCCTTCATGGATCTCTTCAATCAAGTCTTTTACCTCGGTGGGATGCACACATCTTTGCAAACCTGCTATAATTCCTCGTCTGTACAGAATACCATTATTCAGTACATAACGAGCACCTTTAAACTTCAGTTTTTTGGCTGCAAGTTTGTCAGTTGGTAATTCCCCCTCCAAGATGGTCCTAAATTAAGGGTAATAAAATTCATCGTCAAATCTTCATCTATACTCTGACCAGCTAAAACTTCAATTGGGATTGTTCTTCATAGCTCGGTACGAGTAGCTGATGCTAATCGAGCTAAGGCGTCCGCCCTCGCATTCTCCATTCTTGGTATTCTGACCAGTTTAACAACAGCGAATTCTTATACCAATTCCCTTGCCTTTGCAAGATACCTGATCATTAATTCTCCTTTGGCTGCATATATTCCCATCATTTTATTTATGATCAATTACGAGTCACTGAAAACAATAACCTGCTCTGCCCCCATGGTTCTTGCCAAACTAAGACCTGTAATCATAGCTTCATATTCAGCCTCATTATTCGAAGCTTTGAATTGGAAGCGTAGGGAATATTCCATGTCGACCTCGTCTAGACTATTCAGAACAATCCCTGCCCCACAGCCTGTTGTGCAAGATGAGCCATCCACATATAAACTCCATATAGGTAACTCGTCTTCAAATTTTTGTTCTGACAGAGTTCCTCGGTGGAAAATTTGTTGCTTCCTTTCACCCACTCCTAATATTTCTTGTTGTTCGTCGATCATCACTTCTTGCCCTTCTACCAACCTAAGTTGGTATGAGCTTGAGTTTGATGATCCTGTAACATCTACAGGTTGATCGGTGAGTAGCTTTTGCTCCTCAGGGGAATCAGATAGGTGAACTCTGCTATAAAATCTGCTACAGCTTGCCCTTTAAGCGATGATCTGGGTTCATAAATTATGTCATATTCACCGAGATCTATTGCCCAATATATCAATCTTCCTGATTTTTCTGGTTTATGAAGAGCTTGCCTCAATGGCATATCGGTATATACGACTATAGTATGAGCCTGGAGGTATGGATTTATTCTTCTACTTGCCTCGATCAATGCTAGTGCCAATTTTTATCCAGCTTTGGATATCTGATTTTTGTTCCTAGGAAGGCTTTGCTAGTGTAATAAATCGATTTTTGCACTCCATTCTCCACTCTTATTAATGCCGAGCTAACTTCATTCTCTGACACGGCCAGATACAAGTATAATTTTTCTCCCATCACTGGCCTGGAAAATAGTGGAGGTGCTCCCAGATATTTCTTCAAGTCTTGAAAAGCCTTCTCACATTCATCATTCCACTAAAAAGTCTTTTGGAGTGTTTTGAAGAATGAGAGACATCTATCAATTGCTCGCGATACGAATCTGTTGAGTGCTGCTACTCGTCCTGTAAGACTTTGCACTTCTTTCTTCGTCGTTGGGGATCGCAGCCCTAACAGAGATTTGATCTTTTCAGGGTTAGCTTCAATGCCTCGCTGATTGACAATGTACCCGAGAAACATACCTTCTCGTACTCCAAATATGCACTTCGTCGGGTTCAGCTTCATTTGATATTTATTTAGTTGATCAAAGGTCTGGCCAAAGTCAACTAGATGATCAGCAGCTTTCTTGCTCTTTGTCAGCATATCGTCAACATAGACTTCCATATTGCAACTGATTTGTTCTGCAAACACTTTGTTCATCATCCGCTGATATGTTGCACCTGCATTTTTCAAACCAAAAGGCATAACATTATAACAATAAGTTCCCCCAGGGGTAATGAAAGAAGTACTCTCCCTGTCTTTAGGTTTCATTTTAATCAGATTGTAACCAGAATAAGCATCCATGAAGCTCAGCAGCTCGTGTCCCAAGGTAGCATCCACTAGTTGATCAATTCGGGACAGCGAAAAGTGATCCTTTGGGCATTCTTTGTTGAGGTCGGTGAAGTTTACACACATCTTCCATTTGTTGTTCTTCTTTTTCACCATTACCACATTTGCTAACCAGTCTGGATATTTAACATCTTCAATAAAGCAAGCTTTCTGGAGCTTCTCGACTTCCTCCTGTATAGCTTGATTCTTCTCGGGACTGAATACTCTTCTTCTCTGCTTCACGTGCTTGATCTCTTTATTCACATTGAGCTCATGACATAAGAAATTTGGGTCTATCCCGGGCATATCCTCATGACTCCACGCAAAAGTTTGATTTCTGCTTCTTAGGAAAGTTATCAATTTCTGTTTTAGTGAGGCTTCCAACGACGAACCTACTTGAGTAGTTCGTTCAGGGTGCTCGTCGTCCAGAATGATGTTTTCAGTAGCTTCCACCACTTGACCCTTCACGAGTTGCGACTCATCTCTAGGATCCAATGTTTCAATTTCTGCACCTTCATCCACTTGATAGGTAGTAGTCTTTTTCCTTAATTCCTCCAGTTCCTCTTGCTCGGCGGATGAATAATAGCATTCCTGAGATACTTTCTGATCACCTTTCACAACTCCTACTCCAAAATTTGTTGGAAATTTTAGGCATTGATGTACCGTAGATGGTACAGCCTCCAACTTCTTCAATCCTACTCTTCCCATGATGATATTGTATGCTGATTGAACATTCTTATCCATCACGAAGAAGCGTATTCTTTCTGTTCGACAAGCAGGCCATGTACTAATGAATATATCCAACTTGATCGTCCCAAGTGGAAAAACTTTCTCACCAGAAAAACCCACGAGGGGTCTGTGATAAGGCTCCAGTTGAGATAGTTTTAGATTTAAACTGTCGAAGCACGAGTAGAACATGTGTAACAACCCGCGTAATTTTTGGGGTATTTTCAAAATAAAGAGAAAAAATAACGTTTTTGATAAAATTATTTTTATTGCTCAAATATGTTGGTTATTATTTTTAAAGGCGAGAATTTCAAACGGTTTCGAAATCGGAGTTATAACGAATTTTAAAATGAATTTTAAATGTTTTTAACTCTTGGAATTCTAGGTCGGCGAACATTAAGTAATTTTCTAGAGTTGTTTTGACTTCCAACTCTTCATTTCTTTGCCTTATTTAAAGGAGTCTTTTGGCTTCCAACTCTTCATTTCTTTGCATTATAAAAGGAAGTCGTGGGCAACCCTTTTAACCTACTTTTGGCACAAATTTTGGCAGCAAATATATTTTATATTCCTCTTCTTTTTATATATATTTTGGCCCTTGAGATTTGTGAGTTCCAACCTTAGATTAGAGGTGTTCTTGGTGCTATTTTGTTAAAGGTTCTTGGATGAGATTTTGTAGATCTTTTGTGTCGATCTTGAGGATGTGATCATTGGTTTCTCACCATGGTTTGAGGTATGGGGTTTTACACAATATGCTCCTTAAATCTCGCGAGTGTCATTCTATTTGAATTCTTGTTTAATTGAACTCATATTTGAATTGATAAATTCATTGAAATCTGGAAAATAATTGTTGAAATTATTTTGATTCATGTGGTATCATTATATTGTTGATGAGCACGTTGTCATGAGATTTTAATATGGCACGGATGTTGGGCACTCGCAAAAATTCCTGTTTCTCGGGTTATGGCTTGATAAAGCATATACGGATGTGGTGAGGCCTGGTGACCCGATTAAAGTGTTGTTGACAAATATATTGATAAATGCTTTGAGATTTTCATTTTGATTTGAATATTCGTACTCGTGTTGTTACGTTTTATTCATCGCTAACATATATTTGTTGAGCATTTTTCCTGTCGTATTGTGTACTTCCCCATATTTTCTTTTAGTTGGCAGGTTAGCGTGGATTTGAGCGCTTTGGATTTAATTGGGATGATTTATAGCGTGGATTATTTTGGGAAGAATATTTTTGAAATATTTGTATTATTTTATTGCGTTGTATAGAGCATTGGTGATTTGTATTATTTCGAGAGAATTTTGTTATAATTGAAGAGATTGAGATTAGTGGATTTATATTATTGTGGGTTTATTTAGATGCTCTATACCTTGTCACTTGTGGATTTGGATTTATTTTATCGCATTAGTGCTCCGTTCGCTCTCCCTGGGCGGGCGGGGTGTTACAAATGGTATCAGAGCTTAGGTATACGGAAACACTCGGGGCTTTGATTTTGGATTCATTGCGTAGTTAGAAATTTTTGGAGATAGAAATTTTTAGATAATCGTTTCGTGTTAGGCATATAGATTAGATATGAGGAAATTATTTTTGGAGACGAGATTATTTTGGAGATTGTTGGCCTGATTTTTTAGAGTTAGGCATTCGGCGAATTTCGAGGGCGAAATTCCATTGTTAGTGGGGAAGTGTAACAACCCGCGTAATTTTTGGGGTATTTTCAAAATAAAGAGAAAAAATAAAGTTTTTGATAAAATTATTTTTATTGCTCAAATATGTTGGTTATTATTTTTAAAGGCGAGAATTTCAAACGGTTTCGAAATCGGAGTTATAACGGATTTTAAAATTAATTTGAAATGTTTTTAACTCTTGGAATTCTAAGTCGACGAACATTAAGTAATTTTCTAGAGTTGTTTTGACTTCCAACTCTTCATTTCTTTGCCTTATTTAAAGGAGTCTTTTGGCTTCCAACTCTTCATTTCTTTGCATTATAAAAGGAAGTCGTGGGCAACCCTTTTAACCTACTTTTGGCACAAATTTTGGCAGCAAATATATTTTATATTCCTCTTCTTTTTATATATATTTTGGCCCTTGAGATTTGTGAGTTCCAACCTTAGATTAGAGGTGTTCTTGGTGCTATTTTGTTAAAGGTTCTTGGAGGAGATTTTGTAGATCGTTTTTGTTGATCTTGAGGATGTGATCATTGGTTTCTCACCATGGTTTGAGGTATGGGGTTTTACACAATATGCTCCTTAAATCTCGCGAGTGTCATTCTCTTTGAATTCTTGTTTAATTGAACTCATATTTGAATTGATAAATTCATTGAAATCTGGAAAATAATTGTTGAAATTATTTTGATTCATGTGGTATCATTATATTATTGATGAGCACGTTGTCATGAGATTTTAATATGGCACGGATGTTGGGCACCCGCAAAAATTCCTATTTCTCGGGTTATGGCTTGATAAAGCATATACGGATGTGGTGAGGCCTAGTGACCCGATTAAAGTGTTGTTGAGAAATTATATTGATAAATGCTTTGAGATTTGCATTTTGATTTGAATATTCGTACTCGTGTTGTTACGTTTTATTCATCGCTAACATATATTTGTTGAGCATCTTTCCTGTCGTATTGTGTACTTCCCCATATTTTCTTTTAGTTGGCAGGTTAGCGTGGATTTGAGCGCTTTAGATTTAATTGGGATGATTTATAGCATGGATTATTTTGGGAAGAATATTTTTGAAAGATTTGTATTATTTTATTGCGTTGTATAGAGCATTGGTGATTTGTATTATTTTGAGAGAATTTTGTTATAATTGAAGAGATTGAGATTAGTGGATTTATATTATTGTGGGTTTATTTAGATGCTCTATACCTTGTCACTTGTGGATTTGAATTTATTTTATCGCATTAGCGCTCCGTTCGCTCTCCCCGGGCGGGCGGGGTGTTACAACATGATGTCTGCCGAGCTACCATTGTCTACCAGTACTCTTAAAATCATCACTTCCTTCATCCTCATTTTGATCACCAATGGGTCATCATGAGGATATAGAACACCTGCGAGGTCGTTCTTTGAGAAACCAATGACCAATTTCTCTTTGTTTACCTTTCTAGGATGATCTTCCTGAGCTAAATTTATTCGTTGAATGTATGAGCAAGATTGAGCCTCACGGAGGTAAGCTTTTCTCTCTGCAGTAAGGTCTCCTCCTCCTGCATCTCCACTTGTAATAACATTACAATCAAATGACCCAAAGCGTATCGAAAATACCTCACGTTCTGGCTGCCTTGGTCTCTTGGGAAGATCGGGGTCGTCTTCTGGATCAACTTCATGGTCTCTTTTCTTGTTCTCCTCTGCTCGACGAGGAGATCTAGACCTCTCTCTTGTTCGGTCGCTATTTTTTCTTTCATTTCTATGATCAACATACTTTGCCAGTTTTCCTCGTCTGATGAGTGTTTCAATATCATTCTGAAGAGCTATGTAATTTTTGGTCATATGGCCATAATCTTTGTGAAACTCGCAATATTTTACCTTATTCCTCCTGTCAGGGTCTGCCTTCTTTTTCTCTGGCCAGTTTAATTCCTCGCTGTTCTTGATTTTTTCTAGAACATGGTTGATGTCTTTCTTCAAAGGAGTATAATTATCAAATTTCTTCAATACTTCCCATGACGACCTTGTTTTTGAGTGTTTGTCACTACCATTGTTCTTATGCTCTTTCTTCTTAACTTTATCACTTTCCTTGGATTCTTTGGCATCCATATTCTTCTTCGCAGCCATAGCCTCCTCGGCATTCATAATCTTGGCCGCTTTTCCCATCAATTCTGACATGGTTCTAGGTGGATCTTTGGCCAAAGTGTAGTATAACTTGTTGGGCAGTAGTCCACTCATCAAGGCGATAATCACTGTCTTTTCCTCATAATCAATGACTTTGAGCTTCTCGTTATTAAAACGGGTTATATAATCTCTGGTACTCTCACCAACTTTTTGTCTAATACTTAACAAATGCGCTACTCGTTTAACTGACTTTGCCCCAAAACAGAAATTCCCAATGAATAACTCGGCCAGTTGAAATAAAGTTGAGATCTTTCCCTGAGGAAGATTATTATACCATATTTGAGCAGATCCGGTAAGAGTTCCCAAGAATGCTCTGCATCTCATATCATCTGGAACAGCATAGATGTCGGCTACATCTTGGTATTATTCTATATGAAGGACAGGGTCGATCTTTCCATTATATTTGGGGGTCACAACAGGTGCTTTGAACTTTGATGGTGTGGGAAAATCTACAATGGCCTAGACAAAAGGTGTTCCTTGAATAAAAGTTCGTTATAGAGGGTTCTTGGCTTTAGCCATTTCCCCTAATCTATCCTCCAGTCTCTGAATAGAGCCTTTCCACGCATCGTTTCCTTCCTCGGGCATGTTGGTTCGAGCAACTGATCGCGTTGATGTGGCTTCCTGGGATCTATCTTGACGAGCAGCTGGTCGCGACTGGGAAGATCCTTCCCTTAAGTCTGATGGTCGTCGAAAGCTCCTCGACGCAGCCTTAGGAGGACTTTTGTTCCTCCTAGTACCTAATTGATCAAAAGGAGATACCCTGCTTAACCTTTCTAGTGTACTAGTCCTTTCTGGAGAGAGAGTGATACATTGTTCAGTATCCGTGGCTCGTACTGAAGAATTTCATCCAGGTTGATAAGAAAAATCTTTAGACTCCTCAGTACGATATGAATCGGTACGCCTAGTACGCGAAGAAAGTAAACGGGTATTTCTTTGAACTTCGATGTCCTGAAGGGTCGATACTCCGCCATGAAGGGTTTGTATGAGTTGTCGCATAGTTTCTTGCATGGCTGTCTGGCCCTGGGCCAGATTTGTCATTATTCCAGCCAGATCTAGAACGTTTGGTGGAGTAGATGGATTTGGAGGGCTTCCAGCATTTCGATTGCTGGGTTCTGGATTATCAGCCATTTTTAATGAATTGTTTTTGATGAAAAACGATATTACCAGTCGTTTCCCACAGACGGCGCCAATCTGTTGATGTAAAAAATTAGATTATATCTAATTATTTAATCACAGATAAAATAAAGTGAGACAAAGAAATTTTAAAGTGGTTCAGCCTTATAAGAATGTCCTACGTCCACTGTTTCTGTTATTGTTGACTGTTTGAGAATTCTCGATTACAAGTTTTATTAAGAAATTCCCTTCCCCTTACAATGAGGATGATATAATGTATTTATAGCCCTCAGGATGTACATGTGAAAGGGTAATAAATAGCTATCTATTAGGCGTATACATCTGTATGATAATAATAATAAGCATTTAATGCGCCATCAATTTGTTGATTATCCTGCTATTAATGCTCTATTCGAGGTGCATCTCGGATCGCCTAAGCTGCTCGGACCGCCTATGTATCTCGGTACTCATAGGTTGCTCAGTTTATTAAAGTTCCTTAGAGAACTCTTGTTGGTCAGAGCGTCTGGGTTGATCGGGGAAGCAGAGTTCGTCGTTGCAGTATGGTTCCTCGGAGAGCATTTATTGCTCGGAGTATCTGAGTGGGTCGGGGAAGTCGAGTTCCTCGCAGATTGCCACGTGTCTTCACCCAATTGAGCCATGTGAGCAGACTAAATTTGGTATCAACAAGGACGATAAGCTCTAATAACCAATAACCAATACCCAACCCCAAAAGGAAAAAGTACAAACTAAGACTTTATAGACTCAATCTCTCTTAATAGATTTTTTCTTGTGAAACTTTATCGCATCGTCACTTAAACCGGCACACATAATACACATTTCAAATGCAAAGAGAATATAAAATATATAAATCTCATGAAAAACCCTCCTCCTTTTTTAAAACATCTCCCCCTTAAGTCAAACTTATCATCCTTTTTGTTCGGGAATATACAAAGCTAAAGGTTCATAATATGAAACAACTTCACCCCATTAATGTGACACAAATGATCATAAAGGAAACAAGCATATTATGCAATAAGAAGTGAAATGGCAACAATAAACAAACTCCGCAATACAAGAAAAATAATCCAAATGATGAAACATTTAATCACATGATCATTTGAAGCATATGATACCAATGGGATATCCAAACGATATAACATTGCAATACCCCATAATTTTATTGATTTTTATTTAAGGGATTAATTGAATTTAAATGAAAATTAATCCGGATATAAATACTAGCGAGATGTGAGTTAGTATTTGATTACAATGTTAAAATTGAATATTTCACGTGTATTGAAAATATTACAGTTGTCGCGAGGCTGAAATACGACAATTTGGAAAATTAAGTTGGGACGCGCGTGTCAGTCGCGTCAGGAACGAAATTATGT
Organism: Sambucus nigra; assembly: GCA_949130495.1. Classification (NCBI taxonomy): domain Eukaryota; kingdom Viridiplantae; phylum Streptophyta; class Magnoliopsida; order Dipsacales; family Adoxaceae; genus Sambucus; species Sambucus nigra. The sequence goes on along the minus strand of OX422217.1, from coordinate 431,376,178 downwards.
AAATTAAAAAGTGAATTATATTTTTATCAACCGAATGGTCATTTTGAGTGCGCCGACGTGTCCGGAAGGGTCGAAATAGTCCAAAAACACTAGCCGGGGGTTTAGTTTGGGTTCCGGGACATTTTTAGGCCAAACCGGCAACCTAGAAGGGTATTTTTGGTAATTTTAAAAATAAAGGAATTAAAACCCACGAATTTTTGAAGTAATTTAAAGATTATTAAAAGAACCACTAAGGCCATTATCAGCCAAAAGTTAGAGAGTGGGCTACGGAGGTTTTGAGAGAAGTTAGAAGAGAGGCTAGAGGGTCTTTACAAAACCATCTCCCCATCACCAGAAATTGGAAAGGAATTATGACTGGAAAAAGGAGAGAATCAACCTCGAATCGTCGACAACACATCTGAAGAACAAATCTGAGGAAGTGATTTGATATTTTTTAGGTGCATTGAATATATCTTCCATGTGTAGTGTAGAAAACTATTTATGTTTTTGGGAATTTTGATGAAGAACACCCAATGGAATTATTATGAAACTTGTGGTTTTGGGTAGGAATTTGCATGTAGAATGAGTATGGATGAATTCATTATACAAAACATAACTTTTGATGATCTGAAAACGGATTAATAAGGAGTCTTTTATGAAATTAAATTATGGGTTCAAGTTCATAGGGTTTGGGATAAGAATTGGGGATTTATGACTTTGGCATGTTAATTTGTAAGATTTAACCCCAAAAGTTTGTAAAGGAATGATCTAGGGTGACTAAAAATAGTTTACAAACATTAAAAATGTAACTTGGATAGTCTTAGGGTGAATTTAGAGAAGAGAAGAAGTGAGAAAAACGAATTGGGAATTTTCTAGGCGTATTCTTCCATCTCGTTAGAAGACCTGCCCAAGTCGTTCGAACGACCTCGTTCGAACGAGACTTCTAACGAGATGATAGTACCACTTCTAACGAGTTGGTAGTTCATTCGAAGCCATTCGTTCGAGAGACCTCGTTCAAACGAGATTTCTAATGAGTTGACAGAATGGCCTTTTAGGCCTAATTTTATTTCGAACCTCCAGAAGACTTATATAATTGAGTGTAATCCTTCCCTTATTGATTTGTGGATATAGTTGTGTGACTGGAAGTACGTTGAGGCTTAAAACTTAGAGTTTTATAGTAAACTGGATGATGTTTATGGGTTAGGATATAAGTATCTAAAACTTCGACGTGAGAAGAGTTTATAACTTAAATGTATATAAATCGGGGACTTGTAAACGTGAAACATGAAATGACAGTATAGGAATGAGATATATACCTCTAGTAATATTATGGAATACCGAAGATGTGTGAATGCTTGTTATATGTAGTTATTTGTGTATAACATACCTACCATACTTTCTATCACGGGAGGTCGGCATTCGATCAAGGCCATCTTATCTTTGTGTGCCTACGAGGGGGATTTAGATTGGTACCTCGAGGAAATAGGCCAGAGAAGGACTTATTGAGAAGTTAATAAGTCTGCTGATCATGGGAGCATAGGTATGTGCGTGACCCATGTGATGTGAACTATGTTCGCCTCCATTTTGTGTGATTTTTGTTTATTGAAAACGATTCCTGAGAGATTCGGAATACGTGGTCCTTATGTACGTGATGTACCGGGATTGGATAGTAGAGTATGTGTGCACCGTAGCTTAGTCTCGGGTTGCCAGTATTGTATATTTATGATGAGAATAATATACTACTAATTGAAATGAAATGTCATGTATAAATGTAAGTGTGAATAATAGTAACCTTTTTGTAGAGTTAAAAATGGGAAAATCTCTAGTGAATAGCATGACTAACATGGGAATTAAGAAGGAAAGTAAAACTCTCTGTTTAAATTAAGACGTCATGACTTAAATCGTGAATCGTATAGAAATGTTAGATTGCGTATTGGGCTAGTTAGATACGGGAATAACTAGAACGGGTACGGATACGATAGGAGTGCACAATTAGTTGAGAGGTGAGGAACTCATGCGAGTCCACGCACTATCATGTACTTTATATTCACTGTTTAATTATATTATTTTAAAGTGTTTTTCACAATCGGGCTCTGACCCGTTTGCTTTCAAATCTATTTTTGTAAAAACCTTTTAGGTGCCTAGCCACAAGGACACCAAGCATAGGAGTTCTATTCCCGCGACATGCTATAACTGCTGTGGAAGTTACAGGACCTCGATAGTAGACGCCTCCACTTTATATCTTGACTCTACTTCAGATTCATTCATCTGTAGGGCATGTCGCCCTTTTCTTTTAGAGGCATATTATTTACTCAGTTTTTTATTTTATATTTTGGGTTGTAACTAAATTAATGATTCAGACTTGTATTTGTTTATTTCAGTATTCGGATTGTTGTGAGGTGTATTCCTCTAGATTCAGTTTATTACATCGTTATTTATTGTGGCTGTGATGTGGTTGTGGTATCAGTATTTCATAATTTAATTTGATTGTATGTAAATCGAATTCAATTGAAATTGACAACTCACTTTTTAAATATTAGGTGGCTAGTAATTGTTAAAACGTTTTCGACAGTGATGCTACGAACTGAACCAACTTAACATTTTGAATTAATTTGAATAAAGGAGTAGCTACCCAGTATTTAATTAGTCGGGGTGTCACAGGTGGTATCAGAGCATCAGGTTCAATTGTCCTTAGGATCTGTACGGCTTGTTATGTTTTCGCTGGGCTTTCTTTGATGTAGAGCCTATATTTTAGGATTGTTGTATTCTTTTGTGTATGCTTCACTCTTCAGCTATTTTGAGATAATAACTACGAACTTATAAGACTTTACTCTGATTTCATATGCCTCCACGACGTGCACAATGAGTTCCTAGGGATGCTCAGCCTGAGCCACAGCCTATAGTAGTCCAGGGTACCATGAATGCCTTAAAGGTTGTCGCTATTGTAGCCCAAGCGATAAATGCCGCCCTTGCAGTTATACAGCATGCACCACCCCAGGCACCGAAAGTAGCGCCAGTTCAGGCTCATGCATTCCCGTCTGCTTGGGAACGTGTTTGTGATGCTTTTCAGAAAGCACATCCTCCGGACTTTGCAGGTACCTCCGATGTTGTTGTGTCGAGCCAGTGGAAGAAGGACATTCAAAGGCATTTGAGGATGTATGAGTGCACGGAGGTACATAAATAGATACTGGCTACTTTTCAGCTAGTAGGATCAGCTTCGCAATGGTGGGAGTCCATTACCACCCCGGAGGAGAGAGATGCCCTTTCTATACAAGAGTTCTGGGTGCGGTTCGACCGCAAGTATTTTTCATCAACCGTTCACACTAAAATGAGGAGGAAGTTAATGAACCTCAAGCAGGAGGGGAGGACCGTGGTCGAGTATGAGGCTGAGTTTACTAATCTCTTGAACATCGTTCCTGATGAGATTCCAACCAAGGAGAAGAAGATTAAGAAATTCATGGATGGGTTGACTTGGAGGATCCTTCAGCACTTGTTGGGAAATCTCTCATTGGCTACTTATTCTGATGTGGTTAATGCAGCACTACTTCACTTCCAGGACCACCGCTTTCACATGTCAGAGAGTAAGCGGTCAGGAGAGTCTAGCCATCAGGGCAGGACAGGGGGAAATGGTGCCAACGGGGCACAATCTGCTCAGGGTCAGCATAGGCAGGGAGATCAGGGTTCCCAGCAGGGGGATTTTAAGAGGTTCAGATCTGGGGGTTTCAGGAATGGTCAGGGAGGTTTTCGTCAGGGCTAGCAGAGTCAGCACGGCCCACAGGGACAGCATGGCCAGCAGGGCCAACAACAGTAGTTTCATCAGGGCCAGCATGGCCAGGGGAGGAATGGCAACAGCCACCAGGGTTGTGGGTATCAGGGTCAGAGAGGGGGGAACTTTCAAGGGAAATGCTTCATTTGTGGCAAGATTGGCCACAAATGCCAGGAGTGTCCTCATAGGGGCATGGCCCCACAGCAGCAGCAGGGTGCTCGACAGGAGCCCCAGAGACCTATGTTTCCCGCCGCCCTCCCAGCACCACCACAAATGCCATCTTTGATACCCATCCCAGTAGTCCGAGTCCAGCAGGCACAACTACAGTACAAACGAGTTTATCAACTCCAGCATACCACAGTCCTACAGGATCCACCTTCCATTGAGGGTATGTTCTCTATTCAGGGGACTATGGGGAGTATTTTATTTGATATGGGAGCCACACATTGTTTCATTGCCATGAGATTTGCACGCACTTTGGGGTTGTTAGACACTGCGGAGAACACAGTTACTTGCATCGATTCACCGTTGATTAAGGGTTTCGTGATTTCTTTTATTTGTAGAGGTGTGGGTATAGAGATAGGGAGATTTACTTTACCCGCTGATATGCTAGTATTAGAGATGACTGAGTACGATGCGATAGTTGATATGGCTTGTCTAGTTGCGTACTGAGCCATGATTAATTGTTTCAGTAGGAGTATTATTTTTTCCATTGCCGGGCAGGAGATGTTTTTAGTGGCGATGCCTCGCCCCGGGGGAGGATCGTCTACACACTTGTATTACATAGAGGAGGAGACCTCTAAGGAAGTGGTGATACCACTTGATTCGATTCCCGTTGTTAGTGAGTTCGCTGATGTATTTCAGAATATACCTAGATTACCTCCTAGAAGAGAGATAGATTTTTTTATCGATTTGACGTCGGGCACTCGGCCAATTTCCCGCGCACCTTATCGTATGGCTCCAGCGGAGATGAGAGAGCTAAGGGATCAGATAGAGCAGTTATTCGGTCAGGGGTTTATCCGAAGGAGTACTTCACCGTGGGCTGCCCCTGTGTTGTTTGTAAATAAGAGGGGTGAATCGTTGAGATTATGTGTAGATTATCGGGAGCTAAATAAAGTCACGATACGAAATAAGTATCCGTTGCCCCGAATCGATGACTTATTTGACTAGTTGAGGGGAACTTGATTCTTCTCAAAGATTGATTTGCGATCGGTATACCATCAGTTGCGTATCAGGGAATAAGACGTATCGAAGACTTCTTTCTTGATGAGATATGGTTCCTACGAGTTTCGGGTTATGCCTTTTGGCTTGACCAACGCTCCAGCCGTGTTTATGGATTTGATGAATAGGGTATTCAGAGAGTTCCTAGACTAGTTCATCATTTTCTTTATTGATGACATTCTGGTTTACTCCCAGACAGAAGAGGAGCATACTGAGCATTTGAGGCAGGTTTTGCAGATGCTACGTCAGAACGAGCTTTATGCAAAGTACGAGAAATGTGGATTTTGGCTTAAGCAGGTTCAGTTTTTGGGGCATATCATTTCAGGCCGGGGGATATCCATTGATCCAGGGAAGGTATCCGCGGTGAGGGAGTGGGGATAGCCCAAGACACCGACTGAGATCCGTAGTTTCTTGGGCCTAGCAGGATACTATAGGAGGTTTATTCGGGGCTTCTCAAAGATAGCGGGTCCTTTGACACATTTGACTCGTAAAGGTGTGCCATTCATCTAGAGAGATGCCTGTCAGTTGGCATTTGATGAGTTGAAGGACAAGTTGACCTCAGCGCCTATGTTAGCGTTGCCCAGGCCGGGAGTTGAGTATCTAGTCTATACCGATGTGTCCTTACAAGGACTTGGAGGTGTGCTACAACAGGAGAGTCAGGCCATAGCTTATGCTTCCCGTAAGCTTAATCCTCACGAGAAAAATTACCCCACCCACGACTTGGAGTTAGCGGCAGTCGTTTTCGCACTTCGAATTTGGAGACACTATCTCCTGGGGGAGAAATTTCGGTAGTTCACAGACCATAAGTCTCTATAATACCTCTTCACGCAGAAGGAACTGAATATGCGTCAACGTTTGTGGCTTGAGTTTGTGAAGGATTATCAGTTCGATATCCAATATCAACCAGGGAAGGCTAACGTGGTAGCAAACGCGTTGAGCCGTAGGCCAGTAGATGAGGTGGTCGAGGTGTGGAAAGATAAGTGGAAGGAGTTGGGACACCAGGATGTAGTGGCCCGATCATTCATGTCTGTGATGACTGTTACACCTCAGATTGCTATGAGAGTGGTAAAAGCCCAGGCAAATGACTCATTCTATCAGGAGAAGATAGTTCGATTACTAGCTGAAGGATCCGAGTCCTATACCGTTGGCTCAGACGGGGGATTATGCTTCAATGGGAGACTGGTCGTTCTGGAAGGGGACGACTTGCGACACGAGGTAATGACAGATTCACATGGCTCATGGTTCACGGTACACCCTGGTTGGGATAAAATGTACCAAGACATGAGACGACAGTACTGGTGGAGCGGGATGAAGAGGGACATCGTCGTGTTCGTTTCCAAATGCACCACTTGTTAGCTAGTAAAGGTGGATCATCAGAGACTGGAAGGACTTCTACAGCCATTAGAGGTTTTGATGTGGATATGGGAGAGCATATCCATGGACTTTATCACAGGGTTACCTACATCACAGAGGGGTCACGACTCCATATGGGTAATTGTGGATAGATTGACCAAAGTTGCTCATTTTCTACCCGTAAGGAAAGATTACACTACGGGACAGTATGCCCAGATTTTCATTGCAGAGATAGTGAGACTTCACGATGTGCCTCTAAATATCGTGTCTAATCAAGACAAGATATTTGTTTCACGATTTTGGGAGAGTTTCCAGGAGGCCATGGGTACAGAGTTGCGACTGAGTACGACATATCACCCGCAGACTGATGGGCAAATAGATCGGACAAATCAGATATTGGAGGACATGTTGCGTATGTGCATCCTAGATTTTGGAGGTGGCTAGGAGCAGTACCTTCCACTGGTGGAGTTTGCTTATAATAACTCCTACCAGTTCACCATTGGCATGGCTCCATTTGAGGCGTTGTATGGTAGACCTTGTCGTTCCCCAGCATGTTGGTTAGATATGGGGGATAACAAACTCCTTGGATCGAAAGTGATTCAGGACACTTCGGCAAGAATAGAGATGATACGGAGCCGTATTCGGGTAGCTCAGGACCGACAGAAGAGCTATGCTGATGCCAAGAGGTTCTTAAGAGAATTCAAAGTGGGGGACCAGGTGTTACTCAGAGTATCTCCCATGAAGGGGATCATGCATTTTGGGAAGAAGGGGAAACTGGCACCAAGATATGTGGGACCATTTCCTATCATCGAGAGGATTGGGCTAGTTGCTTATAGACTCGGGTTACCAAAGCACTTGCATAGGATTCATGACGTGTTCCATATATCCTCGTTGAGGAAATATCTTAGGGACGATTTGGCCCATACTCACATTGCTTTAGAGGACATCGATCTTCAGCCTCATAGTTCCTACGAGGAGGGGCAGATTGCTATTTTCGAACAAAGCGAGCGGAAACTGAGGTCAAAGATAGTACGATTAGTACGTGTTCAGTGGCAGCGTCATAATGCCGAGGAGTCCACATGGGAGCACGAGGATGAGATGCGCGAGCGTTATCCAGAGTTATTTTTACCAAGTACTATTTAGTTTCGAATTTCGGGACAAAATTCTGTTATTGGGGGGAAGTATGTAATATCCCGTAATTTTATTGATTTTTATTTAAGGGATAAATTGAATTAAATGAAAATTAATTGGGAATTAATCCGGATATAAATACTAGCGAGATGTGAGTTAGTATTTGATTATAATGTTAAAATTTAATATTTCATGAGTATTGAAAATATTACAGTTGTCGCGAGGCTGAAATACGACAATTTAGAAAATTAAGTTGGGATGCGCATGTCAGTCGTGTCAGGAACAAAATTATGTAAATTAAAAAGTAAATTATATTTTTATCAACCGAATGGTCATTTTGAGTGCGCCAACGTGTCCGAAAGGGTCGAAATAGTCAGAAAACACTAGCCGGGGGTTTTATTTGGATTTCGGGACATTTTTAGGCCAAACCGGCAACCTAGAAGGGTATTTTGGTAATTTTAAAAATTAGGGAATTAAAACCCACGAATTTTTGAAGTAATTTAAAGATTATTAAAATAACCACTAAGGCCATTATTAGCCAAAAGTGAGAGAGTGGGCTACGGAGGTTTTGAGAGAAGTTAGAAGAGAGGCTAGAGGGTCTTTACCAAACCATCTCCCCATCACCAGAAATTGGAAAGGAATTGTGATCGGAAAAAGGAAAGAATCAACCTCGAATCATCGACAACACATCCGAAGAACAAATCTGAGGCAAGTGATTTGATATTTTTAAGTGCATTGAATATTTCTTCCATGTGTAGTGTAGAAAATTGTTTATGTTTTTGTGAATTTTGATGAAGAACGCCCAATGGAATTATTGTGAAACTTGTGGTTTTGGGTAGGAATTTGCCTATAGAATGAGTATGGATGAATTCATTATACAAAACATAACTTTTGATGATCTGAAAACGGATTAATAAGGAGTCTTTTATGAAATTAAATTATGGGTTCAAGTTCATAGGGTTTGGGACAAGAATTGGGGATTTATGACTTTGGCATGTTAATTTGTAAGATTTAACCCCAAAAGTTTGTAAAGGAATGATCTAGGGTGACTAAAAATAGTTTACAAACATTAAAAACGTAACTTGGATAGCCTTAGGGTGAATTTAGAGAAGAGAAGAAGTGAGAAAAACGAATTGGGAATTTTCTGGGCGTATTCTGCCATCTCGATAGAAGACCTGCCCAGGTTGTTCGAACGACCTCGTTCGAACGAGACTTCTAACGAGATGATAGTACCCCTTATAACGAGTTGGTAGTTCATTCGAATCCATTCGTTCGAGCGACCTCATTTGAACGACCTCGTTCAAACGAGATTTCTAATGAGTTGACAGAATGGCCTTTTAGGCCTGATTTTATTTCGAACCTCAAGAAGACTTATATAGTTGAGTGTAATCCTTCCCTTATTGATTTGTGGATATAGTTGTGTGACTGGAAGTACGTCGAGGCTTAAAATTTAGAGTTTTATAGTAAACCGGATGATGTTTATGGGTTAGGATATAAATATCTAAAACTTCGACGTGAGAAGAGTCGATAACTTAAATGTATACGAATCGGGGACATGTAAACGTGAAACATGAAATGACGGTATAGGAATGAGATATATACCTCTAGTAATATTATGGAATACCGAAGATGTGTGAATGCTTGGTATCTGTAGTAATTAGTGTATAACATACCTACCATAGTTGCTATCAAGGGAGGTCGGCGTTCGATCAGGGCCATCTTATCTTTGTGTGCCTACGAGGGGGATTTAGATTGGTACCTCGAGGACATAGGTCAGAGAAGGAATTATTGAGAAGTTAATAAGTCTGCTGATTATGGGAGCGTAGGTATGTGCGTGACCCATGTGATGTGAACTATGTTCGCCTCCATTTTGTGTGATTTTTGTTTATTGAAAACGATTCCTGAGAGACTCGGAATACGTGGTCCTTATGTACGTGATGTACCGGGATTGGATAGCAGAGTATGTGTGCACCGCAGCTTAGTCTCGGGGTGCCAGTATTGTATATTTATGATGAGAATAATATACTGCTAATTGAAATGAATTGTCATGAATAAATGTAAGTGTGAATAATAGTAACCTTTTTATAAAGTTAAAAATGGGAAAATCTCTAGTGAATAGCATGACTAACATGGGAATTAAGAAGGAAAGTAAAACTCTCTGTTTAAATTAAGACATTGGAACTTAAATGATGAATCGTATAAAAATGTTAGATTGTGTATTGGGCTAGTTAGATGTGGGAATAACTAGAACGGGTACGGGTAGGATAGGAGTGCACAATTAGTTGAGAGGTGAGGAACTCATGCGAGTGCACGCACTATCATGTACTTTATATTCACTGTTTAATTATATTAAACCACTTCCTGTATTTTAAACTATTTTTCTGAGAACGTATGTGCTTGCGTTCAACTGAGCAAATTATATATTAAACACCTTTTAACCCAAACAAACCCTAAACATGAAACAGTATGTGATTAAATAAGATAATGAACTAAGCAAGAACATTCAAACACATGTTTGTAAGGAAAAATCCCCCAAAGGGGCAAAACCATTTATTTTCATTATAATATTGTAGCTTTACAATTTCGGATTACAATGAAAATACAAGTGACTAAGAATTACCCTTAGGTGTCGGATTCTGTAGTCGGCGGCTGGAACTATCCCTTTCCAGTAGGGCTGCAATGGAGAAGAAGAACGGTCTTCTCCACAAAGGTGTGAACAGAAAAAGTGCGTTCCTAGGTTGCAAAGTGATTCACAAATGTTTGACAATTTGTGTGAATCAAATACCTAGAGTCTTGATGCTCAATAGGTGAAGAATTAGGGTTTTCTGTACTCTGAAAATCGTGTGTATAAGTCTTAGAAAACCACTTCCCGTAGTGGGATTAAATAAGAAGTCTTGAGCCATAAAAATCTGAGCATGATCTGAACACGATCTGTTTAAGTTTATCCCGGCGGACCGATCTGGGTCAGAGGTGGATCGGTCCGATTGACCGGATCGGTTCTTTTATTGCAGGCGAATCAATCCGTTTTGACCGGATCGGTTCTTTTATTTCCGGCTTCATCGGTTTGCTTGCGGTCCAGGGTATACTGGATCTGTAGCAAGCGAATCGGTCTGGGTCAGAGGCGGACCGGTCCGGTTGACCGGATCGGTTCTTTTATTTCAGGCGGATCGGTTCGGTCTGTCAGACTTTGATTCCTCTTCTTCTTTTGATATTCGGATCCGTTGATGAATGTATGAAACTTGAATTTCTTCAACGGTGTAACGACGTACAACATATAAATTGTTAATGGACAAAAATGTCCTTACAAATCTCCCCCTATGTCTATGCCGGTACGTACATAAAAACAAACATCCGAATTATCAAAACAACGAAAAAATGCCTATACAAATCTACCCTTCCATGAACCCAAAACTAGAAATATACAATTGAATAAGACTACAACGTTTGCTCTTCAATTCTTCAGGAATCTCAACACTTTTCTCATCAGGGTGTGCAATCCAATGATAATCCATGTAGTACCTACACACATGAGACAAAGCAAAATACCAAGTGACATATCGAGTTTGAAATGAGATAAACATATATACCAATTTATGAGCAAACTCAAACTTTCAAATCTCCCCCATAATAAGATAATTCATTCTCCCCCTTTTTATGATGTCCCCAAATTGGACAAATGAGAGAAATAAATCAAATAAGCAAGTGCGGGGTGTCACAAGGATAAAATCACACCATGAATGAACACAAAGCAACCAAGACGATGATAGCGTAAATGAAGTGGTGTGATCAAATTCGATAGGAAAATCAATGCATACAAACATGACATATGTGCACGATGAATATTGGATACTCCTAGCGAATGAACTCAAATGCGTCCTTTGGTGTAAAAGAATGACAATATAAGATATTGATTCAATCAAATCAACAAATCAAAGCTCAAATTGATTTTCACACCAATAACGTCCAAAACGATTTTATGCTTTTTCAGGACTTTCAAGGAAGTGCTAACCCGTTTAAAGATTCTCCAACCAAACTCCCTCAGATATAATTTTGAATAGAGGCATTCTAAATTCTCAAACTTTGGAGAATTGATGGTGAAACCTAAGTGGCCCATATTTGGCATGAATTGCTTTTTATTGCCTTTAAATTTTTTCGGGCTCTTTTAACCTCTTTGGACCTCGAATATTAAAATTCCTCCATTTTTTAGGTCCTTTTTAACGGTGGCTTATACGCAAAGGATAGATGATTTCCTTTCGCAGCCCCTCCCCATTATATAAACACACAGTCTCACCAAAACGGTTGTTACATGCATTCCAATCTTGTCAAGTTTTATCGCATATTGTACATTATATAGACAGGATTGAGATGGAAACACTCAAGCCAATATGAGATAGACAAGTGCAATAATCAAATATAGCCGTGCATGTGTGCAATAAAGGATATAGGAGTTAAACATGTAGGAAGATATCACTAATTACATCTCAAAGACTCCATACTAACTAAAGCACATGGATGAAATGAGGTAGCGTCTCAAATCTCTATCAAACAGTCACATGGATATATGGAATGAAGTTGTGACTTGGCTATCTTAAATGCTCATCCATAAAAGTAGCAAAAAATTTATCAAAATAAAATCTTTTTGTGCTTTTCTCAAAAAAATTTCATAAAGGAAAATCTTTTTGTATTTTTCAAAAGAAACATAAAAAGAAAAAAAGAATAAATAAAAACCTATACAACTAAGCAATGGTACATATAAAACAGACTAGCAATAGGAAGCATATGATATGAACATGAAGAAGCATCCTATTCTAGACAAAGACCAACTCCTTAGTCAACTGTGCAAATTCCCAAAGACTTCCTAAGACTCTCAAATCTACGGGCATCTAAAGGTTTCGTGAAAATGTCGGCTAACTGACGGTCGGTGGGAACGAAACTCAGGGATACGACTTTTTCCTCAACTAGCTGTCGTATAAAGTGCTCACGTATCCTGATGTGCTTGGTGCGCGAATGCTGAACTGGATTGCGGGATATGTGTATCGCGCTCGTGTTGTCACAGGAAATGGTCATGGTGTCCTGTGAAATCTCATAATCCTCCAGCATTTGCTTCATCCACAAGAGTTGTGTGCAACAACTCCCGGCGGCTATGTACTCAGCCTCTGCAGTGGACAAAGAGCTTGAATTTTTCTTCTTGCTCAGCCAGGAGACAAGAGAAGAACCAAAATAAAAACACCCACCAGAAGTGCTCCTACAACCACCTACATCCCCAGCCCAATCGGCATCCGAATAGGTGAACAAACGGTCATCGGTATCAAAGGAATACCAAATCCCGTATGAGAGAGTCCCACTTACGTATTTAATGATACGTTTTAGAGCAAGTAAGTGTGACTCTTTAGGGGACGCCTGATATCGCGTACAGACTCCAACACTAAAGGCGATGTCGGGACGACTGGCAGTCAAGTAGAGAAGACTACCTATCATACTCCGATATAAGGTTTGCTCTACGTCCTTGCCTGAAGTGTCCTTAATAAGCTTGGTAGTGGTACTCATAGGTGTACGTGCATGCTTAGCGGAGTCTAAACCAAATTTCTTCACTAGGTCTCTAGTATACTTGGATTGGGAGATGAACATCCCATCCTCTAGCTGACGAACCTGGAGACCAAGGAAGAATGTAAGCTCACCAACCATGCTCATCTCAAACTCACTTTTCATCTCCTCCTCAAAGTGGTGAGCATGCTGGGAGCATGTGGATCCAAAGACTATGTCGTTCACATAGACTTGGGTAACCAAAATAGCACCGTCATCTCTCCTGACGAACAACGTCATATCTACTCCCCCTCTCTTGAAGCCACGAGCTAAGAGATAGGAAGTAAGCCTCTCGTACCAAGCACGGGGTGCTTGCTTCAAACCATACAAGGCTTTCCTCAGATAGTAGACGTGCTCTGGGTGCTGAGGGTCTTCAAACCCTTTTGGCTGTTCCACATAAACCTCCTCCTGTAGAATGCCATTCAGAAAGGCACTCTTGACATACATCTGATATACCTTGAAGCGCAGATGACATGCGATGGCGAGCAGAAGACGGACGAACTCAAGCCTCGCAGCAGGAGCAAATGTCTCCCTAAAGTCTACACCATCTATCTGTGTGTAGCCTTGAGCGACCAACCTAGCCTTATTTCTGATTATGGTACCATTTTCATCCATTTTGTTCTTAAAAATCCACCGAGTACCTATCACATTAGTCTCACTAGGTCGGGGGACAAGTTCCCAGACATTATTCTTTTTAAACTGAAGCAACTCATCCTGCATAGAAGATATCCAGAGTTCATTCTTGAGTGCTTCTTTATGATTCTTGGGCTTGACTTTGGACGTGTAGCAAATATGGCTAACAACGTTCTCTAGCTGAGCACAAGTCTTGACCCCTAGAGTGGGATCACCAACAATGGCAGAAGGGTCATGACTCTTGTGAACCCAAGCAGGTGTGTCCCCTAGCGCAGGAGTAGGGTCCACAGAATGTGAGAGAGGAACAGGTAAATCACTGTCAGAACAATTATCTTCCTCACGCTGAAGGTTAGGATCAATAACCGTCGGAGGTTCGTCATCTTGCACGGTGACGTTTATTGATTCCATAACCTTAGAGCTCTTCAGGTTAAAAACACGGTACGCTCTGCTATTCGATGAATATCCTAGAAATATTCCCTCGTCGCTCCGGGAGTCGAACTTTCCTAATTGCTCTCTATCCCGTAGGATGTAGCATTTACTCCCAACAACACGAAAATATGCCAGGTTGGGCTTCTTGCCAGTCCATAACTCATAAGGAGTTTGTAGTGTGTGTGGACGCAAATAAACCCTATTCACCGTGTGGCATGCAGTAGACACTGCCTCTGCCCAAAATCTCCTAGAAACTTTACGACCTAGAAGCATAGATCTAGCCATCTCTTGGATCGTTCCATTCTTTCTCCCAACAATACCATTTTGCTGAGGATTTCTCAGAGCAGAAAACTCATGTTTGATCCCGAGGCTATCACAGTAAAGGTCTACCTTTGCTTCTATGAATTCAGTGCCATTGTCACTACGCATCCTATTAATAGTGACACCGTGTTGATTTTGCAGGACACGACACTTGGTCGTTAAAAATTCTACAGCATCGGATTTCTCTCAGAAAACCTACTATGGAGTACCTGGAGAAATCATCTATCATCACGAGGATGTACCTCTTACCACCTAGACTCTCAGTACGAGTGGGACCCATAAGATCCATGTGAATCAACTCAAGAACACGAGAAGTGGTAATGGAATGCAACTACCTATGAGGACTACGAATTTGTTTTCCCAACTGACAGGGTCCACAAATGGTCGAAGTTGACTTCCCAATAGATGGTAAGCCACGTACTAGGTCCTTTTTAGTTAAGCGATTTAGATCTCTAACGTTCACGTGACCTAGACGTTTATGCCACAGATCCGTAGGAGTGATCGTGGCGCTGTTGCAGACAAGTGAGGATGTGGGATCAGTCCCATAGCAATTATCCTCGGTCCTCACCCCTTGCATAAAAAGTTTACCGGCTTGATTATAGACTTTACACGCGTCCCGGTCAAACTTTACTACAAAGTCAGTGTCGCACAGCTGGCTAATGATGAGAAGGTTTGCTTTCAAACCTTTGATGTACAAAACATTTTCTAGCTTAGGAAATCCAGGTAACTCGACAGTACCACATCCTATAATGCTAGACTTGCTCCCATCTCCGAAGGTGACTCTGCCATCCTGATAGTCCTCAAGAGTCATAAAAAATGAGGCATCACCTGTCATGTGTCTGGAGCACCCGCTATCAAAATACCACTGTGAGGTATTATGTGCTTTGAGAGCAACATGAACAACAAAGGCCTTTTTATCTTTCTTAGGCACCCAAGCAGAGATGACCTTTTGTTTACCTTTGTTATTGTTGGTTTTAGCTAGAATGTGAGAAGTATTCACTAACGGCAAAGACACCCGTCGGAATTCTTCCATTAAACTCTGGGTCGAGGCAGCTAAGAACTCAACTCGCTCTCTCAGACTAGAAAACTCATCAGTATGACATGGTGGAGCAGTAGTACGTCGTGTCCAACCCATGCTATGGCAAGACTCCCTAAGGTGGCATTTTCTTTTGCAATAAGTAGAAAAGAGCACAGTCAAAGGTGGACCTTGGTTTGCTTTTCTTGGTCGAACTCCCCTTCGAGGTTTTTGACGATGGCCATAAGGATTCGTAGTAAACTCAGGAACTGGTCCAGGTGCAATTTGGGACATGGAGGCACCATCATATCCAATTCCTTGCCGATCACCAAAACCTAAAGCGGGGCCGAGGAGCATCTTTCCCATCTTCCCAGATCTGTCCTCGATTTGTACCTTGACTTCCCGTGCTTTCTCAAGATCATGAGTCAGCTGGGCAACAAGGGCTTCAAGTTTCTTCCGAGTCTCCACGGAGGAATGGAGCTGACTCGTAAGACTAGCCACTTGTTTAGTCAAGTCCCCTCTCTCTTTCTTCTAAAACACTCTCTCTCTCTCTAAACAGAATCTCTTTCTCGACACATGCAGATTCTCTCTGTCTTAGGGCGGTGAAGGTTAAGGACTCTCTTCCTCTTGCCTTTCTTAAATCTTCCTCTAAGCCGGTGATCTTAAGAACTAGGGCTTTGTTACGTTTTTTAGTTTTAAATGACTCAGAATATAACTCAGCGTAGGCACGTTGAATATCACTCTCCCTCTCACTTGAGTCATCCTCCCCCTCACTCACATCGATATCACTGTCGAGGTGTCCCTGTGAAGCATCATCTTCATCGTCGTGAAGAGAACTAGGAGTGCTCACTTGACTGGCCATGAATGCGGTGAAGTTACACTCATGCGGTGACTCATCTCCTGAATCCACCGTCTCGACCTCACTATCGTCACTAAGAGTAGCATTAAGGACAGCTTTCCCTTTCTCTCTATTCAGACGAGTGGCACACTCAAAGGCTCTATGACTCCTACCATCGCACTCAAAGCATCTCTCACTTTCTTTCTTAGGAGGATTTTTGGAGTCTTTTTCATTTTTATTTTCAAACTTATTTTTCTAAAATTTCTTTTTATCTTTAAAATTGCCATTTTCTTAAATTTGAGAATCCTCTTGAATTTTTTTGCAAAAAGAACCAAATCATCTAGGTCAAAATCACACTCAGAATCTGACGTGTCAGTTTCTCTCTTTCTAGACTACTCTACCCTTTTTCTAGCCGACCCCTCACTCATTCTCTCTTGGGCATTAAGTGCAATTCCCTTATCTTTAGATTTAGCAGTTTTAGGGAACATATCAATTTCATAAGTTTGCAAATCTCCTACAAGTTCTTCCAATTTTAGCGTATTTAAATTACCCAAAGAATTTAGCACAGTGACTTTAGGGATAAAACGCTTAGGCAAAGAACGAAGAATCTTTTTAACAACTCTAGCATTAGGAATATGTTCACCAAGATTAAAGCTAGTATTCACAATGTCAGAAAGTCTAGCATAAAATTCATCAAAGCATTCAGATTCATGCATGGTGATGGTTTCAAATTGAGTTGTCAAATTTTGCAACTTAGATTCTTTCACAGCATTAGTTCCTCCATGGGTGAGTTTTAAAACATCCCATGCCTCTTTTGACGTGGTGCACGTCATTATGCGTTTGAACTCATCAGGTGTGACAGACCCAGAAATAGCACTTAGACCCTTAGAATTAAAATATGACCATTTAAATTCTTCATCAGTCCAAGAAGTGACAGGTTTCAAGTTGATCACATTATCAACAATCACGGAGGGAGGAGTCCATCCTCTTTCAACTAAAATCCAAACCCTTTCATCTATGTCTTTTAAAGCCGACCTCATTCGGGCTTTCCAATAAGCATAATTTGTCCCGTAAAAAAAAATGCATTTTATTATATAACTTCTCCATTTGAACACGCACTTTTTCAAAAATCAATTTTTTCAGAAAATTGATATCTTAGAAAAATTTTGCGGAAAATAGGAATACGCGGTAGATTAGCGTAACATGCTCTGATACCAATTTGAGAACGTATGTGCTTGCGTTCAACTGAGCAAATTATATATTAAACACCTTTTAACCCAAACAAACCCTAAACATGCAACAGTATGTGATTGAATAAGATAATGAACTGAGCAAGAACATTCAAACACATGCTTGTAAGGAAAAATCCCCCAAAGGGGCAAAACCATTTATTTTCATTATAATATTGTAGCTGTACAATTTTGGATTACAATGAAAATACAAGTGACTAAGAATTACCCTCAGGTGTCGGATTCTGTAGTCGGCGGCTGGAACTATCACTTTCCAGTAGGGCTGCAATGGAGAAGAAGAACGGTCTTCTCCACAAGGGTGTGAACAGCAAAAGTGCGTTCCTGGATTGCAAAGTGATTCACAAATGTTTGGCAATTTGTGTGAATAAAATACCTAGAGTCTTGATGCTCAATAGGTGAAGACTTAGGGTTTTTTGTACTCTGAAAATCGTGTGTATAAGTCTTAGAAAACCACTTCCCGTAGTGGGATTAAATAAGAAGTCTTTATCCATAAAAATCTGAGCACGATCTGTTTAAGTTTATCCCAGGCGGATCGGTTTGGGTCTGAGGCGGACCGGTCCGATTAACCGAATCGGTTCTTTTATTTTAGGCGGACCGGTCCAGTCTATCAAACTTTGATTCCTCTTCTTCTTTTGATATTCGGATCCGTTGATGAATGTATGAAACTTGAATTTCTTCAACGGTGTAACGGCGTACGACATATAAATTGTTAATGGACAAAAATGTCCTTACATTTTCACAATCGAGCTCTGACCCGTTTTCTTTCAAATCTATTTTTTTTAAAACCTTTTAGGTGCCCAGCCACAAGGACACCAAGAATAGGAGTTCTATTCTCGCGACGTGCTGTAGCTGTTGTGGAAGTTATAGGACCTCGATAGTAGACGCCTCCACTTTATATCTTGGCTCTACTCCAGATTCATTCATATGTAAGGCATGTCGTCCTTTTCTTTTAGAGACATCTTATTTACTCAGTTTTTATTTTATATTTTGGGTTGCAACTAAATTAATGATTCAGACTTGTATTTATTTATTTCAGTATTCGAATTGTTGTGAGGTGTACTCCTCCAAATTCATTTTATTACATCGTTATTTACTGTGACTGTGATGTGGTTGTGGTATCAGTATTTCATAATTTAATTTCTTTGTATGTAAATCGAATTCAATTAAAATTGACAACTCACTTTTTAAATATTAGGTGGCTAGTAATTGTTAAAACGTTTTCTACAGTGATGCTACGAACTGAACCAACTTGACATTTTGAATTAATTTGAATAAAGGAGTATTTAATTAGTCGGGGTGTCACAAACATATGACACAAATTTGAAGCATGTGATACATATTTGATAATATATGGAAAACATGGATTAAATCTAAGAAAAGATTCAAAATAAATACCATAAATATCAACACACATATAACATGCAATATACATGGATATATATAAGCATAACTACATACAACACAAAAAAATATCTTTCTAAACTCGTATGGAATAAATGTTTCTAAACCAAATCAGGTACGAAGTTAAGAGGAGTGAACTAGAAAACAAAATAAATATGTCCCGAAACACTCAGTATGGTCTAAGTAATTCTTTACCCTAATGTCAATTGTTCAAACAATAAACATGGTGACTCCTATCGTGTCACTGTTCCCTTAATATTCTATGGCTCCTACTGAATTCTCCCTCCTGAAATCCTTTTAACATCCCATGCTTGTCGTTCCATAATATTCGATCTTCCACCCTCAACTGAAACCATATATGAATCACATGAACTATATTTAATAGAAGGAGAATGTAAGTCGCATACGTAAAAGGAATACACTAATCCTATAATAAGGCTCTATATCAAAGAACGCTAAGCTGAAATGTGAAAACCCGCACAGATACAAAGGACACTAGATACTGATGCTCTGATACCATCTGTGACACCCTGCCTAATTAAATATCGGGTCATCATGCCTTTATCAAATTAAACAGGATTTCCATCTGGTTCATTCTTAGCATCATTGTCGAAAACTTTATTAATTACTAACCACCTAATAATTAATTAAGCCGGTATTAAAATTTTATCTTTTAAAATGCCAAGTCACTAAGTACAACAAGAGACTAAATAAAAACATCATAATATAATATAGTCTAAACATTGCAAAATTATCAAGATCAAATACTAGCCAAACAAACATCGACCAAAAACATCCAAACCAAAATAAATCTATCAGGTAGAAGATAAATCCCATACAATATGAACTGAAATAAACTGAATAACTACAGTGAGCAACATGCTCAAAAATTCAACTGAGATAGAATTCCTAAACTAGGAATGAATGAAAGAGGCATCTAATCCAACTCTTGCAGCACCCACATATACCGCAACTGCGTGACCCTGAAATAGAATCAAGTTTGGCATCCATGTGGTCAGACACCTAAAAGGTTTTGAAAATATTTGATAGCAAGGGTTAGAACCAAAATATTTTGAAAATACTTAGAAAGTAAATTAAAGTAAAGTAAATTAAAATGCATGAATGTTTTTCATATTTAAGTTGGTGTCACACTCTCTTGAGTACCTGCTCACCCCTCAACTATTGTGCACACCTAACGTTTTCTTATATAACCCACCTAAAGCACCCTATATCTTTGACTCGCTTGAGTCTACATTATGTAGGTGCTTGTTTAGTTTGGAAATAGTGACAAAATTTGAGTCATACCTTAGTCTACCAAAGAACCTCATACTCTACATGATATTTCCTATATTAGTCTCACAGGTATAATACCAACACTGCACCTAGGATTGCGTTTTTATGTTGAATTCATATCATTTAGGTGTGTGAGTATTAATTCCCATTAAAAACTATTTTTAATAATTTTTAGGAATTTATAAACATTTTTATAACAATTAAAATTTGGTTTTAAAATGTTGTGGGCTTATTTGTAATATCAATTAGTTCCTAAAAACTTTGGTTGGGTAGAATTTGAAAGCAGTAGGGAATTGTGTGGTATAAAATGGAATTTTTTAAAACTCAAAAACACGCATTTTTGGTTTGATCCCTACCTTACACGTGTTAGGTAGTTACCCGTTAGATATGTGTTTGTTTACTCTCACAACCTTAAGATTCAATCTTGTTCGTTTGATCATTATTAATTAATGTCCTGCATGTAATTAGATCAATCCTTGTGTCGACTGAGATAACCAATGAGAGCTTGTTTAAAAGCGGTGCACCCTCAACCCTTAGATTTACATCGGTTAAGTTAAAATAAATCTCATCCATTGGTTTCATTCAACTCTTCCAGATCTTTCTCTTGGCTATATAAATAGAGACCAAGTATTATACGTTTATAATGTTTGGACCAATTGTGTTTTGAGAGAAAATAAGAGAGAGAGAGAGAGAGAGAGAGAGAGAGAGAGAAACAAACCCTAAATCAAACTCTTGCAATTTTTTCTTAGAAAAATCCCTGTGAGTTTGAGTATATTCGATCGTGTGAAGATCCATCCACTCTGGTCTTTAATCTCTTGTCCAATTAAGTCACAAAGTTTGGATTTTATTTTCTCTTCGTAGAAAGTGTAGATCTGAACTGTGTGTGATACAAAACACGTATATATACTTAATTTGATTTCTTTATTCAAGAAATCTTAATTTGTTAGTTGTTTTACTCTTAAATGTTTATTTTAAAACCAAAACCAACAAATCTTTTTATGTTTCCAATCTTTGAGAAAAAACAGAATTAGATTTAGTTAAGATCTTGAATGGGGTTTTACAGTTTCAAACTTATATTTCACAATTTGTGAAATAACTGTGTAAATTAAATAAAGAAAGTGTTTAGGACCTTGGCTCCTTTTGATAGAAAGGTTACCTCGAAGTCTGTGGATAAAAATAAAGATAAGAAGTCTGAGATTTTTAAACAAACTGAGATTTAGAAATCATATCTGCATGTTAGAACGAAATCTGTAATTTGATAGGTGTATTATCTGTATAAGTGTATGTGTGTGTGTGTTGCATGCATATGTTTAGTCACTTTACCACTTACACCATTCACACTACAAGACTAAAGAAGTGTCGCTAGAGAGATCATTGACTTTAGAGTCGACTGAAAGCTAAAAAGGAGAAGAGGAACAAAGCTGGGAGAACAACTTCAACATCAGAGCCTTCAGACAAGTAAGAATAACCTAATGGAGCCGGTATATTTTCTTGACTTAGAATAGGTATGTTTTGAGGTGTAGAGACCTCCATGGATGTTTCCCCAATTGCAAGAGTTTTACCACATTAAAATATTGTGTTCTTGCATGTTTCATCTTCCTCTCATCACCTTCTACTTGTGTGATGATTTAGAAATTATTATTTTTGTTTTTCCAAACTGGGATACTTAATAACTGAAATATCTCGTTCATAAGTTTTATACACATCTTGTGTTAGTTCTTGTTTTGTTAAAAAAAAGCGTTTCTCAAACAAACTGTTCGGAGCCATTTAAACTGTCTTAAACCTTTTAAACAACTTAAGTGGCATTTTTTTTTTTTCAATTGGTAGCAGAGCTTTGGCTTTATAAAATCTTTTTGATCCTGAGTTTCTGAAGAAAAAAAATTTAAAACAAAACAATGTACGAGAAATTTGAGATGGTAACCAATCTAGACCCCCACTCTTTGATGGAACCAACTTCTTTTACTGGAAAGTGGGGATGGTTACTTTAATCCAAGGTACATTGGGAGATGATGTCTGGGATGCTATTGAAAATGGTTACACTTTCCCTAATAAACTAGTCTCAGAAGGAAGTACTATGAGGATTAGGAAACTACTAAGTGAATTCACCAAAGAAGAGAAACATACCTCCCTTAATAATCATAATAAAGGAAAAAATGACATATTCATGTCTATCAATGAACACGAATTCAAGAGGATATCTTTATGTTCTACCTCTAAGAAAGCATGGTACACTCTAGTGACTACACGTGAAGGAGACACACATGTTAAAGCTACTAAAACCCAAATGTTAGTCCAATATTACAACACTTTGGTAATGACTGAAACTGAGTCATTTGATGACTTTTACATTAGGTTGACAGACATAGTAACTAATATGCATGCTAATGGTATAATTTATGATAGGAAGGAAATTGTTTCAAAAATTCTAAGGTCACTTCCACAAAAATTTGACAATAGGCGCTATGCCATTCAGGAGATGGATGATCCAAATTTAACACCTGAACTCCTCAGTAGCAAGCTAAGGACAGTGGAAATGGAATTAGAGTTTAAGAATCAATTAACTCAGACCCAAAAGAAACAGTCCACTTCTAATCTTGTCTTCACCTCTAAGTTGACCAGGCTTGAGTTTAAATTGCTTGAAATTGACTTAGACTCTGATGAGGACTATAACTTAGATAGTTTGGATAATCACATTGCCTTAATATCTAAACAATTTAAGAAAATTATGAAATTTCAAGTAGAAAAGGCAAACCTAATTATCCAGAGTTCTCTAATAATTGGCCTCATGAGAAAAGACAGGACAAACACTAGATTCATAACCACAACAAGCCTAGAAAAGATCTCAAAAATGTTGAGTGTTTTAGATGTGGAAAATTAGGACATATGGAAAATGACTGTAGAGTCAATTTGAATAGAAACAAAAACAATAGGGCTAATTTTTGCAA
This sequence comes from Sambucus nigra, assembly GCA_949130495.1. NCBI lineage: Eukaryota > Viridiplantae > Streptophyta > Magnoliopsida > Dipsacales > Adoxaceae > Sambucus > Sambucus nigra. The sequence continues at coordinate 431,353,020 of OX422217.1, read as the reverse complement.
GATATGGGATGACTCAAGTGAATCAGAAATTGATGAGCCCGAGTCATCTAATTCTTAATACCTATGTATGTCATTCTTTGCTAAAATTATTTATACTGATGCACCTATGACTAGTACTGAATCTAATCGTAGTGACTCTAACAATGTTATGTTGAATAATATTTATCCTCGTGGTTTATCTGCCTTGTTATTGGACAATGCTACTAGTATTTCTAATGTCGTGTGTGTGAGTCAAAGGGAACGTTCAATTGATGATGAAAATGTGTGTGTAAGTACTAAAAATGAATTGCTAGGTGAAACTGTACACTTAGTGACTCCGACAATGAGGACCTCCCAAATATTCACATACTATACATGAAAACCCTCAAGAAGAGTACTAAACTTGAAAAAGTAGTCAAGGACCTTACCCAGAAAATACAAGACCTAAGCCAAATGATCAAACAGAATCCTGAAGAGTACACATCTCAATGTCTGGATCATGAGAATGAGACTAAGGTTTTTGCTCAAAAAATCAAGGAACTGTTTGACTCAAATGAAATTCTGGAAAAGAAATATAAAGGGGTGTTGTTAGAATTGGAACAAACTAAAGAAAAGACATCAACAGTCTTCAAAAAAATTGCAAAATTTAAAAATAACTCAAACTTTTTTGAAGACTTTGTTGTTGAAAGTAAAACCAATTCTGATGACAGAACTGGAATATGATTTTGCCCCTGTACTAACAAACAAACAAAAAATTTTAAAACTATCAAGTTTGTGTCCGGTGGCAAAAGACCTCTGGAAACCTATCCAGATTTTCATGACTTGAAAAATAATTTTGATTTGAAATAACAAAAGATAAACATTGGTGGGACCAATACCTCTAAGCTTAATGTTGAACATAAGGCTAAATACGCCTTCCCTCCAATTAGGAAAAATTATTCATCTTTTCAACTTGTACCTTCTAGGAATAAGGCTTGAGTTCCATTTTTAAACAAACCTTTGTCTATAACTTTCATAAGGATAAGCCTCCTACTGGCCATCTTTATTGATCATTCTGCGATGTCTTTGGACATTCCCGTGATGGATGTTTTTCTAAACGTCTATACAAACTTGTTTTTAGTTCACTTGTCTATCATAATTTCAACTATTTTAGGAAAGAAAAAAATAACTATATTCTTACTAGGCAACCAGATAAGAACTCTAACTATCGTAATAGGAAGAAAAGATCTAATACTAAAACATCATCAACAAGAGGAAATCCTAGATTCATGTCTAAACCAAATGCTCAGAAATTTGAGAAAAATAAATTTGCTCAAAAATCTTTTAAAGAAAAGGGTAATGCTCGCAAATTTTACCTTATTTGAGCTAATTAGTGCAAATTGTTACAACATAGAGAAATTTGGGTTAGGAAGGATGAATTAATCCCCCCCATGAAATGTAATATTGTGATCAGTTCTTTGAAAGTTGAGCATATGGCATCTGGATGGTATTTAGATTCAGGACGTTCCAAACACATGACCAGGGATGAAATCAAACTTCTAAATAAAACTAAGTTCTTCGAAGGTAAAGTTTTGTTTGGAGATGGGGTATCAATCCAGATCATTGGTAAAGGGACTCTCCATGAACAAGGGTTACATATCTTAGAAAATGATCTTCTAGTAAAAAGGTCTTAAAGAAAATTTACTAAGTATATCACAATTTTGTGACTCCAACCATACTGTCACATTTTCAAGGAATAATTGCACAATTTTAAATAAAATGGTGAATGCATTATTACAGGCCTTCGTACCCCGATAATTGTCATACAGTTAATCCAAATAACGAGGTTGGTAACATTACCATAATGGATGACAATGAGATTTTTCATAATAGGTTGGGTCACATAAATTTTGATAGCCTTGGTAAATTGTGTTTTCAAGAAATAGTTAGAGGTCTTCCTAAGATAAAGTATATATCAAACATTGTTCGTGGACCTTGCCATGAAGGAAAAATGGTTAAGACTGCCCATAGGAAAGTCAAAGACGTTTTGACTACTAAACATTTAGAACGTATCCATATGGACCTAATGGGTCCTGCTAGAACAGTTAGTCTATGTGGCAATAGCTACATCTTAGTGATGGTCGATGATTTTACCTGCTTTACTTGGATAGATTTTCTTAAACAAAAGTTCGACACCTTTCAAGAATTTCTAAAAATTATTCTACATATGGAGAACGAAAAGGATAGTCAAGTAAATTGTATCCGTAGTGATCGTGGGGGTGAGTTTAAAGACTTAGGAGTAACCAAATATTGTACCTTTAAAGGTTATCAACATGAATTTAGCGCTCCTAAAACCCCTCAGCAAAACGGAATAGCTGAAATAAAGAATAGGACTATTCAAGAAATGGCACGAGTTATGATTCATGCCAAAAGCCTTCCAAAGTATTTTTGGGTAAAAGCTGTTAGGACTGCCTTTCACATCATAAATTGCGTCTATCTTATAAAAGATACCAAACAAACACCTTACGAATTATGGTACAGTAAGAAACCCAACCTAAATATTTTAGAACATGTGGCAGTGCTTTCTATGTGTGTAAGGACAGATAACATTTGTCCAAATTGGAAACCAGATGTGATAAAGCCATCTTATTAGGTTACTCTCCAAATAGTAGAGTCTATCGCATCTATATCTTTTGAACCAAAACTCTCATAGAATCCATCAATGTGATTGTTAGTGGAGCTAATGTTGAGAGTAAACCCATAGGACCAACTACAGTGGAAGAGTCTGAAAATAATTTTAACTGTCACTCTTCACAGATAGATGATCCTTTACCAACTGAGATGCCTGAAGTACCTAACAGGGTTTCTAAAGATCACCCCTTATACATCATGGTTAGTAATCTTACTGAGCCTGTTCGTACAAGATCCTAGATATGTAATTTTTCTCATTATGCATTCTTTGTGTCTCTTGTAGAACCAAAGAATGTAAATGAAGCCCTAAGTGACTCCATGTAGATAAGTGTTATGGAAGAGGAACTTTTTCAATTTATCTCTTATGACGTATGGTATCTTGTACATAGGCCAGAAAATAAAAAGGTTATTGGTACACCCTGGGTTTTCAAAAATAAAATAGATGAGACTGGGATGGTCATTAGAAATAAGGATAAATTAGTTGCCCAAGGCTACTCTCAGATTAAAGGAATATATTTCGAGGAAACATTTGCACAAGTAACTTGACTTAAATCTGTTCGTCTACTCTTAGCAATATCTTGTCATTTCTAATTCACTCTCTACTAAATGGATGTGAAATCTGCGTTCCTTAATGGTATTCTAACTGAGGAAGTCTATGTAGAACATCGAAAAGGGTTTATTGACCCTTACCATCCGAATGAAAATTTTCGATTGAAAAAGGCCTTATACGGTCTAAAATAAGCACCCCGTGCTTTGTATATGATCGATTGTTTATGTTTTTATTAAACAACGGTTTTAGGAGAGGTGGTAATGATCCAACTTTATTTGTTAAACATTTTGACAAAATTGTTGTTATAGCCCAAGTCTACGTAGATGATATCATTTTTGGTTCTACATCCTTAACAGAAGTTAAAAAATTCTCCAAAGTCATGCATGGAGAATTTCAAATGTCTCTTATAGGGGAGTTACAATTATTTTTAGGACTTCAAGTCAAATAGAATTCAAAAGGTTTATTCTTTTCGTAATCCAAATATGCTTTAGAGATTGTTAAGAAATTTGGTCTATAATATGCAAAAGATGCTGGGACACCTAGGAGTACCTCCGTAAAAATATCTAAGGATGAGCATGGGAAATCTATTGATCCCACTCTTTAGCATAGTATGCTACGAAGATTACTGCATCTCATTGCTTCACGCCCTGACATTATGTATGTTATTTTTGTATGCACTACATATCAGGATGCACCTAAAGAGAGTAATTTATCATGTGTTAAGAGAATTATTAAATATGTTAAATGAACTCTCAATTTAGGACTTTTGTATACCAATGACACATCCACCATTATAATTGGTTACAACGATGCTGATTGGGAAGGGTGTTCTGATGATAGTAAGAGCATGTCAGGAGCCTGTTATTATTTAGGAAATAATTTAGTAGGATGGTCTAGTAAAAAATAGAATTATACATCATTACCCACTGCTGAATCAGAGTACATTGCAGTTGGAAGATGTTGTTCGCAATTACTTTGGATAAAACAGATGTTAAAAGATAATGTCATAATTGAAGATAGGTTGCACATCTATTGTGATAATCAAAGTGTAATTAATATTTCCAAAAATCATGTGCAACACACTCACACAAAACACTTTGAGATTCGATAAAACTTTATTCATGAATTAGTAGAATCGAAGGAATTGGAAATTATGTATTTTCCCACAAATCTTCAATTAGCAGATTTGTTCACAAAGACTTTAGAAAATATCAGATTTGAGACTTTACGAAAATCTATTGGCATGATATTTTTTGAATAAATGTTTTTCGTCTCATAAAATATCATCCGGTTATATTCACGCTCATAATTGATCTTTGAGGATATAGGGCACGGATGTTTCAAAATTGACAAAAGACACCTCCTATATCTGTTTTATATAGGAGATCATTGATGTGACTCGATTGATGTTTATGCGTTGATGAATATTTATCTCATTTATACTTTATTTGTTCATGTATATTTATTCCTACCCTTTGTCCATTTAAGACAAAATGGGGGAGAATCTTTGAGTCCATTATTTTGATTACTTCAACTAAAATACTTGATCATAGGTTTCTTGTTTTCAGGAAATCAGTACCTCATTTTATCAGAATGTTGTTAGGGTATTGGTCTGTATTTAGTTGAGTAATGTAATTTTCTTTTCTAGGATTCGGGTAGATAGAATTTTGTATAGGAATATAATTTTCTTATTTTTTTAAGTATCCCTACGAGTCCTTGATCATTCACATGAGATTTTGTCTCATATTTCCAAAGGGGGAGATTGAAGCACCCTATATCTTTGACTCACTTGAGTCTACATTGTATAGGTTCTTGTCTGGTTTGGAAATAGTGACAAAATTTGAGTCATACCCTATCTACCAAAGAACCTCAGACTCTACATGATATTTCCTATATTATTCTCAAAGGTATAATACCAACACTGTACCTAGGATTGCAGTTCTATGTTGCATTCATATCATTTAGGTGTGTGAGTATTAATTCCCATTAAAAACTATTTTTAATATTTTTTAGGAATTTATAAACATTTTTTATAATAATTAAAATTTGGTTTCAAAATGTTGTGGGCTTATTTTTAATATCAATTAGTTCCTAAAAAATTTGGTTGGGTAGAATCTGAAAGTGGCAGAGAATTGTGTAGTACAAAATGTAATTTTTTAAAACTTAAAAACCCATGTTTTTGGTTTGATCCCTGCCTTACATGTGTTAGCTAGTTACCCATTAGATTTGTGTTTGTTTACTCTCACAACCTTAAGATTCAATCTTGTCCGTTCGATCATTGTTAATCAATGTCCTGCAAGTAATTGGATCAACCTTGTGTCGACTGAGAGAACCAACGAGAGCTCATTTAAAAGCGGGGCGCCCTCAGCCCTTAGATTTACATCGATTAAGTGAAAATCAATCTCATCTGTTGGTTTCAACCAACCGTTCCAGATCTTTCTCTTGGTTGTATAAATAGAGACCAAGTGTTATACATTTACAATCTTTGGATCAGTTGTATTTTATGAGAAAATAAGAGAGAGAGAGAAAACAAAACCTAAATCAAACTCTTGCAATTTTTCCTCAGAAAAAACCCGTGTGAGTTTGAGTGTGTTCGATCGTGTGAAGATCCATCCTCTCTGGTCTTTAATCTCTTGTCCAACTAAGTCACGGAGTTTGGATTTCATTTTCTCTTCATAGAAAGTGTAGATCTGAACTGTGTGTGATACAAAACATGTATACATACTTAGTTTGATTTATTTCTTCAAGAAATATTCATTTTTTGGTTGTTTTACTCTTAAATGTTTATTTTAAAACCAGAACCAACAAATCTTTTTTTGTTTCCAGTTTCTGAGAAAAACCATATTTAGATCTAGTTAAGATCTTGAATGGGGTTTTACACTTTCATACTTATATTTCACAATTTGTGAAATAACTGGGTAAATAAAATAAAGAAAGTGTTTAGGACCTTGGCTCTTTTTGATAGCAAGGTTCCCTCGAGATCTGTGGATATAAATAAAGATCAGAAGTTCGAGATTTTCAAACAAACTGAGATTCAGAAATCATATCTACATTTTAGAATGAAATCTATAATTTGATATGTATATTGTTTGTATAAGAGTGTGTGTGTGTGTGTGTATGTGTGTGTATGTGTGTGTGTGTGTTGCATGCATGAGTTTAGGCACTTCACCACTTACACCATTAACACTACAACCTTAGAGAAGTGTTGGTAGAGAGATCATTGACTTTAGAGTTGACTGAAAGCTAAAAAGGAGAAAATGAACAAAGCTAGGAGAAAAACTTCAACATCAGAGCCTTCAGAGAAGTCAGAATAACCTAACGGAGTTGGTATATTTTCTTGACTTAGAATAGGTCTGATTGTGTGTTTAGTTTGTTATATAGCATGTAACCTATATTCATTTTTAGTGGATTTTTATTTCAAGGTGTAGAGACTTCCGTGTATGTTTCCCCAATTGGGTGGGGTTTTACTACGTTAAAATCTCGTGTTCTTGCATGTTTCATCTTCCTCTCGTCACCTTCTACTTGTGTGTTGATTTAGAAATTATTTTGTTTTGTTTTTCAAAACTTGGATACTTAATAACTGAAATATCTCGTTCATAACTTTTATACACATCTTGTGTTAATTCTTGTTTTGGAAAAAAAAAGAGTTTCTCAAACAAACTGTTCGGAGCCATTTAAATTGTCTTAAACCTTTTAAACAACTTAAGTGGCATTATTATTTTTCACCACCTAGTCATCTACACCATAACTAGTTCTGGATAGTATCCTTCCTAACACACTACTCTAGCCCGAGTATGTTTAGTATATGATTTACAAGTTATTTAATGCATTAACTTAACTAATCATTTTTCATTTGGGACCATATAACATTCTCATGTGTTATATATATAATTAATACAATTCACATCATGTATTTTACCCATATATGATTATCTTCACCACGTATGTGTATCAACATATTAAAATATTCATACACATGCCGTAAATATAAAACCATCCTCCCGAGTAGACACTCACTCGATGTTCTCTATAATGTTATCACTCCAGGTATACTCATTCACACGGACACCTTGACACGGTTAGCTCCTCGAATCAGTGAAACACGATAAATGTATCGCAGCAGTCATAGTTCCTTCCAAAAATGAGATCGAATCATACCCAAAATGTCTCACCCCTAACTACGGACGCTATGACATGGGGACTATACTCACCCTGCTCCTCAAGACGGGGGATTCACGCACATCGTGCAACCTCCTATGATAGCATTAGAGGGGCATGCTTTTTACCAAATATCTAGTAACCGATATTTAATAACACAATATATATATATATATATATATATATATATATATATACACACACTATCACACTATCGTATATACATACATCTTTATAATACTCTAAAATATTATACAAGCATTTAAGAGTCTAAAACTATAAACTATCCACGTGTCAACTAAATTTTTAAACAAAGAAAATAGTTGGATACCTTTTCGTTTGATTTCATATATCTCCTCCTTCATTCCACACAGATGAAACAGGAACCATCATGTCCTTTTAATTTTAATCATTATTAAGATACCTTTCATCTTCTCTCATTTACTATCCTTTTCTATCCTTTCGTTTACCATCACTCATAGTCTGTAATAACATGTTAACATATATAGGTTCGTTCGGTGACCAATCCTTTTTGAAGGTCGATTCGGCAAAAAATTCTCTTACAATTCGAAAATGATGCCACGAAATGGCGGACATTGATCCGATCATCAGTGGCGGTTCAGAATCGTTATTGATGAGCTTTATGACCTGAATATGTGTCCCCCACTCCATTAGTTCTCTCAAATGAAGAAATAAGTTCTGAATCCATCAGTTCCGATGAGGTCTTCTCCCAAATGAACATATAAGTTCTGAACTGAAGGTGTTCAGCAAAATATGATCGGAAACAAATCCAATTATAAAAACTACAACGATTCCTACAACTCTATATTTCGTTCGGCATTTGTTCATTTGAATTATTTTAAAAAAAATCAATCTTGGGCCCCAAACCGTACATGGTGTTTATGTTTTTTGTTTTTTGGAGATGGGTGTTAGAAGTTTGTGTATATTTTGATCTTGTTGTGTTTGGTATAGATGGTTATGAATGGAAATAGGTGTAAAGTTGTTATTTTGTGAATTTTCCTTACAAATATTATTGCACAATGTAGATGTGTAAAAGTCTTATACAGAAGGCCAAAGATAGTGTTTTTGAGGGTTGTATCTGCTCAATAAGGTGGAGGGTTTTTTGGAGCTGAATTGGGATGGGTCTCTTGATGTAGATCGTTGTTTTTTGTCTTATGGTTGTTTGTGTGAATTAGAGACTAAAGGTTGCTGGTATGGTTTTGCGGTTTGTCAAATCAAATGGTTTTACCCATTTTTTTTATTCGTGCTAGAATGCTATTGATTCTATGGAGGATATCATCGCGTATTGAATCTGTTATTTTAAAATCATACGTGTGTAATTTGTTATATTGGGTTGGGTCTTTGATGTTCTAATATGTTGAATTTGTTGACCATTGGTCCGTGTTTTATTCTTTTGTATTATTTCTTGGGCTTGCCCAGTTTTGATAATTATAATCACATTTTACCCCCCCCCCCCCCCCAACAGAAAAAAAAACTTTCAAGGTAATGAGAATTGGAAAAAAAATAAGGTATGGTTCAAAAAAGAAAAATGATACTTATCGAAAAAGTGTATACCCAAATTATCGAACCTATTTTAACGGTATTGTACCACAACGGTAAGAGTAACACTCACTAGGAGTGCATTTTGTCACTAGGAGTACATTTTACCATTGGGCGTGTTTTGTTCTTTTGTAGTCTTTCTCGGGCTTGCCCAGTTTTGGTAAGTATAATTACATTTTACAAAAAAAAAAATGAACGTTTCAAGTTAATGATTGTGAGAACTGGAAAAAAATAAGGTAAGGTTCTAAAACGAAAAATGAAACATACCGAAAAAGTGTATACCCAAATTATCAAACGTCTTTTAAGGGTATTGTAGTACAACGATAAGAGTAACACTCACTAGGAATGCATTGTGTCATACTACAAAATATATTTTGTGGAGGAACCGCATGGAATGTGATTTTATCTTTAGAAAAAATAATAATTAGTAGAAAACTATATTTAAGGGTTTTTATTATTATTATATTAATTTGTTCTTGGCATGGCAGATGGCAATTCAGAAGTTCATCGAGAAAATTGCACTTATGATGAAGATTGAGTTGTTATATGAGTGCCAAGGTGGCCCTATCATCATCTCCCCGGCATGGATTTTTGATCTTTGGTTATTATACTTTATGTTTTGTATTTTGTTATACATCATGCTTTATGACACTCCAAATTTATAGGGTTTTTTTATTAACTAGTAACTGTTAATTGGGCTTTTTTATAACTAGGGGACAACAAGAGCAAGAAATATTGTATGTGGATTTATCGAGTAACATCCTTATTAATCTCTAATATGAAAACTCATGAATTAGTGCACACATGATTTTAATTTAGTCAAATGTGAATAAAATTATGTTTCACTAGTATCTATTTCATTTATAGTATTAATGAATGACAATACTTTTACATCTTTATTTTTTTCAGTTTAAGAATTGTTTTCAAGCATTTATAGAAAAGTATTCCATTATTCTCGCGCATCACGGGGGTTAACACCTTCTTAAATTTAATCCCGACTATACTGTGCGCAATACCCGTAGCACTAGCCTAAAATATACCCGAGTCTATATTCGAACTCCAAATTTAATTAATTACACATTAATTAATTTATATCCTTGGTTCCCCTCAACCAATAAACCCGAACTCGCTCACTTGGTCCGAAAATATAATATTCAGAATTTATCATCCAAAATTATTTTTAATAAGTTTGGCACACTTATAAATCCAAAGTTTCTAAATACTCAAATTCCAACTTAAATTTCCCCTATTTAATAACCATTATTTATCCCAATAGAAATTATCACAAAAATGCCAAGATATGAGGATTTAACCATAACCATAGCCCCCTCAAACAAGAACCCAACCGAAATAGAAAAAGGGAAGGAAGGGCCATCGGATTTCTCCCGTCGTTTGAACCACTCCCTGTCCTTCGAACTAAACCCTTGTCCTTCGAACAACTCTGGATGTCGCTCGAACCAAATCCATGTCATTTGAACAACCCTGGAACTCCGCTGTTCTTCTTTGTCATTCAGTTCTTCCGCCATAGGGAAGAAGTTTAACCTTAATTCCCAGATTCTTTCATTGTAAAACCTTTCAATTCCACACCAACATAAATCTAGGTATGAAATTAAACATGGTTCTCCCCAAATACTTACAATTAATAGATCCTTTTCTAATCTATCAATTAATTTCCTCAACAATACGTACGAATTAATAATTATTCTCAATCCAAACCCTATTCGCATTATTCCACAAATTAAAACTCAATTTGTATGTGCCAACCCATCCCAAAAATCATTTGTTCTTATCACACCCACTATGATATGAATTGAAATCTGCAATTAATTTAAAATCAAGTTTAACCACCTGCCTTAGTGTTCATAGGGTCTTAATCCTGTGGTGTAGATGATGATTTGATGAAGATTGTCCACACTTGTTCTTGATTTTGGCTCCCAAGGTTTCTCCAATTACTCCCTCTTTTCTCCTTTACTTAATTAGGTTTTCTCAAATGAGTTATGGTTGCCACAGCCTCTCACTTTTAAGGTTTATTAAGTCAATCCCGTTTTTAGGCTTGTGAGCTTTATTAAAAGGGCCCAAACACTCACATGTGGCTTGGTTATGACTAAAAATGCCTCGAGACCCATTTACTACTCCTGGGTACTCTTTTCTGACTATTTTGACCCATTCGGACTCAACCGTACACTCAGAATTACCATAGAAATTATTTCACTAAAAGTTCTTATCTTGACCCCAATATAGTCTTTTCCCAACCACCAGTTGAGATAAATTAATGCCACGTCACTGTCACTCGTTATGACGTAAGTAAATTATTACTATTCACTGAGTAAATTTAAATCCCATAAATATTGATCATTCACACACCAAATTAATATTTAAATAAATATTAATAATAATTAATTCAATTAAATTACGACACGCGAGTAATTTAAAATTAGTCGAATTTATTAATTAATAAATGTCAAAAAATACGAGGTAATTCATCACATCTCTATGGAAGTTTGTTCTTTGTGGAGTGTCATCTCTACTACTGATTTGGTAGTTCTCGTGGGAGATGCTTGCTGACGACTGTGGTCATTGCGGATACTCGAGGGTATTCACTACTGAGGAAGAGTTTTGATTCTCGTGGATCTTGTGGGATTCATTGTTGATCTAGGGTGCTGCGATCTATGTGAGTTTTTTGCTGAAGATTCATTGCAAATTTTTCTATGTAATTTGTAAGTTGTGATTTACGTTATATAGTGAAATAAATATTTTACCCGAAAGGTTTTTTCCTTAAATTTGTTTGTCCGTGATTTTTGTTTGATTTGAATGATTGATTTAATCACATAGATTCATGTCAGGGGTTAATAAAATTTGGATCTAAGACTGACTCTAATTAAATAAGTTTTAATTGCAAATTTTTGAATCCCAAAAGTAATCGATATCACCACATCCTCAAATTGCTATTAGAGCTTTAGCTTGTTTTTACCTTCTCAAATTGGTATCAGAGCAGGTTAATTTAATTTACTGAGTGGTTCTCTTTCCAAAAAATTTTTGTGATATCGATTTTTTCTAAAAATTTGATTTTTGAAAAATCATAATTTTTTTGATGTAGAACTTATATAATCGAATGCCCGTCTTTGAAGGCACAAATTATGCCTATTGGAAAGCCTGCATGAGATCGTGTTTAAAGGCTATTGGTGAGCGAGTTTGGTTAATATGTAAAAGAGAGTGGACTCCTCTCACTGTTACCGTTGATAATGTCATGAGTTTCAAACATGTATCTAACTAGACTGAGGATGATTTTAAATTGAGCAGTTTTAACTCACGTGGCCTAAGTGTTATTTCTAGAGTTGTCATCCCTGACGAGTTCCACCGAATCATGACATGAACCACGTCTAAATAGGCATGGGATGTAATCCAATTGACACATGAGGGTACCAATGCAGTTAAGGCATTTAAGTTATAAAATTTGACCACCCAATTCAAGACTATCACCATGTCAGAGTCTGAGTGTTTTGATGAGTTTTATGCTAGGTTGTAGGACATAGTTAACATGAGTTTGTATTTGGGTGAGAAAATTGATGATTCGAGGGTCGTTATAAAGATTTTAAGGTCACTCCCCAAATTTTGTATTCCTAAGTTCACTATTTTTAACTCATTAGGGATATTAGATCCATTTAGGTTATAAGAACTCGTAGGAGATCTTCAAACTTAGGAGCTCGACATGTTTCCTAACACTGTTAAGCCTAAGGATAGAGGGATTGAACTTAGGGACCAATCTAGGAAGAGTGAGGAAGTGTTTAAGAATAGAGAAAATAAGAATAAAGAGAGAGTTTGTGAGTCTGAGTCTGAGGGAATGTTTGATTTCAATGACATAGCCTTTTTTGCAAAAAAAAAACGTTTATCAAATATTCATAAGAAAATTCTTCCAATAAAAGGTTTCTTAAGAAAAATAAAATAAAAGAAGAGGCCAATGAGAGCGGTGAGAAAGAGAAAGAGGAAGAGGCGAGATGGTTTGAGTGCGAGGGAAAGGGTCATAAAGCGTTTGAATGTCCCACTATGCTAAAGAGAAAGGGCAAGAAAATTGCTATGCCAGCCACTCTCAGTGATAACAATGCGAGAATGATTTCAGGGATTAGTCATCACATGGGATGTGTGTTGCCTTTATGGATGGTCGTGGGAGACCATATAGTTTATCCCACGACGATGAGGACACTAGTGTACATGGGACCCCCGATGATTATTTGAGTGGTTATAGTGAGTGTGAGAGTGAGATTGGAAGTGAAGGTGAAAGTGAACTCCAAAAAGTGTTTAGAGATTTATGCACTGAGACCTTAAAGACGAGGAAGTTAAATAAGGAGTTAGGTCTTAAGGTGTTAGATTTGTAGAGAGAGAGAGAGATAGGATTTTTGAGGGAGTATGAGGCGTCGACGAGTCAACTCGAGAAGATAAAGGTTTCTTCAAGTGAGCAATTGATTGTTGTATGTCGAGAAGAGAGTGAACTTAAATCCCATGTGTCCCAACTCAAGAGAGATCTCGAATGTGTTCGGTAAGCCAAGGTTACTATAGAGGATACATATAATAATGTGGAAAATATTTTCCTCGGTTCCGCTTTGGGTAATGTTGAGAGACTAGGAATAGGTTATGATGGTGTGTCTACTTCCTATGTTGCACCTGAACCGGTTCTCGAGTTTGTGATAGATCCATATGGATCTCAACCCAACACACCTAGGCATCTGTTACCCGATAGGAGAGTGCGTCCTAAACGTTTTGAGAGAGGTGTTCCAAGGTCCGTGTATGTTTGCACCCATTGTAAGAAGAGAGGAGACCTTAAGGAATTTTGCTTTAAGTTGGGTAATGTGTCGCACAAATTTTTGACACGTTATGCTAAGAAACGTGCACCAACACATGATGATCCACTTGATCCTGCACATCACATGAGAGAGTTTGCACATATTCGAGAGAAGGTTAAGTTATTAGTCAAAACTTCACATAATTTGATGGATGTTTTTTATAGGATGTCACCACCTTTGGAAAACTACTCTGCACCTAACGGTTGAGATTTAGGCTTATTTGCTAGCATAGGATGATTTTCATGATGATATTTTATGCCTATTGCTAGTGTGTACCACCTTTGTATTTTTTATTTTGATGTTTTTCAAAAAAGAAAAAATATTTTCGTTTTTGAAAAAATTTGGAAAAATAGAAAAAGATTTTATTTGGATAAATATTTTGGAAAAAGGCAAAAAGATTTGTGTATTTTGTTTAACACCGTTTATGAATGGACATTTAGGATGGCCAAGTCAAACATTCATTCTAGTATTCGTGTGACTATTTGATAATGATTTGAGATGATTCATATTCTCATTTTGTGCTTTACAATGTTTGGAGTCATTGAGATGTGATTAGTTGTTATTTCCTACATGTTTGACTCATGATTTCCTTTATTTCACATGTGCATGAATTTATTTTATTTTTGTACTTGTCTATCACATATTGGTCGAAATTTTTTCATCTCAATCCTGTCTTTAAAACGAACCAATTTCAATACAACTTGAGAGTGAAAGTAGTTCATGTAAGAACCGTTGCCCGCGAGGATTTGTTTAAATTTAAAAAAAATGATGAGTGAACTCAGGAAAGGGCTGCGAGTGAATAATAATCACGTCGTGAAACCCACCATTTGAAAAGAGCCCGAGAAAAAATTAAGGCAATAAAAAGATAAATATGCCAAAAAGGGACCATTACGATTTAGATCGCCTCAGTAGAAAAATAAAAGATTTATTATTTATGAGGGTGTTTGGTTGGATATAAAACAACGAGTTTGCACATCCTAAAAAAGGCTTGAAAAAAGTATTACATTTTTTTGGACGTTATTGGTGTGGAAATCATATTTTACTTTGATGTGTCAATTAAATTGAGTCGATCTCATTTAAATTCTACATATTGACACCTAAGGACGATTTGGAGTTCATTAATTAGGAGTATTCATATTCATCGTGCACATATGTTATGTTTGATTGCATTGATTTTTTTATCGAATATGTTCACACACATTCATTCCGTTCTCACGATTTGGTTATCTTAGTGTAAATTAATGGTGTGTGTTGTTTTTGTGAATTTTTTTTTTTTTTAATTTGAAAATTGTCAAAAATAGTTGATGAATGCTTTTGAGTATATCCTTAATTTGCTTGTCGTGACACTTTGTATTTATTTGGTTTATTCTTTTTCTTGTCTATTTCGAACAAATAAAGGAAAACGAATTACAAATTATGGAGGAGTTTGAATTATAGGGGAGTTTGAATTATGTGGGAGACTTTATTTACTTGATTTGATTTATGTTTATCTCATTTCAAACTCAATACATCACGAAGGTATTTGTTTTCTCTATTGTGTGTAGGATGATTAGGCATAAATTCTTCGTATTTATTACCTTAATTTAGAGGATTTTATCATCTTATGCAGTGTAAATCGAGTTGATTTATCTCATATTATTGCTACTGGCCTTCTCTATGTAGTGCATCGAGTTTCCTGTATTTCTCATACATTTTGCAGATATTTTACATAATTAGAGAAAAGAGAAAACTCAAACTCAAGAAAGTTACAAGTGAAGGAAAGTCAAGGGTAAAATAGTAATTTTACGCTAGGAATCCGAACACGGAATGTAAAGGAAAGTTGAAGTGGTCCATGAACATGTAGGAAGAAACATCATCCAAATCCGAGTCTTGGGTAAAAAGTTATGAAGAGTCAAAGTTGAGAAAAAATCAAGGAGAAAAAAAAAAGAAAAAAAGGACCGAACCGATAGATATACCACCAGATTGGTCCATTGAACTGGATTCACCAAACCGAACCGATGGAAAAGCATATGGATCGGTCCCCTGTTCTGTTTTATACCGGACCGATTCGCCCATTAAAGAAGGAGACACCAAACCGGTTCGACTGACGGTATTCTGATTTTTCTTTTCTCTAAACAAGAGCTTTTCATGGTTCAAACTCTAAAAATAACGTGATGTGTTTATTTCTTTGTCATACCAAACATTAGGAGCTTCTTTTTAGTTGGTTTTGTGAGAGTTTTGAAGACAAGAAGTGTAGGATTCATATTGTTCAAGAATTTGTTCATGGTTTAGCATTAATTCAAGACTTCTATTCATCCCAAGTGATTTCTTCTTTATTGCTTTCATATTTGATGTATTCATTGTTCTTAGTTAGAATCCCTCCTTGCATGTTTAATTTTACTTTTCACACAATTATTATTTCATGCATCATAGAATCCTTGGTTAATTATAGTTTCATCATGTCTAGCTAGATTTCTAAGGGTTGGGATGCATGAACCCAACCAGGCGTGGTTTGCATGGAAATAAAAGTAATTCTCTGAATTAAATAAATTATTAAATCGTGTTAAGAAGTTGTTGCAACCGTCGTAGGGCTTTTAACCTCATTTTCCCTAGGTAACCGAGGTGTTTAAAAATGCGGCATGCGTGTCAGCTATGTCGACACCTCTTTGTTTCTATTCTTGATTATGGATGATGCGGGCTTGTACCCTCATATATGTAATGCTTGAAATTAATAAAGTGTAGGTTTGATTAATTATTTAATTTGTAATTGCTTTTATATCTGGTAAACATACTAGGGTCCGGGGTATTGTATTCCAACCTATTTGTCTTATTCATATTTATTTAGCCTCAGTAGTTTACTCCTGCATACATAGTTTAATTATTAATTTAATTAATTTGCATTTAGTTAGTAGATAGAAAATTCCAAAAATTCATCACCTTTTCTTTTCCTTTTTCATTAGTCAGTTTGCCTGTCGTCGTCACGTTCCACGTCCTATTTCCTGGAGGATTCGACCCGTATTACCGGATTTATTACTTTCACGACCGGTTTGCACTTGAACAGATATAAGCACGCACTACAGACACATTTTCAGCCAAGTTTTGGGCGCCGTTGTAGGGGAATTAGGTAGACTTATAGGTTAGGTCGATTTAATCCAAAACTGATTCCAAATCTTAAAAAGAAAAAAAAATTATAAAATCCAAAATCCAAAAAAAATAGAAAAAAAGGAAAGTAAATAAAAATTATAACATCTCTCAAAGTCTTTTCATACAAAATCCGCAATAAATGCCTCAATCAACTCCCACTCACATTCACGAAAATTCGATAGTCGAGTACGATCCTGATAGCCCACACACTCCTAACGCACATCAATTCTGGGTTCCACCTATTACACCTCCAAATTCCATAACAAGTCACAATTATCGGACACCGAGTCAGGATACTGAGTCAATTGGAGAGAGAGCCAAGTCTGAGCACGCTAGTTTTGGTACGGGTGAGGGTGAGATGCCATATCGTCCCATAAGAGAACTCCTCTATCTCGAGATAACTGTAACCCCATGATGCATTCTACCTTCGTACAATGCGAGACAGTTCCATTTTCATAATGGGATGATACATATTATTTCCACATTTCACGGGTTGGATTCAAAAAAGCCTTATCTCCACGTTTGTGAGTTCAAAGAAGCATGCGATACATTTAGTGATCATGCTTGCACACAAGATGTCGTTCGCCTAAAGCTTTTTCCCTTTTCCTTAAAAGATAAAGGTAATATCTGGCTTTGGTCTTTATCACTGAACTCAATTGGATCATGGAGGAAGATGGCCTCCAAATTTCTCTTAAAGTTATTTCTCCAACATCGAACAAATTCCATCCAAGATCAAATTCAAACATTCCGACAACAAGAAAATGAGTCATTTGATAGATGTTACGAATGTTTTAATGATCTAGTTAGTACATTCCCTCATCATGGTTTTGAGAAGTACCGTCTCATATCCTTCTTTCACCATGGGCTAAGTATAACATCTAAACAACTCATTGAGACAATGTGCGAGAGACCATTTTGGGAATTATATAAACACGATGCAGATGCCCACCTTAAGTTTGTCGTCGAGAAAACTTAATTGTGGGACACATCCGATCCTAATACCCAAAACCAGGTTCGACAAACTCTCATCACTCCTTAAGCACTAGGACTTTATCATGTGGGATATGTAGTCAGATCAAGGCTAAGAGAATCAACCCGACCCATGAAATATAAGGTGTGTGTTATATGTGAGGCGGTCCATTCAATGAAGGAATGCTCGACGATACCCGCCTACAAAGTAATGCTACATAAACAAGTGGATGAAATAGGAGTATTTAAGGGAAATTTAAATACCCCACATGGAAATTCTTGCAACCCTTCGTGGAGGAACCAACCATGTTTTAGCTACGAACAATAACAAGCTGCATTAAATCCTAATTCACATGTTTCTCCTCATCCACCACTGCCTCCACATTTTCAACAAGCTCCATATATGCAAGCACCACCTCCCGCACCATATATCACCCCACCATGGAGAAATCTCGAAGATACTATAAATCAATTCATTCAATCCCAAAACGCAACCAATGCTAAGTATGACCGCATGTTTACTGAAATAAATGTAAATATTTCTAGGTTGTAATCATCTTTAATTATCCAAGAGAAGGGTAAGTTTTTGGCCCAAGGTCAAACTAGTGTTAGCTCTACTTCCAATGAACATCAAGAGAAATGTCAAGCCATTACCACTCTAAGTAGTGGGCGAGTTATTGATTTATCACCTCCCCCACATGGTACACCTAAAGACAAGGATGTTTCACCCGGCACAAAAGAGGCTGATGTTTCCCCCTTGAAAGAGAGTGACAATGATGACACTAGTGAGCCTGAAGTCGTAGTTAAACCACCCACCATCTCACCGTTCCCTCAACGGTTGGTTCTTCCCCAAAAAGGAATCCTCGTAATGACGTGCTAGATGTCTTTAAGCAAGTCAAGCTGAATATGCCTTTTCTCGATGCTATACAGAAAATTCCCGCCTATGTTAAAGTCCTAAAGGACTTATTGACTGTGAAAAGAAGGCTAAAGGTAAAAAAGAACGTCTTCTTAGTACAAAATGTGAGCTCCGTTCTACTTAATGACCTCCCACCAAAATTTAAATATCCGGGTGCACCTTTCATTTAGTGCATCATTGGGGAGAATAGAATAGAAAAGGCCTTACTTAATTTAGGGGCGAGTGTTAACATTATTCCATACTCCATATATAGGCAACTCGATTTGGGTGACCTCAAGCCCAGAAAAATCACTCTCCAACTCGTAAATTGTACCGTGAAGATACCACAAGGCATTGTTGAAGACATGATAGTCCAAGTTAACACCTTCTACTTCTTGGTAGATTTTGTCATTTGAGACACCAAACCCTCCATCACCCCAAGTAATCATGTTTCCGTCATTCTTGACCGCCCATTCTTAGCTACGGCTAACGCCCTGGTTGACACTCGAAATGGGTAAATGCAACTCACTTTAGGGAACATGACCTTAGAAATAAATATCTTCAATATCACGAGTCACGTGGGTGATGAGGTTGATTTTCACTCAGTGGATCTTATTAAGGATATAGTAGAGGAAACTGTAGAGGGAAATTTCATTGGGGATGCCTTAGGAGCATGCCTTATTTTGAGTAGTGAGAGCGACGGGATGTACACTGATTTTGAGAGAAAGGTAGGAGAGTGGAGAGCGGCATTAGACGAGAGAGTGTAGGATGAGGACATAAGAGATGTGATTTAGGCTTTTAGATGCGAGGAATTACCACCGAGGGAGTCACGCACGGTTCCCTGGATGAAAAATTTCTTACCCTTGAATTAAAGAAACTGCACTCCAACATAAATATGCTTATTTGGGAGAGGATGAGACATTTTTGGTTGTTATCTCCTCTAAGCTAGATAAAGAGCAAGAGGGTAAAATTTTAGTGATATTGAGGAAGCATCGATGTGCTTTTGGTTGGTGTATAGAGGATTTAAAAGGTATAAGTCCCATGATTTGTACCCATAAAATCTACCTCGAGGAGGACATGAAGCCCCCGAGGGAAATGCAAAGGCGATTGAACCCCGCCATGAAAGAGGTAGTACGAGTGTAAATCATTAAACTATTGGACACTGGGATCATTTACCCAATCTTGAATAGCAAATGGGTGAGTCCTATCCAAATCATCACGAAGAAGTCGGTAATGACTATCGTCGAGAATGCCAAGGGTGAGTTAATTCCCCAGTGTACCACCAGCGGGTGGCGCACTTGTATTAATTACCATAAGCTCAATGCATACACTAGGAAAGATCATTTTGCCTTACCATTCATTGACCAAATTCTAGATAGAGTAGCTTTCCACCCATATTATTTCTTCCTTAACAGTTATTCTGGATATAACCAAATAGAGGTAGATGTTCTTGATCAATAGAAGATGACTTTCATATTTCCCTTTAGCACGTTTGCCTACAAACGTATGCCATTTGGATTGTGTAATGCCCCCACAGCCTTTCAAAGGTTCATGCTTAGAGTCTTTAGCGACATGATTGAAAGAGGCCTTGAGGTATTTATGGATGACTTTAGCATTTTTGGCCCCTATTTTGACCTTTGCCTTGCAAATCTTGAAAAAGTACTTGCCCGATGTGTGGAAAATAACTTGGTTTTAAATTGGGAAAAAAGTCATTTCATGGTAATCGAAGGAATAGTTCTTGTTCACATCGTGTCATCCAATGAAATTGAAGTCGATAGGGAAAAAATAGATGTCATGGCCGAGCTTCCCCCACCTAAATCACAAAAGGATGTGCGCTCCTTCTTGGCCAATGCGGGGTAGTACCATTGTTAGATCCTTGAGTAACCTCCTTATGAAGGATTCCCCCTTTGAGTGGAACGAAGCATGCCAAAGTGATTTTGACAAATTAAAAAGCATGATTATTTGTGCCCTGATCATGCAAGCTCTGGATTGGTCCCTTCCATTCGAGCTTATGTGTGATGTGAGTGATTACACTATAGGGTATGTTTTGGGCCGAAGAAAGGATAAGAAATCTCATGTCATCTATTAGGTTAGTCGGACGTTAATCGGATCGCAACTTAATTACTCCACCACGGAGAAAGAATTTCTAGCTGTAGTCTTTGCCCTAGAAAAATTTCGCTCCTACCTCATTGGTTTGCCCATTACATGCTTTACCGACCACATGGCGCTGAAATATCTCCTTACTAAGAAAGATGCTAAGTCATGCCTCATAAGGTGGATCCTACTACAAGAGTTAAATATCTCCATCAAAGACAAGAAAAGGATAGAAAACATCGTTGCCGATCATTTGTCCCGGCTTTCGTCTGATGTGCCTAGTGATCACATACCCATAGATGAATACTTCCTGGATGAACAATTATTTGCCACTTTTTCTCTCCCCTAGTTTGCAGATATAGTTAACTACCTTGTCATGTGAACCATTCCTCCCGATTGGACACTGCAAGAGAAGAAGAAGTTCGTTACTTGGTCATGCAAGTTTTTCTATGGAGATAAATTCCTATTGAAATATTGTGCGGACCAAATCATCCGTTGATGTGTACTAGATGATGAGACTAATACTGTCATCCAATAAATGACGACAAAGTGGTGATTTAGTTCTTATAAGAACACATACTCTCTCATTTCGATGCTCCAAAGGCAATTATTAGTGATAATGATAAACATTTTTGTAATAGGATGTTTCAAAAGCTTATGAGAAAGTATGGAATCATTCATAAGGTTAGGATGACTTATCACCCTCAAACGAGTGGAAAAGTCGAGCTAGAGAATCTTGAAATCAAAAACATTCTCAAAAAAACCGTCGATCCAAACCAGAAAGATTAGTCCCTTTGATTGAATGATGTTCTATGGGATTATATAATCTCATATAAGAACCCCCTCGGGATGTCCCCATTTTGCTTTGTCTATGGCAAGCCATGCCATCTTCCTATGGAGGTAGAGCACAAAGCCTATTGGGCAATCAAGAGGTTGAATTATAGTTTGGATAAATCCAGTGAAGCTCGCAAGATTCAATTGAATGAGTTGGAAGAGATTTGCAATGATGCGTACGAGAACACTAAGATATCCAAAGAAAGAATGAAACTTGCACATGATAAAATTATCCGACACAAGGAGTTTCATTTGGGGAAAGAATTGCTTCTCTACAACTCGCGTCTACACTTGCTTTTCGATAAATTGTGTTCGTGGTGGACGAACCCATTCATTCTTAAAGAAGTATTCCCCCACGGTGCCGTTGAATTGGAAGACCCAAAATGGGGAGACACATTCAAGGTTAATGGACAACGCCTAAAGCCATACTTAGAGGCATGCGTCGAAGAAGCCGACACCATTTGGTTGTCAAACCCTGTTTATGGGGATTGAACAAGAAATAATTGAGAGGTTGTCTCACCCCCGATGCTTATGGGGCGATTCTTATGTATATTAGTTAGTTTAGGTTAGGGTCGTAGGGTCATAGGAATTAAGTTCGTTAAAGAGAGAATTGCAAAGGAATTAATGAGAGAGCATAGCGATTTTCGAGGAAAGTTGTCACATATTTCATAGTTAAATTTTGGGTAGGAACATCTTTGGGAGGGTTCAAAAAAATTGAGCAAAGAGAAGCCTAAGTATTCAGAGTAAAAGATAAGGGAGACATACCTTTGACAGTGTCTCGGATCGGTTCAGTTTGCTGTTGTAAAAAATAAAGACCAAACAGGTGCGCCCCTGGAATTCGGACCGGTTCGAATATCCGTAGCAGTCATAGATTCCCATGGTTCATCTCCCATTTCCCAAAACTCTTTCCTCGAATTTCCAACCTTTCTCTCCAACCCTTCCATCCAAAACCATTCCCCCTTTCCCTCCAAACTTTCCCTCTAAATTCATCCCCCACCCTTCACACGCCACCTATAAATACCAACCTTATTCACCCCATTTCACCTCACACCACCATTTCCCTCCCTTACTCTCTATCTCTCAGATTTCCAGAAATTCATATTCTTGTCAAAATGGCTGCTAGAGCAGCAAGACCACTCCCCACAAAATATGCCTCCAGTGAAATCCTCCCCGATAATAATAATGAAAATCGCTCCCACCAAGAGAAGAGGTGGTGTGACACCTTCTTCTCCCCATCCCATTCAATGAATATTAAGACGAAGTCAAATGGGCGCAACTTTCGCAATCAGTCAATAATGTATTTCACTCAAGGGGATGGTGCCAATTTTTTGGGGAGCCTCATCCCGAGGTTTGGGGGGCCGAGGTGCGAGCCTTCTATGGCACCCTCATCCGAATGGGGGAACTTCAAGAGAAAGCCTATGTTGATGAGCGGTGCATACCATTTTCACTCGATATCATCATTCAAAAATTGTGCTCCATGGACGTCCCGAGCCCCAACTATTATGATTACCCAACAAATGTCGAACCTGTCACGAAAGGTGAACGCATCACCCACCTATACCCTGAACACTCGTGGAATCAAGAAACTTTTCAGTGGGGAGCCTTCCCGAAAAAGTACGAATCGCATTCCATATTGTGTGCGCCAACATCCTTCAAACCTCCAATGATTCGGCAATGCGTCCTAGGGAGGTCAAGTTCCTCTCCCACCATTTGGATCCCCGCTCCCCAATCCATCTCGCAGGCATTTACTACCTGGATATCATAATGCGGCTATGGATCGTAAAGGCCGATCTCCCCTACCATACCCCTGCATCATCACCTCCCTCCTTGCTGATGCCGGAATTCATCCCCCAACCAAGCCTTTCCTCACCTTCCAAAGGCAATTGGGCAAGAATCCTACACCCGAAGAGAACGTAAACATGAGGTGATACAAGTGGCGGAAAATGTGGACGAAAATGTGGAGATGGAAGAAGAGGAAGATCCCGACTATAATGAAGATGATGATTCAGACTATGAACCCGTGGGAGCGGATATCTATCGTCGCACTGAGAACTTGGAGACGAATTTCCAAGGATGTTTAAGGGATTATAGGGCGGACCAAGAGGTATACCGACACGGCACTAACATGATGGTTCGCCTCCAAGCGAAAATGTGCAAACTCCAAGTAAGTGAGGGGGAGCCACTCCCCACTTACGTCTATGACCCGTATGATCCCAACGCACCCGACCCATCTCACCCACCTCCACGATGAGAATTGTTAGGATGTGTTGATATATTTTGCTTTCCTTATGTATTTCTCATTTTAACTTCTTGTAATTCTGGTTTGATAATACAAAAAAAATTGCATGTTCCCTTTGTTTATTTCTATGCACCCTCCTTTTATTTTAGATTTTAGTCCTTTTGCATAGGGCCTTTACAAAAGTCTAAGTTGGGGGGTATGCATGCACTTCAAAATTTCACAAAGTTCAAAATGCCCCAAAATTAAAAAAAATAGAAACTTTCCAAAATTTCCAAAAAAAAATTGAAAAATATTGAAAAAGCCGAAAATATTTTTCTGCAAAATAAATAAAAATTGGAATTTAAGATTTTCAAAAATAACAATAAAATTTTGTTTAAAGTCTCAAAATTGTATAAATAAAATGCACAAAGCCGAAATTGACCAAAGATGGAAATTGAAAGAAATTTGACGACTTTACGAATAAGTGTGGAGATTATTAACCTGGTGAGATTTCGAGCCTATTACTTTTTGCGAGTTTTTAAATCAATCCAAGTTAATGATTAACTCAAAGTTCAATTACGCATTTAAAATAAGTAATTGAAGATCTCAATTCCTTTGTTTTGATCGATTACGAAAAACGTGTGAGATGTTGTCTTGAAAAGTGCGCTAAAAATATCACTAAACTAAATTATTCTTGAGACGCATATGGTGAAATAATTAGTAATTCGGAGAACGAAGCTAGGCCCTTGTTTGTTTGTCCAAAAATATGAGCCATAAAAAGTTGTGAAAAATTATCCCTTTGCAACCCAATTTGATCCTAATAAAAAAAATTATTTTCGTTTCTTACTCGAAAAACCCTAATAGCCCGGAATTATGAAAAATGGAAAACTCAGAAATTAAGTTTGAATGGTTCAATAAAAAGGGGCAAGAAAAAGGAAAAAAATAAGAAAATGCTGAACAAAAATAGCATAAAAGAAAAATATGAAAAATAGAAAAGAAAAATATGGAAAAAGGAAAGAAAAAGAGCAAAGGCCCGAAAAAGCACTAACGGACATCATAAGAACATTTTACAATTCTGAATTTCCCAACCATTCCCAATTTTACCCAATACACCTTAAAACCCAAAAAAGTCTTAATCGAGTTAGAATAACTAAATTAATTGCCTCTTGGAGAGGTAAGACACAGAAAGATAATAAGAGAGGTTAATTGGTGTGAATAAGAGGTGATGTTTCCCATTTCCCAATTACGGTATTCCGATGATGACATCGTATCACCATAAAAAATCGTCTTTCCAAGTTGTGTGCATGAATTTATGTTCTAATTTATTTACTCCTTATAAATCAAACATACCGAGAGAAATAGCCATAATCCGAGTTATTCGTTTGTTAGAGTATTCCTTGAGCAATTTAATCAAAATAAATTTTTGAAAAGTAACGTAGTGATCCATCGATTGAAGTTAGCGGTTTAATTATTAGCTTTGCACACACACACGACAAATTCAGACTCTTGAATATAAATTTACGGTGACTATTTTTTGGGGAGTTTAAATTGTACAATTTTTAGGTATTTTGATATTTTTTCTTCGAGTCAAAAAATGAATTTTGTGGGTATATTAATAGCAAACCCTCAAGAGACATAATTTATCCTACTATGGTAACCTAGGAGTTTAAAGGCTTGTTGAGTACACTAAATGCAATCGCTTGCTCGCAAAAAAAGTATTATATCCTAATAACACATTTTCTGAGTGTTGGACCTTTCTTAGATCTTTTACATTGCTCGGGACTATCAAAGTACAAAGTTAAAGGGTTTGATTAGGCATAAATTCTTCGTATTTATCCCCTTAATTTATAGGCTTTTATCATCTTGTGTCGTGTAAATTGAGTTGATTTATCTCATGTTATTTCTACTAACCTTCTCTATGTAGTGCATCGAGTTTCGTGTATTTCTCGTACATTTTGCCAATATTTTACACAATTGGAGAAAAGAGAAAACTCAAACTCAAGAATGTTACAAGTAAAGGAAAATTAAGGGAACAATAGTAATTCTAAACCAACAATTTAATCATGGAACCTAAGTAAAGTTGAAGACCATGAGTCCATGAGCATGTAGGAAGAAACGGCATCCAAATTCGTGTCTTGGGTAAAAAGTTACGAATAGTCAAAGTTAAGAAAAAAACAAGGAGAAAAAGGAAGAAAAAAAAGGACCGAACCGAACCGATAGATATATCACCGAACTAGTCCACTAAACTGGATTCACCAAAATGAACCAATGGAAAATCATCCGGACTGATCCCACGTTCTGTTTTATACTAGACCAGTTTGCCCATTAAAGAAGGAGACACTGGATCGATTCGGCTGATGGAATTCTGATTTTTCTTTTCTCTAAAAAAGAGTTTTGCATGGTTAAAACTCTAAAAATAAGGTGATGTATTTATTTATTTGTCAGACCAAACATTAGGAGCTTCTTTTTAGTTGGTTTTGAGAGATTTTTGAAGACAATAAGTGTTAGAGTCATATTGTTCAAGAATTTTTCATAATTTCGCATTAATTCAAGTCTTATATTCATCCCAATTAATTACTTCTTTATTTCTTTCAATTGCTTTCATATTTGTTGTAGGTAATTCATTCTTCTTATTTATAATCCCTCCTTGCATGTATAATTTTACTTTTCACGCAATTATGATTTCATGCATAATAGAATCCTCGGTTAATTTTAGTTTCATCATGTCTAGCTAGATTTCTAAGGGTTGGGATGCATGAACCCAACCAGACATGGTTTTCATGGAAATAAAAGTAATTCTCTGAATTAAATATATGATTAAATCGTGTTAAGTAGTTATTGTAACCATCGTAGGGCTTTTAACCTCGTTTGCCCTAGGTATCCGGGGTGTTTACGAGTGCGACGCGCGTGTCAGCTATGTCGACACCGCTTTGTTTCTATTCTTGATTATGTATGATGCGGGTATGTAATGCTTGAAATTAATAAAGTCTGGGTTTGATTAATTATTTAATTTATAATTTCTTTTATATCCCATAAACATACTAGGGTTTAGGGGATTATAGTCCAACCTATTTGTCTTATTCATATTTACTTAGTCTGAGTAGTTTGCTCCTGCATACGTAGTTTCATTATTAGTTTACTTAATTTGCATTTAGTTAGTAGATATAAAATTACAAAAATTCATCACCTTTTCTTTTCCTTTTTCTGAGTTATCTTAGGATTAGTCATCTTGCCTATTGTCGTCACGTTCCACGTCCTATTTTCCTGAGGATTTAACCCCGTCTTACCGAGTTTATTACTTACGCGATCGGTTTGCATTTGAACCGATATAAGCATGCACTAGAGACACATTTTCAGTCACGTCATAGGACTTTGATGATCACTTGGAAATCACACAATAATATTTCAAGTTGCAAATTTTGAAGAAAATTTAAAGACTTGCATTTTTAGTAGTTTTTCGTCTTTTGGGTTGCATGGGAGGGTATTAGATTTGTATAGGATTTTTTATTTGATAATTCGGATTGTTTTTATTTTTTACTGGCATAGACATAGGGAAAGATTTGTAAGGACATATTTTCCATTATTCATAGTTTACATAGAGTATGTCATATACCGCTACAACCATCGAAGAAGTGCAAGTTCACAAGTTCATCAAGAAGGATCCGAATTTCAAGTATCTTCAACATATGCGCTACATGAGGTATGATTTTGTATGAATGTGTTTAATTATCTTAAATTCTTTACTTGAGTATTGGGATACTTTTTGAAACTGTTTTCTAACAAAATGAGTCATTTTGCCTAAGTCAAAATAATTTTTCAAGACCTGCTGGAGAGTTTTTTAAAATAATATTTTCTCGCTCCTGTTGTTCAAACGACAAGGCAATGTTGTTTAAATGACATTAACGTGACGTTTAAATTACTGCTTCTAATGACATCACATGTCATTTGAAGGGTCGTGCAAAGGGTCATTTCTTTAACGCTTCAAACGACCACGTACTGTTTTTTATTTTTAAGGGTCTTTTCTTGGGTCGTTAGTAACGACATCTAATGTCGTTGAAACGACATGAACATATCGATCAAACGACTTCTAATGACATGCGTTTCCTCAAGAATTTTTTGCAGCTATAAATGCTTGTTTTGGAGACCTTTTTCATTAAGAATTTTGATACACGAAAACTTGTTTTTGGCAGACCTTTAGTCTTCATCTTTTAAGGTTAAAAACCTAGTTTTTGATTCATCAAAACATCCCAATTATTTTGTGAATCATTTGTGGAACCCAATCACTTCTGGGGAAGTATAGTTCCATCTCTACTGCTGATTTGGTAGTTCTTGAGGGAGTTGCTTGTTGACGACTACGATCATTAGGGATACTCGAGGGTACTCACTATTGAGGAAGAACTGCAGTTCCTGTGCATCATTATTGATCTAGGTTATGGTCTATGTGAGTTTTCTGTGGAAGATTCATTGTAGATTTTTCTATGTAATTTGTAAATTTTTATTTACCTTATATAGTGAAATAAAGGCTTTACCCAAAAGGGTTTTTTCCTGAAATTTATTTGTCACACAATTTGTGACGACCCAGATATGATTATGATAAACCATGTTTAAATCATGCTTACCGTATGGGATGGGGATAATGTGTTATTATAATAGTTAATGTTAAGTTATTTTGTTTAGTCTAATACTTCCTTCATAACTTATGAAATATTGAATTATTCACAAACACAAATTTGTGAAGTCTTCGGTAGGAATGTTCGAGTTCGCGCTTGTTTTGGCCATTATAATATGATAATTGACTTGAGGTGAAAACTAGATAGTTGTATATATATGAGTTAAGTTTTTAATACAATAAACGGTGTGTAAAACAGAAGTCTGAGCAAGAAGTTATGCTAGAATTACGAAGCAGGGGCAAATTTATCCATTCGTTAAATGATATTTCGTCTTATTAGGATAACAAATGGTGGATTTTGATTGGTTAAGGAAGGAGGTGGGTTCTTGCCAACTTTCAAGGATTTAAATAAGATCTCCTTCAGCATATTTCATCCATAAAAGAGTTTGTCTTGAGAGGAAGAGAAGTGGGAAGTCGAAGAAGAAGAATTGAGGAGAAAAATTGGAGAAAAATCCGTGAGAAATTACAGAAGTGTCCTTAAGGAGAGAAGAAACTATTGAACAAGCGCCAGACAAAGGCAAGGGCACATGAAGTGTTCAAGGTGAGTGTACTCACTGGAAAAGATGTATTATACATGGCTATGGAGATGATTTAAATATCACTCACGGGTAAGATGTATTACACATGGTTATGGATATGATATGAATATCACTCACTGGTAAGATGTATTATATATGGTTATGGATATGATTAGAATAATATTGAATAAGAATTTGTTCATTTCAGTTTATCGAAATGAGGGGTTACACCTCGACCAGGAATGGGGGAGATTTGTCTATTAAAGACAAGGGCTTACTCCTCGACCAGGAATGGGGGAGAATTCTCTATTGCAGACAGGATATGTGAATTATGATTTGGATAAGTTGGTCATTCTTTATGAATGGGCCAGATAATTATATAATTAGTCATTCTTTATGAATGAGCCGGATAAGTGTATAATTGGTCATTCTTTATGAATGAGCCAGATAAGTGTATAATTGATAATTCTTTAGGAATGAGCTGGATAAATATATAATTGGTAATTCTTTATGAATGGGCTGGATAAGTATGCATATATCATCACGCGAATATGATTTATCGCATTTAATTTTATGTAATAGTGTAGTAGTGATGCATTTGCTGAGCTATTTTGCTCATGGTTCCTATGTTTATGTTTTTCAGGTATTGTGATATCACTGTCAAATATAGGAGTTCGCTGGGGTTAGCAAGGGATGCATAAAACCAGAATTGGGTCAAACATAAATGGGGTAATTTAAGCCTACTTATCTTTTCTGTAAGTTTGAATAAGCATAATTACCTTAAAATTGTGAAAGGTTTTAGTTTTATTGATTCATGTTAATAATTGAATAAAGGTACTTGTGTTTATGGTTTGGTTAAGATAATTATGATGTGACTCACTTTGACTTTCAAACTTAATTATAAGTAACTAGGTTGGGGTGTGTCAACTTTGGTATCAGAGCCTAGGTTTTAGAGGTTCTGGGGTGAGGAGCGCCTAGATTTGGCAGTGGAAGTAGAAATTGTTTTGAGTCATAAGCAAATTGGCTTTATTGATTAACATCTGTTAGTTATACATATATATTGTTGTATGGGATATGAAATGTAAGGATCTTGCAGGTTAGGAAATGAGATGATAAGGTTTATTCGAGGATGACAATGAATACAGGTAATTTAATTTGAATCATTTCATTGTTTTATTTGTGGTATCGACAAACATGTCAGTGAAGGAAAGTTTTTAAAGACAAAATGTGGTATACGAAAATTATGAAGTATTGGAAGTAATCTCTTCTTATACTGGAATATGTAGACTTGAGTTGTGTCACTTATTAAACAATGGTTTGGAGTGTGCCCATTTATGTGGGGGAGTGAGGTATGGGAACCCATATTCCGTTAAAGGATGAGATAGTAAATTGTTAGAGTGTGAATAAAATGAAGATTCACATGGTAAAGTTGAAGTGAGAGGATTAATAGTTGTATATGTTTAATTTTAATATGTGAGATGGTCTGAAATTCAATTACTAGTCAATATATAATAATTGATCCGAATATGGGTTCATACTGAATTATGATAAGTACAAGAAAAAAGTGATAAGAGTTAAGATGTATTTTTTTAATAGTACGAATATAGGTAGTAAATATTACTCTTAGGATGTTTTAAAATGCTTATATGAATAGTAAAGTTAAGACGAGGTGTTAAAGAGTTGGAAGTTTAAAAATATTGGGGAGCCCTTTTAAGTGTATGTGTTGTTTATGAGTATGGGAAAGATGCTAATCGGGTTGGAATATCGACAACTGGTTCGGGTGGATATTGAGTTGTATTTGTCATTGTACGTACGTGTTATCACTAAGAGTATGACATATAACGAATATGATTGACATTATATGGAGTCACCAAGAAGTATGTGTAAAGATAAGATGTTATGTGAGATACCATAATGGAATACATTAAGGTATTTGTTCAAGTTATTTGAAAGAAAAATGACATAATAGTTAAGATAAATATTATGGGGTTGGTCGATATGGTTAAAGTTTTTAGTGGTGATGTTATGTTTAACATCCATGTTACCAAACGGGTAAGGTGAATGTATTAATAATGTTGCATAATACTATAATATTAATAAGGATTGGGTTAATATTATGGTTGTAAAGTTATTGTGCCAAATAAATGACTCGTTAAGGTTATTGTACATTTAGTTAAATAACAATCATACGATACTGAAAAGGGGAATATAGTGAGAAGTATATTGAGTTCATAGTGCATGAATGCACAATACATATGAACGTGAATATGAAATCTTGGTTAAGAATAAACATTTAATGAATGATTGTTCAGTTTCGGTATATGCAAATGTAGTGAGGCTATATTTAAATTAAGAAATTGTAAGGACGAGATTTAACACACTCTTAAACATCAGAAATGATATGGATAGTAGTTAAAGTCAAACACATGTATTTGGTGTTGAATGGAAGATGGAAATATGTCGTGTAATAAGATAATATGGTAATATGATATTTATGATTTTAAATATTACACGATGATAAGGGTAGACTATAGTAATGAAGGAAGAAAGGTAAAGAATGATACTAGGTTTGTTAAGAATATCCACTCATTGTGAATATACGATGATACAACTGATAATCTAGTATGTGTGAATGTTTGACATACGTATATAAAGGTATGAAGTAATATATGAGTTGGGGATTGGTTATCATTAATAAGAAATCATTAGACGATTATTCTTACGTGTAATGATAAAGAAACTGAAGCTATCATGAAAGAAGATTTGTCATACATCGAGGAACCGGTTGAAATTCTTGGTCGTAAGGAGAAAGTATTAGGGAATAAAGTTAGTTTCGTAGTTAAAGTGTTGTTGGGGATCCATGAAATTAGATAAACAAGTTAGTAAAGGGAAGATAGAATGAGAAAATAGTATCCCCAATTGTTGGATAAGTGAAATTCGTCCTAAATTTCGGAGGCAAAATTTTCTAAGGGGGGAAGGTTGTGACGACCCAGATATGATTATGATAAACCATGTTTAAATCATGCTTACCGTATGGGATGGGGATAATGTGCTATTATAATAGTTAATGTTAAGTTATTTTGTTTAGTTTAATCCTACCTTCATAACTTATGAAATATTGAATTATTCACAAACACAAATTTGTGAAGTCTTCGGTAGGAATGTTCGAGTTTGCGCTTGTTGCCACTATAATATGATAACTGACTTGAGGTGAAAACTAGATAGTTTTATATATATGAGTTAAGTTTTTAACACAATAAACGGTATGTAAAACAGAGGTCCGAGCAAGAAGTTATGCTGGAATTCCGAAGCAGGGGCAAATTTATTCATTTGTTAAATGATATTTCGTCTTATTAGTCTAACAAATGGTGGATTTTGATTGGTTAAGGAAGGAGGTGGGTTCTTGCCAACTTTCAAGGCTTGAAATAAGCTCTTCCTTCAGCATATTTCATCCATAAAAGAGTTTGTCTTGAGAGGAAGAGAAGTGAGAAGTCGAAGAAGACGAAAAATTGGAGAAAAATGGGTGAGAAATTACAGAAGTGTCCTTAAGGGGAGAAGAAACGGTTGAACAAGTGCCAAAAAAAGGAAAGGGAAAAAATTTGAAGTGGACAAGGTGAGTTTACTCACTGGAAAAAGATGTATTATACATGGCTATGGAGATGATTTAAATATCACTCACAGGTAAGATGTATTACACATGGTTATGGATATGATATGAATATCACTCACTGGTAAGATGTATTGTACATGGTTATGGATATGATCAGAATAGCATTGAATAAGGATTTGTTCATTTCAGTTTACCAAAATGAGGGGTTACACCTCGACGAGGAATGGGGGAGATTTGTCTATTAAAGATAAGGAGTTACTCCTCGACCAGGAATGGGGGAGAATTGTCTATTGCAGATAGGATATGTGAATCATGATTCAGATAAGTTGGTCATTCTTTATGAATGGGACAGATAAGTATATAATTGTTCATTCTTTATGAATGAGCCGGATAAGTGTATAATTGGTCATTCTTTATGAATGAGCCGGATAAGTGTATAATTGATAATTCTTTAGGAATGAGATGGATAAGTATATAATTGGTAATTCTTAATGAATGGGCCGGATAAATATGCATATATCATCACGGGAATATGATTTATTGTGTTTAATTTTATGCAATAGTGTAGTAGTGATGCATTTGCTAAGCTATTTTGCTCATGGTTCCTATGTTTATGTTTTTCGGGTATTGTGATATCACTGCCAAATCTAGGAGTTCGGTGGGGTTAGCAAAGGATGCATAAAACCATAATTGGGTCAAACGTAAATGGGGTAATTTAAGCCTACTTATCTTTTCTGTAAGTTTGAATAAGCATAATTACCTTAAAATTGTGAAAGGCTTTTAGTTTTATTGATTCATGTTAATAATTGAATAAAGGTACTTGTGTTTATGGTTTCGTTAAGGTAATTATGATGCGACTCACTTTGACTTTCAAACTTAATTATAAGTAATTGGGTTGGGGTGTGTCACAATTTATGTTTGATTTGTGGTTGTTTGATTTGAATGACTTATTTAATCACATAAATGCATGTTTAGGGGTTAATAAAATTTGGATCTAAGATTGACTCTAATTAAATAAGTTTTAGTTGGAAATTTGTGAATCCCATAAACAATCGATATCACACATCATCAGTTAACTTCTTATTTTTCCTTTTTGCCTTTTTACACCCATCACCTTTTACACTTTTATTTTAGAAGTAATAAATCTATTATCATCTGTCCAACATTTAGTGTGGATTTTCGATATCCAGATTGACTGTTATACTCCATTTATTGAGTGTAGTCACAGTCTAAGATTTTTTGTATTGCGGTCGGAAGCTGATAACAACGATTTGTGTATCTACACGAATGTGTGGTTTTCACCTCATCAAAATGGCGTTGTTGTCGGGGAGTGTTTTGTCATGGACTGTAATTGTTTTATTATTTTGTAGTATTTTTTGTGTTTGTATTCTTTGTTTTAACCTTTGTAGAAGGGTGTTATAAACAGAAAAAAAAAGAAAAATAAAATAAATATGTTTTTTTATTTAATAACATCCGAGAGGTACCCGCGAGGTCACCCAGAAGCCCAAAAGCCACCGCAAGTGTCAGCGCCGCGGCGAGTCCCTACGCCACCGCAAGGGTCAGCGCTACCTCAGGCGTCAACACCACTTCAAGCGTCGGCTCCACTTCGAGCGTCGGCGCCCCGCAACAAGGGTCGGCGCCGCCTCACGTGTCAGCGCCGGTACAAGCATCAGCGCTACCTCAGGCGTCAGCACCACTTCTAGCGTCGGTGCCACTTCGAGCGTCGGCGCCACTTCGACCGTCGGCGCCCCGCAACAAGGGTCGGCGCCGCCTCACGTGTCAGCGTCGGTTCAAGGGTCAGCGCCACTTCGGGCGTCAGCGCTACTTCAAGCGTCGGCGCCCCGACAAGGGTCGGTTCCGCCTCACATGTCAGCGCCGGTACAAGCATCAGCGCTACCTCAGGCGTCAGCACCACTTCAAGCGTCGGTGCCACTTCGAGCGTCGGCGCCCCGCAACAAGGGTCGGCGCCGCCTCACGTGTCAGCGCCGGTTCAAGGGTCAGCGCTACCTCAGGCGTCAGCGCCACTTCGGGCGTCAGCGCTACTTCAAGCGTCGGCGCCCCAACAAGGGTCGGTGCCGCCTCACATATCAGCGCCGGTACAAGCATCAGCGCTACCTCAGGCGTCAGCACCACTTCAAGCGTCGGCGCCACTTCGAGCGTCGGCGCCTCGCAACAAGGGTCGGCGCCGCCTCACGTGTCAGCGCCGGTTCAAGCATCAGCGCTACCTCAGGTGTCAGTGCCACTCCGAGCGTCGGCGCCACTTCGAGCGTCGGCGCCACAACAAGGGTCGGCGCCACTTCGAGCGTCGGCGCCGCAACAAGGGTCGGCGCCGCCTCACCTATCAGCGCCGATTCAAGCCTCAGCGCTACCTCAGGCGTCGGCGCCACTTCGAGCGTTGGCGCCACTTCGAGCGTCGGCGCCGCAACAAGGGTCGGCGCCGCCTCACCTGTCAGCGAACTTTCAAGCATCAGCGCTACCTCAAGCGTCAGCACCACTTCGAGCGTCGGTGCCACTTTGAGCGTCGGCGCCGGGACAAGGGACGGGGCCGCCTCACATGTCAGCGTCGATTCAAGCATCAGCGCTACCTCGGGCGTCAGCGCCACTTAAAGCGTCAACGCCACTTCGAGCGTCGGCACCGCAACAAGGGTCGGCGCCGCCTCACAGCATCAGCGCCACTCCGAGCAACGGCGCCAGGACAAGGGTCGGCGCCGCTTCAAGCGTCAGCGCCACTGCAAGGGTCACTGCAGAAATGTTATTCGAGAAGCGCTGCTACAAGAGTTTTCATCATGAAACAGTAGGCTCTAAATGAACAACATCACTAACACTTTACTTTCTTGCACAGGTTGCCTAGTCGAGCAAGCAGGGCTCGAACAGGTGCGTCGGGACCTCCTAGGAGTTTTGGCCTGGCGGCTGAGGGACAAGGTATGTTGAGCAAACTCAACCACTTAGCACTATAGGATTGAGAGAATACTAGTAGGAAGACCCAGAAGCCATTCGAGGCTACGCACACTGCACACTTAGTCATAAATGAAGTGAGTGGCCAAAGAGTTGGCTACTCACAAGAAATAAACTCTTTACAAAAAAAATGACTTTTCCAGAAGAGGGGGTCCTCGAGGTCCCTCTCAAGAAAAATAACACTTTTTAGAGGAACTGAGGCCTTAAGGTCTCCTCTCTCAAAGATTTGCAAAATTGCACCACAAGTTACCGTTTCAAAAGATAACTACCAAAATCTGCTATTTTGTCTCCATTAGGGGACATATGTGCTTTTTGAGTTTTGGTCGGCGCCAGGTGGCACCTACAGAGGGGACAGGCAGGCTGCCTGCAGGTAGGGACAAATGGTACACTTCAGACATTGTTCCCCACCAACTCTCTCAATTTTGGCGCCCAAAATCGCCAGCTCACCCCTTACGCCCATGTATAAATAAGACCTCTGGGCAAGGTCAAAAGAGATAGACAAGAAAAATTGCACTGTTACTCTGCTAAAATATCACCAGACCTACCTAGTATTCTCTCCCTGCTCATTCTCTTAGTGTTGAGTGCCTTGTTCCTTCACTCCCCACTGATAGCCATCACTCTCAGGTGTTTCCCTTGAGAAAATTGTTATTTTTGCTGTGAAAGTTCATCTTCTTGCAGGGAGTGAGTTGAAGCTTGAGTTCCATTGTTACCAGAAGGAGAAGTTTTCTTCAGAAGTTGCACAGGAGACCTTGAAGACTTGCAGACAGTGTCCATTGGAGTGGGTCACGCCTCACCCTTTCCAGTTATTCATAGACCCCAGTCTCACTACCCTCCTACATTTGGCGACTCTGCTGGGGAGTTATTCTCATTTCCATGGACAAAGAAGGTTTCAATGTCTCCAAGCAATTGGTTTTTGAGGACATTCCATCTGGTAATGGAGATCACAGTGACCAGACTACTCAGGAAGAAGTGGTGGTGATCGGAGCCAAGGCGCCAGCGCTTCAGGGAGGCCAGACCAGTTCACCGGCAGTGGCTCCAATGGCAGGTATGAACCTTATGGCAATGTTTTTTGACTTTTTAAAGCAAAACAACGTGGATCTATCAAACTTGGGTCGAGGTTGTGTGACACCTGCTGCTGCCCCTTCTGGAGTGGTAGCCACTCCTATTACGATTCCGGCAGAGAAGATTCCGTCTCGGAAGGCGGCGCCGGAGCAGGTCCTGGTGCCAACAGGTTCTCCAGTTCCTAAAACCACATGTTTGGAGGAATCACCCTCCAATGTTGTTACTATGGAAGAAGTGAGGAAGCTCCTCTCCTCCTCTCAAAGAGAGGTTTCCTACCTATACGAGGAGTTACAAGACCCCTATCCACAGGAAGTAAGTGAGAAGCCATACCCTGAAGGGTATATTCCACCAAAATTTATCAAGTTTGGCGGTAGGGGGGAGAACCCCCGAGAACACGTGAAGAGGTCGTCGAGTACCTGGGAGTACACGCTGGCGACAAGAACCTGAGATTGAGAGAGTTCTCTAAAACTCTCACTGGGAAAGCTTATACATGGTATTCCCACTTGGCGCCTAACAGTGTCCCTAGTTGGGAAGAGATGCAGAGGCAGTTTCTCTAGAAGTTTTTTGTAGCGGAGGATGAATTTACACTGAGGCACCAGGCGCAAGAGGTCCAGAAGCCAGGAGAGGAATTGATGCACTACATCAAGCGATTTCGTGAGAGGGCCTTAGATGTTCACGAGGACGTGGCGGAGGCCAGGTTGCTACAAATATGTGTGGAAGGACTCTTGGAAGAGTACAAGCTGCATTTGACCAATGAAACTAGAGATGGAACTTTCAGAGAATTCACCAGGGCTGCCAGCAACATCGCTATGATAATCAAACCGAGAACCCCGGGTTGGAGGACACAAGTTCCACCGACTCCTGGGAGGTTTCAAGTTACAAGGAGGCAAGCGGTTAACTATGTGGACGGGAGTAACAAAGGGAAGAAGGGAGGTCCCGGGGCCAGGACTGACAGTCCCGGCAACAAGAGAAAGTTTGGGGAGGGTGTCCCGCCGCCACTACCGTGCAGCGTAGCGGAGGCCATGGATTATTACCGCACCCTGGTGCGAGAAGGCATAGCAGGACCCCCCAACCTAAAAGTAGAGACCCCCACTGCAGCTGACAAGGCCAACCCGAAGTACTGCGAATTGCACCAACGAGTGCAGCACTCTACCAAAGATTGTTACTACTTGAGAAGGATCATTGGTGAGCACATGGCCAGCGGTACCTTGCAGATACCCCCCGTGGACGTTAACGAGAACCCCCTCCCTACGCATCATTTTGGAACTGCCAACATGGTAGTTGCCTATGACGAAGAAGCTACGAGGAGTCTGGCGAAGCGAGAGGATGGCGAGCAGTTATGCGAGGAGTTAGAAAATCTGTCACTAAGCAGACTTCAGCTGGAAAGAAAGCAAGAGGAGTGGTTCTTCACTCCGGAGTATGAAAGTGGGAGCGGGGAAGCTGAGGAAGTCGGTCTCTCAAAAGGCGAGGTAGACGTCATCCTCGCTCTAGACGAGGGAGGGACCTCTGAAGCGGAGTATGTTTGCAGTGCCCAGACGTACGAAGTAGACTTAGATTCTGAATGTGAGGCCATAGCAAGGAGCCCCAAGTTCAAGTGGTTTTTCGACCAGATAGGGGTGAAGTACGACACGAGGGTGTCCATCACGAGGAAAGTCTTGGAGGCGGTGCAGCAGCATGGAGACCCTTCGCTAAATTGGCAGGGGCCAATGGGAAGGATGATTAAGAAGTATACCTCTGAAGTGGTGTTTTCAGAAGCGGATAGGGCAGTGCCCTACTTCCACAATCGCCCGTTATACGTCACAGCCATAATTAATGGAGTCTCGTTCCCTAGGGCATTGATGGATGGAGGAGCATCCATTAACATTATGCCCATCAGTACGTTGTATGAAACGGGAATTGACCAGGAGAAGGTGGTTCCGGTACCGCTAGTAATTTTCGGATTCGACAACGCCGGAATGCAGTCAATCGGATATGTGAATGTGGGAATTAAGTTGGGAAATTTCACCTCCCACATCAAATTTCATGTTATTAACGTTGACACCAGCTACCAATTACTCATTGGAAGGGTATGGATGCACACTCATGGCATAGTGCCTTCCACCTACCATCAGTGCGCGAAGGCAAACATTAGAGGTACAGAGATAGTGATCAAGGCCACGCAGAGACCCTTCGCCGTCGAGGAGGCCCACCTGGTAGATGCTGCCTTTTACACTGAGTTAGACGAGGAAAGAAAGGTCTCTACAAGAAAGCTAGCAGGAATTAAGGTAGCTGAAGGAAGATTCCCGCAGAAAAAATCCGTGCATGACCGCCTAGGGGAGAGGATAATTCCCCACATGGCAAAAGGCAAGAGGAAGGTAGAGGAGGTAGCTAGACCTCCTCGAACTTACAAGAAAGTGGTTTTGCCCAATGGAAAAGTCATCTACCGTTTATAACGGTCTGTGCGGGCGATGTTCTGGGACGAGAGCATCGACGCGGCGCCCGAATGTTTTATTGTTGATGAATCCCATATCGTTGAGCATGTTGAAGAACCAGAAGAGGCGCCGGAGTGCATGCAAGATGGACCTAGAGAGCAGCTGCAGGAATTGGAAGAGATCAAGTTGGGGCTGAAGAGGGCGAGAACAGGCCCATTCTAATTTCCAAGTGCCTGGAACCGAAGCAGAAGGAAGAACTCATTGAGCTACTAAAGGAGTTCACTGATGTATTCGCTTGGAAGTACACGGAGATGCCAGGGATAGACGCGGAAGTGAGCTCTCATAGGTTGAACATCCTTCCCAACGCCCTTCCGGTAAGGCAAGCCACACGCACATATAAAGCAGACCTTGATTTGAAAATAAAGGCTTAGGTGGAGAAGTTGTTGGCGGCAGGGTTCATCAAACCTATTCAGCACCCCATATGGCTGTCCAGCATAGTGCCGGTGGCGAAGAAAGACAAGACCCAAATCAGAATCTGTGTAGACTTTCGCGACTTGAACAGGGCGTGTCCTAAGGATGAATTCCCACTACCCAGCATAGACAGCTTAGTGGACTCCACCGCGGGACACGAGATGTATAGCTTCATGGACGGGTATGTTGGCTATAACCAGATTAAAATGGACCCCGCGGACGCAGAGAAGACTGCCTTCCGCACACCGTTAGGGAACTTTCACTATACAGTCATGCCCTTCGGATTGAAGAACGCTGGGGCCACATACCAGCGGACCATGATGGTAATTTTTCACGACTTATTTCATGATACACTAGAATTCTATGTGGATGATTTGGTGGTGAAGTCCAGGAAAGAAAACAAGCACATTCAGGATCTCAGGAGAGTATTCGAGAGGTGTCGTCGGTATAAGATGAGAATGAACCCCTCAAAGTGTGCCTTTGGGGTTACTGCAGGGAAATTCTTAGGTTTTGTGGTAAATAGACAAGGAGTGCAAGTGGATGCAGAGAAGACGAAGGCCATTGTGATGATGCCACCGCCCAAGAGTCAGAGACAACTTAAGAGCTTCCTGGGAAAGGTATCCTACCTGAGGAGGTTTATACCTGCGTTGGCAGAAGTAACTCATCTGTTCGCGCCTTTACTAAAAGACAGAGCCAAGTGGGTCTGGGGAGAGAGGCAAGAGAGTGCGTTCAAAAAGATTAAAGAAATCCTAGCCTCTCCGTCCACGATGATTCCCCCCGAAGCCGGAGCGCCACTGCTGCTCTACCTCACTTCTACAGAGAGGTCGATAGGGGCCCTCTTGGCGCAAGAGAAGGAAGGAATGGAAAGGCCAGTTTACTACCTATCAAGAGTAATATCTGGGACAGAATCGAGATACACCAGCGTTGAGAGGCACTTCCTGGCGCTGGTATTTGTATCCCAGAAGTTGAGACACTACCTTTTAGCCTTCACCATTCACATAATCACCAAGTGTGATCCCATTAAGTACCTCCTCGCGCGGACTATACTCGTGGGACGAGCAGCAAGGTGGTTTTTGATCTTGTCAGAATATGATCTAAAGTGGGTAGTGCCTAAAGCCATTAAGAGCCAGGCGGTAGTAGACCTGCTGGCCCACTTCCCGAGTGGGGTTTTCGAACCACCTAGTAAAGAGCTACCCGGAGAAAGTTTCCAAGCATGCACGGCGGAGGAGGTGAAGAAGTGGTTTATGGAATTTGATGGTTCTAGTGCACAAGGAACAGGTGGGGCTGGCGTCATACTGTCAGATGGGAAGGAGAAGATTACCCTCTCTTTCAAGTTAGATTTTAAATGCTCAAATAATGAAGCTGAGTACGAAGCCCTCATTCTAGGGATATTAGAAGCGCTCAGAAAAGGGATCAGGGTACTGTGTATACGAGGAGACTCCAATCTGGTAGTAAGGCAGGTCAATGGAGAGTTTTCCCTTAAACATGCCAACTTAGCGCCATACAGACACATCATCCAACGACTGCTGAGACAATTCTTGGAAGTAACTGTGGAGAGGCAGGCGCGAACGATGAACAGGCACCCTGATGCGCTCGCAACCATAGCACAAAAGTTGGACATGGAGGAGTCAGAAGCAACCATCACCGTTAGGCGGAGAACGGTGCCTACTACCGTAAAGTCCCTATTCCCAAGTGACGAGCCGGAAGACTGGAGGCGTCTGGTGGAGAGGCAACTGGAAACCAGAGAAGGGGCAATGAAAATTTTGGAGTTAGCCAACTATCATGTGCTGCAGGGAACTCTCTATTTCAAGAGTCCCGGAGGGTTTCTGGCACGGTGCGTAGGGGAGCAAGAAGCCAAAGAAAGGTTAATAGAAATGCACTAGAGGCACTGTGGAGATACAGATATCCCCCTCTACAGAAGACTGCAGCGAAGCGGGTATTTTTGGCCCTCCATGAGCGTAGAAGCGGCCCGCTTGCAACAAAGTTGTTTAAAATGCCAAGCTAATTTTGATCAGCCGACGGAAGCTAACTTCGTTGAAGCCTTCGAAGATTGGAGACAGCCGTACCTAGCGTATCTGAAGAATGGGGAGCTGCCCGCCGAGAGAGCGGATGAAATCTACCTTAGAAAAAGGGTAGCACGTTTTTACTTGGTCAAAGGAGAGCTGTATAGGAAAGGGTATAATGAGAAGGCGTTGGTGCTGAAAGAAGCTCATGAGCCCTCCCACATGGGAGGCGCCAAGCTGTATGATCAGCTGATGACGTTGGGATACTACTGGCCGACCATGGAGGCTGACTCCATTGGATACGTGAAAAAATGTAGAGCATGCCAGGTGCACGGAAACATGGTGCATGCTCCCTCCGTCAGCCTACAAAGCTTGGCAACCCCCTATCCCTTCCAGACATGGGCGTTCGACCTGGTGGGTAAGATCGCCCCAGCGTCTCATGGCAAGACCTTTATCATTATGGATACAGAATTGTATACCAAATGGTCGGAGGCCATTCCTTTAAGGAGGGTCACTGCCCAAGTGGTAACCCAGTTTATAAAAGAGTATATCATATGTAGGTTTGGTATACCCAAAGTGATC
This sequence comes from Sambucus nigra, assembly GCA_949130495.1. Taxonomy (NCBI): domain Eukaryota; kingdom Viridiplantae; phylum Streptophyta; class Magnoliopsida; order Dipsacales; family Adoxaceae; genus Sambucus; species Sambucus nigra. Next base: position 431,310,851 of record OX422217.1, on the reverse strand, counting down.
CTAACGGATAATGGGAAGCAATTTGTATGCAAAGAGATGGCCCTCCTCACGGACAAGTATAAGATTGTGCATAGTAGCTCAACCATATCCTACCCCAAGGGCAATGGCCAAGCGGAAGCTACTAATAAGACCCTGATAAATATTCTGAAAAAGATGCTAGAAGACATGCCGGGAGCATGGGATGAGAAGCTGCCTATGGTGTTATGGGCCTATCGTACTTCGAAAAGAAAGCCAACAGGTTTCACTCCCTTCTCTCTAGTGTATGGGACCGAAGTTGTCCTACCAGTGGAACTGGCGATACCTTCGGCCAGAATTTCTCTCAGCAATGGGCTCATTCCAGACCCTAGGCATGTGCAGCTGGAGGCACTAGATGAGCACAGGGACAAGGCGAGAGAGAATTTCAAAGTCTACACTCAGCAACTGTCCAGGGCCTATGAAAATTTGGTTAAGCCTAGGGAATTCCAGGTGGGAGATCTAGTCCTACGAGCATCAACCCACCATCTCCGTAGCATGTCGGCGTCCAAATTCAAACCTAACTGGGAAGGCCCTTTTGTTGTCAGAGGAGTGGGGAAGTCGGGCTACTGCCAGATATCAGAACCTGAGAGTGATTGCCTCTAGTCCATCAATTGCAAGTGGCTGAAGAGGTACTACGCTTAGTAGCAACTAACAAGTTTTGTTTGTATTTTGCATGTCGGCAACGGATGTCAAGGATTGCTCCTACACCAGAAAAGTTTTTTTTGTTTTTTTTGAAGCAATACTACACTGTAAACGATAGACAAAAGTAAAAGAAATGAAATAGCAACGTTTTTGGTCATTTTGACGTTTATTTTGCTTACTCATTTATACATACATATACGCTCCCTATTAAGTTAGAAGAGAGTAAAAAAAAAAAAAGAGGTCGGGAACTTTGCTCACTACACTTGGGAGGTAAGTCCATCCTAAGAGAAAGTATACTGAGCAAAGTCCCCCAGATAAAATCAGGCTTCTGGAAAGGGGTGGGGGTCACCCTCCTCCCCAACCCAGCCTCTATGACTATAAGCAGTAATATGTAGGAATACCCCCCCACAGACAGAAGGGGCAACCCAAGAAAGTCACATGCTAACACCTCACAGTTACAAGAGGTGCATTTTCAAAAAAAAAAATGTGTACAAAATGATAATACATAACTTTTCATATCAATGCAAATACCCCGCAGTATATGGGGTAGCCACCAGTAGACTAAAGGCTCACAGAAATTAGAGCAAGTCATGTAAAACAAACACCCACAGCATAAAGGGAGAACAAAAGAAAAAGAAAGCGCAGAAGAAACAAAGTGTCTCATACATGAATGATAAGTGATGTACATATAGAATTCGGAGCACTACAAAGCAAAAAGTAGCCTATCGGCTAGAAACCACAAAAAATAAATCATCACGCGCGATGGCGCCAGCATATGACGGACCAGCCTCCCGTAGAAACTCTTCCTCCAACCTGACAGATTTAGCATCATCCTCCTCATCGCCAGACTCAAGTCTGGCAAGTTTCACCTGCAGTAGGTCGATCTGATTCCGGATCCTCGTAGCCTCAGCGTGTCGTTGCTCAACCCTGGACTGCCGAGACGTGTGAAACCTCACTATCTTCCGGAAAGGAACACTCAGGAAGGGGCGAACCCCTGCGTCAAGCCAATCCAAACGAAAATGATAGAACTGCTGTAAGTCGCGGAGAGCATCCAAGAATAGCAAGATAGAAGAGCTAGTCAGCTTAGCAGGGGAGGTAGCCAAGAACTCATGAACATGGCTGGCAAGAGCCCTCAGGTTGAAGGCCGTAAGACTGTCAACCTGGAGTATACTCTGAGAAGTGAACGTCTCGAGATGGTGCTCCAAGATGAGATCCAAGAGCTGACGCTCATGTACCCTGAAGCGGCCTGGTAACTCCTCACGCCATAGCCTACTAGAAATAGTCGCAGCGTCCTCTGTTTCATCATCGCCCTCGGAGTGGCGAGACCCCGCCTCAGAGGGAAGAAAAGAAGACTCCCCACCAGAATTAGCATCACCGACTAAAGGAGTGAACTCAGAATTGTGATCTCCCTCCGCGGTTGCCCCACTACCAGTCTCCAGAGTTACCGGAGTATCCTCACACACCTGGAAACAATGATACAAGGGTGTTATAGGAATGCTTGCACAGTATACGCAAGAAGAAAAGAAAAGGGGAATAGTAAAAAGAGGGGGTATGCCAGTCTAATACCTCTCTCACAGCCGCCCCGCTGCCAGACTCCACAGTCACCGGAGTATCCTCATACACCTGGAAACAATGAGACAAGGGTGTTATAGGAATGCTTGCACAGTATACGCAAGAAGAAAAGAAAAGGGGAATAGTAAAAAGAGGGGGTATGCCAGTCTAATACCTCTCTCACAGCTGCCCCACTACCAGTCTCCACAGTTACCGGAGTCTCCTCATACACCTGGAAACAATGAGACAAGGGTGTTATAGGAATGCTTGCACAGTATACGCAAGAAGAAAAGAAAAGGGGAATAGTAAAAAGAGGGGGTATGCCAGTCTAATACCTCTCTCACAGCTGCCCCGCTGCTAGACTCCACAGTCACCGGAGTATCCTCATACACCTGGAAACAATGAGACAAGGGTGTTATGGGAATGCTTGCACAGTACACGGAAGAAGAAAGTAGGGGAAAAGTAAAAAGTGGGGGGGTATGCCAGTCTAATACCTCTCTCACAGCGGCCCCACTGCCAGCCTCCATAGTCATCAGAGTATCCTCATACACCTGGAAACAATGAGACAAGGGTGTTATAGGAATGCTTGCACAGTATACGCAAGAAGAAAAGAAAAGGGGAATAGTAAAAAGAGGGGGTATACCAGTCTAATACCTCTCTCACAGCTGCCCCGCTGCTAGACTCCACAGTCACCGGAGTATCCTCATACACCTGGAAACAATGAGACAAGGGTGTTATGGGAATGCTTGCACAGTACACGGAAGAAGAAAGTAGGGGAAAAGTAAAAAGTGGGGGGGTATGCCAGTCTAATACCTCTCTCACAGCGGCCCCACTGCCAGCCTCCATAGTCATCAGAGTATCCTCATACACCTGGAAACAATGAGACAAGGGTGTTATGGGAATGCTTGCACAGTACATGCAAGAAGAAAGTAGGGGAAAAGTAAAAAGTGGGGGGGTATGCCAGTCTAATACCTCTCTCACAGCGGCCCCACTGCCAGCCTCCATAGTCATCAGAGTACTCTCGTGCACCTGGAAATAATGAGACAAGGGTAAAATGAGAATGCTTGCACAGTATGTGCAAGAAGGAGGAAAGTAGATACTCTTATACACGGTACCTGAACAATGCCCTCCGCAACGGTCATATAAGGAGGAGCAGGGGCCCCCGTAGGGGCAACAACACTGATTGATGCTCCAAAAGAGGTTGCCTCAGTGACCAATACTTCCGAAGAAGCTACCTCAACCTCAGGCACCGTAGGGATAGCTACCTGAAGAGGCGCAACGACAGGACAAACCAGTCCTTGTATAGGGGCAGCTGAAACGGCAGTGGCAGGAGCCGCACTCGAAACAGCGCCAAGGGATAACTGCAACAAAGTAAAAGAGGGCTACGATAAGCACAGGCTGGACAGATAAGAAAATAGAACTAAGAAAATAAAAGAATACCTGAACCCCATCTAAGGGGGAAGCGCGAAAAAAGACGATCGGCGCAGTAGGGGCTGTACTGATGGCCTGCAAAGAATGAAAATGCGTTGTTTACTACATGTTCGAGGAAAAGGAAATCCCATTGCTTCAACAGAAAGGACTGACCTGAAGTGTGGGCTCACTGGTGGAGGCCACGGTAAATATTGGGCCACGAGAAATCTCCTGAACCAAAGATCTACCATCCATAGATACGCGGACCCTAGGAATAGAAATCCTCCCCGAAGAGGATAAACCTGGGGCGATAACGCCAGCTAAGGGAGGAGCCCCTTCCTGAGAAGAAAATCCAAGAGCCATTAAGACTCCTGCTGAGAGGAGACAAATATTCAAAAAAAATAAGTGCTACCTCAGATGAAGAGGCCTCCAGGGGCTCAGCTGCAGAAGTACCCACCGCCGAGACAAGAGAGGACGATGTGGCAACGCCCGAAGACACAGCTCTCTACGCATGATAAATGGGTAAATAAAAAGAAGGAATACAAAAGGAAATGACGCAATGAAAGTTTTGAAAATAACGAGGTATACCTGAGGAGAAGGGGAAGCCACAGGAGTGGTCCGAGTGACGGTAAAATGCACGGACGAAAGCTGCGAGGAAATGACAGTATACGCAACCAAAAGGCAGTTAGGAGATGAATAAATTACAACAGATGTTAAATGAACTGAGGAAACAGCAAACCTCTCTAAACAGGCCCCGGGAGGAAATGAGCATGGAGTTCCTCTCCCGCTAAAAGGGCGTCGGTCGTAGTGGGGGAAGAGGAGAACCACCTGCCTCGATGGAAGTGGTCTGCACAAATATAACAGAATGCTTTAAATGAAAATATATACATATATATGATGAAGGGAAGAAAGAAAATCATATGCAAAAAAAAATATATAGACAAGTGAAGGGAGAACGCTTACAGTAACGGGGCGCGTAGTCTGGCTATAAGGGAGAGGGGTGGGGCTGACCCCCCAGGAGAACGGGAGGCCTCATCATCGCTAGAAGACTCTCTGGAGACTGATAACAAAGCATAAGTGTCAGTAGTGCTTTCGCTATGGAAACCCAGGCCGCCCATATCACCCGAAGAAGAACTATGGTCGTCATAGGAAGGGGTGCTTCCATAATCAACTAGTTCCTCTTCCAATGAAGGGGAGGGAGATGAAGGAACTCCGCGAGAGCTGGTTCCACTAAGTAAAGGAGGCTGTGATATAGTACCTTCTGCAATAGGAATGGACGCGACCCGCGTCTCCTGGGAAGTAAGGCTCGGTGAGGAGTAACCTTGGTCCACCGTAGAGGAAGCAGCTATGCCAGCGCCACTTCCTTTCTTTTTCTTCGCAGCCCGGGTCCTCACAGGAGAAGAAGGAGGAGAAGCAGTAGTAGCAGGAACAAAATTGGAAACATCGGCGTCAGGGTGTTTCCTTTTGCTGGTAGTAGAGGTGCCCGCCTTCCCTTTGCTTTTCGGTTGGCTTTTAGACTTCGCAGGGAGAAGATCAGTCGACGGAGGCGGAAGTGACTCGTCAATGAGAGGTTTGACTAAAATAGGGATGGCCTGCTCCAAGGGTGGCGTAGAAGTGGTGCTGAGAAACCAAGGATCTTTCTGCGTCCGCCTGACCAAAAATTGAGCTCTGGTATATTTAGTGGGGTTGGTCTCATGTGGAGGGCCAACTACACATTCTCGAATAAGACGAACCTGCTGCTGCCAAAGAAGGAACCAGGATGAAGTGAATGAAGGGTGATAATCGCTGGGAGGCACATAGAGACCGCCCAAACCACTGACTCTGCGGAATAACCCCTGAAGAGTAAAACTCGCACACGCCTCTGAGAATGCCTCAGAATGACTGCCGTAGGTAGGAAGAGGAGGGGTGTGAACCCCCTGATCATAACCAAACTATCGTCTTACCCTCTCGGAATGATAAAATTCAGCACGGGGACCTAACTCGGTCCAAGAAGGAAGGTGACATGGTAAGAGCATCATCACCACGTTAATATGAGGACACGTGGAAACTGACCCCACTGCGGAAGGACAATAAAAGGTTCCGCCATCACCAGGGAAAGAAAGCCAGCTGAAAGTACCCCCAGGGCGCTTGGTGTAAGGCCGAAACTAAAACTCCTTGATGTCATCAATCAACATTTCCAAAGACTGTTTGGGAGTTTTCTTATGCCACCGAAGAAGCCTCGCAGCGTCGCTATGACAAGCGTGAGCCCCTGAAGTAAAGTGGGGGAAATGCTCAAACAAAAAGGCCATCAAGAGAGGGCCGTTGACATGATTAGCAACGTCATACCGACTGCAGGACCTCTCTACGTCTATGTGTGCTCGGTCTATCCATGTGAAAAGAGAACCCAAGGTCAGGGCAGCCAGGGGCACTAGTCTACCGCGAGACAATCGCACAGCCAATCTAAAAAGAAGTTCGCGAGGACAATCTTCAGGCTTACCTGGAAGAAGGAACCGAGTCAGGAACGTAACGAGAAAAGTGGCTAAATGTGCAGGAGAGTGAAGCTTAGGACCATCCTGGGATCTGGGCGCTGCACGAGAAGTCTCCCCCTTTGGCAATTGCTCGAAGTCTCTGAACCAATATCTTTGCCATTTGGCAAAGGAATGCTTGGAATGACCCGTTACATTTATGGCCACATATCTCGAGCACTCCCCGAGAGATGACCGTAACTCCCCCACCAACTCCTGCTCTAGGGAGTCCTCGCAGTCATTAGTAAAGACCTGTTGCCCAAAGAAAGGAAGGGCGTACAACTCACATATATCTTCGAGAGTAACAGTAAATTCCCCCCAGCCCGTGACAAAGGTGTGAGACTCCATACTCCACCCGGACAATAAGAGATTGAGCGAAGTACCGTGTTTAAAGAGGGTGCAGGACTTCAGACTGCTGACGGCGGTGAAGAGCCCCACCTCCCTGAGAATAGCCACGTAATCAGGAACGCTCAGAACGTAGTCAACCCAACTGGCCCACTCTTCTGTAGGTCCTCCGGGGGTTTTAACCTCAACGTTGGAATAGGGAAAGTCGCCTCGGTCAACTCGGATTCAGAGAATTGAATCCGGAGAAATAGTAGGAAGATCAGCAGACTCAGTTAACCCCACATGAGACCGATCGAGAACAGCACCCGAAAATTTTTCCCCAAAGTCGGAAAGTGAAGTCATGAAACTGTCAGCAGGACCAAAAAAGGGAGCACGGCGATAAATACCAAAGTCCCGCCCTTGACGAGTGTGCATATAATCCTTCCATGCCTGAGAGGAAGTTGGCGTAGCTGATGAACCACCCAGAGCCAGTGGCTCAAGAAAAGAACTCACACCAGTGGGGACTCCGAGCGAGAGACCCCCGGGGTCCCCTCTCGTAAAAAAAGAAGTGGAGGTAGAAACCCCATCATAATCATAGGAAGAGCCCCTGGGCAATGGCATGCCCCCCGTAACACCAATAGTCGTCGAGACGCCCTGGGTCACGGAATCCCTGAGGTGACAAAAGGTAGAAACACCCCCTTCCACAAATGAGAGACCCGTGGACGTGAGACCAAGTCTTGAGGCGCCACAAGCTGAAATGCCCATTTCAGAATCAAGCAAAGGCATCGAGACACCCGAGGAGAAATGCGAGCGTCAGCACTAGAACTCGTCGAGACCCCCCTTCTTCCGAACTCATCTCCAACAGACAAAGAACTCCCTGCGCCTAGCTCAACGCGCGAGGAACCACTGACGACGCCAGAAAAATCCGAGATACCCTTATCCACACCAATTGGATAAATTTCAAAAAAACTCGCGGGCACCGAGACGCTCAAGGTCGAGACACCCCCAGACACCAACGACGGGACGCGCGAGATACCCATAGAAGAAACATCATCACGCGAGGAGCTTCCACAAAAATTCATCGCGGGCGAGAGACCCTCGCACGAAAAACCAGCAGACAAGGAACCTCCATGACAAGGGCGCGCGGACCCCGAGGGCGAGAGGTCCAGAACGAGGTGAGACATGTCTCGTCGGAAACCGTCAAAGTCGCGAGGACTTGAAATTGGCGAGAGGCCCGTGGAGGGAATACTCGTGGGCAAAGAACTCTGAAATGAGGATCCCGAGCACGCGAGGTCTCGGCTCGAGGACAAGTTACGCTGAAGCGGCGTGCTGTCGCGAGGCCTGGAAAGAAACGAGACACCCTGAGACCTAGGGTCTGTTGGCGAGAGGGGATGAGATCCTCGGAAAAATGCCTCCTCGACACAAAAATCCTCTCCCCTGCCCAGATGAGGCGAGACACCCTGGGATCCAAGACCTCTGGGCGAGAGGGGACGAGACCCTCGGACAACTGCCTCCTCGACACAAAAATCCCTAAGCATATCGTCGTCGTTCGCGAGAACCCTCGCCGGCAGCAGAGTAGCGTCCAAGGCACCCTTTATTATGGGGGAACTTAAACGAAATGGCGAAGGTGCCGAGGGAGGGGGCGAGGGATCCACGAGAGGCCTCGCCTCAAAATTTCCCAACTCAGAAACGACGGACGGCACATTGACGTCGAAAGATACCCGCGACCAAGGGTCGCCGGCGATATCACCATCAGCCATAGAAATGGTTGAAATAGACATTGGAGAAGACATGGAGTTTAGAGCTTTGGGTCCTTTAGGGTTGTCTTCATTTGGAGAAACCTTCGTGGGTTTAGGATCCATGGATGAGAGGGTATGATAGTTGGGAAGTTTAGAGCAAAAAAAGGAGATGGATGGCTATGGGGTTTTAAAAACAAAAATATCCCTCTCTCACTTTCTCTCACTACAAACCCAAAGATGCTTAGGTTTTGGTTGAAGAAGATGAAGGACCCCAGGATAAGGGGCTTATGTTTTTTTTTCACCAAAATGGAAAAACGTGCAGGAAGGCAAAAAGTTGATGATCTTTTTTCCCAAATGATGAGATGGCAGTTCCCACACTGACGCGTGGGTTCTCAAAAAATTAAATACCTCGGATAAAGGGCCACAGAATTTAATGATCCTATGATCCCTCAGAAAATATATATATATATATATATATATATAATTGTTGAAACCAGATTTATAGCGTGCAAAGTTTTTTTGGTCTACCCAACAAAAAAATCTTTGCACGAGGGGCTAATGTAGAAGGGTGTTATAAACAGAAAAAAAAGCAAAATAAAATAAATATGTTTTTTTATTTAATAACATCCGAGAGGTACCCGCGAGGTCACCCAGATGCCCAAAAGCCACCGCAAGTGTCAGCGCCGCAGCGAGTCCCTACGCCACCGCAAGGGTCAGCGCTACCTCAGGCGTCAGCACCACTTCAAGCGTCGGCGCCACTTCGAGCTTCGGCGCCCCGCAACAAGGGTCGGCGCCGCCTCACATGTCAGCGCCGGTACAAGCATCAGCGCTACCTCAGGCGTCAGCACCACTTCAAGCGTCGGCGCCACTTCGAGCGTCGGCGCCCCGCAACAAGGGTCGGCGCCACCTCACGTGTCAGCGCCGGTTCAAGGGTCAGCGCTACCTCTGGCGTCAGCGCCACTTCGGGCGTCAGCGCTACTTCAAGCATCGGCGCCCCGACAAGGGTCGGTGCCGCCTCACATGTCAGCGCCGGTACAAGCATCAGCGCTACCTCAGGCGTCAGCACCACTTCAAGCGTCGGCGCCACTTCGAGCCTCGGCACCCCGCAACAAGGGTCGGCGCCGCCTCACGTGTCAGCGCCGGTTCAAGGGTCAGCGCTACCTCAGGCGTCAGCACCACTTCGGGCGTCAGCGCTACTTCAAGCGTCGGCGCCCCGACAAGGGTCGGTGCCGCCTCACATATCAGCGCCGGTACAAGCATCAGCGCAACCTCAGGCGTCAGCACCACTTCAAGCGTCGGCGCCCCTTCGAGCTTCGGCGCCCCGCAACAAGGGTCGGTGCCGCCTCACGTGTCAGCGTCGGTTCAAGCATCAGTGCTACCTCAGGTGTCAGCGCCACTCCGAGCGTCGGCGCCACTTCGAGCGTCGGCGCCACAACAAGGGTCGGCGCCACTTCGAGGGTCGGCGCCGCCTCACCTATCAGCGCCGATTCAAGCCTCAGCGCTACCTCAGGCGTCGGCGCCACTTCGAGCGTTGGCGCCACTTCGAGCGTCGACGCCGCAACAAGGGTCGGTGCCACCTCACCTGTCAGCGAACTTTCAAGCATCAGCGCTACCTCAAGCGTCAGCGCCGCCTCACGCGTCAGCACCACTTCGAGCGTCGGCGCCACTTTGAGCGTCGGCGCCGGGATAAGGGACGGCGCCGCCTCACATGTCAGCGTCGATTCAAGCATCAGCGCTACCTCAGGCGTCAGCGCCACTTCAAGCGTCAACGCCACTTCGAGCGTCGGCACCGCAATAAGGGTCGGCGCCGCCTCACAGCATCAGCGCCACTCCGAGCAACGGCGCCAGGACAAGGGTCGGCGCCGCTTCAAGCGTCAGCGCCACTGCAAGGGTCACTGTAGAAATGTTATTCGAGAAGCGCTGCTACAGGAGTTTTCATCATGAAACAGCAGGCTCTAAATGAACAACAGCACTAACACTTTACTTTCTTGCACAGGTTGCCTAGTCGAGCAAGCAGGGCTCGAACAGGCGCGTCGGGACCTCCTGGGAGTTTTGGCTTGGCGACTGAGGGACAAGGTATGTTGAGAAAACTCAACCACTTAGCACTATAGGATTGAGAGAATACTAGTAGGAAGACCCAGATGCCATTCAAGGCTACGCACACTGCACACTTAGTCATAAATGAAGTGAGTGGCCAAAGAGTTGGCTACTCACAAGAAATAAACTCTTTACAAAAAAAATGACTTTTCCAGAAGAGGGGGTCCTCGAGGTCCCTCTCAAGAAAAATAACACTTTTTAGAGGAACTGAGGCCTTAAGGTCTCCTCTCTCAAAGATTTGCAAAATTGCACCACAAGTTACCGTTTCAAAAGATAACTACCAAAATCTGCTATTTTGTCTCCATTAGGGGACATATGTGCTTTTTGAGTTTTGCTCGGCGCCAGGTGGCACCTACAGAGGGGACAGGCAGGCTGCCTGCAGGTAGGGACAAATGGTACACTTCAGACATTGTTCCCCACCAACTCTCTCAATTTTGGCGCCCAAAATCGCCAGCTCACCCCTTACGCCCATGTATAAATAAGACCTCTGGGCAAGGTCAAAAGAGATAGACAAGAAAAATTGCACTGTTACTCTGCTAAAATATCACCAGACCTACCTAGTATTCTCTCCCTGCTCATTCTCTTAGTGTTGAGTGCCTTGTTCCTTCACTCCCCACTGATAGCCATCACTCTCAAGTGTTTCCCTTGAGAAAATTGCTATTTTTGCTGTGAAAGTTCATCTTCTTGCAGAGAGTGAGTTGAAGCTTGAGTTCCATTGTTACTAGAAGGAGAAGTTTTCTTCAGAAGTTGCACAGGAGACCTTGAAGACTTGCAGACAGTGTCCATTGGAGTGGGTCACGCCTCACCCTTTCCAGTTATTCATAGACCCCAGTCTCACTACCCTCCTACAACCTTTTTTGCAGGTTTGCACATTTGGTACTAAGAAACATTGAATTATCTGTCGCACACCTCCCCACATGGATTTTCCATTTACAAACTATTCAGTAATCATGTATTTTTATCGTAATGTAGCTACATTTGGGAGTAGTTCTCAAAGTTTCCATTCTCAATAATCCACTCCCCCGCCTATTACTGTGCATCAAGGCCTTCGAATTCTTGATAATGAAAGGCTTGAAAATATATATCGGGAAGAAAATCATTTTTGGGATCTTGAGTTGGATGCATTATTCGAATCCAATGACGATTTTTTCTTCCAATGTTTTTGAAGTTGAAGAAGAGTTTGAACCAAATGACGAATCCGGGATTCTAGAGCTAAGGAAGCCTACTTTGGAAGAAACCCTACTTCTTTTCACCCAAAGCATGGATAATGTTATTAGTGTTGGTTTGGAAATCGAAACACTTTTCAATGAGATTAGTTATTGTGTGGAAATCAATAAGGAGGTGGAGACTTGTGTTTCACTTCAAATTTTTTAAAAAAAATTCGTTGAAAGGGAGTCTTTAGGCCCTGAAATTCAATCTCTTTGTGATGATGAATTACTTGATATTGAATTTATTTCATCGCCATTTTCGTTTACCATTTTTGAACCATTAGAAGTACCGCTTGATTCCTATGAGTCGGTTTAAACTCTTAAAACTTTTAAACCTTTTACCGACGAGGACTCTTTGCTTGAATTGTTTTCCAAGATGGATTTTTCCTCTTTGTATACCCCACCTTCCATCTACTTTAAAACCCTTTGGGAGGTGATTCTATTTTTCTTGGATCCCAATTGTACTTGTCCCCCTTAACATCCAAATCCCCCATCACCCCTCTCAAATTTTTTATTGGTGATCGTTCCTCTCTTACACCTTACACATGCCTTTCTTTGTTCAAACAGAATTCTTATTTTCTAAGAGGCATGCATTCAAAGAAGGGTACAGCGATAATTCCTCAAAGACAAATCGTATTTTAGGTGGACCCTCAAAAATTTCAAGTTCTAGTGTATAGTTCTTTGGAAGTTAAAATTGCAGGTTGTAAATAGTTTGCTTTTTATTCTTTCTTTCTTTCTTTTTTCCCTCTTTTTAATTGTAGTCTAGTATAATTAGTTAAAATTTTATTATTATTTTTGTTATGCTTGGTACTAACTTGCTTTGTAGATTCAATTGACTCGTACTTATCGAGGATTGCTCAAGTTTGGGTAATATCTTTATTTTCCTCTCTTTATGTTGTATTATTAATTTGCATTGAGGACAACGCAACATTTAAGTTAGGGGTGTGGGATATTCTTCCAATTACTTGTTTAGTTCCATTGGTTTAATCACATGCTATTTACTAAGTATGCTTTTGTTGAAAAAATTGGAAATTTCAAAAATATTTTCTTTCTTTTTTCTCCTTTGTTGGGTATTTTGTCTTTGTTTCCAATGATAAATTTCAATAAATGCCCGATCCAATAGACAACTGAATGATGCATGTTCTCGATTATAGAAGTTATTAGGATTTAGTTCTCATATCATCGATATTATGAATAAATTCATGAATTAAACTTTAACCCCATGAGCACATGCGCTTTTCTTGTTCTAATGACTTGGTTTAAGGCATTTATACCTTGGTTATCTTTGTTGCATTGTATATACTTACACTGAGTGAGCTTTGTGCTTTTCGTCATTTGTGAGTATTTATATAGTGCTCTTGCCTCCTTGAAAATGGTAAAGTCATTGGTAATCTCTCTATTCTTTCATTGATCGTTCATTAATTGAGTTCATATTTTGAAATGTATTACTTGAGCATGATTTTCAAAGTTGTTTTGACTCGAGAATTGTGTAAACTTTAGGAAATGATCATAGTCCATCTTTGTTATATCACCCATATATATGTTTTCCCTAGTCAACCCCTTTGAGCCTTAATATAGCCTTTCGTTTCATAACCCAAAATCCCTTAACAAACTCCACATTAGAGTTATAAACCATACACATTACCTTCCATACCTTTGTTTGGAATGTTACTTGGGGTTGAATGATGTTATTGTCATGTGGTTGTAATAAGCATGTGAGAGTGAGAAAATTAAAGAAAATAAAGAAGTGAAAAAGAAAAGAAAAGGTGAAAAAGAAAAAGAAAACAAAAGAAAAATACGAAAAAAGAAGAAAAGATAAGAAAGATAAATTTTGCATATGATGTATATAGTGTTCAATAATCCTTACCTCTCTCCAATTTCATATCTAATGCTTGTTATGGAAATCATGTTCCGATTTTAAAATTTCCCACAATTTTCCATTATCTCAAGTTTTTCATCCCCGAATACCTTTGAATCCATACATATTCCTTTCATTTCCTAACCTTAACCCCAAACCTACATTACAACCCTATACAAGTCCTATGTGATCCTAAGGTTAATTCAATTCAAACATTTTAAATAATTATTATAATCTGTGAAAATACATTTCGCCTCCTTTAATAACGGTATCCTTTCATTGAGATTACATATTTTGCATTTTATATATAGAGTTCTTTATTGATGACATGTTCACGGCCTAGCTTCCATTTACATTTACTCTTTATGTGAACCTACCCTCATTTTATTATTCTTATTTAGCATAGTTAACTTCTTATTTTTCCATTTTCACTTTTTACACCCATCACCTTTTACACTTTTATTCTAGAAGTAATAAATCTATTACAATCTATCCAACATTCCATGTGGATTTTCGATACTCGAGTTGGACATTATAATCCATTTATTGAGTGTAGTTTTTTTGTATTATGGTGAGAACCGATAATAACGATTTGCGTATCTACACGGACGCACGATTTTCGCCTCATCAACAGTCATTTATGCTTCATCGGCAAGATCCCCACTAATGAATCCCAAGTTTGTTTCGTAGTACGTTCCACATCCACGGAAGAATATAGGGATATATCCATAATGGTCAAATTTTGAGGTAGTAAGAAAATATCACTTCCTCTCAAAATACCATGCAATCGAAAATCAGGGCCCTAGGTCACGCTCAGGTTCATCTGCAAGAGGCTACTACTACACCCAAGACTAGAGAGAACATACTCCCTCCCCTATCCCCAACACTGGTATCCCTATTGCATCTGCTGTTAAGATGGTACCAATAAATTTGTAGGACCTACCTGTACTAATGCCAGCATCGACTCCTACTGCTAATGTGGGCGCTCCTCATTTCCAAGTGACATTTTCCTTTTATGGTTTCTTCGAACCATACTATCATTACCTTGAGTACCCTTACCCCACCACAATCTGAATTTGTATCTCTCCCCCAGCCAACGATATTGCTCATCCTCCACCTTAAAATTAAGAGATAAGCCAGGTCCAAACTGAGTTATGTCATCTTTAGGAATCCATCGAAAAAATGCAAACCTCTTATGAGGTAACCAACATCAAGAAAATGGATCTTTGTCCTGAGGTTAGGCTACTAGATAAATTCAAGATGCCTTTCTTTGAGACATACAAAGTAATAGGCTCCCCATTTTCACATTTGTATTATTATCACATCTAAATGCAAGTCCAGAAAGTAGACCAGGGGGTATAAGAAAGGATGTTATCATCTACTATATTCGGGAGGGACCTTACTTGGTATATGGTTATGAATCATGAGGGAACTAGTAAAACTAGGGATGACATATGTTGTTATTTTCGTAAGCAATATTAATATAAAAAGTAATTTAGGACCACTCATAAAGACCTTGATATGCTTAAGCAAGAATAAAAATAGGCGGTCGGTGCATTCGTTACCCGATGGGGAGAGAAGGTTGGTTATATGGTCAACCATCCTCAGTAAAATTATCACATTGAGATCATGATCAATAACCTCAAAATGGAATTTTAAAGATAACTTGGTCTCACTGGATCCCTGAGTTCTAATATTTCAACCACATATGGTGCAAAATTGAGAAGAGTTTGGCTGCCAAAACAATCAAGTCTGCTGAAGAGTCTTGTTGACTAGCAAATTAGTTGTCTACTAAAAAGAACTCTCTTGGAGCTTATACATCCAATATCACTACCATGGTAGTCAATCTGCAAATTGAATTAAACCGTGAACCTAATACTTATCAAGCTATGATCATCACTGTTTCACCGTACAATCTAGGGACTCCCCTAAAAAAATACCAAGTCGTTCCCCCCCACCCACCCACCCACCAAAGAGGAACGAGCTTGGAAAAGACACCTCAAGGATCTACAATCCCCTCTTATCCAGGTCTTTATTACATTGAAATTGGATGCTCACCTCAAACCACTTAGTGCTACTCCACCACTAAATATCCCAAATAAAAACTAGAGAGTCGACTCCCACAGGGAATTTCGTCAAGGAGCCGGCTGCATCACTAATAAATGTTAGGAGCTTAGGTATGTGATCCAATACCTCAAGATGTTGGGCACCTAATCCCGCCGAATGATGCTAGAAATCATCCTTTAGTGTTCAACCTGGTTTAGAGTTTTCACGACAATGTAGGAAATGATAAACTAAATTAAAGCAATAGAAGAGATAAGAGAAAATAGACGAACACAAGTATTTATGTGGTTCGGCCTGGACTACATCCACTGTGTGGAGTGTGAGAATCATTTCACTATAAGTGTGGGGCAAATAACCATGGAATGTGTATACAATATTCTCTCTCTCTCTCTCTGTACAAATTCACAGAGTGTCAGTGGGGTTTCTAAAATTCGATCCAGAGGAAGAAGACACAAGGTACCTTTTATAGGATTGGGGGTTTGCAATGTCACGCCCCAAGCATGCACTCCATGCATGAATGAAAGTTGGTCCAATGAGCGTGTGACACCTATAGATAAGGGTTTAGAATTCGTAATGAGGAATATTCCCCCCACTTGTTTGTCGATCTGCCATAATGGGTTTAGTAGGATATGCCTACAATAGCTCTGTCATGATATCCATATGCACATAAGATGTTTGAGGTGGATGGTCTTAGCTATCCAAGTCTCTTGGGGTCTTTTACCACTCTAGTTAGGCTGAGACAAGACTGGTTATCCATTTGAGACTAGCACGAGGATTGTTGTTGAATCGGTCTTCTAGTGTCAACTTAGATGGACACTGATACCAGCCGACACTGGTTGATTCTTGCCTACTAAGGCAACTGCTCTGACTGGTCATCTAAAGTGATCTTTTAGGCTAAGACAGCTATAGATGAGACTGATGCAGAGGGCTTTTGGTGGACAAAAATCTTGTTCAAAGACATGTCTTATAGAAAACTCTTCCTTAATGGGCCATCCAAACAAGTCTACACTTATGTGTATCAATCACCATCTTTAATGTTAGTGGGAGATTAAGGTTTAAACACGTATATTATCTCTTCTTATATTGTTTCTGTGTTTTCTAGTCTGCATCCGAGGGTATCCCATGACTAATTATGGTACAACAATCGGATTAGGTTTTGGCAGAGATGTGACTTTTCCCTTGTGAGAAGTAATACATGTGTCGTTCATTGAGGGTTTTAATCAATGTTGGCATGACTTTCTGACCATGCGCAAAACCAAATATCTCAATGGGGGTCTGCCC
Source organism: Sambucus nigra (assembly GCA_949130495.1). Classification (NCBI taxonomy): domain Eukaryota; kingdom Viridiplantae; phylum Streptophyta; class Magnoliopsida; order Dipsacales; family Adoxaceae; genus Sambucus; species Sambucus nigra. Next base: position 431,294,158 of record OX422217.1, on the reverse strand, counting down.
TAATGATGAGTATTTTGGGAATCGTGCGTGTGTGTTTTAAGTGGCAAAAGGGCATTCAACCTTTAATTTTTGCTAAAACCTTCATCAGAGCAAAACTTTCCCTTTCTCTATCTAGATTTTCCTATCACCTATCCTCCTTTATTCCTAGTGTTTTTTTGCGTTCTCAACTTCCCTATTTTCTTTCCAAGTACTCCTCACATATCTTTTCTTCAATTTTTTTGTTTGATCAAGTGTTTAATCTTTTACATCTTATTGACGACCTTTTTTTATTATTCCAGCCCCCTATTGTGGTGGTTTTCTCCTATTTTGCGACGATTTATGGTGAGTATTAATCTAGGAGAGAATTTGAGGTTCACATAGTAGCGATTTTGGAGTTTGAGGTTGACAGTTTGCCTTTTCTGGCGTCTTCTCTAGTGAGAGTTTCCTAAAGTGTTCTTGATACCTTAGTTTGATACTTAAAAATTTCCACTCAGGTTTCCTCCATCTTTGTTCATGTATCGTAGGTTATGTGAGCCTAGTGAAGAGTTTCCTCATCTACTCAAATGCGTAAGATGAGAGATAAGAAAAGCCTACGCCAAGTCCTGCTGACGGAGGCTTTAGATACCATTGACTCCCACCCCTCCAGCTATAGAAAAACCTTTTTTACTCTTGACTTACCCCTGTCAATACGAGACTATAGTTAGGACCAATATAGTTATCATTTCCCTTATTAGTGACACCATGTATACACCTTCTTTAAAGGGATATAGCCCTTCAAAGAGCTTAGGTCTTCATGATGACTGAGTGAATTATAATGCTGACTCTTTTGAGGTGGACATGAGGGTCACCGTAGAACCTCTTGATGAGGGTAAATTGATCGAGTCAAGCAATAGGAGTCATCCCAGTACTCTTCCTTGCTAGCTAGGAAACCCTGAGCCCTAAATCTTTGATATCATGGATGACGAATCTACGATTAAGGTTATTCCCAATGTGTCAACACCCCCTCCTATGCATGTACCTATCTTGACTATGACTCTAGTCGAGTTCAGAAAATACGACCCTCATAGAAAGGCCCCCGTCATTGAGGAAGAAGAGGATCCCCATGCTTTGGACACAAATGCAGCCTCGTTCATCCCTGGTGATGTTCGTGAGACTAATCTAGTGGTTTGGAGGCATATTTAAGGGATCAATCCTTATATCGGCATGAGACTTCCTACCAAGTATGAATGTGCCTTCGTTATTAGGAATAAGTGAGAAGTTGTCATTTATGAACAGATGTTTAGGATCAGCTTTTGCCTTGCTTTTCACCCATCTATTAGGGCAATTCTTCAATCAATTGGTGTTGCTCTAGCTGAATTGACTCTGAATGCTTGGAGTGTCCTTTATGGTGCAGTTCATCTCTAGAGGGTCTCTTATGAAGTGGATCTTTTGGGTAAGATCTTCTAATTTAAGCCAACCCCTGCTATTACCATTATGTGGATTTTCTCCCCAACCGAAAACTTATTCAAATAAATCAAACTTTCAACCACGGATGGAAGCTCACTATTTCTTTATTTTGAAAAGTTGGGAATTCAATGAGGGTGAGTCATTCATCTTCGATGAGATGAGAGTCCCTTGCTAATGGGACCGTGTCACTGTCTTGACCAAAGTTGATCCCAACCTAAGTGTTGACAAGAGGAAGGAGACAGACAATCTGAGGGGGGATGGATTAATTGAGTTTTAAGATCTAATGACCCCTGAGATCCTCTGATACTCTTGCATAAGGGTGGACCTCTTAGAGACACTTCATAAGAACAATTTTTCATTCTTCACAAATCTTCTTACTTTATTGTCATATCTGAATAAATATGACCAATTTTTTTACCGATACTGATTTTGTTGATATGCTCTTCGCAGACCGTCAAGCATGTATATCAGACAAATTTTAGGAGATGGAAGCAATAATCTCAACCAACTGTTTTGCTCATTTACAAGGGAAAGCAGTGAAATCGACTCAAATTTGGCCAATATCTACAACTCCAAGCCCCCATACTACTTAGAGGTCCAAGAAAAGGAAAGAGATTGCTAGTGGGACCACGGATCCTCCTCTTTAACAATAAAATAAGAGGAAGGAGAGTAAGCTGAGATAGACTACTTATCCTCTCCTACTCATTATATATGATTCCATGAACGTTGTGCGCCTGGCCCGGCTTGACGTCAATGCCTATTCTCTTCTGCAGAGTCAGCGAAAGGCTTAGGAGGTCATCACTTTGGTTATCCCTTTTTGCAATAATCGATACTTCGATGTTCAAGACCCTTCAACAATTTTTAACGTCGCTCTTTACAGGTCCACTCAGGTAAAGACCAAATCCAACACTTTATCTCTTTGAATTTCCTATTTTTATTTAGTGTTGTGTCCTACTTACTTTTTTTCATTGTGATTGTAGTCCGTCATTGTCCTCCAGAACATTCAGCAATGGGTTATAGAGGCTGAGGCTAAGTTGAAGATGGTTGACGAATCCAAGTCTCAACTCAATGAGCCAAAATAAAAGATGAAGGAGAAAAAGTTCGAGTATAACACCAAAATCTAGAAGATTCGGGATCATCACTAGAGATGCCTAAGGAATCTAAGGCAAGATTACAAGCTAAAAATTCAGTATCTTCAAAGAAATATCAAAAAGCAGAAAGAGGATGAAAATTATCAAGTCCAGGCGATCACCAAGAAGGTTATTACTGACTTCAAGTAGTCAAAGGAATTCTTTGGCTATGCATTTCAATATATGGAAAAGGGGTCCAAAATCGTGTTTCGACGGGTTGGCAACCAATGTGGTGACCTTGTCACCAATGGTCCTCTTCTAGCCAATCTCGTCTTTTCCTTCAGCTTTGTCAATCCTAAGAGTGTCACCACCCTTTAGGAGGTGCAATCCGAAGATGATGTTATCGAGCTTATGATGGTTGAAGCCGAGACTACTTTGAATTCTGAGGAATAGGGGACTGAGGTAGTTGATGATTAGGAGGGGATCACTACTAACCCTGAGGAGAACCTGACTAAGCCAACTCTTACCAAAACCTTGGTAGCCAATACCTAAATTCCTTTATTCCTAAGTGACCGTCTGTGGTCTTTGAATCCCAACTCATGTACCTATATTTTGTTTCAGTTTTTGATAATATATTATTTGTAACTTTTGATTTGAAACACTCTTTTTAACATGTTTTAAATGTTGAATTTTTCAATTGTCTTTACTATATTCTACCATGTGTCTTCTTGTTGCTTTCTTGATACTGCATGTTATATGCTTTGGGATATTTAGGATGAGACTTCTTTCCCATTGGTCCTAAGACATATTTCGACCATAATATTTAATAATTACATACAACTTATCCCTAGAGATTTTTTTGTGAGGGTGGTTTGAAGATAATTTGACCACTCTCGTACCGTCGAGAGTAAGTTATAACGATATGATCACAATAAAAATGATGTTTAAGGATTTCACCACATTTAAATGATATTAGATTTTCCCACCTCTCGTGGTTTACGCAAAGTGATTCCATGGAGCCGAGACTCCAGAGGCACTCTCATACCACCGAGAGAGAGTTTTATTTATTCACCACAAAATGATATTTAATAATTTCACCATAGTTAAATGATGTTAAGTATTCACCATACGCAAATTATGTTATTTATTTCCCACCTCTCAGGGTTTACATAAAGTGAGGCCTTGGATCCGAGACTCCAAAGGAACTCGCATACCTCCAAGATAGAGTTTCATTTATTCACTATAAATTAATGTTTAAAAATTTCACCATATTTAAACGATGTTAAGGATTTCACCATAATCAAATGATGTTAAATATTTCCCACCTCTCAGGGTTTACGTAGAGTGATGCCTTGGATCCGAGACTTCAAAGGCATTCTCATACCGCCGAGAGACAGTTTTTAGTTATATAAATATGTGATTTCTAAAATTCTAATACCGAAATATGATACAATAATTAATATTATATTCTTTCTCCAACATCTCATCATACAGTATTTGATCATAAAAAATAAATTTCCTTTTGGCAACAACATACAAACTAACTATTGGTAATATTTTTTCAAGTGATCTGCGTTCCAAGGGTTGGAGAACGGTTCCCCTTAAGGTTTTCTAGTCAATATGCTCCTGGGAGTACCTCTTTCGTGACTCTGTAGGGCCCGTGCCAATTAGGATGAAGCTTGTTGGCCTTCTGGATGTTTTTTTCCAGTATAAGATCCCCCACCTTGATAGTTTAAGACTTAACCCTCTTGTGGTCGAATTTAGTGGCTCTTTGATAATAGGTTGACTATCTAATGTAACGTTTTCTCTTCTTTCTTTGATAAGGCCCTAGTCTAGCCTCCTTTCTTCCAGATTTGCCTCAGGGTCATAAGTTTGAACCTTGTGGCTTGGCAACCTAATTTTTGTTGGGACTAATTTTTTTGACCCATAGGCCAACATGAATGGGGAATCTCTTATTGGGGTTCTTTATGTCGTTATATATGACCATAGAACACTATGCAACTCGTAACACCATTTTCCCTTGGCATTTTCTAATTTATTTTTTATTCCATCAAATATCGTCCTATTCGTTACCTGGTCTTACCTATAGCTTGTGGTCGGCCCGGTGCAGAAAAGAACTGCTTAATGCTGACCCTTCTGTAGTAGGCTTCCAAAGACTTATTTTTGGATTACTTCCCATTATCAAATAAAGATATTGGGGAGTCCATATCGAAAAATAATATTCCTCCAAGTAAATATGAAACATTTTTCCTCGAGGATGGTGATCATAGCCCGACTTCTACCGCAAAAATTCCCTTTAGCTGTGGGTAGAGGGCAGACCAATTCAATCCCCCACATTTCAAAAGGCCAAGGGGGCGATATTGGAGAAAAAGGAAAATGGGGTTGATGGGTTATGTTAGCAAACTGATAGAATTTGTCACACTTGAGGACATATTCGATCGAGTCCTTGGCAAGATTCGACCAATAATTATCCTGTTTGGCGATCCTTTTTGTTAAGGATCTCCAACCAATGTGTCTTACAAAATACCCTCATGTACATCTCTGAGTACGTAATAAACCTCATACGGATGCACATATCTCAAAAGGGAAAAAGAAAACGATGTTTATACAACACATCTCAATTAATAGTGAACTTAGCTAATTTATATCGTATTTTTTAGTGCTCGGCTTTAGCTTATGGTAATTTTCCATCTTTTAAATACTATATGATCAAGTCCACCCAAGATGTCCCCCGGTTTATACTTATACACACTTTAATGTTTGCTTATTAGATCTCTATGCCCGACTTCAGAAGGATTTTTACCAATATTGATTACTAGATCTCTGTTCTGGTAACTAATGTGAACCTTGCTAGTGTATCTACCTTTCCATTTTCAATTTTGGGGATTCTTTTGATCTTCACTTATCAAAATTCTTTTAAAATCATCTTGACCCTGGCTAAGTACTTATCCGTTTTCTCATTCGTTGCTTCATAAATCTCCAAAATTTGGTTAACAAGTAACTAGGAATCACTATGGATAAGTAATTAAGCGACATTCAATGCTTTGGCCAGTGCAAGTCCTTCCAATAGGGCTTCGTACTCCGACTCATTATTTGAGTCTTCAAAATTAAATCTTAGATCATATTCAATATTGGTCCCGTCTAGTGCTAATAATATCAAACCTTCCCCGCTCCCACTTGTACAGGATGAGCTGTTAATAAACAAACTCCAAACTGGTGATTCCGATGAGAAAGGTCATTCGACTAACGCACCATTTTCAATAATAAATCCCATTTCTCACGCAAACTGTGGTGTTGGACGATACACCTCGTTTGTACTTTCTTTTTCGATTTGGATGACATTCAAAACTTCGATCGGCATTCCACTTACCTTACTGCCTGTCGACTCCCAAGTGAACTCATCTATAAAATATGCCATAATTTGGCCTATAATTGTGTTCCTCGACAGATATATAATATCGAACTCACCTAGATCCATCGACTAAGCCATTATCCCACCCAATTTCTTGGGTTTGTGAATGACTTGTCGAAGAGGCGTGTCGGTGAGCACTACCATTATATGATCATAGAAGTAGGGCTTCATTTTTCTTGAGGCGTGGATCAATGCATATGCAAGCATTTACATATTATGGTATCTCAGCTCAGCTCCTTGCAGCACTTTGCTATTAAAATAGATAGGTTTTGTGATCCCATTATCGTCTCTGACTATTGTTTCACTGAAGGCCAACTCTAAGATAGCCAAATATGAATACAATTTCTTCCCCTAAATGGGTCGAGAGAGGAGCATGGGTGATCCGAGATTGGCCTTCAATTATAAAAAATCTTTCTCTCATTCTTCATCTCAAAAGAACACTTTTTAAAGATCTTAAAAAATGGCAAACACTAGTTTATTACCCGTGACACGAACCTGTTCCGTACAATAACTTGATCCATCAATCTCTGAATATCCTTGATAATTCTTGTCATCTTCATGTCAATTAGTGCCTTTATATTTTTTAGATTTGCTTCAATGACCTTATTATTGATGACGAATCCTAAGAATTTTCTTGTTTCAATGCCGAACACACACTTCATCAGATTTAACTTCATTCAATACTAATCAATAGTATCGAATGTTCTTTCTAAGTAGGTTCTATGAATCTCATCCTTCAAACTTTTTATGAGCATATCATCCTCATAGACCTCCATTAATCTCCAAATCTGGTCCTTGAACATTTTATTGACTAACCTTTGGTAGGTATCCCCTTCATTTTTTAGGCCAAATGACATTACTTTGCAGCAGTATGTTCCTTTGTCTGTGATGAAGGATATCTTCTATGTGTCCCCTTCATACATGAAGATCTGATTGTACCCAAAATAAGCATCCGTGAAACTCATGAGTTCATAGATGGTCATGGAATCCACCATCTAGTCAATTTATGGAAAAGGAAAGCTATCTTTCGAGAAAGCTTTATTGAGGTCGATGAAATCTACACAAATCCTCCACTTCCACTTTTATTTTGGCACAATGACGAAATGGAAAAATACTCAGGATATTTCACTTCTCTCATGAAGTTTGCACTCTTCAATTTCTTTAGTTCCTCTTGTATAACTTCGTATCTATCTTTGGCAAAGATCCGTCTTCACTATTTTGCTAATTTCACTCTCTCGTCTAAGTCAATTCAATGATAAATAACCTCAGGGTCAATCCTCGACATATCAATATGTCTTCATGCGAACACATTTTGCTTTTTTTAACAACTCAGTCAAATCCTTTTCATTTCTGGTTTGAGTTATAAGCCTATTTGGATGTTTTTTTTCTCGGTTCAGCATCATTGCAGATGATGAATTCTACCTCTTTCGCAGTCTCTCCCTTCTTAAGATTCTGCTCATGTCTTGGGTCAAGAGTGTCAATGATGTATGAGGTCATCTTTTTCTTGTGGGAATCCCTCTCTTCCATCGAGGTGAAATAACGCTATCTTGCTTCCACCTGATCACCATTAAGTCTAGTAGTCCATAAAGAGCCAATAATTTTATCATTTGGTGTACGATGGAAAGCACAACTTCAAACTCCTCGAGTTATGCCCTCCCTAGAATTATGTTATAGGCCAAAAAATATTCTCATCCATCATAAAAAAGTTAATCTTCATGGTCAACCATCTCGACAAAGTTCCCATACAAACTTCCATTTCAAATACTCCCAGTAGGTGAACTTTCTCTCCATTGAACCCAATCAATGGGTGATGATATGGGATGAGTCTCTTCTTTCCTATTTTTATCCCTTTAAAATAATCCCAAAACATGACGTTGATCGAGCTTCCCACATCCACAAGAATACGAGCCACATTGTAGCCATGTACTCGTGTGCTGATGAAGAGAGGATCATCGTGTAGGGATAAAATCCCCTTAAAGTCCTACCTGGAGAAGACTACTACAAGGCTCTCTATATCCACTTTCTTTAATTTTCTTGGTTTACTCTTTACCATCGCTAAATTAACATCAGTTCTCTTAAGACCTGCCTTAGCCTCAATTGCATGAGCCTTCCTATCGACCGACTCCGTTCCTCCACCTTCCATTATTCCACATATCATCTTTACGTCAAAATAAATCATATTAAGGATATCTTTAATTACAGGTGGTTTTGCAGGAAGATTTGGATCATCTTCATCACAATCATGTGACACCCCGCCTAATTAAATACTAGGTGATCAGTCCTTTATTAAATTAAAAATCAAGGTAAACGGTTGGTTCATTCTTAGCATCACTGTCACATAAATAAATTTCTAATTTAAACACCCTAAATAATTAAGCTAAGTGTCAAAATAATTTAAACCTTATTTCTATTTTATTTAATTCCATTATAAAAACCTTTGCCGTAATCGTCAGTTTAAGAATCGCATAAATGTTAAAGATGGCAATTAAAACACAAGAATCTAACCATTCAGATAAACTAATACCAAGTTTAAAACTACAAATGAAATCATCCTGACACGAATTACATCCCAAAGAGTACAAAGTACTGAAAATAAATGAATATAAATCTCTGACAAATCCAACTGAATAGGAAAATGGGCGACACATGCCCTAACTAATCAGAACTAAAATAAGAGTAGAATCAACAACGAGGTCGTCTAAGTAATGGCCTGCAACTCCCACATAAGTTGTAGCACGTTCGTTCCAAGGAATTTAAGCATGACGTCCCTGTGGCTGGGCACCTGTAATATATACATACATATATACAAGAGAAAATAAATAATAGGAAATGGGTCAGAGCCCGAGTGTAAAATAGTTTAAAAATGGTTTATCAAGTATATAAAATGCTTACCCGCTAATGAAACAACCATGTTAGTATGCGATGCTTTCTTGAGAAATTCTCACCTCTCATCTAGTGTGCACGCCTACCGTACTATTAATCTCCGAAGTTTATTTTAACTTAACTTTCCCATAAGGTTTCATTCCGATAAATACTATGGCTAAACTTATTAATTTCTGAAAATTAAGCTCTCTCATATATCTTATGTTATTTAAAATAACCCAGTGATGTCACAAAATTTCCAAACACTTATAATAAAGTTAGAGTATTTATTCACTACTTAACTACTTTTATGCACAGTAGAAAGTTCCCATACTTAAGTGTGTGTGTGTGTGTGTATATATATATATATATATATATATATATATATATATATATATATATATATATATTATTCACTCATATAATATATATATTATCGGCACCCCACATAAAATCTATGGTGCTGGCATCCTCTGCTATCAAGTCCCTGTATCACTCGTACTAAGGGAAATACTAGTTCGAAATCACTCTCGAACTGTATTAATATAAAACACATACAATTGGAGGCGAAATATAGTTCCAAGTCACTAAGAGGTCAGTACATACCCTCACGTCTCTTAGGGCCATCTGACTATCACTCAAATAGCCTGTATTAAGGATACTATCTTCTAGTGTACAAGTTGTTATCCCCCATAAAGGCCCAATCGAGATAAGACTGTCCCGGACTGAAAATCCCCGTGATAGCAAGTATCTCAGGTATGATTTTTACACAGATATATAATATATGCCTAATCACACAATCATATATATATAAATATTCACGTTTCTAAATTAGGTGTGCCCATATCCCATAATTATAATTATCCGTTCTTAGCACATTTTACTCGATTATCTCGCATAACGGACTCGTCGCTTTTATTCACATATGTAAGTTACTCCATACTTACTTCTCATCTCTCACAGTATTCTATCTCCCTAAGTATAATTTCAGTAGGCACTCTCACTTATCTCCTAGTCTAACTTACTAATGAGTCTCGATCTTTCATTAGACGTACGTATGATATCGTATCTGTGAATAACTCCCCGTTAACACATAATTTCATACTACATTAAATTTCATTCAACGGGGTCTACGTAGCCCCTACTGGTCCTCTTTATATCCCATTATACTCTAACCATAACAATCAAGGATTTCTATGCATTTTAACCGGATTAAACCAACGCACGAAAAATATGTAGTTTTCCAGGAGGGGTCGATCGATCAAGGAAAGGGGGTCGATCGATCGATCATGGATCAATAGATGTTCTTGGGTTGATCGATCAAGCAGTTCTTGCCCAAAAACTGCCATTAAAACCTACGGGTTTCATCTTCCAAATTTCTCCAAAACGTCATTAACGACTCCCAAACTCTCAAATAACATTTCTACTAGCTCTATATACATATATGCAAGATTTCCTACATGAAACATATACAAATTCAACAATGGAATTGAATTAAGGGGCCAATTTATTTTAATTATCAAGAACACTAACTTTCCACTAAACTTCCATTATTCTATTTCTTTTTCCAGATTTCTCACTTCTAAACTAATCAAATTTCGTGGGTAATCCTCTACATATGATTGGGATGTCCAGAGTTTATTTATTTTCTCTACAACATGTGATTGGGTTCTCTAAATGCTGGAGTTCTTTGATGAAACATAGGTTCAATCATCCTAATCTAACATGGTATGACATTTAACTAAAAGAGAAGCAAGATAGATACTTGCGTGGAATTTGAGTTTCTGATTTGTGGACGAAAGAGGTATGGTTATGTTCCTCGTCATGTGATCTACGCTTTGGTGGTGGTAGCGGTGCAAATGGATTAGTCTTTGGCCTTGAGTTGCTTAGAAAGCTCTCCAACTCCTTCTCTAATGGCCATTCTTTGGTTTTATGTTTGTTAACCCTAGAAGACAACTCCTAAAGGCTGATATATCCTTAGGAAATTTGTGGGTTTAATTGCCCAAAAATTTAAAATGTCTATAATACCCTCCCGGGATTTCAATTAAGCTTAAAAACACCCCGAGACCCGAACTAAACCCTTGACGATATCGATTCTTCCGAACATATTGGCACACTCAAAATGACCATACGGGTGACTTATAATTTATTCACTTTTAAATATACTAATTCAATCCCGAGACGACATAGGCGCGTCCCGATTTAATTTCCATAATTATCAAATTATACACTCATGATAATTTTAATAAATTCGATTATACATATTTATTTACTCATTAAGTAATATTCAACAAATTCCCAATAATTACTAACTCTCATCACGCTAGTAAATATTTAAATTAATTTATGAATTAATATTAAATTAATATCTCAATTTAAATTAAATAAATCCCCAAATTTAAAAGTTATAAAAATACGGGGTATTACATACTTCCCCCCTAATAACGGAATTTCATCCCGAAATTCAGAAAATAAGTCATACCTGGTAAGAATAAGTTTGGGTATCTCTCGCGCATATCTGCCTCATGCTCCCAAATGGATTCCTCCACATTACGATGCTCCCACTGGACCCGTACAAGTGGGACTACCTTCGACCTCAATTTCCTCTTGCTATGGTCTAGGATAGCTGGTCTCACCTTGTAAGAGTTGTCGAGCTGTAAATCAATCTCCTCTATCGCGATGTGAGTATGGGCCATGTCATGCCAAAGATATCGTCTCAACGACGAGATGTGGAACACATTGTGAATGCGGTGTAAATGCTCTGAAAACCCCAATATGTATTCCAGCGGCCCAATCCTCTTGATAATGAGAAATGGTCCCACGCACCTCGGAGTCAACTTCCCCTTCTTTCCAAAACTCATTACTCCTCTCATAGGAGATACACGTAGTAATACTTGGTTCCCGACACTAAACTATAGAAAAAACTGCTTTGCATTAGCGTAGCTCTTCTGTCTACCTGTGCTACCCGAATGTGACTCCTGATGAGATCAATCCAAGCTAAAGTTTCCTGAATCACCTGAGGTCCGAGAAATTTGTTGTCACCCTCTCTAGCCAACAAGCGGGAGAACAACAAGGCCTACCATACAATGCCTCAAATGGAGCCATGTCGATCGTGAAATGATAGGAGTTATTGTAAGAAAACTCCACCAGTGGAAGATATGGTTCCCATCCTCCTCCAAAATCAAGGACACACATGCGTAGCATATCCTCCATCATCTGATTGGTACGCTCTGTTTGTTCATCCTTCTGTGGGTGATAATCTGAACTCAATCTCAACTCTGTCCCCATGGCCTCCTGAAAGCTCTCCCAGAAGCGCAAAACAAAAGTCTTATCTCTATCAAACACAATATCCAGGGGCACCCCATGTAGCCTAACAACCTTGGCAATGAACTGTAATACCCCATACTTTTAATGATTTAAATCATTATGGGATTAATTATTATGTGGTATTAATTGAATTAAAATGTGAGAATTTAATTGTTAATTAATCTGGATTTGAAAATATATTAAGTAACGTGCCAAGGGTTAATACGTATTGATTTAATATTACTGTGAGATATGTAATATGGAACTATACACTTCGGTAAATTGTCAAGAATAAGAAATATGACAGTTTAGTAAATTAAGTCGGACGAGCGTGTGAGTCCTGTCGGGATTAATTTAATGGAATAAAAAGATAAATTATTTTTAGTAACTCGTATGGCCATTTCGAGCGCGCCGTTGAGTCTGAAAGGGTCGAAATAGTCAGAATAATATACCCGGGTGTTTAGTTTGGGTTCCGGGGCAATTTTAGGCCTAACCAGCGGCCCGATAGGGCATTATGGTAAATTGTATTTTTGGGTTTAATTAATAGGCAAAAATTAGGAGTTATATTATCAGCCAAGAGAAGTCCATTAGGGTAAAAAGATACAGAAAGTAAATAACGGCCATAGAGGGTGTGAGGAAAAACATATTCCAAGAGGGAAGGCCCAATTTAGCACAACCATCACCCCCATCGTGTAGATCGGAACAGGAGGAACACGCCCAAACCAACAACGTCAACAAATCAGACGACTAATTTAAGGCAAGTGTTTATTACTTATTTTTATTTAGCATTAATCATAGTCATGTTAGTAGAGGGATGATATAAACATGTTTTGTTCATAAAAGTGATGAAAATTAGAGATTTAGGATGTGTGATTTGAATCTGAGATTAATTAGATTGAACCCTCCATGTATGTAGAATAGAAATTTCATTTTGATGAATTTATGTGAAGAACGAATCTGTAAATCATGAGTTCTTCATTAAGAATTTGAAGAACTAGGGTTTTGGTAATTAAATTGGGGATTTCATATTTCTTTGATGATTTGTAATGATTTAATAATTCTAGGATGTTAGAATCCATGTATAATTGTTAGGATTCAATTAGGGACTGATTGATTGGAGTTTGGGATAATAATTTAGAGGTGTTAGGGTTGAAAACTGATGAAAAACGAAGCTGTCAAAGGTTGAAGACGAAATAGCGCCATTTCGCGCGGTGTCGCGCAAAGTAGGTCGTTCAAACGAGATTGGTATCTCGCAAGAAGTAGTTCGAGCGATATAGGGAGTTGCATGAAGTCGCATGAAGACTGGTTCAAGCGATATGTGTAAGTCGTTCAAACTACTTGGATTTCGGGTTCGAGCGACAGGTCCAAATTCTGGAAATTTCCATTCTTACCCCAAATTAAGTTGCAAAATTAATTTAAGTAAGAAAACTATTAATTGAGGAACTTAGCCTAGTGCAGAATTTTTAGGAAGAAGGTGGGAAATTCTACTTGAAATGGTTGGAACGGAAGGTTGACCTTGGAGACTACGTAAGAGTTAGTAATCGAATTAATATATATAATACGTAAAAAAAATGAGAGAAAAATACGTATGGGATATATATAAATGATTTGGTTTGGTATACCTGTAAATATTAATAGGATGTGTGGATACCTATTACATGCTTAATATTATGTGTATGACATACCTAGCTACTTGCTCTCATGGGAGGTGGTGTAGAGACAGTCTTATCCTGGGTGACCTTCAACGGGATTATTGACTTATATCTCAGAATATAGGACTGTGAAGACATATTGGTGAGTTGATAAGTCAGTTGACTATGGGAGCTTAGGTATGTGCGTGACCCATAGATATGTGAACTATGTTCCCCTCCACTATGTGTGTTTTGTATATATGGTTCGTGGGAGATTTCCAAGCCGATAGTCCTTATTGGAGTATGATATGTACCGAGACATGATCGCAGAGTATGTAATGGACTACAGGCTCAGCCTTGGGGTGTTGTATTAGTATATATATATTACAGTGATGAAAATGTATATGAATACTTGTGTTATTCCTACTGTGAGATAATTGTAGGTTATTGGGATAGTACAATCTTAAGTGACGTAAGCTGTGAATACTTAACTTAGTGTGATAACACTTAACCGAGTTAATAAATGGTGATATTAATAATGTGGAAAACTGGGAATCACGGGTTGCCATCAGGAGGTATAAGTAGAAGTAAGTATTTATCTAGTTAGAAGGGTTACGGATGGCTAGGTGAGAATATATATATGTTAGGCGTGCACAATAGATGAGAGGCGAGAATCTCAGGTGAGAGTTCGAACTAACATGCACTTGATACTTGCTTCATTGCAAATTTTAAATAGTTGCTAAAACAAATATTTTACACATCGGGCTCTGACCCGTTTCTTGCATCTTTTATCTCTTTTGCTATGCATATGTATTATATCAGGTGCTCAGCTACAGGGACACCAGCCTTAGAGATTTGGATTGCTTGGCATACTGCAGCTGTTGTGGAAGCTGTAGGTCTTCGCTTTAGACGCCTCCATCATTTCATTTCTATTATATATAGACTTTCTATTTAGGGCATGTGTCGCCCATTCCTTAGACATTTTTCCTGAGATTATGTTCAGTTACTTTTCGTTCATTTTCATTTGGATTTATAATTACTATGGTTCTTAGTTTAGAGTTTTGAACTGGAATGTTTTATCCAGTCTTAGTTATTTTAGCATATGATTTTGATTCAGTATTTATATTAATTAGTTATGCGTGGATGGATTATATTTAAATTCTTGGATTAATAACACATTGATTTTATTTAAAAAGGAAAATATTTTGACACTAGCTTAATTAATTATTAGGTGGTTACTAAGGATATTATGTTTTCGACGGTAATGAACCAATTGAACATTCTGTTTAAATTTTATAAAGGACTGATCACCCGATATTTAATTGGGTGGGGGTGTCACAGGTGGTATCAGAGTATCAGGTTCTAGAGTCCTTTAGGGTCTATACGGCTTATTGTGCTTTCAGCTTAGCGTTCTTTGATATTAAGCCCTATGATTAGGACTGTTGCACACCTTGATTACGTTTTGTAGACTATTTTCTTCTGGTATAATTATGTGTAAGGTTGATGGACTTATATAATTCATTTGAATTTCAGATGTCACTCATGAGGAAGATACAAACTAGCACTGCTGAAGGAGAAAATGCGGGAGAAGACCAACAAGTACCTCAGGTACACTAAGAAAGAGCGGAAATCGCTGAGATAGCGAATATCGTGGCACAAGCAGTGACTACAGCAATATTGCAGTACCAAAATAGCGGTGTACAGCATGCAGGGGGCCAAAGAACGAGATAAGTTGATCAATATGACATTGCTAAAGTTAGCAACAAAGGGAAAATACCGCAGCAGCAGCAATAAGTGCCTCGGACTCGTCAAGGACGGGAGGATAGTAGAAATGGCCGGAAGAGCCAAACCCGACAGAGCCAACAAAGCCAGGAGCACAGCGCTAACACCAAGAGGTGTTTTAAATGTGGAAAAAT
Source organism: Sambucus nigra (assembly GCA_949130495.1). Taxonomy (NCBI): domain Eukaryota; kingdom Viridiplantae; phylum Streptophyta; class Magnoliopsida; order Dipsacales; family Adoxaceae; genus Sambucus; species Sambucus nigra. The sequence continues at coordinate 431,278,536 of OX422217.1, read as the reverse complement.
TGGCCATACCTGCCGGGACTGCCCAATTTCGGCTGGTGAGGAACCTTGTCCCAATCGACAAGGACAACAAGGCATAAGAAGGAAAAGGTTTCAGGGTAAGTGTCAAAAGTGCGGAAAGTAGGGTCACCAGTGGAGGGGCTGCCCACAATAAGATAAAGTAATAGGACAGGATGCCCAACATGAGGAAGCCTAGATAGTTACCCCAACATCACAGGCACCACAACAACATCAAGGATTACAGTATGGATGTATCTATAATGCCCGATATGCGGTTATGCGATTGATACTGCAACTATCACCTAAGTTTGGAGGTACAATACTTCATCAATTATAGTGTCTTTTAAGATAAAAGGGAAATCTTAAATAACTTAGATGTGTTACAGTTTAGTACTAATACTCTGATAAATGTTAGCGTAGAATGTAGTATTATCCTGATTTTTGAATTAGCTAACGACAGTTTGAGTGATAATAGACCATTACAGTAGTATTTTTTTGTGTTCGTTAGAAATTGCACTAAGTGTCACTTGATAAGAGGTAGTGCTATACATATATTTTTATAGGGTAACGTATAAATGCTTCGTAAGGTACGTCATCTGGTTATATCTAATCTCGATCGGTAGGGATGTCTATTAAAGAAATTCAAGATGTGATGAAATGTTTCCGAGCATGAGGATTATCCATAGTTTATACTAGAGTCTAATGCCAAGTTAGTAGGAGGAATGTGTTGAGTGTAGCCTCATGTATCTTGAGAATAGGTAAGTTAATTTCTTAGAAAAAAGTAAGGATACTTGGTACAAGTCAGATACCGATGGCCCCAAAATCTCCTTGATCGAAAATGTTAGATAGTAGTGTATCGGGGCGGTTCCTTATTTGGATTTAGCTTTGTGAGACATCCCATGCATGAAACCTAACGAACGTCGGGAGCTAGGAGTATTTGGCCTTTAGACACGGATTAGTACCATAATTGTCATCCGTAAAGGGAATGATAACTTAAGCGTTGTCAAAAGTCTTACGTCTTAAATAAAATTTGAGCGACAAGATGGATAATATGGATACAATTATTAGACTGATTGAACCAAACCCTATCGAACCTTTGAAGTTATAAGATCAGGTAGAGCAGCTATTGGGCCAGGGGTTTATTCGTAGGATTACTTCACCTTGGGGTGCCCCTGTGATGTTCGTTAAGAAGAGAGATGGATCATTACATGTGTATTAATTACCAAGAGTTGAATAAGGTCATGATGCAGAATAAGTATCCATTGGCCCGAATCGATGACCTATTCGACCAGTTGAGAGGATCAACCTTCTTCTCAAAGATTGACGTGAGATTGTGTTACCATTAGTTAAATGTCAGGGAGCAGGATGTGTCAAAGACTACTTTCTTGTCGAGATATGGTTCCTATGAGTTTAGGGTTATGCCTTTTGGGCTAACCAACGCCCCAGCTGTGTTTATGGACTTTATGAACAGGGTGTTCAGAGAGTTCCTGGATTAGTTTGTCATTGTCTTCATAGATGACATAATGATTTACTCCCAGAGTGAGGAGGAGTATGATGAACATTTGAGACAGGTTTTGCAGACACTGTACCAACACGAGTTGTATGCAAAATATGAGAAATGTGGATTTTGGATAAAAGAGGTTCAATTTTTGGGGCACATTATTTTTGGATAGAGGGATATCCGTAGACCCGGGGAAGGTGTCAGCAGTTAGGGAGTGGGGACAGCCCACGACGTTGACAGAGATATGTAGTTTCTTGGGCCTAGCAGGACACTACAGGAGATTCATTCGGGGATTCTCTAAGATAGTGGGTCCATTGACTCATTTGACTCGCAAAGGAGTGCCATTTATTTGGGATGATGCCTGTCAGTTGGCTTTCAATGAGCTGAAAGACAAGTTGACTTCAGCACCGGCGTTAGCACTGCCCAGACTAGGAGTGGAGTATCTAGTCTACACAGATGCATCCTTACTGGGACTTGGGGGTGTGATTCAACATGAGTATCAGGCTATAGCTTATGCTTCCCATAAGCTTAAGCCTAATGAGAGGAACTACCCCACCCACGACTTGGAGTTAGCAGCAATCGTGTTTCTTCTTCAGATACGGACGCATTATCTCTTGGGGGAGAAATTTCGCTTATTCATGGATCTCAAGTCACTACAGTACCTCTTCATGCAGAAAGAGTTGAATATGCATCAACGTTGATGGCTCGAATTCATGAAGGATTATCAGTTCGATATCCAATACCACCCAGGAAAGGCTAACATGGTAGCAGACGCGTTGAGCCATAGGCCAGTGGACGAGAGGGACGAGGTGTGGAAAGAGAAATGGAAGGAATTTGGACATCAGGATGTCGTGGCCCGATCATTTATATTTGTGATGACAGTTACGCCTCAGATTGTTACGAGAGTAGTACAAGCACAGGCAGCGGATTTATTTTGTCAAGATCGGATTAGGCAGATTTTAGCCGATGGAGCCGAGTCTTATTCAGTGAGGTTCGATGGAAGTTTGCGCTTCAATGGGAGACTCGTTGTTTTAGAGGGGGAGGACCTTCGACATGCAGTGATGACGGAATCGCATGGGTCCTTTTTTACGATACATTTCGATGGGGAAAAAATGTACTAGGATATGAGGCAGCAGTTCTGGTGGAGCGGAATGAAGAGAGACATTGTGCAGTTCTAATCCAAGTGTACCACTTATCAGCTAGTGAAAGTGGACCACCAGAAGCCACCACATGTACTTCAGCCGTTAGAGATCCCTACATGGAAATTGGAGGGCATTTCCATGGACTTTATTACCGGGTTGCCTACTTCGCAGAGGGGATACGACTCTATATGGGTTATTATGGATCGATTGACAAAAGTAGCCCATTTTCTTCCAGTGAGGACAGACTATACAGCGGGACAGTATTCTCAGCTATTTATTGTAGAGATAGTGAGACTGCTTGGTGTTCCTCTTAATATCGTGTCAGATAGAGACAAGACATTTGTATCTCATTTTTTAGAGAGTTTTCAGGAGGCTATGGGTACCGAGTTGCATTTGAGTACAGTGTATCACCTGCAGATCGATGGGTAGACTAAGCGCACTAATTAGATGCTCGAAGATATGTTGTGCATGTGTATCCTTGACTTTGGGGGAGGTTGGGATAAGTATCTTCCACTGGTGGAGTTTTCTAATAACAACTCCTATCATTTTACGATTGGCATGGCCCCATTTGAGGCATTGTATGGTAGATCTTATCGTTTTCCAGCTTGTTGGCTAGAAGTAGGAGACAATAAGCTACTCGAGCCAGAGGTAATTCAGGATACATCGAGCGGGATTGAGATGATTTGGGATCATATACGGGTAGCCCATGATAGACAGAAAAGCTACATCGATGCTAAGAGGTTCTTTCGAGAGTTCGCAGTGGGGGACCAGGTTTTTTTACGAGTATCTCCGAGGAAGGGAGTACTGAGATTTGGGAAGAAAGGGAAATTGTCTCCTAGATATGTAGGACCATTCCCTATTATAGAGAGGGTCGGACCAGTTGCTTGCAGGCTTGGGTTGTCGGAGAACTTGCACCGTATCTATGATGTGCTCCACATTTCATCACTAAGGCAATATCTTCAGGATGAGTTGGCACACACTCACATCACGATTGAGGAGATTGAGTTACAACGAGACAGTTCATATGAGGAGATACCGGTGGCTATCCCAGATCATAGTGAGAGGAGGCTGAGGTCAAAGTTAGTTCCACTTGTTCGGGTGCAATGGCAGCATCACAATGTGGAGGAGTCTACTTGGGAGCGTGAGGCGGATATGCGTGAGAAATATCCTGATTTATTCGTACTAGGTATGCCTTATTTTCCAAATTTTGGGAAGAAATTCCGTTATTAGGGGTAAGTATGTAATACCCCATACTTTTAATGATTTAAATAATTATGGGATTAATTATTATGTGGGATTAATTGAATTAAAATGTGAGAATTTAATTTTTCATTAATTCGAATTTAAAAATATATTAACTAACCTGCCAAGGGTTAACACGCATTGATTGAATATTACAGTGAGATATGTAATATGGAACTATACACTTCGGTAAATTATCAAGAATAAGAAATATGACAGTTTAGTAAATTAAATCGGACGCTATGTGAGTCTTGTTGGGACTAATTTAATGGAATAAAAAGATAAATTATTTTTAGTAACTCGTATGGTAATTTTGAGTGCTCCGTTGAGTCCTGAAGGGTCGAAATAGTCAGAATAGTATACTCTGGTATTTAGTTTGGGTCCCGGGGAAATTTTAGGCCTGACCGACGCCCCAAGAGGGCATTATGGTAAATTGTATTTTTGGGTTTAATTAATGGACATAAAGTAGGAGTTATATTATTAGCCAAGAGAAGTCCATTAGGGTAAAAGGATACAGAAAGTAAAGGACGACCATAGAGGTTGTGAGGGAAAACAAATCCCAAGAGGGAAGGCCCAATTTAGCACCACCTTGCACAACCATCACCACCATCATGTAGATCGAAACAAGAGAAACACGCCCATACCAACAACGTCAAGAAATCAGACAACTAATTCGAGACAAGTGTCTATTACTTGTTTTTCTTTAGCATTAATCATATTCATGTTAGTATAGGGATGATATAAACATGTTTTGTTCATAAAAGTGATGAAAATTGGAGATTTAGGATGTATGATTTGAATCTGAGATTAATTAGATTAAACCCTCCATGAGTGTAGAAGAGAAATTTATTTTTCATGAATTTATGTGAAGAACGAATCTGGAAATAATGAGTTCTTTATTAAGGATTTGAAGAACCAGGGTCTTAGTAATTAAATTGGGGATTTCATATTTCTTGGATGATTGGAATTGATTTAATGATTCTAGGATGTTAGAATCCATGTATAATTGTTAGGATTCGATTCGGTATTGATTGATTGGAGTTTGGGATAATAATTTAGAGGTCTTAGGGTTGAAAAATGATGAAAAACGAAACTGTGAAAGGTTGAAGACGAAACAGCGCCATCTCGCGCGGTGTCGCGTGAAGTAGGTCGTTTAAACGAGATTGGTATCTCATGAGAAGTAGTTCGAGCGATATAGGGATATCGCGTGAAGACTGGTTCGAGAAACATGTGTAAGTCGTTCAAGCGACTTGGCTTTCTGGTTCGAGCGACAGGTCCAAATTCTGGAAATTTCCATTCTTACCCAAAATTAAGTTGCAAAATTAATTTAAGTTAGAAAACTGATAATTGAGGAACTTAGCCTAGTGCAGAATTTTTAGGAAGAAGGTGGGAAATACTAATTTAAAGGCTTGGAATGGAAGGTTGACCTTGGAGACTAGTAAGAGTTAGTAATCGAATTAATATATATATAATACGTAAAACAATGAGAGAATAATACGTATGGGATATATATAAATGATTTGGTTTGGTATACCTGTAAATATTAATAGGATGTGTGGATACCTATTACATTCTTAATATTATGTGTATGACATACCTAGATACTTGATCTCACCGGAGGTGGTGTAGAGACAGTCTTATCCTGGGTGACCTTCGGGGGGATTATTGGCTTGTATCTCAGAACATAGGATTGGGAAGACTTATTGGTGAGTTGATAAGTCATCTGACTATGGGAGCTTAGGTATTTGCGTGACCCATAGATATGTGAACTTTGTTCCCCTCCACTATGTGTGTTTTGTATATATGGTTCGTGGGATATTTCCGAGCCAATAGTTCTTATTGGAGTACGAGATGTACCGGGACATGATAGCAGAGTATGCAACGCACTACAGGCTTAGCCTTAGGGTGATGTATTAGTATATGTATATTATAGTGATGAATATGTATATGTATACTTGTGTTATTCCTACTGTGAGATAAATGTAGGTTATTGGGATAGTACAATCTTAAGTGACGTAAGCTGTGAATACTTAACTTAGTGTGATAACACTTAATCGAGTTAATAAATGATGATATTAATAATGTGGAAAACTGGGAATCACGGGTTGCTATCACGAGGTATAACTAGAAGAAAGTATTTAGCTAGTTAGATGGGTTACGGATGGCTAAGTGAGAATAGATGTACGTTAGGCGTGCACAATAGACGAGAGGTGAGAATCTCAGGTGAGAGTTCGAACTAACATGCACTTGATACTTGCTTCATTGCAAATTTTAAATAATTGCTAAAACAAATATTTTACACATCAGACTCTGACCCGTTTCTTCCATCTCTTCTCTCATTTGCTATATATATGTATTATATCAGGTGCTCAGCTATAGGGACACCAGCCTTGGAGATTTGGATTGCTTGGCGTGCTACAGCTGTTGTGGAAGCTGTAGGTCTTCGCTTTAGACGCCTCCATCATTTCATTTCTATTATATATAGACTTTCTATTTATGTCATGTGTCGCCCATTCCTTAGACATTTTTCCTGAGATTATGTTCAGTTACTTTTCGTTCATTTTCATTTGGATTTATTGTTACTATGGTTCTTAGTTTAGACTTTTGAACTGGAATATTTTATCCAGTCTTAGTTATTTCAGCATGTGATTTTGATTCAGTATTTATATTAATTAGTTATGCATGGATGGATTATATTTAAATTCTTGGATTAATAACTTAATGGTTTTATTTAAATAGGAAAATATTTTGACACTAGCTTAATTAATTATTAGTTGGTTAATAATGATATTTGTTTTTCAACACTGATGCTAAGAATGAACCAACCGAACATTTTGTTTTAAATTTTGTAAAGGAATGATCACCCGATACTTAATTGGGCAGGGTGTCACATGAATAACTGTGCATACTGGCTCGTGGTATAGTTTGTCCGTACTGGGAGAAAATGAGGCACCTTGGTCAACCTATCCACTATAACCCATATGGAGTCGTGACCCCTCTGTAATGTAGGCATCCCAGTAATGAAGTCCATGGAAATACCTCCCACTTCCATGTAGGTATCTCCAATGGCTGAAGTAGCCCCAACAGTCTCTAGTGGTCTACCTTTACCATCTGGCAAGTTGAACACTTGGACACAAACCAAGCAATGTCCTTCTTCATCCCACTCGACTAGTACTGCCGCCTCATATCCTGGTATATCTTATCTCCTCCGAGATGTACCATAAATTCAGACCCGTGAGACTGTGTCATCACTATATGACATAAGTCTTCTCCTTCTGGGACCACCAATATCCCATCAAACCTCAAACCTCCCTCATAACTTACTGAATAGGACCCAACACACTCAGCTAAAAGCCGTATAATCTCTTCCTGACAAAATGAATCCGCTGATTGTGCCTGTATCACCGTCGTAACAATCTCTGGTGTGACTGTCATGACATATACAAAGGAATGGGCTACCGCATCCTAGTGACCCAACTCTTTCCATTTCTCTTTCCAGACGTTCGCTACATCGCCCATCGGTCTACGACTTAACGCACTAGCAACCACGTTAGCCTTTTCTATATGGTATTGTATCTCGAACTGATAGTCTTACACAAACTCCAACCATCTGTGCTGACGCATATTCAGCTCTCGTTGAGTGAACAAGTACTGCAGTGACTTGTGGTCTGTGAATAAGCAAAACTTCTCCCCCAATAAGTAATGTCTCTAAATCCTCAATTTAAAAATGACTGCTGCTAGTTCTAGGTCGTGGGCGGGGTAATTCCTTTCATGAGGGTTTAGCTTGCGGGAGGCAAAAGCTATAGCCTTCTCCTCCTACTGAAGTACCCCCCCGAGTCCCCGAAAAGAGGCATGAGTGTACAGCAGATACTCTACTCCCGGCTTGGTCAAAGCAAGAACTGGCGCCGAAGTCAACTTATCTTTCAGCTCATCAAAATCTAATTGACAAGCATCATCCCAAACTTACGAAATTCCCTTGTGGGTCAGATTCATCAATGGACCCGCTATCTTCAAAAATCCTCGGATGAATCTCCTATAGTACTCGACTAACCCCAAGAAACTACGCACTTCCGTCGGTGTCGTGGGCTATCCCCGCTCCCTCATCATCGACACTTTGCTCAGGTCAACCGATATTCCTAATTCCGACACAACATGCCCTAAACACTGTATTTCTTGTAACCAGAATCCACACTTCTCATAATTAGCATACATCTGATGCTCTCGTAGAGTATAAAGAACCTGCCTCAAGTGCTTGGCATGCTCCTCCTTAGTGTGTGAATATATCAGGATGTCATCTATGAAAATGATGACAAACTGATCCAAGAACTCTCTAAACACTCGGTTCATTAAGTCCATGAATACGGTTGGAGCAATTGCCAGCCCAAACGGCATGACTCTAAACTCATAGGACCCATATCTCATCAAGAAAGGAGTCTTCGACACATCTTGATCCCTAATCCATAGCTGATGGTATCCCGATCATAAATTTATCTTCGAAAAGAATGTTGCTCCCCTCAGCTGGTCAAACAGGTCATCGACTCGAGGCAACGAATATTTATTCCATATTGTGACCTTATTCAGCTCCTGGTAATCCACGCATAACCTCAGTGAACCATCTCTCTTCTTCACAAACAACATTAGAGCGCCCAAAGGTGAGGTGATCCTATGAATGAAGCCCTAACCTAACAGCTTCTCTATCTGATCTCGTAACTCCCTCATCTCCGCTGGAGCCATACGGTACGGTGCACGTGCTATCGATCGAGTACCTGGCATCAAGTCTATTACGAAATCTATCTCTCGACTGAGGGGTAGGCCCGGTATCTCCCGAAATACATTGGAATACTCATGAATGACTAGAATCGAATCTAAAGGAATCATAATCTCCTTAGAGGTATCCTCCTCTATATAGTACAAATGGGTGGAATATCCTCCCTCTGGGCGAGGCAACACCGCCAAAAACATCTCCTGCCTTGGAATGGCAAAGATAATACTCCCACCGAAACAATCTATCATGTCTCGATACGCAGCGAGCCAATCCATGCCAATAATAACATCATGCTCATGCATCTCTAAGACTAGCATGTCTGCCGATAAAATCAAACTACCAATCTCTACTCCTACACCCCGGCATATAAAGAAAATCAAAGACCCATTCCCCAGTGGTGAGTCTACGCATGTCACAGTGATCTCTGCCGTGTATAGTAACCCTAAGGCCCATGCAAAATGAGTAGCTATAAAATAGTCTGACACCCCAGTATCAAATAAAACTCGACCCATAGTGCCATAGATAGAAAATGTACCCTCAATCACGGTTAGTGCCCGAGGTGATGCTCCCTGGTGGACGTTATAGACAAATGCGTACTGTAATTGCCCCTGTTGAACTGGAGTTGCTAGGATGGAGGGTAAGGCTGGCACCTAAGCTGGCACTGGGAGGGAGATTGGAAAGAGTGGCCTCTGTGGCTCAATACGGACACCCTGCTGCTGTGGGGCCCTATCTCCCTCTGGGAAATCCTGGTGCCTATGGCCATTATTGCCACATCCGAAACATCTGCCCCTAAACTTACCTCCCCTCTGCCCCTACTAACCACGGTCCTAATTTCCATTACCACCCCGCCACTGGCCCTGCTGGAAAAATTGTTAACCTTGATGGCTTTGTTGCTATCCCTACTGCTGACGGTGTTGACCCTGTTGGCCATGCTGATTAAATTGGACCTACCTAAATCCCCCAAATCCATGTTCGGAGACACCTGAATGAAATCGCTTGGCAGGATCCCCCTGATGGGAACTCTGCTCACTGTGACGGGTCTGCCCCTGGGATGCTGGAGCCCCACCAATACTACTGCTCCCTGTCCTGCCCTGCTGGTTGTACTCCCCTGCTCGTTTTCTCCCCTACAGATGGAAGCGGTGATCCTGACAGTGTAACAAAGCAGCGTTGAGTACATCAGTGTAGGTACTCAATGATAGATTACCGATAAGGTACTGACGGATCCTCCAGGCAAATCCATCTACAAATAACAGTCATACTCTCCTGCTTCAGATTTAGTAACTTCCGTCTCATCTCAGTCTACATGGTAGATAGGAAGTACTTGCGATCAAATCGCGCCTAGAATGACTGAATCGTGATGTTGTCCCTCTCCTCCAAGGTGGTGGTGGACTCCCACCACTGCAAAGCAGCCCCCACTAGCTTGAAGGAAGCCAAAAGATGTCTTTGCACGTCAGTGCACTCATACATGAGTAGATGCCTCTCGATATCTTTCTTCCATTGACTGGTGACTACTATATCCTAAATACCCGAGAACTCCGAGGGATGTGCCTTCTGAAAGGCATCCCTAACCCTCTCCCATACAAATGGAAGTTGTGCTGGTACTGGCACCACTGCCTGAATCTGGGGTGGAGCCTACTGCACTACCGCTAACGCGGCATTCACCGCCTGAGCAATAATAGCGGCTACCTCAGTTGCGTTCATCATTCCCTGAGCCGGAGCTCCTGGCTGCTCGGCCTGGGCATTCCTATCTCAGGGTGCGCATCTCAGAGGCATCTGAAACGAGAAGGAAGTTTATTAGTCTACAGTTATTAACAAATCTCGAATAGCTGAAGACGTAAGCGTAAGTACAAGAATACAACAGTCCTAAAAATAGGACTCTATATCAAGGATGCTAAGCTGGAAGCAAAATAAGCCGTACAGATCCTAAAGGACACTAGAACCTGATGCTCTGATACCACCTGTGACACCCCGCCTAATTGAATACCGGGTGATCAGTCCTTTATTAAATTAAAAATCAAGGTGAACGGTTGGTTCATTCTTAGCATCACTGTCGAAAAAATAAATTTTCAGTTTAAACACCCTAAATAATTAACCTAAGTGTCAAAACAATTTAAACCTTATTTCTATTTTATTTAATTCCATTATAAAAACCTTTTCCACAATTTACAGTTTAAGAATCGCATAATGTTAAAGATGGCAATTAACACACAAGAATCTAACCATTCAGATAAACCAATACCAAGTTTAAACCTACAAATGAAATCCTCCAGACACGAATTACATCCCAAAGAGTACCAAATACTGAAAATAAATGAATATAAATCTCTAACAAATCCAACTGAATAGGGAAACAGGAGACACATGCCCTAACTAATCAGAACTAAAATAAGAGTAGAGTCAACAACGAGGTCGTCTAAGCAATGGCCTGCAACTCCCACATAAGCTGCAGTGCGTCCGTTCTAAGGAATCTAAGCATGACACCCCTGTGGCTGGGCACTAGTAATGTATACATACATATATACAAGAGAAAAGAAATAACAGGAAACGGGTCAGAGCCCGAGTGTAAAACAGTTTAAAAATAGTTTAGCAAGTATATAAAATGCTTACCCACTAATGAAACAACCATGTTAGTATGCGACACTCTCTTGAGAAATTCTCACCTCTCATCTAGTGTGCACGCCTACCGTACTATTAATCCCCGAAGTTTATTTTAACTTAACTTTCCCATAAGATTTCATTCCGATAAATACTATGGCTAAACTAATTAATTTTTGAAAATTTAGCTCTCTCATATATCTTATGTTATTTAAGACAACCCAGTGATGTCACAAAATTCCCAAACACTTATAATAAAGTTGGAGTATTTATTCATTACTTAACTACTTTTATACACAGTAGAAAGTTCCCATAATTAAGTGTGTGTGTGTGTGTGTATATATATATATATATATATATATATTATCATCACCCCACATAAAATCTATGGTATTGGCATCCTATGCTATCAAGTCTCCGTATCACTCGTACTAAGGGAAATACTAGTTCGGAATCACTCTCGAACTATATTAACATAAAACACATACAATTGGAGGCGAAGTATAGTTCCAAGTCACTAAGAGGCCAGCACATACCCTTACGTCTCTTAGGACCATCTGACTATCACTCGAATAGCCTGTATAAGGGATACTATCTTCTAGTGTACAAGTTGTTATCCCCCATAAAGGCCCAATTGAGATAAGACTGTCCCGGAGCGAAAACCCTCGTGATAGCAAGTATCTCGGGTATGATTTTTACACAGATATATAATATATGCCTAAAAGGGGTCTATCGATCGATCATCGATCGATCGATGTTCTTGGGTCGATTGATCAAGCAGTTCTTGCCCAGAAACTGCCATTAAAACCTACGGATTTCATCTTCCAAATTTCTCCAAAACGTCGTTAACGACTCCCAAACTCTCAAATAACATTTCTACTAGTTCTATATACATATATGCAAGATTTCCTACATGAAACATGTATAAATTCAACAATGGAATTGAATTAAAGGGCCAATTTATTTTAATTTTCAAGAACACTAACTTTCCACTAAAGTTCCATTACTCTATTTCTTTTTCCAGATTTCTCACTTCAAAATTAATCAAATTTCGTGGGTAATCCTCTACATATGATTGGGATGTCCAGAGTTTATTTATTTTCTCTACAACATGTTATTGGGTTCTCTAAATCCTAGAGTTCTTCCATGAAACATAGGTTCAATCATCCTAATCTAACATGGTGTGACATTTAACTGAAAGAGAAGCAAGATAGATACTTTCCTGGAATTTGAGTTTCTTATTTGTGGACGAAAGAGGTATGTTGCGTTCCTCGTCGCGCGATCTACGCTTTGGTGGTGGTGGTGGTGCAAACGGGTTAGTCTTTGGCCTTGAGTTGCTTGGAAAGCTCTCAAACTCCTTCTCTAATGGTTTTTAACCCTAGAAGACAACTCCTAAAGGTTGATATATCCTTAGAAAATGTGTGAGTTTGATTGCCCAAAAATGTAAAATGTCTATAATACCCTCCCGAGATGTCAATTAGGCTTAAAAACGCCCCGAGACCCGAACTAAACCCTTAACTATCTCGACCCTTCAGAATACATTGGTGTACTTAAAATGACCATACGGGGGACTTATAATTTATTCACTTTTAATAATACTAATTCAATCCCGACACGACACAGGCGCGTCCTAATTTAATTTCCACAATTATCAAATTATACACTCATGATAATTTTAATAAATTCGATTATACATATTACTTTACTCATTAAGTAATATTCAACAAATTCCCAATAATTACTAACTCTCATCACGCTAGTAAATATTTAAAATAATTTATGAACTAATATTAAATTAATAACTCAATTTAAATTAAATAAATCCCCAAATTTAAAAGTCATAAAAATACGGGGTATTACAAATCATCTGACTCCAGTTTATTTCGGTTTGCTTGTATCTCATTCTTTTTTATCCTATTATGCTTTAGTGAGCAGTATCTCTTTACTTTGTCATCTCGGCCTCCTCTCTAGTCAACGTACTTTTGTAGATTCCTTTGTATTAATAACTTCTTAATCTCGTCTTTCAGAGTGAAGCTTTGGTCAATCATGTGGTCGTGATCTTGATGTAACTCATACCATTATCTCTTATCCTTCTTGTGAAGGGAGATCTTAACTTTTCTATCCACCTGAGCTCTTTATCATCCTTTATCTCATTTAGAATCATATATGGACTAACTTTTAGAAGAGTGTACTTAGCAAACTTATCATTGTTAGACCTTTTTTTCCCTTTTTTTTCTTTTTCTTTATCTCGACTTTGGTCGAACTTGTTACTGTAGTTTCCTCTCTTAGCTTCCATGGCCTCCTCCTCATTCATGATTCTCTCGACCTTATCCAGAAGGACTATCATGGATTTTGGTGGATCCTTGGAGAGATTCCAATAGAGTTTGCCTGGTTGAAGCCCACTGATGAGGGTTATCGTTGCGATGCTCTCTTCATAATCCTCAACCTCTATATTTTTTATTAAATCGAGATATATAGTCCCTCAGAGACTCTTTCTTCCCCTAATTAACATTCAATAAATGAGTAACTCGCTTGGTCAGCTTCATGCCAAAATAAAAGTTATGGATAAAATTCTCTTGTAGATGCTTAAAATTCCCAATGGATCCTCTAGGCAGGTCGGTGTACCATACATGAGCAGCACCAGTTAGAGTAGCAGAGAAAGCCTGACAATTCATCTCATCTGGGGTGCGGTAGATGTTAGTAGCTAATTGATACATCCCTATATGATGAACATTACACCAAAATTCTAATTTTGTGACTGCTAATTGGGGTGAAAAGCTTATCACTCTCGGGAGCGGTCATAAAATTGTTTGTAACTCCCATTAGGAGTGATAAAATAAAGGATAATAAAAATTTTGAGTCAATTATTTTGTCACTTCTAATGAGATTCACAAATGTTACCATTTAATTAATTTGTGACTCCTATCAGTAGTCATAAATTTATTACTGTCACAAGGAGTCACAAATTTATCAATAAGCCTAATTTATGACTCTTATGAGCAGTCATAAATTTATAACTACTATGAGGAGTCATAAATTTTGACATAGTACTAAATTTGTAGCTTTTGACGATAATCATAAATTTGTGACTGCCGGTAGCAGTCATAAATTTTGGTCTAAGACTTAATTTATAACTGCTATTGACAGTCATAAATTTGTAAATATTCCCGACAGTCACAAATTTTGTCCTACTTTAATTTGTGACTACTAGGAGGGGTCAAAAAAAATTTGACCTACTTTAATTTCCCTCTTCTCTCTCCTCTATCTTCTCATCCTTTCTCACAACTCTCCTCCCGCTCACTCTCTCTCCTCTATCTTCGGTGAGTTTTTGATTCGTTTTCGATTTTGATTTTATGTATGTAATTGTTTAATTTTTATTGATGTATGTTATTTGTTTGATTTGTGTTTTTTAGTTTTTATTAATTTATGTTATTTTGACTTTATTGGATTTTCAGTTCAGGGCTTAGATGAATTGTTGTGGTTCAGAGCTTACGGGGTTTAATGGGTCTTGTTTGTCTGTGATATTGAAATATTGCCCGGGGTATGCTGTATGTTGAGAGTAAAATGATTCAAAGAATAGGTTGGGTTAGGTGCATTTTTGTTTTGTTCACCGCCATGTAAGAAAATGTAATTTGACTGGAGTCTGTGATAGCACTCAATGAACCCAAAAATTTAAGCTTTGATGTTGTGACTAGGGGTGTCAAACAGGTCGTGTTATTTCAGTATCGGGTTTGTGTCAACTTATAGTTGGTGGCTCAACCTATTAACGATGTAGAACTATAAAAAAACAAACAAAATCCATTTTCAGAGTCATGGTCTAGGGTTCTCCATGGCCATATTGAGATTTGCATTTTTTTTGTTTTTATTTATGTATGTTAGTTCGATCAATGTCGGCGCCAATCGTAATCAGGCCAAAATTTGTTCTATTTTTCATTCATTTCATCCGGACATTTTTTTTAAAGGGAATAAACAAACAATCCCAACATTAAGGATCAAATTAACCCTAGAATGATTTTTTATTCAAGGTGAAGAGTTGTTTTCAGATTCAACGGTTGTTGGACTTGAGTTGTGCATTTTGTCCCAGCTTCTGTTTTTTCTAAATTCATTCTGATTTTATCCAATTTTGGCATACTACTTTCAATAAAAGATAATAAAAAATAAAGTAAACATTAAACTAGAAATGAAATCAAAGCAAAACCTAACGTTCAAAATAGAATTAAATACAAATCATATTTTTGCAGTAACGAAGAGGATGAGGCGAAATCGTTGGTATGCCAGACGTTGAGTTTGGCGGAAGAGGTTAAGGCAAAATAAATGGAATTTAGGGGTTTTTTTTTGAATAAGCATTACTTTTCTATACCTCTCAGTGATATGTGATATTGTAATCTTTACCTTTTTTGGTTATGATATAATTGGCTTCGTGATTAGGCATAGATACTCCATATGTATCCCATTAATTTTGACCTTTTTATTATCCCATGCATGGTATTTCACTTGGTTTTATCTCATATTTTTTCTACAAACCTTTTTTGGTAAGTATTTCATGTTTTGTGTATCTCTTATGTGTTTTACAGGTATTACTTGCAAGATAGTGCGAGAGAGAACTCAAAATAGTGAGAAAAAAAAGAAATGGGAAGTTAAAAGGAATTTTTGTAATTTTTTAGCCTTAGTCCAGAGGTGGGGCCAACTGGAAATTTGAAGAGCTTGAAGTCAAAAGAATACTGGAAAAAACGGCACCTGAATTTGAGTTACGGTGAAGAAGTTATGCGCATACGAAGATGAGAAGAATCAATGAGGCAAAACTAAGGAAGGAAGAAAGGAGAAGCGATTTGGTTAAAGGAGAACCGATCTGCCATTAGTAATGCTCCCGATCCATGACAAAACATTTGTCATGCTTTAAACCGTTACAAATTATCTACAGTGGGATTTTATGTTGGCCTTAGTTTTTAGCCTAGAGTTATATTAGGTTAGGACTCTTGCAAAAAAGACTTTTTATTGTTATAGTTTGACATTAGACCAGTTTTTAATGAGTTTTTCAAAGAGAATTAGAGGGAGAAAGACTTAAGAACCCTAGTTTTAAATTTCTTCATCAAAAGTATACTTTCATGGATTAATTCTCAAGGGTTTCATCAATAAAGTTTGTCTTTCTCTACCTTGTTCTTGAAGTTAGTATTCATTGCATGTTTTTTTTTCTCGAATTCCAAGACCCTCATGCTTGTTTAGATATCGTTCCATTATGGTTTTGATTACATGCAATGTAGTTATCATGATTAGTTACAGTTTTACCATGCCCGGCTAAGTTTTTAGCAGGTTAGGGTACATGAACCTAACCTAGGAAACGCATATGGGTTTAAAAGTGAATGAAAAGTATCCCCCCATTCAAAGGTTTGAAGTTTATCAAGATAAAGATTGTAGGCCTTTTAATTCCGTTTGCCCTAGGTAACCAAAATGTTTAAGAGTGCAATTGGTGTTTTGATAACTCCTCATCCTCGTCAAATACAATTTTTTATTTGATATTGTGCGGCATTTATTCCTCATATATCGAATGCTTAGAGAGTATTTAATGTCTCTTTGAATGAAGAATTATCTTTTTGAAGCTTTTATGTTCTATGTAAATACCGACGGTTCGGAGGAGTGTACCCTAACTCCATTTTCTATCATATAGTTAAAGTTTAATTTTGTTCTTCTTGCATGCGTAGTTAGTTATTAATTTAATTCAAATTTCATTAGTTGAAAGGAACAATCCCAACATCATCATCTTTTCCTTCCTTTTTCTAGCCATTCGTAGGGTTAAGCGTCTTTCCTATTCGTCGTCGGGATTCTTCACCTTAGTCCCTATGTTCGATACCCATTTTTATCGAATTATTACCTGAGAGATAGGCTTACACTTGAGTCGATAGAATCATGCACTAGAAACACTTTTAAATTCGCCTCAAGTTTTTGGCGCCGTTGCCGAAACTAGGAAGAGATGGTAGGTTAGGTCGAATTAATCTTAGAATTTGACTCTAATTTCAAAAAAAATCCTAATATCCAAAAAGATAGAAAAATAAAAATATGAGTCTTGGAAACACCACATAGGATAGTGAAACAACCGAATCACTTTTAGATATAAGTCTTGAAGATTTTGAGAAAGAATTTCAAGCAAGATAGTGCAAGAGAGAACTATAAATAGTAATGAAAATAAGAAACAGGAAGTTAAAGGTCATTTTCATAATTTTTCACCCTTATTCTAAGGTGGGGACAACTGCAAAGTTGAACAGCATGAAGTCACAAGAATACTGGAAAAAACGGCACCCCAATCTGAGTTATGGTGAAGAAGTTATGCACATTCGACGACGAGAAGAATCAAGGAGGCAAAACTAAGGAAGGTAGAAAGGACAATCGGTTCGGTTATAGGACAACCAGTCCTCCATTATTAACGTGTAACACCCCGTATTTTTTATGATTTAAATAAGTATTTGATTAATTATTATTGTGGGAATAAGTATGTGATTAATTATTATTGTTGAATTAATTAAATTGAAATGTGAGAAATTAATTTATTATTAATCCAGATTAAAATAATTATTAACTAGCATGCCAAGGGTTAATACTTATTGTTGAGAATTATTGAATATTACTGTGTGATATGTAATATGTAATTATGAAATTTGATAAATTGACGAGAGTAAAATATACGGCAGTTTGGTAATTTAAGTCTGACACGCATGTGAGTCGGGTCGGGACTAATTGATTAGGATAAAAAGAAAATTTATTTTTATTAATTCATATGGTCATTTCGAGTGCGTCGTTGAGTCCGAGAGGGCTGAGATATTCAGAACACACTACCCAGGTATTTTATTTGGACTCCAAAATATTTTAGGCCAAATCGGCACCCCGTAGGGGTAGTTTTGTAATTTGGATTTTGGGGGGTCTAATTAATGACGAAAATCAGAAATTAAATAAGAAAGGTACGTGGGTAAGACATTTCCCATCAGATTCTAAACCTAAGTGAGAAAGAGGGAAAACCTAAGAGGGAGAAGAAGGACTCCATAGGTGTTCTTGGAGAAAGGCTCAAGCTTTTACACCGAAATTCCACCAACGCGTAGATCGCGAAGAGAGGAACGCATCTATACAAACATCACCAACGGATCAGACCAACATATTCGAGGAAATTGTTTATTACTTGTGTGTTTTTAGTAATAATTGTGTTCATGTTAGAGTAGGTGATAACCCCTAAAATTTATGAGAATTAATTTGATGGAAATTTGATGATTTGATTTATTTTGGGACTGAAATTTTAAGAGATTAAATTCCTTCATGTAGATAAGATTATATTCATAGATTTATGATAATTTTCCATGAACAAATCTGGGTTAAAATGGTTCTTGAATTGAATTTGGAAGAACTATGGTTTTATTGGTTTAATTTGGGGATTTCAAAATTAATTGATGTATGGTGAGGATTTAATGTTTCTAAGTCGTTAGAAATCACCTAAATATATTAGAGCATCAATTGGATTTGTTGTTTGGGCGTTTGGGATTAAAAAATAGAGGTTATAGAGGTGAAAATGGTGGGAAAACGCTGAAATTTTGGGGAAGAAGACGAGACAAAGAGTCTCGCGTGAAGTCGCACATTGGTCGTTCGAGCGAGATAAGGATCTCGCACGAAGTCGTTCGAATGACACATGGAAGTCGTTAGAGCGACAGCCCATTCTGGTTCGAGCGACAGGTTCAAATTTCTGGGAATTTCCCTTTTACCCCCAGATTAAGTTACGCAATAAATTTGGGTGAGAAAACTGCTATTCGATGGACTTAGTCTAGTGCAAAAGTTTTGGGAAGTATTTGGGAAATAATACTTTAAATAATAGGAATGGTATGTTGGCCTTGGAAATTACATGAGGGATAGTAATCGAATTAACTATATTATACGTAGTGATGAGATTAAAATACGTATGAGAAGTATATAACTAGGTGGGGTAGATGCGTATGAATTTTAATAGGATGTGTGTATGCCTATTATATACTATGATTGTAAGTGTACTAATGGGCGATAACCAGGGGGTATAAGAATATTATTGTTAAGTGTACTAATGGGTGATAACCCGGGAGTACAAGAATATTATTGATAAGTTTATTAATGGGTGATAACCCGGGGGTACAAGATTATGATTGATAAGTGTACTAATGGGTGATAACCCGGGGGTACAAGAATTATATGAGTGATAGTAATTGCATTTAAAAATACCATATGTAGTGATGAGAATAAAATATGGATGAGATGTATATAATTTAGGTTGGGTGAATACCTATGAATTTTTAATAGGATGTGTGTATACCTATTATATGATATTGTTATTAAGTGCACTAATGGGTACTAACTGTAATAACCTGAGATTTTTGGGACAATAATTTATTTATTTTGGGAGAAATAAATATTAATTTAATTAAAGAATGATTAAATTGGTATTTGAGGTCAAAATTCGAAGATGTTAGAAAGTGATTCGTATGACGATTCTGAGTGTGTCATTATTTCTGGAAGGGTAGAGAAAGTCAAAATGACTGTACTTGGGGTCTATTTGGGTTTCGAAATATTTTAAGTTCGTTTGGCTCGAATTAAAGTTATCAAGTCATTTAAAGTGTTTATTATCATTTAAAGTTGTGTATTTTGGGAGACAATGCTTATTAAGCCTACGGGAGAAACAATTCTCCATAGAGAGAAAGAGAAAGAAAGAGGAAAAGAAAGAGAAGAAGAAAAGAAGAAGAGAGAGAGAAGAAAAGTGAGATTTCCGGCCATTACGCGATCTCGAGGAGGATTCAGACCCTACGAACTTGAGGCAGGTGATTATACTTGCTAAATAATTGTTGTGTATCATTTATTTCATGATTTGTGGATCAAATTTATGGATTTTAGATTTAAATTGTCAAAACCTAGATTTTGGGTATAATCTTAGATTTGTTGTGTGTATAATGGATTTGAGGTTAGAAATTAGTTGAGGTGTGTTATTTGATGAGTATTAATGGTATATATGTGTTTGGGTTGAAGAAAAATGTTTGGAAGATGATTAAATTAACTTTTGGGAATTTTGGGTTTTGAAGAAACTAACCCATTTCGTAGTTTACTGACCAACCCGAATCGATTCGCCCCGTACGAATCGATTCGGTAGGAAGTAGACTTATAGGTCCTTTAGACCGAATCGATTCGCTGGGCCTGAATTGATTTGCTGATTGGGACCGAATCGATTCGGAGGGGCCGAATCGATTCAGAAAAGAGGGTATTTTGAGAGGTTTTTCTGGAGTGAGTTTCGTCCGTTTTGTTTGAGTTTGTCGATTGGGAACCTCTATAGGAGTTATAAGTAGGGTATTTTGGAGACTTTTAGGGAATTTCCCTTATGAGAAAGTATTGGAGTCATAATGACTTATCCCGAGAGAGTATTGATTGGAGATTAATGTACCGACTAGTGGTGAAGCCCACTATCTTTCAGATTTCAAATTGGAGATAATTATGGGTTTATAAGAGAGAGTTTTAATGCACTTAGTGATAATGGATTTTAGTATAAAACCCCAAAGGGTATAACTTTAAAGGTTCATATGATCAATTGAACCATATTTTGGATTGAAAATTATATATGCTGATTGATGTGTATACGGATGTAGAAAATATCCTTAATGTTAATTAACTTGGGAGATGTTTCACATAAATGAGAAATGTTGATCGAGGTGCATTAGGATATAGAGAATCTCCTCAACGTAAATAGAATTGAGAGACGATTCATATAAATAGAAGTGAGGTGTGAACTTCAAGTGAGAAATAGTATAGTGTATACTAAGTGGGGAAGTTATGTGAGTTACTGACGAATAGTATATCGAGAGTAAAATATACTAAATAATGATATTATTTCATATACGCCTAAGAGCGTACTATGAGTATGTAATAGTGTGATATATATACCTTGTGTGATGGTATACATTTATATGATGTGGTGATGTTTGTATATCTTGTGTGAATGATATATATATATATATATATATATATATATATATATATATATATAAGTGAAGCATACCCCCTCCTTGCTATCATGGGAAGTTGCGCGATGAGGGTGAGCGCCCTGGATTGAGGAACAGGGTGTGGATATTCCCCAGGTCATAGCGTCCATTATTATTTGTGTGATTGTTTTTATTAGGGGTGATACATGGTGAGTATGTTTCGTCTCATTTCCGAGGAGGAACTATGATCGCTTCCCGTATGTTGTGTTATTATTTTTGCCAAGGCGGTGTGAGATTCCGACCGTTGGTACCCGGGATGATATGTGAGTGATCCCCTGGTAGATGATAGCATTAAGAACTTGCATCCTCGAGTTATAGCTCGTTGGGATGGTTGTTATTATTATACTGGTGTGAATAGTATATTAAAATGAATATGTGATATCATAATGGTCTCTAGAGTAAAGAGACATAAGAGGATTGCTTGAATCTCATTTCGGGAGATTTTGAACCGTACTAAAATTGTGATGAATCAATTATGATAAAATGAAATGTAGTAATTATATGAGTGTATAGTACTTTGGGTATCGAGGGCATAATGGACCTCAATGACCAACATTGCCAAGTAGTAGTGTATCGGGGGGGTTCCTTGTTTGGATTTCGCTTACGAGACATCCCACGCACGAAATGCAGTGCAATATTAGGAGTGAGGAGAAGTTAGTCCTTAGTGCTCATATTTATATATTAGTATATCTCGAAAATCGACAGTGCCAAGGAGTAGTGTATCAGGGGGTTCCTTGTTTGGATTTCTCTTGCGAGACGTCCCACTCACGAAACGCCATGCACTGTTGAGAATTGAGAATAATTAAATAAATCATTATAATATGAAATTATATTTGGATTATATGTGTCATGCTTTGAGGGAATAATGAATCTTGATAATCAATACTGCCAAGGAGTAGTGTATCGGGGGGTTCCTTGTTTGGATTTCGCTGGCGAGCGTCCCACGCACGAAACACAATGCAGTATTGAGAATTTGGAGAAGTTTAGTCCTTAGAACCTAGATGCTAATAACTCATATATATAGTTATATATATTTATGTCATAACTAGAAAATGAGAACTTCTAGTAAAAGAAAATGTTTATGTATATTTTATATGTTTAGAAAGAGAACGAATAATTGAGATCAATAATATTAGAAATTGAAGGATATGATTTAGATGGAATTTAGATGAGTGTAAATTGGGAGTAAGTTAGATTACTTTTCCCTTAGATAGATTTGAGAAATTAATTGGAGATCATGTGCATACGTTTAGTTGCGCGCTTTAGTTGATCGGTGAGTTGGATTTTGTGGAGAGTGTGACTCCACCTAAATCATGTCATAATGCATTTATAATTATTATGCATTTTAATGCACTTGCTATAAAACATTTTCACACCTCGGGCTCTTACCCGTTCATATTCTCTCTTGCTATGTATATATTGTATTATTCTAGGTGTTCCTCTCCAAGGACGCCATTAATGTTTATCCATCGAGTGTATTCGTGGAGTTGTGGAAGTAGCGGACTATTGCGGCATTTTGTTATAGTCGATTTCCTATCTTTTGTGTATCTAGATTAGGATTCAGTTTTTATATCGGATTTATACCCAAGAGTTATAGAGTAGAACTTTTATATTTTCTTTCTCAGATTATTGTACTGTCTGTGACCCGACAGCATATTAGGGCATTTTATTTTGTACATTATATTGTACTCTTTTATATTATTTGAGCATGGGTGTGTCTCTTATCACAATTAAATGTTATGTCGTTAGTTAGTTGTGGCATGATTTGTTTTAATAATGTCTTTAAATAAAAAATTTTGACACCCTCTTTTTGTGGTAATGGGTTGTCAGTCGTGTTTATTTTAGAATCGTCAGTTGATTCTGAGAATGATCCACTTGTGATTCCTAATTATTTTAGTACTGGGCTATCCACCCGTTATTATTTTGAGCGGGTTGTCACAGATGGTATCAGAGCATCAGGTTCTAGTGTCTTTAGTATTTGTGTGGGTTTACTACGATCTTCCGTAAGCGTTCTTGATGTAGAGCCCTATTATTAGGACTATTGTGTTCATACGTCCATATTTTCTTTTGTGATGAGAAGACAATTGAAAGGCGTTTTGATACAATTGTTTATGTTTCAGATGCCACCGAAGAGAAGCCGTTCAGGTAGGGAAAATAAAGAGGCTGAGAGTGTGGAACCCTAATTGACTCAAAGGACTATGACTATAGATGAAGTTTCCAATATTGTGGCACAAGCAGTAATTGCTACCATTTCTGTAATGGCACCTCAACCTGTCGTACGAGCAGCCTAAGCCCACCCAGTATTGTCTATATGGGAGAGAGTGAGAGAACATTTTAGTAATGAGCATCCTCCAGAGTTTTCAGGGGGATTTGATGATATGGCTGCAAGTCGATGGAAGAATAGTATGAAAAGACACCTTCGTATGGTTGAGTGTAGTGAGGTGTAGAAGCAATTTTTAGCCACCTTTAAGTTGAAGGGTGCAGCTCTCCAATGGTGGGAGTCTGGCACCACATCTGAACGGAGAGATACATTACCCATAATAGATTTTTGGGAACTCTTTTACCGAAGGTATTTTCCTTCCGCGATTCAGAAGGAAATGAGGAGGAAACTGATGGACGTGTTTCAAGGAAATAAAATGGTGGCCGAGTATAAAGAAGAATTTACTCGATTAGAAAAATTTAGTACCTGATGAGGTAAATACTGAAGAGAAGCGAATATCGAAGTTTATGCGAGGTTTAAATGGGCAAATTCGATAGCATTTGTTAGGGAACCCAGCGTTTGGCACTATTATAGTGTCATAAATATTGTCTTCGTTCGCAAGGGGGTAAGAACTTTAGAGATTAGGGTTCATCAAGTAGGTCTGGTGAAGAGAATACTAGTAATGCCAGAGAGTATAAGCAAAATTTTAGAGGGTCGCAACAGCGTTATGTTCCTCAAGATGGGCAGAGAGGATTTGCGGGTAGATGTTTCTTTTGTAAGGAATTTGGTCATAGGAAGAGAGATTGCCCTAAAAGAGTTGAAGGACCATTCTTTGGGGAAGTTTTGGAGGTGCAACCCCTACAGAAGATTCGAGGTCATTTTAGGCCAGGGGACTTTGAGTGGGAACCCATTGATGAAGAGAGGCAATCGGACTAGAGAGGCATGATGTAAGTTATTTTCCTTTGTGTATAGGATTATACTATATAAAGCTTTGGGAATATCGTATGGGAGATAGTTATGAGAGGGTAGTGTTATAACCTTATTATGTATGGTATGACCCAAAGGGAGATTTTGAACAAGTGAGGCTTTTATGTTAGTATCTTTTGAAAGAATAGATGATTTTGTGATGTGCTAGAAAGAAAGATAAAATTTTCTTGTGAATGTAAGAATTGTTATTATGTATTGAATAGTAATGATACAGCTACTTATTTTTATAGTCGTGTTAGACTTATATAATTGTTGTATTCCAGTCATGGAAGAACCTAGTGAATGGCAATATATATTAACATGATGTGAGAGATTATTAATGAAAAGAATTCAGAATTTTGTGGATTATTGAGGGGCAAGAAATTTTAGCTCATAATTATGCTAATTTTTTAGAGCTATATATTATTATGAGTATGATAATTATTAAAACCTTGTGTCATGGGCATGAGGTATTTTATTTAAATGTCGAAAGACATAAACTGTTTTAAAATAAATTGTTTTCAAAATGAAACTTTTTTATAGGCCTTTAGGCCATATCAAAATGATTTATACAAAAATATTTTTAAACTCTAGTCCTGATCTAACAAACTCTCAATCCCCGACGTCACTACATAGTAGTGTATTGGAAGGGTTCCTTGTTTGGATTTTGCTTGCGAGACCTCCCCCGCATTAAAGTGGAGAATGTCAGGAATTGAGAGGAGTTAAAACTTTGGACCTTTCAAAATTTTTATATTATTAGTATGTTAGTATATTTTTAGAATTGTTATGTCATCTGGGGTAAGAGAAGCCTAATTATGTTTATACGAGTAAAGCTCGAATAAAGGGGTGTATGGGAGCCCTAGAAGTTATGATTGGTTTAATAAAATTAAAATAAATTCATCGTGAGAAGTGGGAGGTTTGGGTATTGTGTTAGTGAGGATAAGTGTAGTAGGAACTAGTTGAGCTTTAGAGTATTAGGCTTAGCTTAATTTCGAGGACGAAATTCTTGTAAGCGGGGAAGTCTGTAATAACCAGAGATTTTTGGGACAATAATTTATTTATTTTGGGAGAAATAAATATTAATTTAACTGGAGAATGATTAAATTGGCATTTGAGGTCAAAATTTGAAGATGTTAGAAAGTGATTCGTGTGACGATTCTGAGTGTCATTGTTTCCGGAAGGGTCGAGAAAGTCGAAATGACCGTACTTGGGGTCTAATTGGGTTTTGAAATATTTTAAGTTCGTTTGGCTCGAATTAAAGTTACCGATTCATTTAAAGTGTGTATTATCATTTAAAGTTGTGTATTTTGGGATACAAGGCTTATTAAGCCTACGGGAGAAACAATTCTCTTTAGAGACAAAGAGAAAGAAAGAGGAAAAGAAAGAGAATAAGAAGAGAAAGAGGAGAAAACTGGGATTTACTGCCATTACACGATCTCGAGGAGGATTCAGACCCTACGAACTTGAGGCAAGTGATTAAACTTGCTAAATAATTGTTGGGTGTCATTTATTTCATGATTTTTGGATCAAATTTATGGATTTTAGGTTTAAATTGTCAAAACCTAGATTTTGGGTATAATCTTAGATTTGTTGTGTGTATAATGGATTTGTTGTTAGAAATTAGTTGAGGTGTATTATTTGATGAGTATTAATGATATATATCTGTTTGGGTTGAAGAAAAATGGTTGGAAGATGATTAAATTAACTTTTGGGAATTTTGGGTTTTCAAGAAACTAACCCATTTCATAGCTTGCTGACCAAACCGAATCGATTCGCCCCTTTCAAATTTATTCGGTAGGAAGAAGACTAACAGGTCCTTTGGACCAAATCGATTCGCTGGGGCCAAAACGATTCGCTGATTGGGACCGAATCAATTCAGAGGGGCCGAATCGATTCGAAAAAGAGGCTGTTTTGAGAGGTTTTTCTGGAGTCAATTTCGTCCGGTTTCGTTTGAGTTTGTCGATTGGGAACCTCTATAGGAGTTATAAGAAGAATATTTTGGAGACTTTTAGGGAGGTTCCCTTATGAAAAAGTATTGGAGTCATAATGACTTATCCCGAGAGAGCATTGAGTGGAGATTAATGTACCGACTAGTGTGGAAGCCCACTATCTTTGAGATTTTAAATTGGAGATAATTATGGGTTTATAAGAGAGAGTTAGAATTCTCTTAGTGATAATGGATTTTAGTATAAAACCCCAAAGGGGATAACTTTAAAGGTTCATATGATCAATTGAACCATATTTGGGATTCAAAATTATATATGTTGATTGATGTGTATACGGATATACAAAATATCCTTAACGTTAATTAACTTGGGAGATGTTTCACATAAATGAGAAATGCTGATCGAGGTGCATTAGGATATAGAGAATATCCTCAATGTAAATAGAATTGAGAGACGATTCATATAAATATAAGTGAGGTGTGAACTTCAAGTGAGAAATAGTATAGTGTATACTAACTGGGAAAGTTATGTGAGTTATTGACGAATAGTATATCGAGAGTAAAATATACTAAATAATGATATTATTTCATCTATGCCTAAGAGCGTACTATGAGTATGTAATAGTGTGATATATATACCTTGTGTGATGGTATACATTTATATGATGAGGTGATGTATGTACATCATATATATATATATATATATATATATATATATATATATATATAAGTGAAACATACTCCCTCCTTGCTATCATGGGAAGTTGCGCGATGAGGGTGAGCGCCTTAGCTTGAGGAGCAGGGTATGGATATTCCCCAGGTCATAGCGTCCATTATTATTTTTGTGATTGTTTTTATTAGGGGTGAGAGGTGGTGGGTATGTTTCGTCTCATTTTTTGGGAGGAACTATGACCGCTTCCCGTATGTTGTGTTATTGTTTTTGCCAAGGCGGTGTGAGATTCCGACCGTAGATACCCAGGATGATATGTGAGTGATCCCCTGGTAGATGATAGCATTGAGAACCTGCATCCTCGAGTTATAGCTCATTGGGATGGTTGTTATTATTATACTGGTGTGAATAGTATATTAAAATGAATATGTGATATCATAATGGTCTCTAGAGTAAAGAGACATAAGAGGATTGCTTGAATCTCATTCTGAGAGATTTTAACCGGACTTAAATTGTGATGAATCAATTATGAGAAAATGAAAAGTAGTAATTATATGAGTATATAGTACTTTGGGTATCGAGGGCATAATGTACCTCAACGACCAATATTGTCAAGGAGTAGTGTATCGGGGGGGTTCCTTATTTGGATTTTCTTGCGAGACGTCCCACGCACGAAATGCAGTGCAATGTTGGGAGTGAGGAGAAGTTAGTCCTTAGTGCTCATATTTATATATTAGTATATCTCGACAATCGACAGTGCCAAGGAGTAGTATATCGGGGGGTTCCTTGTTTGGATTTCGATTGCGAGACGTCTCACGCACGAAACGTCGTGCATTGTTGAGAATTGAGAATAATTAAATAAATCATTATAATATGAAACAAATTTTGGGTTATATGCGTCATGCATTGAGGGCATAATTAATCTTGATAATCAATACTGCCAAGGAGTAGTGTATCGGGGGGTTCCTTGTTTGGATTTCGCTTGCGAGACGTTCCACGCACGAAACGCAGTGCAGTATTGAGAATTGGGAGAAGTTTAGTCCTTAGCACCTAGATGCTAATAACTTATATATAGTTATATATATATTTATGTCATAACTAGAAAATGAGAACTTCTAGTAAAAGAAAATGTTTATGTATATTTTATATGTTTAGAAAGAGAACGAATAATTGAGATCAATAATATTAAAAATTGAAGGATATGATTTAGATGGAATTTAGATGAGTGTAAATTGGGAGTAAGTTAGATTACTTTGCCCTTAGATAGATTTGAGAAATTAATTGGAGATCATGTTCATATGTTTAGTTCCGCGCTTTAGTTGAGCAGTGAGTTGGATTTTATGGAGAATGCGACTCCACCTAAATAATGTCATAATGCATTTATAATTATTATGCATTTTAATGCACTTGCTATAAAATGTTTTCACACCTCGGGTTGTGACCCGTTCATATTCTCTCTTGCTATGTATATATTATATTATTTTAGGTGTTCCTCCGTAAGGACGCCGTTGATGTTTATCCATCCAGTGTATTCGTGTTGTTGTGGCAGTAGCAGACTGTTGCAGCATTTTGTTATAGTCGATTCCTATCTTTTGTGTATCTAGATTAGGATTCAGTTTGTATATTGGGTTTCTACCCAAGTGTTGTAGAGTAGAACTTTTATATTTTCTTTCTCAAATTATTGTATTGTCTGTGACCCGACGGCATATTCGGGCATTTTATTTTGTGCATTATGTTGTACTCTTTTATATTATTTGAGCATGGGTGTGCCTCTTATCACAATTAAATGTTATGTCCTTAGTCAGTTGTGACATGATTTGTTTTAATAATGTTTTAAAATAAAAAAATTTGACACCCTCTTTTTGTGGTAATGGGTTGTCAGTCGTGTGTATTTTAGAATCGTCAATTGATGCTGAGAATGATCCACTTGTGATTTCTAATTATTTTAGTATTGGGCTGGCCATCCATTATTATTTTGAGTGGGTTGTCACCCTAACCCGTGGGTGCATGATTTTTATGGTTAGGGGCGCTATTGGGTCTTATCCCGGGGGTGCAAAAACAGTATATATATATATATATATATATATATATATATATATATATATATATATATATATATATATATATATATATATATATATATATATATATATATATATAGGGATGATGTGACTATATGTATATATGTATATAAGAACATGTAAATATTTCTACTTTGTGAATATGGTAGATATAGTGATAATAATAAAATGCTTTGCGCCAAGTTGTGTTATCCTAAGGGTGCAGGATTGATATGTAGATATATAGGGGTGATGTGACTATATATATTTATGAAAATAATTGGGAACATTCTACTTTGTGAAATTAGTAGGTTTTGTATAAATGATAAATAAAATAATCTTAGTGGTAAAATATTAACCATTCGAACGGTGAATAATGGAACTTTTAGTTATGTGAGATAAACTATTTCTTTTACGTATTGTATGGGCGATACGGGTATACTACTGGAGATTGTAGATGATGATATATGATTTCAAACTAGTTAGGTCGGGTAGCTTACCTAGTGTGGGTTAGATGTACGTTAGGCGTGCACAATAGATGAGAGGTGAGAATTTCATGTGAGTGAGATATCTAACATGCACATAATACTTGCTTCATTGCATTTTTAAATACATGATAAATATTTTTAAAACATCGGGCTCTGACCTGTCTCTTGCATATCTTCTCTCTTTCGCTATATATAGGTATCATATCAGGTGCTCAGCCACGGGAATACCAGAACTACAGAGTTGGATTATTTTAAGTGCTACAGTTGTTGTGGAAGCTGTAGGTCTTTGCAGTAGATGCCTCCATCATTTCCATTCAGTTATCTAGACATCTCAGTTAGGGCATGTGTTGCCCATTCCTAGTTTTTATCAGAGTTATTTTTCAGTTTACTTTGCAGTTATTTTAGTTAGATGGAATCTTACTATGAGTACGTAAATTTGGAGTTTTGAACTGGGAGGTTTTACCCAGTCTTATTTATTTCAATGTTTGATTCATGTTCAGTATTTAGTATATTCTTGTGTATGATGAATCGTTTATATTTTAATAATTAAATGAGAAATGGTTTGTATTTGGTTATACATAAAAAGGAAAATGTTTGACGCCTAGGTTAATTCTATATTAGGTGATTAATATGTTTACAAGTTTTTCGACAGTGATTGTAAGAATGAACCAACTGAACATTTTGTTTTAAATTTCGTAAAGGACTGATCACCCTATATTTAATTGGGCGGGGTGTCACAGGTGGTATCAGAGCATCAGGTTCTAAAGTCCTTTAGGATATGTTCGGCTTATTACGTTTCAGCGTAGCGTTCTTTGATGTAGAGCCTTATGATAGGCTTGTTGTGTTCCCTTACGTATGCGACGTACATTCTCCTGTTACGAATTATAATGGATGTGACTCATTATATGAAATTTTGTGTGCTTCGAACACCGAACATTTTAGGATAACTAACAAAGGCCGTAAGAAGGATTGCAGGAGAAGAAACTCGACAGAAGACATAAAGTAATTTGAGATTAGTGATCATGACAAATGTCGCTATAAGTATTACTTAAACAAGTGATAATGAGATCGTCACTAGGGAACAGTAGATTTACACGGCACAGTCATAGATAACGGTGGAGTAACTTCAAGACCACATAGCATAGTGGACAAGGGAAAAATCAGAGGGACTCTTTCGAAAACCATCAGTGAAGATGCGGAGAAGAAAGAGAGAAAGTGTAAAAGGCCAACGGAAGTAGAAAATCCAAAGGCAATTGTGTAGAGTGAAGTGTAACGACACTCAGAATTAAATTGGTAGCTCTTAGGAGCGACATAAAGTTATTAGAATCAATCACCACGTGTGGCCATCCCCGATCCTCGTCGCGCTGGGGCAAGCGCGCGAAGGGGAGAGGATCCCTCGGGTCTCGTGCATCCCTCTCGGGAGCGCTTCGGCCGGCATCTTTTGAGATGTGGCGTAAAAATGTAGAGAGATTCAAAGTCGCCAGTCTATTTTACTCAAAACAGACAAAAGAAAAGGGGAAGCCATCCCGCAGGATGGCATCCAAAGACATACCGGTGCATGCAAAACCAAGATGATTCGAGAAGGGTTGGGAGGCTTAGTTACGAAATGGGAAGGTATTAGGCACCCATTCCGCCCTTTAGGTCTCTCATGGATATTTGTTATTGTTGATACCAAAATTAATATGCTGATGTGGATGAATAATACGAAGACACGTGTCAATCTACGTGGCACAATAGCAGCGAGGAAGATCATTTCCCGACCAACCATGCTTCTTTCCGAGCAACGAGAATACACCGAGGAACTCTAACGCACCGAGGTACTCTAATGTTCCGAGGAATTCCTAATCAGCGAACAGCTATGGCGGTCCGAGCTGCATCTCGGTCGTATCATTAATTGCCAGATAATCAACAGTTCAGATATTCGTTGAATGTTTATATTCTTGGCACGCACTCTGCATTAAATGTATTACCCTTTCATATGTATGTCATTTAATGTATCGAACCTTTCATGTACAGCCTCAAAGCTATAAATACCTTGTATCATCCTCATTCAAAGGGGACTAGAACTTCTTAAGAGAACTTGTAATCAAGAATTCTACAAACACTCAGCAATAACATAACAGTGGACGTAGGCTTTATTCCTAGCCGAACCACTTTAAAAATCGTTGTCTTATTTATTTATCTATGATTGAATAATTAGAGCAATCTAGTTTTTTACATCAACAGATTGGCGCCGTCTGTGGGAAACGACTGTTATTATCATTTTTCATAAAAATCATTTATCACCAATGGAAGATAATCCAGAATCCAGTAATCGAAATGTTGGAAATACTGGAAATCTTCCAAATCCATCTGCATCCCCAGATCTGGCTGGAATTATGACGAATTTGGCTCAAGGACAAACCGCCATGCAAGAATCTATGAGGCAACTCATTCAAACTCTTCAGGGCGGTGCACCTATCTATTCAGGGCAAAGGAGTGATCATAGGCAATCGCAATCTAGACGTACTGGGTCATATCGCAATGAGGAGTCTAATGATTCTTCTTATCAACCTGGGCGAACTTCATCGATACGGGCTACGGATACAGATCAACGTATCACTCTTTCTCCGGAGAGAACTAGCGCTTTGGAATGATTAAGCAGGGTGTCTCCTTTCAGTCGGTTAGGACCAAGGAGGAACATGAGTCCACCTAGGGCTCCATCAAGAAGTTTTCGACCACCACCAGGTTTGAGAGAAGGATCTACACAATCGCGACCAACTACTCGTCGAGATAAATCTCAGGAAGCTACGTCAGAGCAATCAGTTGCTCGGACTAAGCGGCCCGAGGAAGGGAATGAAGCATGGAAAGGTTCCATTCAACGGTTGGAGGATAGACTGGGAGAAATGGCTAAGGCGAGGAACCCCTTACAGAGAACTTTTGTTCAAGGAACACCTTTTGTGCAAGCCATTGTGGATTTCCCTACACCGTCGAAATTCAAAGCACCCGTAGTGACCCCCAAGTACGATGGAAAGACAAATCCCGTACTTCATATAGAACAATACCAAGCTGCTGCAGATATCTACGCTGTCCCCGACGAGATGAGGTGTAGAGCATTCTCGGGAACTCTTACCGGATCTGCACAGATATGGTACAATAATCTTCCTCGGGGTAAGATTTCAACTTTTGTTCAGTTAGCCGAGTTATTTATTGGCAATTTTTGTTTTGGAGCAAAGCCGGTAAAGCGAGTAGCACACTTGCTAAGTGTTAGACAAAAATCAGGTGAAAGTACTAGAGATTACATAACTCGTTTCAATAACGAGAAGTTGGAAGTCATAGATTATGAAGAAAAGACAGCAATCACTGCTCTGATGAGTGGTTTGCTGCCTAACAAGCTGTACTACACTTTGGCCAAAGATCCACCTAAAAATATGTCGGAGTTGATGGCAAAGGCGGCCAAAATCATGAATGTCGAGGAGGCTATGGCTGCGAAGAAGAATATGGATAAAGAAGTTAAAGTGGAGGTCGACAATTCTAAGAAGAAAGATCAGAAAGGTAATGGTGGTGACAAACATTCCAGGAATAACAGGATGAAGTTGGAAGTCCTAAAGAAGTATGATAATTATACTCCATTGAAAATGGGTATTAATCATGTTTTGGAAGAAATCAGGAATAACGAGGAAATCAAGTGGCCAGAGAAACTGAAGACAAATCCCGACCTGAGGAATAAGGCCAAATATTGCGAGTTTCACAAAGATCATGGCCATATGACAAAAAAATGTATAGCCCTTCAGAACGAGATTGAAACACTCATCCGAAGAGGAAAATTATCAAAGTATGTAGATCGCAGAGGTGAAAGGAAGAATGATGATAGAACTAGAGAGAGATCTAGATCTCCTCGTCGTGCAGAGGAGAAAAAGAGGAGGGACCATGAAGAGGATCCAGATGATGACCCCGATATTCCCAAGAAACCAAGGAAACCTGAACGAGAAGTATTTTCCATACGTTTTGGGTCATTTAATTGTAATGTTATTACAGGAGGAGATGCAGGAGGAGGAGACCTTACTGCAGAAAGAAAAGCTTACCTCGGAGAGGCTCAAGCTTGTTCATACATTCAGCGAATAAACCTGGCCGAGGATGATCGTCCGAGGAAGGTAAACAAAGAGAAGCTAGTGATTGGTTTTTCAAAAAATGACCTGGCAGGTGTTCTTTACCCTCATGATGATCCTTTGGTGATCAAAATGAGGATGAAGGATGTGGTCATTTCAAGGGTGTTAGTAGACAATGGTAGTTCGGCAGACATCATGTACTATTCATGCTTTGATAGCTTGAATTTAAAATTATCTCAATTGGAACCTTATCACAGACCCCTTCTGGGTTTTGCTGGCGAGAAAGTTTTTCCACTTGGGACGATCAAGTTGGATATACTCATTGGAACTTGGCCTGCTTGTCGCACCGAAAGAATACGCTTCTTTGTGATGGATAAGAATGTGCAGTCAGCCTACAACATCATCATGGGAAGAGTTGGATTGAAGAAGTTCGAGGCAGTTCCATCTACAGCACATCATTGTTTGAAATTCCCAACGAATTTTGGAGTTAGAATTATGAAAGGTGATCAAAAAGTAGCTCGGGAATGCTATTATTCGTCTGCCGAGCAAGAGGAACTTGAAGAGTCAAAGAAAAAGACTACTACTTACCAAGTGGAGGAAGGTACAGAAATTGAAACTCTTGACCCTAGGGATGAATCCCAACTCGTAAAGGGGCAGGTTGTGGAATCTACAGAAATTGTTATCCTGGACGACGAACATCCTGAACGAGTAACTCAGATAGGATCGTCGTTGGATGTTTCAATAAAACAGGAATTGATAACTTTCTTGAGAAACAGGAAGAATACTTTTGCTTGGAGTCATGAAGACATGCCAGGAATAGATCCAAACTTCTTATGTCACGAACTCAATGTGAATAAGGAGATCAAGCCTGTGAAGCAAAGAAGAAGAGTGTTTAGTCCCGAGAAGAACCAGGCCATACAAGAGGAGGTCGAGAAACTCCAGAAAGCCCAATTCATTGAAGATGTGAAATATCCAGATTGGTTGGCGAATATGGTGATGGTAAAGAAGAAGAAAAACAAATGGAGAATGTGTGTTGATTTTACTGATCTCAACAAGGCATGTCCAAAAGATCATTTTCCATTGCCCAGAATTGATCAACTAGTGGATGCTACCTCGGGACACGAGCTACTCAGCTTCATGGATGCTTATTCTGGCTACAACCAGATCAAAATGAAACCTGAAGACAGGGAAAGTACTTCTTTTATTACCCCAAGGGGAACTTATTGTTATAATGTTATGCCTTTTGGTTTAAAAAATGCAGGTGCAACATATCAGCGGTTGATGAACAAGGTTTTTACCGAACAAATCAGCCGCAATATGGAGGTCTATGTCGACGACATGCTCACCAAAAGCAAGAGAGCTGCAGATCATTTGGTTGACTTGAGTCAAACTTTTGATCAACTGGATAAATACCAGATGAAGCTTAACCCGACGAAGTGTACCTTTGGAGTACGAGAAGGAATGTTCCTCGGATACATCGTCAACCAACGAGGTATTGAGGCAAATCCAGAAAAGATCAAAGCTCTTTTAGGGCTGCGATCCCCAACGACGAGGAAAGAAGTGCAGAGTCTTACCGGACGGGTTACAGCACTCAACAGATTTGTATCCCGAGCAACTGATAAATGCCTCCCATTCTTCAAAACACTGCGAAAAAGTTTTGAGTGGACTGATGAATGTGAGAAGGCATTTCAAGATTTGAAGAAGTATTTGGGAGCCCCACCATTGTTGTCTAGGCCAATAACTGGAGAGAAGCTGTACTTGTATTTGGCAGTATCAGAAAATGCAGTTAGCTCAGCGTTGATCAGATTGGAGAATGGAGTCCAGAAGCCAATTTATTACACAAGCAAGGCCTTCCGAGGTGCGGAAATCAGATACCCAAAGCTGGAAAAATTGGCACTGGCATTAATTGAAGCAAGTAGAAGAATGAGGCCATACTTCCAGGACCATACCATCATTGTGTATACCGACATGCCGTTAAGACAAGCCCTTCACAAGCCAGAAAAATCAGGAAGATTGATGTACTGGGCAATAGAGCTCGGTGAATATGATATTGTGTATGAACCCAGATCATCGTTGAAGGGGCAAGCCGTGGCAGATTTTATAGCAGAGTTCACATACCCTGATACCCCCGAGGAGCAAAAGGTGCTTGCTGACCTACCTGTGGACGATACAGGATCAACAGACACAGATCCAGACCAACCAAGGTTGGTAAAAGGACTTGTGGATGTAGAAAAATCATCATATTCAAACCCTGACCAACTTCGATTGGTAGAAGGGCGCGAACAAATGACCGACGAGGAACGCAGGATACCCGGGGATGATGAAAGAAAACAGATGATATTTCACCGAGGAACTCTAACAGATAAGAAATTTGAAGACGAGTTACATACATGGAGATTATATGTAGATGGATCATCTTGCACGGCTGGTTGTGGAGCAGGGATTGTTTTAAACTCTCCAGATGATATTGACATGGAGTATGCCTTGAGATTCCAATTCAAAGCTTCCAATAATGAGGCTGAATATGAGGCTATGATAGCAGGTTTTCATTTGGCGAAAGTTATGGAGGCACGACAAGTAATTGTTTTCAGTGATTCTCAATTAATTGTGAATCAAATGATGGGAATATATGCAGTGAAGGGAGAGTTAATGGTGAAGTACCATGCAAAAGTGATGGAGTTATTAATAGAATTTGATGCTATTCAATTGGTGAGGATACCGAGAATGGAGAATGCTAGAGCAGACGCATTGTCCCGACTAGCGTCAGCTACGCGCACCGAGCTGCGAAGAACAATACCAATTGAAGTATTAGAAAGTCGGAGCATAGAAGAAGATCTGACGGTGAAGATTAATACCCTTGATTTAGGACCATCTTGGATGGATCCTATCAGAGCATACATTGAAGAAGGAGTGCTACCGGAGGACAAACTAGCTGCCAAGAAATTGAAGTATAAAGTTGCTCGGTATGTGTTAACTAATGGCGTTATGTATAGACGAGGAATTATGGCAGGTTTGCAGAGATGTGTGCATCCATCAGAAGTCAAAGAATTGATTGAAGAAATCCATGAAGGATCTTGTGGAGCTCATGTAGCAGGTCGGACTCTTCTGCAAAGGGTGATGACACAGGGATACTACTGGCCGACGATGAGGGCTGATTGTATAGCCTATGCTAAGAAGTGTGACAAGTGCCAACGTTTTTCCTCCATCCGAAGAACTCCACAGGCATTGTTGACACCCATAACATCACCTTGGCCATTTTCCATGTGGGGAATTGATCTGGTTGGACTACTGCCGACAACCCGAGGAAGGTTCAAGTATCTCGTCGTAGCAGTAGACTATTTTACTAAGTGGGTGGAAGCTGAACCACTAATTGATATGACGTACGAGAAGGTGTATCAGTTCATATGGAAGAATATCATTTGTCGATATGGTCTCCCCCACGCTTTCATCACAGACCATGGAACACAATTTGATAATGAAGAATTTGCTGCCTATTGTCATCAGTCGAACGTTTTGAAGTTTCATTCAGCACCAGGCCATCCCCAAAGCAATGGACAGACTGAGGTGACGAACAGAACATTACTAAAAGGGTTGAAGAAGAGGTTAAGTGAAGCTAAAGCCAATTGGATTAATGAGCTGCAGTCAGTTTTGTGGGATTACCGAACAACTCCCCGAGCAGCAACAGGAGAATCACCATATATGCTAGCATTTGGAAATGAGGCTGTGATACCTGTCGAGTTGGGCCTACCAACACACAGGGTGTTAAATTTCAATTCTCCGATCAGTGATTTGATGAGAAGACTGGATTTGGATATGCTCGAAGAAGTCAGAGAAGAGGCAGCCATTAGGAATGCTGCTTATCAACAACGAACAGCTCTGTTTTACAACAAAAGGGTGAAGAAATGTGATCTAAAAGAGGGGGATTATGTGCTAAAGAAGGTCATTCAGAAGCAGAATAAACTAGAAGAAAACTGGCATGGACCTTACCGAGTTACAGAGGTTGTTCGACCAGGAACTTACAGAATAGCAACTCTAGAAGGAGAGGAATTTAAGAACGCATGGAATGCTGAACACCTGTGCAAGTATTATCAGTGATGTCAAATGTAAAGAATTTCTTTCATTATGAATAAAACGAGGATGTTTCGCCATTTTCTTTCTGGTTGAAAGTTTTTCGGGGAATACTAGTGTAATACACTACACAACAAAAGTGCTCTAAGGAGCCAACCTCCTTTGGTTAGGAGGACAGCTCTACGGAGCAAAAGCGCTATAAGTAGCCAACCTCCTTTGGTTAGGAGGACAGCTCTACGGAGCAAAAGCGCTCTAAGGAGCCAACCTCCTTTGGTTAGGAGGACAGCTCTACGGAGCAAAAGTGCTATAAGTAGCCAACCTCCTTTGGTTAGGAGGACAGCTCTAAGGAGCCAAAAATATTCCTTTGGTTAAAAGGTGTACACCAGCTACACCAGCGTGATCAATTACGGTTGGTAAGATAAAAATATACTCTCATATTACAACTTATGTTGGTCGGGAGGTAATATTATTACAAATAGTTCTTTGAAGAACAAAATATTCAAAAAATACACCAAGTATAGTTGGTCGGGGATAAAAACCCAATAACTGTAGTTGGTCGGCGAGGACAAATTATTGATCTTAGTTGGTCGGACGCGTTTTTATAATTGAACCAAGTATAGCTGGTCGGGGATAAAAACCCATCAACTATAATTGGTAGACAAACATTATTCAACTACCTTGGTTGGTTGGAAACAGTTTGAACAATTTACTTTATTAAGTGATTGAACAACCTTGATACTTGTAATTTTTTAAGTTGGTTGCTGGTTAGTACAATATTGTTATTTTTTTTACAGATACATAGATACATATGTACAAATATAAAGGTGTTTGATAAACACAAGACAATAGAAAAATTGGCAAACAGAAAATGAAAATCTTTCATTAAATTTAAAATAAGATTACAGGATACAAGAATGTACTAATTGTTACATTGATATTACTATTCTATTGGTTTCTTGCCCTGTGCTTTAGAAACAGGTTCCTCGCCGGCAGGAGGGTCTTCTAGGCAAAGGGGAGAATTGATGAAATTAACATCTCTGAGCATTCTGACGTTCATAACAGAAGGTGTATCCAAAAGATGCTCAGGATGAGATAATTCAACTTGGGAATGAAGGCTATAATCACCAAGGTATTTTGAAATTAGGCTGCGAGGAATGGAACGAGCTGGGATCCATGCCATATCCAATTTGAAAGGTGGTACAGGCAGGTCTAATAATGATGGAGCATGATAGTCCCATAAAAAATGCCCTTGCTCCAATTTTAACACACCCAGTGCGTTTAACCATCCTTGCTTGTAACCTTCATTGTTGGCATGTTCAATACGAGCATCCAGGTGAACAAGGGCTTCATTGTATCCTGCCATCCAGAATTCCCTTGGCTGTTTATGGAATTGGAAGGTTAATCTATCCAATTGTTCATGAAAGCTTTTGGCAAAAAGATCCTTATTATGCAAGGCAGATTTCGTCGATGTAAGCTGATCTTCCAGAGACAGATTTTTATTGGACATTTCAGTCAGAGCACGGTCTTTTACTTTCAACTGGAATGCTTGAGTTTCCAGAGTAGACTGAGTGCGAGCCTCTTCAACATTTTGGCTGAGGATTCTTCCTCGCCCCCGAGAACCTCTTCCTCGTCCCCGAGCAGTTCCAGAAATGGCAGATCTTCTTAAGTCCTCCAGCTCTTGCCTTAGTTTGGCGTTTTCGACCTCTAAGAACGAGAAGCCTTCATCAGTAACTGGTATTAATGCAGTAGAAGATGAAGCAGCAGATTCATATTGAGCCAATTTTTTCTGCAGATTATTATTTTCTTGTTCCAGGATCTCGGCAATCTGCCTACAAGCTTCAACTTCACCTTTTAGGGTTCTCTCCCTAACGTCGTACCCAGCAATGATCTTCTTATGGCCTGTTTCCGAAGAGAGCTGCTGGTATCTATTTTCATAATCCTTATGCAACGAAGCCATTGATTCGTTGTGTTGATTTTGAAGATCCTCTATGGAACCATGAAGCTCTTCAATCAACTCATAGTAAGCGACATTGTTGGCCACTGCTCGGTCAAGTAAAGCTTTCAAGTACTGATAAGCTTCAATTGCCTGCTCTGAGGCACTATGGCCAAGAATATCAGCAATTTCTGATGTACTAAGGATTGTATGACCAGCCTTATAGTATTGGTGACATTGTTGCATCAGCTCGGTATCATGTGAAGAGATCAATTCCATTCTAGCAACAAACTAAAGACGAGAAAAAGACAACAATCAACAAATATAAATCATCAACAACAGAGATGAGCAAAGATATATTTTATTAGATCATCAAAAAGTTACATTGTTCGATTACAAGGAAATATAGAAATGATACCGAACAACTTCACACCTTTTCCTTGTCCACCAAGACTTTCTCGGGAGGCTGGGACGAGAAGCTCGGTTGCTCGGTGGTAACAACAGCTTGATCGGTAGGAATCTTCTCGGGAGGAGGAGGCATGGAAGAAACGTCCTCGGTGGCAGAGGGTTGAGAGGCAGAAACTTGATCACCCATAGCCATAGAAGACTCATCTGAGGCAGGCTCATCTTCTTCTTCTTCCACAATTGGTGGAGGAGGACCAGGGAGATGCTGTTGGAATAGCTCAGAATCGTCTTGGACCTTTAGCTCTTGCAGAGCAGCTACCCAGCCATCATGGAAGTATTTCAACTCCCCATATTGAACTTGGGATGTCATTGCAGCTATCCCTCTCTCCCATCCTTTCTCCCAACCAACACTGAAATGTTTCTTGATTGCAACTTTTCTCCTCGACTTCTCCGAGGAGAGCTTCACCTCTAATTCCTCTTTCTTGACCTTGATATCTCACAGAGTAGATAATTCTTCCTCTGCCTTCTTCAACTTATCATCAGATTCCTGATGTTTAACCTCCAAAACTTTAACTTTCTCCTCTAAATTCTTGGAGGTTTCGGCCATTTTCACCTTCTCAGCCTCAGCCGCAGCTAATTTCTTCTCCCAAACAGCTTTTTCGTCAATATATTGTTGACGAGATTCCTTTAAATATTGGGTCAAACCCAACAGAGCATCCTCTACACCTGACGAGGAGCTTAAAGCTTTAATAGCTTCATCCTTCTTCACAATGTTATTGAAACAATTCACCAGCTGAAAGATGAGAAAAAGAGCAAAGTCAATACAAAATGCAAACTTTCAGAGAAAGAAAAAGAAATCATAAGTATAAGAAACTTACTGAAGCAAGGTGACGAGCAGCTAGGGATGTCAGCGTATCCCTAGGAATTCTTTCATCAAGATCATGGACCTCGGGTACAACCGAGCTCATTGCAGAGCTTGGAAGAACGATGTTTGGAACATCAGTACCACTAGCAGGTAAAGAAGAGGCAGTTTCAGCCGGAATAACCAAGGATGATTTCCTCAATCTCTTCAACGGGCGGTCAGAAGCTTCAACCAGAGAGGTCTTGGTCGAGGAGATTGTAATTACATCTGCAGGAGCATTTTTCTTGCTCGGGACCACTGGGGGCTTCTCGGCAGCTTTGGAGGACCCAGCATCTACTTTTTTAGTCCCTTCTGGGACATCAGTTTTGCCTTTCTTGGCTCCAACAGCAGAAGAAATTTCATCAAATAGAGCAGGAGGAGCTCTTTTCTTGCCCATTCTTTGAGATAAAGGAATATGAGAATCTGAAGATGAACCTTCTGGAGTTGAAACTGGTTCAACAGGGCGAGCAGTATAAGAGGTTGTGTAACTC
Organism: Sambucus nigra; assembly: GCA_949130495.1. Lineage (NCBI taxonomy): Eukaryota > Viridiplantae > Streptophyta > Magnoliopsida > Dipsacales > Adoxaceae > Sambucus > Sambucus nigra. The sequence goes on along the minus strand of OX422217.1, from coordinate 431,237,051 downwards.
CTATACTGTAGCAAATATGACGCAGACCTAATATGCTCGTCAGCAATCGTCTTATGCAAACCCCAGATAAGTTTCAGATGTTTAATATTCACTTCTGATTCCTTTGGAGTTTTTCTTTTGCTATCAACTGCAAATAGATACATAATGAAATATCGGTCATACATTTTATCAAACATGATGAAAGCATAATTTTATAAGTAAAATAAAATGAAAAATAAACCTATCCCATTGCCATATGGGGGGCATCTGGGACCGTTGTACGCTTCATCCCCAGCTAAAGGCGCATATTGCCAATTTTTTATGATCAACCCAAGCTCAAAATAATCTCTATTTGAGTCAGGGAGATTAACTACAAGAGCCCTATTCAGATACCTAGTTTTTAAATAATAAATATTATCTAGAACAGCCCATTTATAACAAAACATAATTTCAGGGATCCCAATACGAGTCCCATGAGTTAGGTTTAATTTGTGCACCCCATTAATTATTCTCCATGAATTGGGGGCTATTTTTGCAGGAACAAGATCAAAATATTGACAAAACTCAAGACATAATGGGTTTGGTGGAAAGGAAAAACCACATTCAGCAACAAAAAGACTGGGGAACCAATGTCCCTCAGCCAATCGAAAGTAATCTAAAGGCTCAGAAAGAACCTCTAGAGTTACCCACGAAGGAATGGAAAAATCAGAACGGAATTTCTCAACAGACTCCACAATATAAACCATATTGAATAAAAGAGATACAGAAGAAAGGAAGAAGATCTTACAGAAAGAAAGGAGGTATGTTGGCAACGAACGGAAACAAGGACGAACGCATAAGAGAGAAGAAGAGAATAGAAAGCTTGAATGCAGAAAATGGAAAACGTAGACGACGGTATGGTTACCAAAGAAGTTTAAATACTTTGCATTGGGAAGCGGCGAAAGAAATGATTATCAAAAAGAAACTACTGAACTTCCGGCGGCTAAAAGGACAAAAATTGCACGAAGATCGAAGCGCTTATAAAAAAGGCGGAAAATAGCGAAATAAGAAGGAAATTTGAATACAATGTTTCTGAAACCCAGGAAGGTCATTTAATATTGAAAGAATGTTCCATACTCCTCAAAATTCGAAATATGAAACATTGGGGGCTTCTGTTGATACCAAAACTAATATGCTGATGTGGATGAATAATACGAAGACACGTGTCAATCTACGTGGCACAATAGCAGCGAGGAAGATCATTTCCCGACCAACCATGCTTCTTTCCGAGCAACGAGAATACACCGAGGAACTCTAACGCACCGAGGTACTCTAATGTTTCAAGGAACTCCTAATCAGCGAACAGCTATGGCGGTCCGAGCTGCATCTCGGTCGTATCATTAATTGCCAGATAATCAACAGTTCAGATATTCGTTGAATGCTTATATTCTTGGCACGCACTCTGCATTAAATGTATTACCCTTTCATATGTATGTCATTTAATGTATCGAACCTTTCATGTACAGCCTCAAAGCTATAAATACCTTGTATCATCCTCATTCAAAGGGGACTGGAACTTCTTGAGAGAACTTGTAATCAAGAATTCTACAAACACTCAGCAATAACATAACAGTGGACGTAGGCTTTATTCCTAGCCGAACCACTTTAAAAATCGTTGTCTTATTTATTTATCTGTGATTGAATAATTAGAGCAATCTAGTTTTTTACATCAACAGTTATTTTCCTTTATATTTCCCCCCGTGATATGTGTGCATGTGTATATATATAATGGAGGTAGGAATCCTCGACTTGTATCATGGAAAAGATAAAGCGAGTCATCCGTAGGAAGATATAAGAATAGTATTAGAAGAATAAGATTTACGCGATTACCCCTACGTTGGTCATTATAATGGAACGATAACGCATATGGAGTAATACGTTACAAGTATATGGAATATAAGAAAATTAGCTTTAGAGAAGATAGGAAAATAAGAGAAAAAGTGAGAAAAGGACTCGAGTCTCGGGTTTTACCCCGAGACGCCTACGTAGCCTATAAAGGCATCAAAGTCCACATAGTTCGCATACAAAACGAGGGGTGGGGTTTATCCCATAAATCCAAATGGGGGATCTCTTATTTGTGAGTGTGTGTGTGTGTGTGTGTGTGTAGAAAAAGTGTTTCAGTGGTGAGAAAAGTGTGAGAAAAGTATGAGAATCCCTATTTGGAATTTATGAGTAAACCCTTTTTTTCTTGTTTTTTGGGGTTTTTATTTATATGAAGAAAAAAAAGATGTGCAATAATACTAAATAAAAAGTATATTAGGATGTGTGAGATGAGATAATAAAAAGTGCTAAGTAATAAAACAAGTTATTGCGAATTTAAGAGAATTTAAGAGAAAGTTGAGCAAGTTGGACCTTCTTGAAGATCTTGAGCTTGATCTTGAATGTGGGAGGGCAGATCTTGCACTTGGATGATGATGGAGAGTGGCTAATTCACCAAGTTTGATGAAAAGGATGATAAAAAGTAGAGGTAAAAAAGGGATTTGGAAGTTGAAATCACGCTGCCTTCGAGAGAGGTTTCTGGGATTCGCTGAGAGTGATTTTTATCAGATCTGGGATCCTCTTGAAAATGAGGTGAAGGCCTCCTTTTATAGGCCTAGGTAACTGCCGATCGGCATAGAACTATTCCTGCCTATCGGTAGGTGCCGATAGGTAGGGTCTGGAACCTGCCATTTGGCAGTGCGCTTTAGGCTTTTTCAAAAAATTGGTTGCCGAGGGCAAACTGTTGGTCAGAATTGTGCATGGGGTAGACCATTGGAAAGGTAATTTAGAGACCTTCGAAAGTCATTCGTACCGCTCCCGAGTTCGGGAGTTGACTTTGGGTCAGATATGGCTCGAAAGCGTTTGTCGGTCCATTGGACGGGGAATCGCTCGGACGCAAACGGATCGTTCATCCGCATGGTAAGTCCAAATCATGCACGAGGTGGACCTTTGGAAAGGTTAGGAGATGTACTTAGACATTCCAGAGAGTTTGACCTGGTTTGGGGAGTTGGCTTTGGTCAATCGGGCCCCGGAAGCATTCGGTGACCTCTTGGAGTCAAACGGGGCGTTCGTCCGCATGGTAAGTCAGAATTGAGCACGGGATGGACCGGTGGAAAGGATATTTAGTTACCTTCAAAGATTCATTCAGTCTCAGTCGATATGACGAGTTAACTTAGGTCAAAAAGAGCCCGGGAACGCCCGATGGCCTCTTGGTTAAGTTTCGGACGCAAATAGATCATTCGTTTGCATGGTAAGTCGGAATTGTGCACAGGATGGACCATTGGAAAGGGTATTCAGTTCCCTTAGAAGATTCATTTAGTCTCAGTCAAAATGAAAAGTTTGAATTTTTGGTCAAACTGAGCCGGGGAGTGCCCGATGGCTTCTAGGTCAGTACTCGGGACATGACCTAGGTTTGTAGTGATGAAGGGAGGTACTAGGGACCTAAAGAGAGTTTGGGGGTAACGGAATGGGGTGTCAACACCACGTGTAAAAAGTGTGATTGAAATTTAAAGAGAAATTTGGGTACGAGTTGACCGTGAGGTCTTCCATTCGATGTTGTAAAAGAGATGCAAGTGAAAATTTAAAACTTAGCACAGTGAGTAAGCTTGAGACTGATCATGAGAGAACGGTTGAATTGTATAATGAACTTAGTACCTGGCATAAGGGCATAAATTATCCAAAAGACCTATAGTTGATAAAGGACCCATGAGTAGAATACAAGAATGGATGAGAAATCCATCTAGGATGACTAATGTTGATGTCGTCAAGGGTATTCAGTTACTAGTTATTGCAGTCTTTCCAGAAAAAGTGAGCCAGGAGGGTTATAAAATCTGGCCAAAAGGTAAAACTGAACTTAACGGTGTTAATGAAACACCACATGAGAGTTTGCCCAATAGGGAACTCATTTAGATGATTAATATTATTAAACTTCCTACAAAGTGATGATGAAGTCAATCAGGGCAGTGGAAGCCAACCAGAGTTTCGAAAGGCCAGCTTAGCCAAAGGGACAATGGAAGAACAATTGTAATTTAAGACTACCGGTCTGAGGGAAGGACATTCCAAAATGGTCAATGGGACTAGTGACGGGTAAGTGACTCGTGAAGTTTCCATATCATAAGAGAGTAGGACTACAAGTGTTGAATGTGTCCATAATTGAGAAGTGAGACTGGTGAGATTGGAAATGATAAACCATGCCAGTTAAGCATAACAACTGGAGGAGTGAGACTTCCAATAAAGGAATTTGGGTTAAGAGAATTAAGCCCATGAAACCTACAAACTGAGAGTGATGGGTTCAGGCTAGACCAATGGAGTCATCGTTAAGAGTAGCATATAGTATGTCAGGGTCGACGGGGCCCAGGAAATAAATGGGATCTCAGTAAAGCCATAATTTAGGCCTAGAGATTTTGGGCCAAAGTTTAAAAAATGGGCATGAAATCCACATGATGGAATAAATTCTCCACAATGAAAGGGGACAAACTATTGGATGAAATCCTATATGTATAACGTATGCAGATGTTCATGGGTCGGGTTGTCATCCACGTGCTGAGACCCCGTGATTTCGTGAGACTGACGTTTTGTTTTTTCCTTGTGAATAAAGAATAAATTCTAGTGACATGGGTGTGTCACAACTTATATGTAAATTGGAAACCCTAAAACTCACGTGTGGGTTGAGTTGAGTGGGAACGTTAGTTATAACAATCTTGTTATAAACGTATTTCTCGTTGATAGCAGAGCATTTTTTATGTCTCCCGTGAGTGAACCGGGTGGGACCTAAGGGTATATTTTGTTGTTATAATTTACTACTGCATTGAGTTAGCATTAGTAGAGTATATTATGGTAATGGGTAGTGATTAATTACCGTATGTTTGAACGATAGTAAATTTAGTGTTATGACTATTGTGTCGGGTACTCCGGGGGAAGTAATTTTTATTCTGTACGGCGCCACCTGAAAAAAGGTTGGGCCCAGATATGTGTATATATGACACTTTCATGGTATTATAGACCTAGGCGAGTATGTTGTCTAATTATATGTGATTCCGGTGCGTAGGAATTTATTTGACTAATAAGACTCAGGATACATTGTGTTCTTTATCGAGCAGCAAAATATAGCTCGTTATATATTTGTAGCACCAAGTACTTGGGATAGTAAGAGCGCCATGCTTCATGTTACATTTCTTAGGGTCATGAGAGTGGACGAGTAGAGCTTTATGTCAAAATACGGATATCGTGGGAAAGTACATAGTATGGACTGAAGGCCTAACGGACCTCGACAACCGACTAGGTTAGATAGTAGTGTATCGGGGGGGGGGGGTTCCTTGTTTGGATTTTGCTTGGCGAGACATCCCACGTATGAAACTAGCGAACGTCGGGAGTTAGAGAGAAATTTGGTCGACAATTCATAAGTTTTGTACGTTGGTTATTGTACCTATAGAAGAATATAATTGAGAGTTGATAATTTCCATTATAACTTAAGGTCAATAGAGTTGCCTAGTCTTAGTATCATTCTTAACAGGGCAATGATTCCATTGGAGGATTGAATATGTTATGACTAGTGGGGTGGTTGAGTGCACCCCTACTACATCAGCATATCAGGTATGCGAGAATTAAAGTAAGAAAATTACATGTCAATTGTACAATGTTGCGTGATGCATAGAGTGTATGGGCGCCCTAGGTGATTGAATCAAGCAGTGGATTATGATTATCATGTGAATTCGATAACATGTAGTCAGGTAAGCTGAATCTTATTCCGTAAGATTTTTCAAAGACTTATGTTTCAATATTTGTGTCAAGCGGTGTGGCAAAGTCACATGCATCAAGGTTAGAAGTACATTCGAGAGAGTATAAAATGTATCAGGATCCAAATAACAGTGGTGAAGGGTTATAATGTAGAGTAATATTGCAAGGTTAGTCTTGTAGTGGGTCACCTAACTGTTGGAAAAAGGGTGGACAATCCGAAATCAGTAGGGGCTTCTTCCACTAGAGAATGGGAGAGTAACCCCAAAAATATTCTCATGTAGCATAGATGGTGAGATCATAGGTACTGAAATGCGATTGAGTACGGACTAATATCCACAGAGGGATGAACAGGATAAGCGGTCTAATCGGATGTGGGAGAGAAAAATTTTGTGCACTCTTAAATCTTAGGGGTGGACGAGAGCAGTACCTCTGACTAGTGGAGCTGTGTTCAATAACTCCTATGAATTCACATTTGGGCAGAGTGCCAGTAGAGGTATGGCACGATGAACTCGGTTATTGTCCTACTTGATAGTTAGAGGTGGGGGACCAACTATAATTGTAAATATCGGAGAAGAGTTGTGATTATCTTGTATATTGTGTGTGAAATATATATGGAATAATTAATTTACTCGTACGAACGACACGACAGGAGGTCGTATGTATACGAAAGGAGGATAAATCTACTAAGGTGTAATAGTAGAAGGCTATATAGGAAATATCTAAAATAAAGTTTAAGTAGTGGAACTTAAGCGGTAAGGCTTGGGCAAGAGCCTATGTGACAGGGTAACCTGGAGTTTAAAACAAACACATGTGAAGTGTTCATTATTAAGGGTACTCGATAGCATACTATATGGGTGGTACGGACTAACTTACTTGGGAGCACAAGGATGCGATGCGCAATATTTTTACAGCGCTATCTGTTCCTGGTATACTTTGTTCGAATTTCGGGACAAAATTCCGTTGTAAGGGGGGAAGTATGTAACACCCCGTATTTTTTATGATTTAAATAAGTATGTGATTAATTATTATTGTGGGAATAAGTATGTGATTAATTATTGTTGTTGTATTAATTAAATTAAAATGTGAGAAATTAATTTGTTATTAATCCGGATTAAAATAATTATTAACTAGAGTGCCAAGGGTTAATACTTATTGTTGAGAATTATTGAATATTACTGTGAGATATGTAATATAGAATTATGAAATTTGATAAATTATCAAGAGTGAAATATACGGCAATTTGGTGATTTAAGTCTGACACGCGTGTGAGTCGTGTTGGGACTAATTGATTGGGATAAAAAGAAAATTTATTTTTATTAACTCATATGGTCATTTCGAGTGCGCCGTTGAGTCCAGGAGGGTTGAGATAGTTAGAAAACACTACCCAGGTATTTTATTTGGACTCCGGAATATTTTAGGCCGAACCGGCACCCCGTAGAGGTAGTTTTGTAATTTGGATTTTTGGGGGTTTTTCTTAAGGATGAAAATCAGCAATTAAATAAGAAAGGTACGTGGGTAAAACATTGCCCATCAGATTCTAAACCTAAGTGAGAAAGAGAGAAAACCTAAGAGGAAGAAGAAGGACTCCATAGGTGTTCTTGGAGAAAGGCTCAAGTTTTTACACCGAAAATTCCACCAACGCGTAGATAGCAAAGAGAGGAACGCATCTATACCAACATCACCAACGGATCAGACCATCATATTCAAGGCAAGTGTTTATTACTTACATATTTTTAGTAATAATTGTGTTCATGTTAGAGTAGGTGATAGCCCCTCAAATTTATGAGAATAAATTTGATGGAAATTCGATGATTTGATTTATTTTAGGACTGAAATTTTAAGAGATTAAATTCATTCATGTAGATAGGATTACATTCACGGATTTATGATAATTTTCCATGAACAAATCTGGGTTAAAATGGTTCTTGAATTGAAATTGGAAGAACTGGGGTTTTATTGGTTTAATTTGGGGATTTCAAAATTAATTGATGTATGGTGAGGATTTAATGTTTCTAGGTTGTTAGAAATCACCTAAATATATTAGAGCATCAATTGCATTTGTTGTTTGGGCATTTGGGATTGAAAAATAGAGGTTATAGAGGTGAAAATGGTGGGAAAACGCTCAAAATTTGGGGAAGAAGATGAGACAAAGAGTCTCGCGTGAAGTCGCGCGTAGGTCGTTCGAGCGAGATAAGGATCTCGCGCGAAGTCGTTCGAACGACAAGTGGCCGTCGTTCGAGTGACAGCCCATTATGGTTCGACCGACAGGTTCAAATTTTTGAGAATTCCCATTTTACCCCCAGATTAAGTTACGCAATAAATTTGAGTGAGAAAACTACTATTCGATGGACTCAGTCTAATGCAGAATTTTTGGGAAGTAGTTGGGAAATAATACTTTAAATAATTGGAACGGTAGGTTGGCCTTGGAAACTACATGAGCGATAGTAATCGAATTAAATATATTATACGTAGTGATGAGATTAAAATACGTATGAGAAGTATATAATTAGGTGGGGTAAATGCCTATGAATTTTAATAGGATGTGTGTATGCCTATTATATACTATGATTGTAAAGTGTACAAATGGGTGATAACCCGGGGGTACAATAATATTATTATTAAATGTACTAATGGGTGATAACCCGGGGGTACAAGAATATTATTGTTAAGTGTACTAATGGGTGATAACCCGGGGGTACAAGAATATTATAGAAAAGTGAACTAATGGGTGATACCTCGAGGGTACAAGATTATGATTGATAAGTGTACTAATGGGTAATAACTTGGGGTACAAGAATTACATGAGTGATAGTAATTGCATTTAAAACTACCATACATAGTGATGAGAATAAAATACGTATGAGATATATATAATTTAGGTTGGGTTAATTCCTATGAATTTTTAATAGGATGTGGGTATACCTATTATATGATATTGTTATTAAGTGCACTAATGGGTGCTAACCCGAGCGCGCAGGAATTTTATGGTTAGGGGAGCTAATGGGTCTTAGCCCGGGGGTGCAGAAACAGTGTATAGATGTATAGGGATGATGTGACTATATGTATATATGTATATAAGAACTTGTGAATATTTCTACTGTGAGAAACTAGTAGATAAAGTGATAATAATAAAACGCTTTGCGCCAACTGGTGTTAAACTAAGGGTGCAGGATTGATATTTCGATATATAGGGGTGACGTGACTATATATATTTATGAAAATAATTGGGAACACCCTACTTTATGAAATTAGTTGGTTTTGTATAAATGAGAAATAAAATAATCTTAGTGGGTAAAATATTAACCATTCGAACGATAAATAATGGAACTTTTAGTTAAGTGAGATAAACTATTTCTTTTACATATTATATGGGCGATACGGGTATACTACCAGAGATTGTAGATGATGATATATGATTTAGAACTAGTTAGGCCGGGTAGCTTAGCTAGTGTGGGTTAGATGTACGTTAGGTGTGCACAATAGATGAGAGGTGAGAATCTCATGTGAGTGCGATATCTAACATGCACATAATACTTGCTTCATTCCAGTTTTAAATACTTGCTAAATATTTTTAAAACATCGGGTTGTGACCCATCTCTTGCATATCTTCTCTCTTTTGCTATATATATGTATCATATCAGGTGCTCAGCCACAGGAATACCAGAACTAGAGAGTTGGATTGTTTTAGGTGTTGAAGCTGTTGTGGAAGCTGTAGGTCTTTGCAGTAGATGCCTCCATCATTTCCATTCAGTTATCTAGACATCTCAGTTGGGGCATGTGTCACATATTCCAAGTTTTTATCAGAGTTATTATTCAGTTTACTTTGCAGTTATTTTAGTTGGATGGAATTTTACTATGAGTACGTAAATTTGGAGTTTTGAACTGGGAGGTTTTACCCAGTTTTATTTATTTCAGTGTTTGATTCATGTTCAGTATTTAGTATATTCTTGTGTATGATGAATGGTTTATATTTTAATAATTATAATGATAAATGGTTTTTATTTGGTTATACGTAAGAAGGAAAATGTTTGACTCCTAGCTTAATTCAATATTAGGTGATTAATATGTTTATTTTTTCTTTCGAAAGTGATGCTAAGAATGAACCAACTGAACATTCTTTTTTAAATTTGGTAAAGGACTGATCACCCTATATTTAATTGGGCGGGGTGTCACATAATGATCCAGATCCATGATAAAACATTTGTCCGGATTTTAAACCGTTACAAATCATCTGAAGTGGGATTTTAGAATTGTATTAGGTTAGGACTCTTGCAAAAACGAATTTGTATTGTTATAGTTTGATATTAGCCAGTTTTTCAAAGAGAATTAGAGGGAGAAAGACTCAAGAACCCTAGTTTTCAATTTCTTTATCAAAAGTATACTTTCATGGATTAATTCTCAAGGTTTTCATCAATAAAGTTTGTCTTTGTCTACCTTGTTCTTAAGGTTAGTATCCAGTACATGTTTTGTTTATTTTTTGGAATTAAAAGACCCTCATGCATGTTTACATATCTTTCCATTATGGTTTTGATTACATGCAATGTAGTTATCATGATTAGTTACAGTTTTACCATGCCCGGCTAAGTTTTTAGTGGGTTAGGTCATGAACCTAACCTAGTAAACGCATATGGGTTTAAAACTGAATGAAAATTATCCCCCCATTGTAGTCCTTTTAATTACGTTTTCCCTAGGTAACCGGAATGTTCAAGGGTACAATTGGTGTTTTGATAACTCCTCATCCACGTCAAATACAATTTTTGATTTGATATTTATGACAACCCGTGATCCGAAATAAGGGGTGGCCAGCCCGATACTCTAATATAACAGGAATCATGGATGGAATCATTCTCAGCATATCAACAATATACAAAGTATACTGGATAACCACTCCATATTTCAGAAAAACGGGCTTCCAAAAATTTTGATTTTAATGTTAAGGAAAGAATTTAAACAACCCAATTTAAAAAGAAAGTGGAAAACCCCATATATATAATATTACATACACATCAAATATACAGTAAGGGACCGAATATGATGTCGGTCAATAGACTCATACAATAATACTAAACAAATTTAATAAATTACAATATACATTACATTAGACAATTACAAGAGCTTGGTCCTCACGCCCAAATAAAAGACCCGATCATAACTAGAATACAAGAAAGAAAACGTCTATACCAAGTATCCCGTAATATCCGCAAAGTATCACGGCTCTCCAAAGACATCGAAATAGGAAAGTCAGATTAGGCGTCCTTGCGACGGGCACCTGAGCGGATACAAGATGTATGCACAACAAGAAATATGAACGGGTCAGGGCACGGTTCTATATAATTACCAGATGAATAAAGAGTATGACAATTATGAATGGTAAATCATGACTAAAAAGGAATAAGAATCTACCTACAAAATTTAAAGAATAAGCTAAGACATTTATAAATAATCATGAATCTAATTCAATTAAACAAGAGAATAATAATGATTAACATTTATTTAAAAGCTTTCATCAAAAACATTAATCCATTTTATAGTTCCATTCCTTAACAGGAAAATACAATCAAAATTTTAAGCTCTTTATAGCTTTTATCTCAATCATATGCTCTTTATGGCATCCCATTCCTTATCAGGAATATCGTCATCAACAAATGCTCTTTGTGGCATTTCATTGTGTTCTTTATGGCACTTCATCATTCTCTTTATGGCATATCTCAATACATCAAGTCCCACTTGATTATGAATTGTTATAATTATATACATATAACGATTCTAAGACCGCCCCTCCGAGTTTCCCCACTGGGCGCGCCCCTAAATAACCATCATCTTCCAGGGCCTATCAAACAAGGAAACCTGGGCACCTATCGAAACGTCGGGAAGAGGCCATATGCCTGCGGGAGAGTCAAGACCACACCCGGAATCTCCTCACCAGCACAGAAAACATAATATATTGCTCATATGGCCTAGGACTATATCCACCCTGCATTCACTAGCCAGAGGGCTTCACCTCGCACGTGAACTTCCCTTATGATGGCATTTAGAGAGGTGTGTTTAAGTAAATTATCATTTACCAAATTCATTATGAAGTAAATTAGCATTTACCATAATTATTACCATTTCCATTTCATTTTCATTTACCCTTTTTCATATGTATGTTTCATTTTTCCGAAACTAAAATCATTTACATTTTGTAAATAATTCACCTTTTTATCCGGAGCCATACGATAATTTATATCATCACTACGACCTCAAAGAATAAGTGAACTCCCAATTTAATTCACCCAACACCCTTTTGTGGTGTTATACTATTAACCATCAAGGCCAACATAGCTCAATTGAGCTTCTAAAGTCTCCTAAACATAATACTACGACTCCTAGTTTCATAATAATCACTAGAAGAAAAGAATGCCCTAACATCAATTGGCATATCCCCAGAAAAGTCCCCACATAACGCATTTCTAATCTAGGATGGTTGCCCAACTCATCTAGGACTCTAGAACTCTAAATTTACTCCATACAAGAAGGTTCCTAGGCCCTATGCCTCAAGAAAAAGGATTAAAATTGAGTTAAAAAAATAACTCAAAACAGCAGGGTCTGAATCGATTCGCCCAAAAAGTGAATCGGCTCGGGTGATGGACCCAACTTTCTATAATGACCGAATCGATTCGGGTGCCCAAACCTGGGAACTGTCCTCTTAGCGAATCGATTCGCCCCTGCAAATGGGCCAAGAAGGGGGATACAGGTTATAAACCCTAGTTTTTCCCAAAAACCAAATTCTACTCCATTTTTATCCACATCCATCACCATTAATCTACCCCAAATCATCCTACATGATTATTAACTACTATGATCCACAATTTCCTCAACAAAAACTAAGATTTGGGCTAAAACACCATATAATCCATAAAACCCATATTTGTTCATTTATACCAATACACAACTATCAACACAATTTATTCATCTTAAATCACATATTAGCAAGTAGAAAACTTGCCTTAATGTTGAAATCTCATATTTCTTTGTGGTAGATGCAAATCCAAGCTTCAATCTCCCATTTCTCTCATTTCTCCTTTTTTTCTCTTCTTCTCTCTCTCTCTCTCTAAGTTTGGTAACACGCATAGAAATGAAATAGGGGGCAAGACTTAAAATCGTGGCTTAAGTCTAAAGTCCCCAACTTAAATGGTTAATACCGCATTAAAATGACTCCCAAATACGCATTTAAGTTAAAACCAGTCAAAAGTGCTCGGAACCTAAAAATACAATATGGCACTTATTTTGACTGTCTCGCACCTTCTGGGACTAACTACACCCTCTAAACTGGCATCCAACAATTTTATAAATTATTTCAAGTTTCGATTTCATTTAAACCATAATGTCACTTAAAACACATGACACTATAAAACATACCCCATGATGATATTTACTTACACATATAGTAAATATGCAACAATCTAGTAAATATTAACTTTCAACTCGATCAATTAATATTTACTCTAGTCCCATCATTTTATATAATTACTTCATGCGGTCAATTAATATAAAATGAGTCTCCTAAGAGTGAGGGTTGTTACAATATTGTGCAACATTTAGTCCTCATATGTCGAATGCTTAGAGAGTATTTAATGTCTCTTTGAATGAAGAATTATCTTTTTGAAGCTTTTATGTTCTATGTAAATACCGGCGGTTCGGAGGAGTGTACCCTAACTCCATTTTCTTTCATATAGTTAAAGTTTAATTTTGTTCTTCTTGCATGCGTAGTTAGTTATTAATCTAATTCAAATTTCATTAGTTGATAGGCACAATCCGAAAATCATCAACTTTTCCTTCCTTTTTCTAGTCATTTGTAGGCTTAACCGTCTTTCTAATTCGTCGTCACGATTCTTCACCTTAGTCCCTGTGTTCGATACCCGTTTTTGTCGAATTATTACCAGAGCGACCGGCTTACACTTGAGTCGATAGAAGCATGCATTAGAAACACTTTTAAAGTCGCGTCAAGTTTTTGGCTCCGTTGCCGAAAACTAGGAAGACACGGTAGGTTTGGTCGAATTAATCTTAGAATTTGACTCTAATTTCAAAAAAAAATCCTAAATATCCAAAAAAAATAGAAAAGTAAAAATATGAGTCTTGGAAACACCACATAGGATAGTGAAACAACCGAATCACCTTTAGATATAAATCTTGAAGATTTTGAGAAAGAATTTGGCCCGGTGGATGAGGACCTCACACTTGAAGTTCAATCATTGTTAAACTCATTTGGTTGCCTAGATGAGAGCGACTAAAATGTCAAGAGAGATAAATTTCTTCTTACTGAACGTGCAATCGAGCCTTTCTAAAGTATGCTAAAACATTAGGTTTTATCTATTGGTGACAAGATTGAGAAAATAATTCGAGCATTTTCATCCGGTGACTCTTGGGTTGTCAAACAATATTGTCATTTTCCACCACGTTTGCCTGTGCATTTTAGTTCTTGGATTCGAGCGAGGACATGACTAGAGTTTCGTCCGATTTAGAGCCCGTCCCATGAACCCTCGAGTTTAGGGGCAATCTAGGCCATTCAAAATTTAGGTATGGAAGTCTCTCCAAGTCTGAAAAACTATGCTATAAAATGAATGGCCACCTCGATGATTTCACTCACCTCATTCATCATGTGCCTCGAGGTGTTCACTTTTTTATTGGGTCGATGGAGAGGATATTATGATGGGGGGAGATGGAGAGGATATTATCAGGCTCCCTACACGGGATTGAGTAGGTTTTGAGACAGAGATCGTTGCACCCCCGACGCATATGAGGTGATTTTTGTTGTATTTTTAGTCGTGTGTTGGATTTATATAGTGTCTTATTGCATTTTAATATTTGTTCATTTTAATTTTGCACTTTTTCTTTCTCTTATTTAGATTTTAGTCCTTTTGATTGAGGACGATGAAAAAGTTTAAGTTAAGGGGGGTGACAAGTGCGTCTTTTAAAAACTTAACAAATTTTTAAAATGCCTAAAAAAATTAAAAAAAATAGAAAATTTCAGAAATATCCAAAAAAAATTAAAAATTTTGAAAAGCCAAAAATATTTTTCTTCAAAATAAATAAAAATCGAAATTTAAAATCTTCGAAAATGTCACAAAATTTTCTTTGAAGTCTCAAATTGTTAAAAATCAAGAGCACTAAGCCGAAATTGACTAAATATGGAAATTGAAAGAAAATTGACGACTTAACGAATAAATGTGGAGATTACTTAATACGGTGAGATTTCGAGCCTTTCACTTTTTTAAGTAATTAAACCAATCCGAGTTAATGGTTAATTGAAATTTCAATTCATCGTTTAAAATAAGTCGCAATGATCTCAATTCCTTTGTTTTGATCGGTTATGGGACACGTGTGAGATGTTGTCTAGAAAAATGCGCTAAAATATCACTAAACTAAACTAATCTCAAGAAACATATGTTAAAACAATTAGTAATTCGGACAATGAATTAGGCCCTCGTTTGTTACTTAAAAATATTAGCCATAAAAAGTTCTAAAAATTATCCCTTTGTAACCCAACTTGAGCCAAATAGAATTTATCCTTTTCGTTTGTTAACCCAAAAAACTCATTTAGCCCGGAGTTGTGAAAATAGAATAATTCATCAACAACGTCCAAATGGTGCAATACAAAGGGGCAAGAAAAAAATAGAAAAATAGAAAAAAAAATTAAAATTAAAAAAGAAAAGAAAAATTAGCAAAAGTCCGAAAAAGCACTAACGGACTTCATAAGAAGATTTTCCAATTCTAAATTTTCCAATCGTTCCCATTTTACCCAATACAACTTCTGACCCGAGAAAGTCCTAACCGAGTTCGAATTGTGAAATTAACAACTGCGTCGAGAGCTAAGACACAAAAGGATAAGATGAGAGATTAATTGGTGTGAATAAGAGACGATGTTTCCCATTTTCTAATGACCGTATTCTGATGATGGGATATTTTCACCATAAAATTCTGTCTTTCAAATTCGTGTGCGTGAACTTGTGTCCATTATATTTACTCTTATAAATCACGCATACCGAGAGAATTAGCCACAATCCGAGTGATTCGTTTGTGAGTTCATCCATGAGAAATTGAATAAAACTGAATTTTCATAAAGTAATGTAATGATCAATCGGTAGAAGTTAGCGGTTTAATTCTCGGCTTCGCAAACACAGACAGCAAATTGAGACTCTTGAATATAAATTTACGGTGACTATTTTTGAGGAGTTTAAATTGTAAAGTTTTTATTTATTTCGATTCTCTCTTTGTGTAGAAAAATAAAAATAAAAATAATTTTGTGGGTATATTCACTGCAAACCGTCACGAGACACCACTCGTCTTACTAGGGTAACCTAGGGGTTTAACGGCTTGTTGCATTTGCTAAATGCAATCTCTTGCCCGTAAAAAAGGTATTATATCCCGATAATGTTTTTGAAGGGTCCTTAACTGATCCTCTTATTCTTTTACATTGCCCGAGACGCGGTAAGTTCTAAGTTTTGTGAATTCGATTAGGAATAAATACTTCATATTTATCCCATTAATTTTGATCTTTTTATGATCCCATGCATGGTAATTCACTCGATTTTATCTCATATTTATGCTACTAACCCTTTTGGGCAACCATATTGTGTTTTGTGTATCTCTTATGTGTTTTGCAAGTATTTCAAGCAAGATAGTGCAAGAGCGAACTCAAAATAGTGAAAAAAATATGAAACGGGAAGTTAAAGGGAATTTTCATAATTTTTCACCCTTATTCTGGAGGTGGGGACAGCTGGAAAGTTGAATATCTTGAAGTCACAAGAATACTGGAAAAAATAGCACCTCAATCTGAGTTACGGTGAAGAAGTTATGTACATTCGAAGATGAGAAGAATCAATGAGGCAAAACTAAGGAAGGAAAAAAGGAGAATCGGTTCAGTTATAGGACAACTAGTCTGCCATTAGTAACGCTCCATATCCATGATAAAACATTTGTCGGGATTTAAACCCATTACAAATTATATGAAGCGGGATTTTATTATGGCCCTATTTTTTAGCCTAGATTGTATTAGGTTAGGACTCTTGCAAAAATGAATTTGTATTGTTATAGTTTGACATTAGACCAGTTTTTCAAAGAGAATTAGAGGGAGAAAGACTCAAGAACCCAAGTTTTCAATCATCAATACAGTTTTTATTTCTCTACTTTTTTCTTAAGGTTAGTATTCATTACATGTTTTGTTTATTTTCTGGAATTCCAAGATCCTCATGCATATTTAGATATCGTTCCATTATGGTTTTGATTACAAGCAATGTAGTTATCATGATTAGTTACAGTTTTACAATGGTCGGCTAAGTTTTTAGCGGGTTAGGGTACATGAACCTAACCTGGGAAACACATATGGGTTTAAAAGTGAATGAAAAGTATCCCACCCATTTAAAGGTTTGAACTTTATCAAGATAAAGATTGTAGGCCTTTTAATTCCGTTTGCCTTAGGTAACCGGAATGTTTAAGGGTGCAATTGGTATTTTGATAACTCCTCATCCTCGTCAAATAAAATTTTTGATTTGATACTGTGCATCATTTAGTCCTCATATGTCGAATGCTTAGAGAGTATTTAAGGTCTCTGTGAATGAAGAATTATCTTTTTGAAGCTTTTATGTTCTATGTAAATACCGACGGTTCGGAGGAGTGTACCCTAACTCCATTTTCTTTCATATAGTTAAAGTTTAATTTTGTTCTTTTTGCATGTGTAGTTAGTTATTAATCTAATTCAAATTGCATTAGTTGATAGGCACAATCCCAAAATCATCATCTTTTCCTTCCTATTTCTAGTCATTTGTAGGGTTAAGCATCTTTCCTATTAGTCGTCACGATTCTTCACCTTAGTCCCTGTGTTCGATACCCATTTTTGTCGGATTATTACCTGAGTGATTACACTTGAGACGATAGAAGCATGCACTAGAAACACTTTTAAAGTCGCGTTAAGTTTTTTGCGCCATTCCCGGAAACTAGGAAGACACAGTAGGTTAGGTCGAATTAATCTTAGAATTTGGCTCTAATTTCAAAAAAAAAATCCTAAATATCCAAAAAAAATAGAAAAATAAAAATATGAGTCTTGGAAACACCACATAGGATAATGTAACAACTGAATCACCTTTAGATATAAGTCTTGAAGATTTTGAGAAAGAATTTGGCTCGGTGGATGAGGACCTCGCACTTGAAGTTCAATCATTTTTATACTCATTTTGTTACCTAGATGAGAGCGACTGGAATGACAAGATTTATAAATTTCTTCTTCATGAACGTGCACCCGAGACTTTAAGAAAGTATGCTAAAACGTGAGGTTTTATCTAGTGGTGACGATATTGAGAAAATAATTTGAGCGTTTTCACCCGGTGACTCTTGGGTTGTCAAACAATATTGTCATTTTCCACCACGTTCGCCCGTGCCATTTGAGTTCTTGGATGAGAGCGAGGATATGACTAGAGTTTCGTCCAATTTAGAGCCCGACCCATGCACCCTCGAGTTTAGGGGCAATCTAGGACATTCAAAATTTAGGTATGGAAGTCTCTCCAAGTCTAAACGATTATGTTATAAAGTGAATGGGCACCTCGACGATTTCACTCACCTCATTCATCATGTGCCTCGAGGTGTTCACTTTTTTTATTGGGTCGATTTCCAATTGTTCATACTTTTGATTTATGATGGGGGGTAGATGGAGAGGATATTATTGGGCTCCGTAGACGGGGTTGACTAGGTTTTGAGAGAGAGCTCATTGCATCCCCGATGCGTATGAGGTGATTTTTGTTGTATTTTTTAGTCGTGTGTTGGATTTATATAGTGTCTTATTGCATTTTAATATTTGTTCATTTTAATTTTGCGCTTATTCTTTCTCTTATTTAGATTTTAGTCCTTTTGATTGAGGACAATGAAAAAGTTTAAGTTAAGGGGGGTGACAAGTGCATCTTTTAAAAACTTAACAAATTTTAAAATGCCTAAAAAAATAAAAATAAAATAGAAAATTTCATAAATATCCAAAAAAAAATTAAAAATTTTGAAAAAGCCAAAAATATTTTTCTTCAAAATAAATAAAAATTGGAATTTAAAAGCTTCGAAAATGTCACAAAATTTTCTTTGAAGTCTCAAATTGTTAAAAATGAGGAGCACTAAGCCGAAATTGACCAAACATGGAAATTGAAAGAAAATTGACAACTTAACGAATAAATGTGGAGATGACTTAACATGGTGAGATTTCGAGCCTTTCATTTTTTTTGAGTAATTAAATCAATCTGAGTTAATGGTTAACTGAAAGTTCAATTCATCGTTTAAAATGAGTCGTTGAGGATCTAAATTCCTTTGTTTTGATCGGTTATAGGACATGAGTGAGATGCTGTCAAGAAAAATGCGCTAAAATGTCACTAAATAAACTAATCTCACGACGCATATCGTAAAAGAATTAGTAATTCGGACAATGAATTAGGCCCTCGTTTGTTACCTAAAAATATTAGCCATAAAAAATTCTGAAAATTATCCCTTTGCAACCCAACTTTGAGCCGAATAGAATTTATCCTTTTCGTTTGTTAACCCGAAAAACTCATTTAGCCCGAAGTTATGAAAATAGAATAATTCATCAACAACGTCCAAATGGTGCAATACAAACGGGCAAGAAAAAAAATATAAAAATGCTCAACAAAAAATGGAAAGAAAAAGAAAAATGTGAAAAATAGAAAAAAAAATTAAAAAAGAAACGAAAAGTTAGCAAAAGTCCAAAAAAGCACTAACGGACTTCATAAGAAGATTTTCCAATTCTGAATTTTCCTACCGTTCCCATTTTACCCAATACACCTTATGACCCGAGAAAGTCCTAACCGAGTTCCAATTGCAAAAATTAACTACCTCATCGGGAGCTAAGACACAAAAAGATAAGATGAGAGATTAATTGGTTTGAATAAGAGACGTTGTTTCCCATTTTCTAATGACCGTATTTCGATGATGAGATCTTTTCACCATAAAATTCTGCCTTTCAAATTCGTGTGCGTGAACTTGTGTCCATTATATTTAATCTTATAAATCACACATACCAAGAGAATTAGCCACAATCCGAGTGATTCGTTTGTGAGTGCATCCATGAGAAATTGAATCAAACCGAATTTTCAGAAAGTAACGTAATGATCAATCGGCAGAAGTTAGCGGTTTAATTCTCGGCTGCGCAAACATACATAGCAAAATTGAGACCCTTGAATATAAATTTATGGTGACTATTTTTGAGTAGTTTAAATTGTATAGTTCTTAATTATTTCGATTCTTTCTTTGAGTAAAAAAATAAAAATAAAAATAATTTTGTGGGTATATTCACTGCAAACCCTCACGAGACACCACTCGTCCTACTAGGGTAACCTAGGGGTTTAACGGCTTGTTGCATACGCTAAATGTAATATCTTACCCGTAAAAAAGGTATTATATCCCGATAAAGTTTTTGAAGGGTCCTTAACTGATCCTCTTATTCTTTTACATTGCCCGGGATGCGACAAGTTCTAAGTTTTGGGGATTTGATTAGGAATAAATACTTCATATTTATCCCATTAATTTTGATCTTTTTATGATCCCATCCATGGTATTTAACTATATTTTATCTCTTATTTATTATACTAACCCTTTTGGGAAACCATCTCGTGTTTTGTATATCGCTTATGTGTTTTGCAGGTATTTCAAGCAAGATAGTGCAAGAGAGAACTCAAAATAGTGAAAAAATAAGAAATGGGAAGTTAAAGGACATTTTCATAATTTCTCACCCTTATTATGGAAGTGTGAATATCTAGAAAGTTGAATATCTTGAAGTCACAAGAATACTGGAAAAAACGGCACCTCAATCTGAGTTACGGTGAAAAAGTTATGTACATTCGAACATGAGAAGAATCAATGAGGCAAAACTAAGGAAGGCAGAAAGGAGAATCGATTCGATTATAGGACAACCAGTCCACCATTAGTAACGCTCCATATCCATGATAAAACATTTTTCCGGCTTTAAAACCGTTACAAATTATCTAAAGCGGGATTTTATTTTGGCCCTGTTTTTTAGCCTAGAATTGTATTAGGTTAGGACTCTTGCAAAAACGAATCTGTATTATTATAGTTTGACATTAGACCAGGTTTTCAAAGAGAATTAGAAGGGGAAAGACTCAAGAACCCTAGTTTTCAATTTCTTCATCAAAATTATACTTTCATGGATTAATTCTCAAGGTTTTCATCAATAAAGTTTGTCTTTGTCTACCTTGTTCTTAAGGTTAGTATTCATTACATGTTTTGTTTATTTTCTAGAATTCCAAGACCCTCATGCATGTTTAGGTATCATTCCATTATGGTTTTGATTACATGCAACGTAGTTATCATGATTAGTTATATTTTTACCATGTTCGGCTAAGTTTTTAGTGGGTTGGGGTGCATGAACCCAACCTAGGTAACACATACGGATTTAAAAGTGAAAAAAAAGTAATCCCTCATTCAAAGGTTTGAACTTTATCAGGATAAAGATTATAGGTCTTTTAATTTCATTTGCCCTAGGTAATCGAAATGTTTAAGGGTGCAATTAGCATTTTGATAACTCCTCTTCCTCGTAAAATACAATTTTTGATTTGATGTTGTGAATCATTTAGTCCTCATATGTAGAATGATTAAAGAGTATTTGATGTCTCTTTTAATGAAGAATTATCTTTAGCTTTTACGTTCTATATAAACACCGACGGTTCGGGGGAGTGTACCCTAACTCCATTTTCTTTCATATAGTTAAAGTTTAATTTAGTTCTTCTTGCATGCGTAGTTAGTTATTAATTTAATTCAAATTGCATTAGTTTATAGGTACAATCCAAAAATCATCATCTTTTCCTTCCTTTTTCTAGTCATTCGTAGGGTTAAACGTCTTTCATATTCGTCGTCATGATTCTTCATCTTAGTCCCTGTATTTGATACCCGTTTTTACCAGATTATTACATAAGCGACCAGTTTACACTTGAGTCAATAGAAGCAAGCACTAGAAACACTTTTAAAGTCGCGTCACTTTGTGTAATTATTAGTTGTATTTTAGTTTTGATCGCATTTGGGGTGAATCTTAACAGCCTCTTGTTAATGGGTTTTAAGTTTTTGTTGCATATTTTATTTGCGTATTTATATGATGTTTAGGAGAAATAAATGGAAATTATAACGAGATTTTGTGTGATTTAGAATTTCTTTAACGTTGTGTAGCATTCTTTGGCTCTACTTCTAACTAATATGTGAGATTCTAATTTATGATATAATTATCTGAGTGTGATTAGTTGTTATTTGCTCTTTATGGCATTTAGGGTGAAGCTTTACTTCTACTTCTTCTTAATTGTATGCTTTTGTTGCATTTTTTTAGTTATGTGATGATGGAAGCCTTTTCCATTTTTTACCTTTAATGATGGGTTGATTTTGACATATTCATGTTATCTTGCTTCAATTAGAACTAAAAAAATTATATTATAAAATAATTTTTCCATTACATGTTCTTCCATCATTGGTACTCAAGGTATTCGACTTTAAAAGAGCAAGATTTTCTGCATATTTTCAAACCATGAAATAATTTTTTTATGATATTGTGTATGGAGTGTTATATTGTGATTGATACCTTTAATAACTTTTTTCATACCAAACATAACCTTTTAGATGAATTGGTTGAGTCCTATTGGAACTCAACCATTTCCATATGATTTGCATAGTATATGGATGTCTGATTTCCTTATGATTTTCATCCCCAATAGGTTCCAATCGATTATTGCTACTGATTCAAGGCTATAATTCATGTTTTATACATTTGGGTATTGATTCAAGTTTTATTCATTTGGGTACTGATTCAAGTTTTTTTTGTAATTTGTTTTAATGTTTCAAAGTTTTAAGGTTTTCTTCCAATCAATTTCAGTCCCAATCAGGTATGATTAAAGGAAATGCAATTGATTATTGCTACTGATTTTCTGCAATTTTCATACTTTTTGCAACTGATTATTTCTTATGATTTGCATAATAAGTGGGTTGCATAGAATATCGCTTCATTTTGTCTAGTAAAATAAAAAAGAGATTTTAGTGTTGATGTAATACCCAATATTTTTATGGCTTTTAAAATTGGGGGATTTATTAAATTTAAATTGTGATATTAATTTAATATTAATTTGAAAATTTATTTTTATATTTACTAACTTGATGTGAGTTAGAAATTATTGGAAAATTGTTGAATATTACTAGACGAGTAAAGTAATATATGAGATTTATTTTATTAAAATTGTCACGAGTGAATAAAATGGCAATTATGGAAATTTAAGTCGGGACGCGCTTGTGTCGTGTCAGGACTAATTTATTATTATATAAAATGGATAAATTATAAGTTGCTCGTATGGTCGTTTTGAGTGCGCCAAAGTGTCCGAAGGGTCGAGATAGTTAGAAAAGTGTACCCGGGGGTTTAGTTTGGGTCCCGGGGAATTTTTAGGCCTAATTAACATCCCGGGAGGATATTTTAGACATTTTATATTTTTGGGGAATTAAACCCACGAATTTCCTAAGGATATATCAGCCTTTAGGATTTGTCTTCTAGGGTTAACAAACACAAAATCAAAGGACGGCCATTAGAGAAGAAGTTGGCAAGCTTTTCAAGAAATTCAAGGCCAAAGACTCAACCGTTTTCACCGCCACCACCACCAAAACGTAGATCGCACGACGAGGAACGCAACCATACCATTTCATCCACAAAATTAGAACCTTGAATTTCAGGCAAGTATCTATCTTTCTTAATTTTTAGTTAATGTCTCAATCATGTCAGTCTAGGGTTGTTTAGGACTTGTTCCATGAAAAAAATTGTTAATTTGGAGACTTTAAATCGCATGTTTAGAGAGATTCCATATATTCTGGATGCACCCATCATATGTAGAGGATTACCAACGAATTTCTATGAGTTTTGAAACAAGAAATATAGAAAATAATTAGAGGAATGTATATCTCTTTCAAAATTAGGGTTCTTGAAGATTTTGTCACTCTTACCCCATTAATTCGATATCGTTGACGAAATTACAGATGTTTCACGTTGGAAACCTTATATATATGTATATAGAACATGTAGTATTGTTATTTGAAAATTCTGGAGTTGTTAATGTCATTTTTGGAGGAATTAGAAGATGAAACCCGTAGGTTTAATTTGCAGTTTCTGGGCAAGAACTGCTTGATCGATCGATCGAGTATAATGGGATATAGAGATGAACAGTATGGCCTAGGTAGACCCTGTTGAGTAACATTTTAGTGTAGAATGAGATTTTGGGTTAACGAGGAATGATTCATGTGTATAAGAAATCATGCGTATATTAATAAAAAGATCGAGACTCGTAAGGGAGTTAGACCGGAACATAAGTGAGTGAATGCCTACTGAAATTATACTTAGAATACTTCGAGAGAGGAGAAGTGAGTATGAAGTGAATAATAAATGAGAATACAAATAACGAGTCCGTTATACGAAATAATTGAGTAAAATGTGTAATAACGGATAATTATAATTATGGGTCGGGAGCGCACCCAATTTAGTAATGGTGATGTGTGTATATATATATATATATGACTGTGTGATTGTGCATATATTATATATCTGTATAAAAATCATACTCGAGCTACTTGCTATCACAGGGGTTTCTGTGCCGAGACGGTCTTATCTCGATGGGACCTTTATGGGGGATAGTGACTCGTACCCTAGAACATAGGATTCCTTGGTACAGGCTATCTGATTGATAGTCAGACGATCTTAAGAGACGTGAGGGTATGTGCTGACCTCTTAGTGACTTGGAACTATGCTTCGCCTCCATTTGTATGTGTTTTATGTTAATGCAGTTCGAGAGTGATTCCGAACTAGCATTTCCCTAAATATGTGTGATACAGGGACTTGATAGCAGAGTATGCCAGCACCATAGATTATATGTGGGGTGCAGATAGTATATATATATATATATATATATATATATATGGAAACTTTGCACCATAGATTTTATGTGGGGTGCCGTTAGTACATATATTATATGTGTAACTAATATATCTACGTATATCTATATGGGAATTTTCTACTATGCGTATAAGTTGTTAAGTAATAAATAAATGTTGCAACTTTCTTAATGGGTTCGGGAACTTCATACCGGTACCGATTTGTTCTAAATAGTGTAAGAAATCTTAAAGAGATTAATTTTCTAAACTAAATGTTATCACCCAGTTAATTCTTGAGATAAAACTTTATGGAGAATAAGTGAGATAGACATTTGAGGTTTAGTAGTACGGTAGACGTGCACACTAGATGAGGGGTGAGAATTCTCAAGAGAGTGTCGCATACTAACATGGTTGTTGCATTAGCAGGTAAGTATTTTAAATACTTGCTAACTATTTTAAAACTGTTTTACAATCGGGCTCTGGCCCGTTTTCTTTTATCTCTTCTCTTTTGTATATATATGTATATATTACAGGTGCCTAGCCACAGGGGTGTCATGCATAGGTTCTTTGGATTGGACGCGCTGTAGCTTATGTGGGAGTTGCAGGTCCTTGTTGTAGACGACCTCTTCATTGATTCGGTTCTTATTATAGCTCTTAGTAGTTAGGGCATGTGTCACCCATTTCCCCATTCAGTATAGATTTGTCAGAGATGTATGTTTATTTATTTTCCGTATTCGGTACTCTTTGAGTATTAACTCTTGTCAGGATGATTTTATTTGTAGTTTAAATTTGGTTTGGTTAATCTAGATGGATAAATTCTTTTGTGTTGATTGCTATCCGAAGCACTTATGTGATTCTTAAACTGTTGGTTATTTAAAAAGTTTTCAATTTGGAATTTAATAAATATGGAAATAAAGTTTTAAATTGTTTTGACACTTAGCTTAATTAGTTAGGGTGTTTAAATTGAGAAAGTTTTTATTTTGCGACAGTGATGCTAAGAATGAACCAAGTGTTCACCTTGATTTTAATTTAATAAAAGGATTGATCGCCCGGTATTTAATTAGGCAGGGTGTCACAGTTGACTAATCAAAAAAATAAATAATAATAATAATAATAATAATAATAATAATAATAATAATAATAATAATAATAATAATAATAATAATAATAATAATAATAATAATAATAATAATAATAATAATAATAATAATAATAATAATAATAATAATAATAATAATAATAATAATAATAATAATAATAATAATAATAAGAGATTTTAGTGTTATTGATTTCATATGTTTAATCTTACTCTTAGAATATCACTTCATTTTGTTTACATACATAAATGTTTTAGCACGACATGTAGAATCTTAAATTACACGCGTAATATATACATATAATACTAGATATATCACTACTCAAACATATGGAAAAATATGTAATAACTAAAATACTTGTGCTACGCATATATGTATGTATACGATTTTTTATTATAAGGGACATACTCATTTAGTTTTATAATTTACTGAGTCTCTATTTGTTTGAATTTTAGAATTAATGGGGTTTCCACAATATAAAAAGTGGATGGGTGGAAGTTTTAGAATGGGGCAAGTATATGTTAATGGGGTGAAAGACTTTGTGAATTATGCAATGATGAATCTCAAAACTGATATTATCCCATGCTCATGCATTCGTTGTAGAAATGGTAAGCGTTTGAAAGGAGGGGATGTAAAATTACATTTGATTCAGTGGGCTATGCAAGATGACTACACATTTTGGAAATTCCAAGGGGAGAGGGTGTGACACCCCACCTAATTAAATATCGGGTGATCAGTCCTTTATTAAATTAAAATCAAGGTGAACGGTTGGTTCATTCTTAGCATCATTATCGCAAAATAAAATTTCCAATTTAAACACCCTAAATAATTAAGCTAAGTGTCAAAACAATTTAAACCTTATTTCTATTTTATTTAATTCCAAAAAGAAAACCTTTTCAATGATCAACAGTTTAAGAATCGCACAACTGTTAAAGATGGTAATGAACACACAAGAATTTTAACCATTCACATAAACCAATACCAAGTCTAAAAACTACAAATGAAATCATCCTAACACGAATTACATCCCAAAGAGTACCAAATAGTGAAAAAAAAATGAAAAAAAATCTCTGACAAATCCAACTGAATAAGGAAACGGGCGACACATGCCCTAACTAATCAGAATTGTAATAAGAGTAGAGTCAACAACGAGGTCGTCTAAGCAATGGCCTGCAACTACCACCTAAGCTGCAGCGCGTTCGTTCCAAGGAATCTAAGCATGACGCCCCTGTGGCTGGGCAGCTATAATATATACATATATATACAAGAGAAAAGAAATAACAAGAAACGGGCCAGAGCCCGAGTGTAAAACAGTTTAAAATTAGTTTAGCAAGTATTTAAAATGCTTACCGGCTAATGCAACATCCATGTTAGTATGAGACACTCTCTTGAGAAATTCTCCCCTCTCGTCTAGTGTGCAAGCCTGTCGTACTATTAATCTCCAAAACTTATTTTAACTTAACTTTCCCATAAGGTTTTATTCCGATAAATACTATGGCTAAGATAATTAACTTCTCAAAATTAAGCTCGCTCATATATTTAATGTTATTTAAAATAACCCATTGCTATCACAAAATTTCCAAACACTTATAATAAAGTTGGAGTATTTATTCATTACTTAACTACTTTTATGCACAGTAGAAAGTAACCATACTTAAGTGTGCATATATATATATATATATATATATATATATATATTAGTCACTCATATAATATATATACCATCGGCACCCCACATAAATCTATGGTGCTGGCATACTCTGCTATCAAGTCCCCGTATCACTCGTACTAAGGGAAATACTAGTTCGGAATCACTCTCAAACTGTATTAACATAAAACACATACAAATGGAGGCGAAACATAGTTCCAAGACACTAAGAGATCTGCACATACCCTCACGTCTCTTAGGACCGTCTGTTTATCAATCAGATAGACTGTATCAAGGAATCCTATGTTCTAGGGTACAAGTCAATATCCCCCATAAAGGCCCAATCGAGATAAGACTATCCCGGTGCAGAGACCCTCGTGATAGCAAGTAGCTCGGGTACGATTTTTACTAAGATATATAATATATGCATAATCACACAATCATATATATATATATATATATATATATATATATATATATATATATATATATATATATATATATATTCACATTTCTAAATTTGGCGCGCCCACGGCCCATAATTATAGTTATCCATTATTAGCACATTTTACTCGATTACCTTGCATAACGGACCTGTCACTTTTATTCTCATATATAAGTTACTCCTTACTTACTTCTCATCTCTCTAAGTACTCTATCTCCCTAAGTATAATTTCAATAGGCACTCTCACTTATCTTCCAGCCTAACTTACTCATGAGTGTCGATCTTTTATTAGACGTACGCATGATTTTGTATGTGTGAATAACTCTCCGCTAACCCATAATTTCATCCTACCTTAAATTTCACTCAACGAGGTCTACCTAGGCCCTACTGGTCCTTTTTACAATTCATTATGCTCTATCAATGATAATTAAGGGTTCCTACGCATTTTAACCGGATTAAATTTAAAGGACAAAAATACACAATTTTTTAGGAGGGATCGATCGATCGAGGGAAGGGGGTCGATCGATCGATACCATCGATCGATCGATGTTCTTGATCGATCGATCAATCAATCATTTATGGCGAAACCTTCCATTATCCAGTTACGGGTTTACCTCTCCAACCTCAACTAAATTTCCATTAACGATCCCCAAACTCCCAAACAACAATTCTACAAGTACTATATACCTAACTACATGATTTTCTACGTAAAATATGTCTGAATTCATCAAGTATAACGATTTAATGGGGTAAAATTCACATAAACATCAAGAACCCTAATTTTTTCTTTAATTTCTATTCTTCCAATTCTTTTCCAGATTACTTGATTCTAAATCCATACAAATTCGTGGCTTATCCTCTACATGTGATTTAGATGTCTAGAATATGTCTACTTCCTCTACAACATATGATTCTAAGTCTCAAAAATATTGATTTCTTCCATGAAACATGTTCTAAACAACCCTATACTAACATGATTAAAACATTAACTAAAATAAAGCAAGATAGATACTTTCCTGGAATTTAGGTTTCTGATTTATGGACAAAAGAGGTATAGTTGCGTTCCTCGTCGCGCGATCTATGCTTTGGTGGTGGTGGCGGTGCAAACGGTTGAGTCTTTGGCCTTGAGTTGCTTGGAAAGCTCTCCAACTCCTTCTCTAATGGTCGTTCTTTGATTTTGTGTTTGTTAACCCTAGAAGGAAACTCCTAGAGGCTGATATATCCTTAGGAAATTCGTGGGTTTAATTGCCCAAAAATGTAAATTGTTTATAATACCCTCCCGGGATGCCAATTAGGCTTAAAAACACCCCGAGACCCGAACTAAACCCTCGAGTACATTATTTTGACTATCTTGACCCTTCCGGACACATTGGCGCACTCGAAAAGACCATACAGGTGACTTATAATTTATTCACTTTAAATAATAATAATTTAATCCCGATACGACACAAGCGCGTCCCGATTTAATTTCCACAATTATCAAATTATACACTCATGATAATTTCATAAATTCGATTATACAAATTACTTTATCCATTAAGAAATATTCAACAAATTCCCAATAATTACTAACTCTCATCACGCTAGTAAATATTTAAAATAATTTCTGGATTAATATTAAATTAATATCTCAATTTAAATTTAATAAATCCCCAAATTTAAAGGTCATAAAAATACGGGGTGTTACATACTTCCCCCGTAATAACGGAATTTCCTCCCGAAATTCGGAAAATAAGGCCCATTTTGGTGTAATTGAATAGGGTTTTTACTCCCATGTTACATGGGAGTTACAATTAGAGGTTTGAACTTATTGGGTGTTAGATAACTTACTATTCTTGACATAAAAGGAAAACCCTTCATGTACCTTCGGTGGCTAGGATTTCAGCTTTTAATGAGATAGTAGATCTTATCTTTCGACCTTTGTATTGATCTGTTCCTGGTTTTTTCCTCTATAACCGTATTATCTCCCAGTCCTTCCATCTCCGCAATAATTTTATTGGTCGACTCCATGTTCAAATTTCTCTGTCCGTTATTAACTTCTCTATGCTCCCCCTCTTCTGGTCTCGTCTCAGCCGCTCTCTACCAGTACAACCAGTGGTGCATATACCACAAACGCTGTTGGGGATATTATCTCAGTTGCCATTATTTCTTGGGCTGAGAAAATTAAAAGATGATCCCCTACTTAGCATGTCAAATGCACTACCTTTCTGATGATTCTGAGGGGTGTTCTGAAAAATTCGTCCTTAATAAGTTGGTGTTGGGGTGGCCCTCGGTCGATATAAAGTATTTAACGTCTCATACCTCTCCCAACAGTTCTCCTCTTCATATGATAAGTCCTTCGAGTACTCTTGAACCCCCTTGCTGAGAAGGAGACGACATGGGTCGATGATTTCTTTATACCTGAGGCTGTGTTGGACTTCTTGAAAGGGCGATGAGGATGGTCCCTCAGTTGTTGGATGTGTGGCCTCCTTTGAGACCGGTGTAATGATATTGATGGTGGGATCCATTGGTATCTGACTCATAATAGCTTGGATGAAGGATAAGAACTATTGATGCATCTACTGCTGGATGGCCATAAGTGACCTGATTTCCATCGCCACATCAGCCATTTTAGAAAGTTCAGGTGGTTAGCTATCCCCGATAAAACACAATCAATCAGGAAAAAGGTAAAGAAGAAAGAAAAAACCCATAAATAGGATGAAACAAAGATGCTAATGAACCTCCCAACTTAATCTCTTTCAGTGGTAATTCATCTCTAATAGAAGTGGGCCTAGATCCCCACTAAAGATGAGAAACTGAGAGTTCATGCTGAGTTAAGGAAGAAAACACGGTCTCTTCCCATAAACGACTCCAAAATGATGATGATAGAAATCATGCTTTAGGGTTCAACCTGGTTAAAGCTTGCACAACAATGGAGGAAATGATAAACTAAGGTAAAGAAATAAAAGAGATGAGAAAAAATAGATGAATGCAAGCATTATAGTGGTTCGGCCTTGACCTACATACACTATGTGAGGTGTGAGAGTGATTTCACTATAAATGGAGAAAAATATCCGTGGAAGGTGTATACGAGCTTCTCTCTCTCTCTTTCTACAAATGCATAGAGTAAGGGTAGGTTTCTAAACTTCGATCCGAATGAAAAAGACACAACGTACCTTTTATAGGCTTGGTGGTGCGCTATATCACCCCCAAGCATGCACTCTATGCATGAATGAGAGCTAAGTTAATGAGCGCGTGACATATGTAGAGAAGGGTGTAGAAGTTATAATGAGGAATATTCTCCCCACGTGTTTGTTGATCTTTCATAATGGGTTTAGTAGGATATGCCTATAAATCCCTTGTCATGATATTCGTTCGTGCATGAGACGTCTGAGGTGTATGATCTCGGCTAGCCAGGTCTACTGGAGTCTTATACCACTCTGGTTACTCCAAGATAAAACTGGTTATCTATTTGAGACTAGTGTGGTAATTGCTGCTGAATCAACCTTCTGGTGTCATCTGAGGTCAACATTGACAACAACAAAGATCGGTTATTCCTTGACTACAGAGGCAATTGCTCCAACTGGTCATCTGGAGTGATCTTTTGGATTGATACCTCCATGTATGAGACTGGTGGGGAGGGATTCTGGTGGGTAGAATCCCTATTCTAAGACATGTCCCGAAGAAGACTCTTCCTTAATCGATCGTCCAGACGAGACTGCACTTATGTGTATTACTGTCAAAGCCCAATGTGATAAACATATCACCGTCAAAGCCTAATGTGATGAACAACCCCCTCCTCTTTCATCATAACCCACGAAACAATTCCATAGGAGATGATCCTCGCTAAAAAAGCCAACCTATCCACTTTGATAGTCCCCATTCATCACAAACTGAGAATGAGGCACACTCCCCTTTCCAAACAGAAACCCCACTAGATACGCCATGACCCACCATAAAATTCATCATTTAGACTAACCACACTATCGATAATATGACCTTCTTCATTATGGACATACACTTCTTACAAAATAACCATTGTAGCTCAGACTTACTCCTTATCACAGAGTTCATGCTATGAAAAGCCCCGTAGAATGCTTCCACAACTGGTACACCACCATCATACCTCATGGCAACATAATGGAGAAATGACAATTAGTCAGCATCTTTGAGTTCAATATCTACCTTCGTTTATCGAATTCAATAGGACCACTATTTGAGACACCGCCTTCAGTTGAATCTCATAATATAACCTCTCAGCCAATCTTGAACTATTAGTGAAATGAGGAAAACCACCAGCACTTATCGCGATCCCTCTCAAAGTTCATCCCATACACCGACCCCATTATGGACCTAATTACAGACCCTTTTGAGGACCTAATGAAAATATATCCCAGCTCAAAGAACACTGACTTCACCAACCTGTAGTTCGCGCCAAGATTCTAGAGAACCTGAAAATCACTCCAAGGGTCCTCAGCCGGCCCACCTTATCACTAAGGAGATATACTGAATAAATGGACCTTTGTTAGATGCATACCTTCGCCCGCCCTTCGAAGGCCTTTTGAGTCTGTCTTCTTAAATACTGAGTCCCCCTCATCCCTTGTCATGATGTATCCCTCTATAAAGCAGACTTATATGTTATTATCAATGTTGTCTTTCCTCCCTTTTATGGCATAATAAATTGTGATTTCCAATCTTTTCCTGAATGCGCTGCATGTGATAATTATTAATCCAGCGATGGATTATACCTCACACCTACTAATGATGACTCTGTGAATCTAAAATACTTAAAACACTTACAAAATCTTGACCAAAGACAAAATAGACACATGTCTCGTAATGAGGATGACACAATAACCAAAAACCTCGGTACTCCCTAAAATGTTAAAAAATTACAAATATGGTCATGTCTTAGTAAAAATGAACAAAAGTTAATTCACTGAGCTCCTTGCCAATTTTGTCAACATATTCTTTTGGTCTTACAATGATATGACCAGAATTGTCCCACCAACTATTGCTATGCACAAAATACTAACTCTCCCTGACACTGATCCTATCAAATAGATACTTCGTAAACTAACACCTTAATGGTCCCTAAAGGTTAAAGAAGAAGTGGAGAAATAACATATCATCAGATTCATCCGAGTGGTGGAATATCCAATATGGTTAGCCAACATCATACCAGTGCCCAAAGCCAACGAAAAGGTCTGAATATCCATAGATTATAGAGATCTCAACTGAGCCTGCCTTAAGGATGATTATCATCTACTACATGTGGACCTATTGGTAAATAGCACGTCTAACAACCCACTTAAATCCTTCATAGATGAATTTACTATATATCACCAAATAAAGATATATCTCGACCACCAAAAAATATGGGGTTCATCACCCCATGTGGAATATACTCTTACACAATTATGCACTTAGGTCTAAAGAATGTTGGAGCAACTTACCAGAAAGAAGCCACAAGCTTCCTTTATGATATCATGCACAAGGAACTAGAAGTCTACGTAGAAGACATGATTATCAAATCTAAATATCGCGAGGGAGACATTTTGAAACTTCTAAAATTCTTTTAAAGGCTCCGCCTTTTCAAAATGAGGCTAAATCCTCATAAATGTGTTACCAAGTGAAAATTCCTTTGATTTATCATCAATAAAGACGGAATCGAGGTAGATTCAATCCTACCAAGATCAAGGCTATATAAGAAATTCCACCCCCCAAATGGAGACATTAGTCAGACAGTTCTTGGGATAAATCCAATTCATAAGGTAGTTCATCAACCAACTTACCACCATAAGCGAACCCATCTTTCAAATACTCAATAAAGACTCACCCAAAGAGTGGAATGCCCAATTCCATGAAATATTCAAGAAAATAAAGGAGTACCTCACTCATCCAACTATATAAGTACCTCATTAATAAGGACAACCTTTGATACTCTACATAACCATAACTGACAAGGATGTCAAAGCCATGTTGGCCAAATACATAGAAAGTTCCTAAAAGGAA
The DNA here is from genome assembly GCA_949130495.1 of Sambucus nigra. Lineage (NCBI taxonomy): Eukaryota > Viridiplantae > Streptophyta > Magnoliopsida > Dipsacales > Adoxaceae > Sambucus > Sambucus nigra. Next base: position 431,203,204 of record OX422217.1, on the reverse strand, counting down.
CACGCTATCTACTACGTCATCACTAACTCTCCTTAGGTCCCTAGTACATCCCTTCATCACTGTAAACCCAGGTCACGTCTCGAGTACTGACCTGGAAGCCATCGGGCACTCCCCGGCTTAGTTTAACCCAAAATTCAAAATCTGTGTCTCGATCGAGACTCAATGAATCTTCAAAGGGAACTGAATACCCTTTCCAACGGTCCACCCCATGCTCGATTTTGACTTACCATGCGGACGAACGATCCATTTGCGTTCGAAACCTGACTTAGAGGCCACCGGGCGCTCCCGGGCTCTGTTTGACCTATGTCAACTCTCCATCTCGACTGAGGCTGAATGAATCTTCGAAGGGCATAGAATACCCTTTCCAACGGTCCATCCCGTGTGCAATTTTGACTTTCCATGCGGACGAACAATCCGTTTGACTCCGAGAGGTCATCGAACGCTTCTCTGGCCCAGTTGACCAAAGTCAACTCTCTAAACTGGGTCAAACTCTTTGGAATGTTGAAGTACATCTCCTAACCTTTCCAACGCTCCGGCCCGTACACGATTCGGACTTACCATGCGAACGAATGATCTGTTTGCGTCCGAACGATTCCCCGTCCAATGGATCGGCAAATGCTTTCGAGCCATATTTGACCCGAAGTCAACTCCTAAACCCGGGAGCAGTACAAAGGAATTTCAAAGGTCTCTGAATTACCTTTCCAGTGGTATGCCCCGTGCACGATTCTGACCAACGATTTGCCCTCGACGGCCAATTTTCCGAAAAAGCCTGAAGCGCACTGCCAAATGGCAGGTTCCAGACCCTGCCTATTGGCACCTGCCGATAGGCAGGAACAGGTATATGCCGATCGGCACTTACCTGGGCCTATAAAATAAGGCCTTCACCTCATTTTCAAGGAGAACCCAGATCTGATAAAAATCTCTCTGAACGAATCCCAGAAACCTCTCTCGAAGGTAGCGTGATTTCAACTTCCAAATCCCTTTTTTACCTCCACTTTTCATCATCCTTTTCATCAAACTTGGTTAATTAGCCACTCTCCATCATCATCTAAGTTCAAGGGCTGCTCTCCAACATTCAAGATCAAGCTCAAGATCTTCAAGAAGGTCCAACTTTCTCAAACTCTCTCTTAAATTATCTTAAATTCCCAATAACTTGTTTTCTTATTTAGCATTTTTATTATCTCATCTCACACATCCTAATATAATTTTTATTTAGTATTATTATACATCTTTTATTTTTATAAAACCCAAAAAACAAGAAAAAGAGGGTTTGCTCATAAATTCCAAGTAGGGATTCTCACACTTTTCCCACTACCAAAACACTTTTTCTACACACACACACACCCTTACAAATAAGAGATTCCCCATTTGGATTTATGGGATAAACCCCACCCCTCATTTTGTATGAAAACTACGTGGACTTTAATGCCTTTATAGGCTACGTAGGCGTCTCGGGGCAAAACCCGATACTCGAGTCCTTTTTCTCACTTTTTCTCTCATCTTCTTATTTGCTCTAAACCTAATCTTCCTATATTCTATATACTTGCCCTTAGTGACGCATTACTCCATATGCGTTGTCGTTCCATTATAACGGTCAACGTAGGGGTAATCGCATAAATCTTAGTTTTTCTAATATTATTCTTATATCTTCCTACGGACGACTCGCTTTATCTTTTCCATGATACAAGTCGAGGGTTCCTACCTCCATTCTGTATATACACATGCACACATATCACGGGGGGAAATATAAAGGAAAATAGCAAATATCCATGAGAGATCGAAAGGGCGAAATGGGTGCCTAACACCTTCCCATTTCGTAACTAAGCCTCCGAACCCTTCTCGAATCATTTGGTTTTGCACGCACCAGTATGTCTTTGGATGCCATCCTTCGGGGTGGCTTCCCCTTTTTCTATTGTCTGTTTTGAGTAAAATAGACTGGCGACTCTGAATCTCTCTACATTTTTACACCATATCTCAAACGAAGCCGGCCGAAGTGCTCCCGAGAGGGATGTGCAGGGCCCAAAGGATCCTTTCCTCCATGCGCCCGCCCGCACGGTGAGGATCGGGGATGGCCACAGTGGCGACTCTGCTGGGGATATGTGCGTATTTTGAGGGCTTGACTCTATTTACATGGATGCTATATTTGTTTATGTTCCCCCCCCCCCCCCCACCCCCATATCCGCATGCTCCCCTCTTCCATGTGTATCCCATGCTTATACTTATATTCACACACTTATAGAAATTTCTCCATGTACACTTCACACCATGTGCACCTAGGGTCACATGTATATCCCCATGTTGCACGCATCACTTGGTGTACCTTTTGGGGTACTTGTACTTTGCTCCCTGTTTGGCATAATCAAGAAAAGGCCTTCTCATCATAAGATACTAATAAGAGAATCATGCATGATTCACACAACATAACCAAAGAGCATTGCTATTGACCAAATTTTACCCAGTAACTGGAGTATCACTTCATGATAGGCGCTGGTCCGGCAGGTCGCAGTTAGCCTAAGCGATATGACTCTCACCTTCCATTGGCCAAGTACCTTTGACGTATATCGAACGGTTCCCCCGCATCGTACCGCTTAACCGAAGTCATGACGGTAGGTATATCACAGGGAACTCGTTCATGTACGTCGAGTATATCGAATTCACTCTCACACGTACCGTCCTCACGAGGTATATGGTGAGGCAATTCACGTACACTCAGGTATATCAAATGGTTTGTCCACACGTACCGATTGCCCGCAAGAGCAAGAAGTATATCGTGGAAGTCACGCCTAAACCCATGCCGATTCACCCAACCAACTGCATACCCGCATATAGGTGTCAAACCTAGGACACGCACTTTAGATTGCCGATTTCAACCCGAAACTCTGCCGAAATTTTGGGTCGATCTGTCGCCCAATTTTCGCGCATTTTCAAAATGGGACCCTGTGTGTGAGCCAAGTTACAAATCCAAACTATAGCCTTTCATATATTAAGAACCCCACTTTTCCAATCTCGGGTTCCGTCCGGAATTTCATCTAGGAGAATTAAATACAAGTGAAAACATAATAATCATAATAATCATGCTGAGTTCCATATCCGAAAACATTTCTCCCTTCTTTATCAAAAATCCAAAAACATTTCTCCTTTATTTATTAAAAAAATCCAAAAACTTTCTCCCTTCTTTATCAAAAATCAAAAAATAGCTCTTCCTTTTTTCTCAAAAATAAATCTCATCCTACGCCTTCTCAGGTCGATCGCAAGCCCTTGGCCTGGCTCCCTATTAGCTTCGGTCTTCAGTCAAATCACCCCGGAGTTTCATCCGTTCCTCTACTACTTATTTCGAGTCCGGAATCCATCCACTTTCCATAGAGAATACAGATCAAGTACCAGTCATACAGCCAGATCTGATGACAGTCCTAGCTCAGCTCGTGTCCAAGATGGACAACCTCCAAACCGAGGTTCGAGAGATGCAACGAAACCAGGTTCTAATTCCTCAAGAGCCCGAGTCCCTATTACCTTTTTCTATGTGTCCATCCGAGCCTATCTGGGTTCCAAAAGAATATCAGCACGCTCCACGTGCCCCTCCTGCTAATGGGCCATCGCCTGCCCAGCTTCCAATGCCAAACATTGCCCAGCCTATGGCTAACCTACCCGTTGTCGCTGATCCAAAAGAGGAGAAGTTGAATAAAGTCAAAGAGGATCTCAAAATGCTCACTAAGAAGTTTGACCAGGTCAGGATCTCTGGGAATTACATGGACTACACCCACGTGTCTCCTTATCCTAAAGTGAGGTTACCCGAGAGGTTAAATATGCCAAATATCGAGAAGTTCGGAGGGAGTGGACCCCCAATTGTTCATCTTCGCAGTTACCATCGTTCCATGACTCTACTAGGGGATTCTGAGGAGGTGATGGCCCTATTATTTTAGTAAACTTTGAAGGATAGTTCCCTCCGATGGTTCTTATCTCTTGAGGAATCCAAAATTCGTAGCTGGGAGGATGTATCCCGAGAATTCATGTCACAATACAAATACAATGAAGAGCTTGAGGTCACCCGTCATGATTTAGAGCTGCTCAAACAGAATCCTGGAGAATCAGTCAGTAACTTCATAACTCGGTGGAGGGAGCAGGCAGATACCATGACCAATCGGCCATCCGAGGAAGAACAGGTCAACATAGTGAAGAAGAACTTCTTGCCCCATGTCCAAGCGATGATGGGAGGACAATACTATCCCCACTTCCGAGCTCTCAGAGAGGCTGGAGTAGAAATCGAGGAAAGCCTTGTTAAAATAGAGGTCAAATCAAAAAAGGTGTCCGGACAGTTCACCCCTAGAAAGTATGACGAGCCTGCTAGTGCTACAGTCTCAACCATCAACAACATCTCTCAACCAACCACATCATGGGCACAAGAAAGCCACCCTGCCCCCATCCGAAGGGAATACACTGAGCTCCATGCTCCCCTCTCTAAAGTTTACCAAGCCCTATTAAGCTGAAACCTCATCAAACCCTTAGATCCCCGTCCATTGCCAAATCCACCCCTAAGAAACTTCAAGACCGATGCTCATTACGCCTTTCACCAAATTGTCGGCCATACCACAGACCAATGCTTTCACCTTCGGAACATAGTCCAAAATCTCATTGATCGGGAAACCATCGCCCCACCAGCCAATCCTAAGCCAAACACTACTCACAATCCACTTCCGAATCATACCAATGCCATCTTCTTAGAAGAAAACCTAGATTTCGATCCCTCAACTCAAATCAAACCCATATACTCTCCCAAACCTCTTCAAATTTGCCCATATTTCCTCCTACACCCTACTAGCCTCGTTGATTAGGCACTGTCACTCCGTACCAGAGCATGCATCGCTGTCTGTACCCGTTCTGAAAATAGAGGTATAGAATTGTTAGAGGTGTTAGACCAACTCCTAAAGTTTGGGCTGAAATTTCCCTCACAGATGGTCATCGATTACCAGAGATTCAGCACACTATTATTGGAAGCACAAAAGTGGGCTCGAGATTCAAACAGATGGGTGGTACTAATCGATGAAGTCAGCCTAGATGATATTGTCCAGATTATGGCATAATTATTTGAGCAAACCAACAGCATTTACAGTATCACCGGGTTACTTGACACTTTGAAGCTACAAGGGCGCTTGGTCCCTTCAACCACACATATCCCCACAGCATGGGAGGACCTGTATGAAGAAGTCGTTGAAGTTGTAGAATGCATTGACTTTACATGGAAAGACAGAATTGTTGCCACCGGTTGGGGGAAAGAATTAAAATATTCGAGCGAAGAACAAGCTTCAAGAAAAGCTGGCCCAGTAGCCGACATATGTGGGATGATATCATTTGAAGAACTCCTCGGAGAGATAAACAGGGTGGCAGAACAACCTGAGATTGATGAGGAAATGGGATTCATGTTCTTTCCTTCTTCAGTAAATCACATGACCAGACCAGGGACATATTACCAAGTTCCAAGCTCACAACCAACAAATGATAAGGGGAAGGGCATTGAAAACCTTCCTATGCCAGAGATGACCGTCGAGGAGAGAAAGATCCTTAACCAACTGAAGAAAACCCAAGCTAACATCACTCTATGGGGGCTTTTCATGTCTTCCCAGCTGCACAGAAATGCTTTAATTAAAATACTCACTGGACCCATAGTTCCTCCCTCTACCTCACCAGAAGAAGCGGTAAATCTGGTCAGATCCTTGACCTCTACCCGAATGGTATCATTTTTTGAAGAACAAATCCCCAGAATTGATCTGAATCACAATCATGCACTCAACATCTCCGTTGAAGTTATGGTAAAGGTCGTGTCACTCTCCTTTGTCGATAACGGATCCGCCTTGAACGTTTTCCCTCTGAGAACCTTCAAGTGTTTAGGCCTGAAAGAAAGCGACCTAGCTTCAACCTCCTTCGTTGTACGTACCTACGATAATACCCGCCGAGAGGTGATGGGCTCCATAAAACTTGTAATAGGGGTTGGCCCTATAAACCCTGTCGTTGAATTCCAAGTCATAGACATCCCAGCTTGTTTCAACCTGTTACTCGGACGCCCCTCGCTCCACGGTATCAAGGGTGTGTCTTCCTCACTCCATCAGAAATTGAAGTTTTTCACCGACGGGCGAGTCATCACCATTTTGGGCGACGACGGAAATGTCGAGGGTGCAAGAACCAGCAGTTCAATTCTTGAGATACAGCACGGATCAAATGATATGCTCCTATCAGGATTTCGAGTTGAGCCACTCCTACTCCCGACAGGGGACGGTTTCAAAGAAAGGGTTTGTCCATAATATGACCCTCATGGAAATGCTAATGTGATTCAGATGTTCATAAGCATGCACTTCATGCCTGGACTGAGGCTAGGACAAAGGCAGCAAGGGATACTTGAGCTCATCGAACTGAAGAAAGCTTTCCCTCCTTGAGGCTTGGGGTATCAACCATCAGAATGAGAGCTCAAAATGATCCGCCAATCTCGACCAAAGAGAAGATTAGACTGTATCCAAACTATCTCAGGAGACTCCTTGAATGGACGATTCATCAAAGAAGGCGAAGACTTCCCCTTTTGCGGTTTTCCAGAACCATGGTATAACCACACAGACAAGAAGATGAAGCCTCGAATGGAGATATTTTTCCAAGATGGCTACCCATGGGCCAAAAGTTTCCCACACCGCGTGCAACTGCTCATCAAAGATACTGAAGAGACTGAGGAAAGTGATTTAGAAGATTCCTTCAACTTACAAATACTGGGGCTGGCACTCTTCATAGTTCGTCCAGGCACTACATCAATGGACCCATCCCGTCTGATTAAAGATGTTGATACTCCTCTCCTCAACTGGAATGCTGCACCAGTTCTACCTCTTGAAATCTCCCCTAACCCCAATGTTTACCCTATTTCTTTTTCTGTTGTCTATCCTTGCTCAAATGTAATCGAGACCTCTTTTGATGAGGTTCTCAATGTTGTTTTTCCTATCAATGAAATAAACGAAGATTTTGAGTATCTTTCTGTGCCTTACATTAACTTCTTGGATTCTAATCAAGCTTTTGATGATGATGATTTTATAAATGAACAATTCTTAACTGATCTAAATAAGGTTAATAATAAACAACATAATCGCGTTCAAGTTAATGAAGAAGAGACTGTTATTATTAATCTCGGTTCTAGTAGCCAACTGCGCGAGATTAGGATAGGGGCCACCCTTGACGAGCATGAGCGTGCACAACTCGAAGAATTGCTGAAGGAGTTCGTGGATGTCTTTGCATGGTCCTATAATGATATGCCCGGCATTGATCCTGAAATAGCTCAGCACAAGATCCCCACTCTCCAAGATTACAAGCCGGTTAAATAAAAACTGAGAAAACTCCGCACCGAATGGTCGCTCAAGGTCAAAGAAGAGGTGGTCAAACAGTTAAACGTGGGTTTCATTCGAGTGATCGAATATCCCACATGGCTAGCCAATATTGTACCTGTGCCGAAATCAGGAGGGAAGGTTCATATGTGTGTAGATTACCGAGATTTAAACAAAGCTTCTCCAAAGGATGATAATCCGCTACCCAATATCGACATGATCGTGGATAACACAGCCAGTCATGCTCTCAAGCCATTCGTCAATGGGTTTGACGAATACAACCAAATCAAGATGCACCCCGACCACTAAGAAAAAACCGCATTCATCACCCCATGGGGAACCTTTTTCTACACCGTTATGCCATTCGGTCTCAAGAATGATGGGGATACCTACCAAAGGGCTGCCACAACCGTCCTGCATGACCTGATTCACAAAGAGGTCGAGGTTTATGTGGATGATATGATTATCAAGTTCAAAACTAGAGAAGGTCATGTTCCCGCACTTCGAAAGTTCTTTGAACGACTGCAACGGTATCAGATGCAACTTAATACATAGAAGTGTGTCTTCAGCGTTACAAAGGGAAAACTCTTAGGATTCATGGTCAGCGAAAAGGGGATAGGAGCAAATCCTGCCAAGCTGAAGGCCATACTTGATATGACACCACCCCGAACAGAGAAAGAAGTCTGAGGTTTTCTTGGGAAATTATAATGTATCAGCCGGTTCATCATCCATCTAACCTCCATCTGTGAACCAATCTTCAAGCTCCTTCGAAAGGATTTAGCCAAGGTTTGGAATGAGGCCTACCAAGAAGCTTTAAACCGAATCAAACAATACTTGACACAACCTCCAGTGCTCATGCCACCACATTCGGGTCTCCCTTTGCTCCTATACCTAACCATAACTGACACTGCAGCTGGGGCTTTGTTAGCCCAACACCTTGAAGACTCCCACAAAGAAAGAGCCATCTATTACGCCAGTCACAAATTGGGCGGGTATGAGGTCAACTACACTGCTTTAGAAAAGGCATGTGTCGCACTTGTCTGGGTCACCCAAAAGTTGCGACACTATATGCTCGCCTTCCCCATCAAACTTGTATCCCGAATGGATCCCATCAAATACCTTCTTGAGAGACCCTCCTTATCCAGTCGAATGGCCCGATGGTTGATGCTCCTAACGAGTTCGATATTGTGTATGTCACACAGAAAGATGTTAAAGGAAGAGCCATATCTGACTACCTCATCGATTACCCTGTAGAAGAAGTAGATGCTCAGATCTCCGAATTCCCAGATGAAAATATCCTCTGCACCACTCAAGACCGCCTTCGATGGAAAATGTTCTTTGACGGCGCTGCCAACAAAAAGGTATATGGCATTAGGATACTCCTGATCGCCCCAGATGACTCCCACACTCCCATCACCATTAAATTAAATTTCCCTTGCACCAATAACATGACAAAATACGAGGCATGCACAGTGGGCCTCAAGGTTGCTCTCAAGAAAGGTATTCAATACCTTGATGTCTACGAGGATTCTGCCCTTATCATCGGTCAAGTGCTCAGAAAGGGGAAAGTCAAGGACGAAAAGCTCCAACCCTTTCATGCCCAATTAGAAGAGTTAGCCTCCTAATTCCGAGATATCACCTTCCATTACCTACCCCGAGCAAACAATAACTTAGCCGATGCTCTCGCTACCTTGGCCTCTACGGTCGACATGCCCGAGGGAATAACAATGACCCCCTTCCTAGTTCAAAAGCAAGATAAATCGACCCATTGCTACCATATTGAGCTTGTCTCCACCGAGGATCCCGAACTAGTCGATTATTAGTACTATGATATCCGGTGCCTCCTCAAACATGGTAGGTATCCCAAGGGTTCAAACAAGAAAGATCGAATAACCCTCCAAAGACTGGCCGCCTAGTACATTATTTGTCATAAAGCCCTACTCAGAAGGAACTTCGATGGAACTCATCTACACTGTATTGCTGGGGCTGAGATTGAGAAAATAATGCAGAAAGTCCACAGTGGGGAATGCGGACCCCACATGAATGGTCACATGCTCGCTAAGAAGATCATCCGACAGGGCTACTACTGGACCACCATGTTCCAGGATTGCACCGCTTATGTCCGAAGATGCCTCAAATGCCAACAATTCTCCAACCTTCAACACTTTCCTCCATGAGAATTATACAACATGACCTCTCCCTGGCCGTTCTCCACCTGGGGTGTCGACACCATAGGGAAGGTTACACCAAAGGCTTCAAACGGATATGAGTTCATACTGGTTGCCATCAATTACTTCACCAAATGGGTCGAGGCTGAGTCATACGCAGTATTGAATGCCAAGAAAGTGGCTAAATTCCTCAAGAAAAATATCATCTGCCGATATTGGGTCCCGCACGAGATGGTATCAGATAACGGGATGCATTTTAAAGTAGAAGTCACAGAAGTAGTCAACGAGTATGGGATTCAGAGACATAAATCTTCTCCCTACCGACCTCAGACCAATGGTGCAGTTGAAGCCTCCAACAAGAACCTCAAATCCATCATCAATAAGATGACCGAAAGTTATAGGGATTAGGACGATCGGATCCCGTACGCCCTCTGGGGCTATCGAACCTTGATCCAAACCTCTATTGGGCCTACCCCTTACTCTCTAGTCTACGCCATGGAAGCAGTCCTACCTGTGTAGATGGAAATACCCTCACTATGCGTCATGCTCAAAAGCAAGGTTAGTGAAGAAGACTGGTGCCAAAGTCATCTTAATGAGCTAGCCCTCCTAGATGAAAGAAGGCTAAAAGCACTGTACCACATACAAGGGTACCATCACCAAATAGCGCGATCATTCAACAAGAGAGTCAAGGACCGCGGTGTCCGGGAGGGGGATTTATCCCTCAAAGAGATAATAGAACCCATCTGGGACCCTAGAGGGAAATTCAAGCCCAATTGGAGTGTCCCCTACATTGTGAAGAAAATCTTATCCGGCGGTGCCGCCATGCTCACTGACCTGAATGGGGAAGAGATGGCTCGTCCAGTCAATCTGGACCGTCTCAAGAAATTCTATCCCTAAGTTCTAAATCTTGGCATGCTACGACTCTTCTCATCCCCCTTCTGTTCTAAAAAAACTCTTCATTTTCCTCTACCCAGAACTATGTGGGTCTGATCCTCTGCAAAAAACTATTTTAAAAATATTTTCAAAAACCCCAGAGGTACGTAGGCAGCTCATGCACCTCACATGAATGCGGCCCTTTCTTTTTCACAAAATACTATTCTTTTTCTTACCTCCGAGAACGGCGATTCATTCTAAAAATACTTGAACAAAAGGATTATGTATGCCTTAGCGATCAGTATAGATAATTCAAAATTACAAAATTCATCGAGAGGCACAGCTAGATGATCAGAAACTTGTTTATTTCATTAATAAGAAAATTCAGCACGAATTACATAAGAAAAAGGAACGGATAACTCCCTTCCCCATTACCATAAAATCCAAATAAAATCCCCACATCTGTTACACAAATAAACTCCCCAAGAGTCCTACCCACAGCCACCAGAGGATCCTGCACCCTCATCATCTACATCCTGAGGTCCCCAAGTTTCCCCTACCTGAATAGAATGCCATAAACACTCCATGGACCGATGAGCCTTAACCATCTTCGAAAAGACCACAACACCCCCTTCCATGCTGTTAGATAAAACAAACCATCTTTGTCCAGTCTCCACTGCCAACATCTTGCTAACTACTTTCCTCCACAACCACTTCATATAATCTTTAGGGACATGCCAAACCTCCCCGACAGACTGAGAGGGACGGGTCGACGGACGCCGATTTTCCCACAGAGATCCAAGCAACAGACGCAAGCGCTCAGTCAAATCTTCTACCGAAAAGAATTTGAGGTCCGAGGGAGCACGACCTGCGCCCAGCCAAATTGGTGCAAAAGCCGCTAAGGGAAATAAAAAGAGTTCTGTCTGAGACCAACCAACCGCACATATGAATAATCTCCTAGCTCCAGAACGGGCTGCAACTTCTCCCACCAAAGCACTGACCAATACAGCCCACGAGCCCCATGCTCCCAGTTCTCAACATATAGGCCAACATTAATGAAGTAGCGTGAAAAGAAGTTGGGTACCGCCAACAAGGGATACTCTGGAGGAGTCGCCAAGCGGAATCTTTCAGATGACCACATGAACAACATCACAGGGCTACCCCTCAAAAAGTCAGAACGGCCTTCTCTCCAGGCATCCAGGCCATTCAGGGTCTCCGCCAATATCATCGCCACAGGATTACGACGATATGACATCCATGAAGTAATGGCTACAAGTTACGGGTCCACCTTCAGTTCTCCAGTCACCAGTAATAATTTTGAAACCAGACCCAGAACAACGGCTCGAGCATAGCCAGCATCACCTACTTCTCATAAATGCACGGACTACAGCATCGCTGGGAGGGAGATCATTCCTCCAGCAACTAATGATCTGGCCACCGAAGGTGAAATACGAAGAAGTTCAGCCAACAAATCCATAGGAGAGCGGGAAAATTCGGGCAAAGCCGCGGCAACACTTGGATTTACACCCAGCATGGTAGAAAATTCCTCGTAGGTAGGACAAACTTCTTCCAACCCAAAGCGAAACACATGGTCTTCGGGGTGCCAGAATTGCACCACCGCCATCAGCACGTTCCACTCAAGAGGCCGATTGCACCACAAGGAGACTCGACGCATGTTGAAAGCATCATAGTCGACATTATAAGAGCATATAGCTTCCAAGGCTTCGAGGTAGTGGGAAAATTCGGTGCTACCAGGGAGAGCCATCTTGCAAGGCTAAGAATAAGTGGGCAAGTAGATAAGAATGCAAAGGTGTGATGAAAACACTCCACCCCTCCCCCTTTTTATACATGAAAACTCTCACAAAGGACATAATCCCTACAGAAATCGAAAAGAATTCTACCCCACAAGGTACCAAAGGCTGAAGAAGGTACCATTCAAAGCTTTCAATTGATGGGACTAGACTGAACTGCCGATAGGCAGGTCAGGGTGCTTGCCGATCGGCAATAACCCATTTTTGGAAATTTCCCTTTTTTCCTCTTTTGTCAAATCAGAAAACTCAATAAAAATAAATTGATATTCTCAACAGAATTTCAAGAATACCTTTTTCTCCTTATATATTTTCTCCTTTTAAATTAAAAACTTTCCTTCAAAAAAATATTCCAAAAAATATTCCTTTTTACGGTCTCAGCGGCAAAGTAAAAAGCGCATGCATTCATTCATCATTAATAAGGATAATAAAAAAACTCCATTGCAATGCATATATTTGTGTTCTGTGTTACATCAATTTTGCAGGAAAATGAAAAGAAAAGGCAAAAATAACGGGACTCAGCCTAAACCCACATTCTCTCTCACTAAGAGCTTCCACCCCTGCGACGTGCTATCTTCCCCTACGACGAGATGATGCACCACCACTACCCGAGCCAGAATCCTCCCCAGATGAGGGAGACGGCACGAAGCAAGAATGAATGAGAATCACGTCCCGAATATGGGCAGTCGTCGAAGATATCCAGTCTCTGATGTCCCTTAGCCAAGTGGTCGACACCCGAACTTGCTACAAGAAAAGGCGAAATCAGTATCAAAAGCAGGATGACCAAAACAGAAAAGAAAGAAAGAAAGGAACAGAAAGGTATACCGCAGGTCGAAGGACCTCCTCTGTTAAACCCAACTCCTCTGGATCCATCGCATGGGGACAGTGCAACATAGGAACCATCCCTCCATCAGCCCGCCGAATGTTGTATGAAGGGGTATGCAGCCGCACAAAAGGCACCTCCGAGGTCATCGTAGCCACAGATGTCGACGGACCAGCGCCGCTGTGGGAAGATCCTGTCACCCAACTCGAACCCATAGGAAGGAAAGGCAACGCATCATATATGCTAGGCGCCATCAACCAGCTCATCACAAAATCCATATAGTTATACGGTGCAGGCGTATCGATGTACAGCAAGTAGGACTCGCCAATCATCGCCGCGATCCTCTCATCCTCCAACATCAATCGCTCCTGCCTCATAAATGTAGGAGGCTGCGCGGGTGGCACCACCACCTCGTCCTCAGCAATCTAACGAACCACCCTCTCCCCAAGGTACCAGGAATGGCCAAAATCATGCGCCAGCAAATGCCTCATCCGCGCGTTCACCCTGGTCACCCCCACATCCTGAATGGCTGTCCCCCATGGATAAAAGGTCACCTGAAATTCTCTAAGAGAGCATAAATCAATACAAGATCAGAAGGTGCAAAAAACTAAGACAGAAATGGAAAGAGTCTTACCCTACCACTGGTCAGGTCATTCAAGACCATACGCACTGCCTCTAGGGAGAGAGATCCCTTCGACTGTTGATTGGCCTTACGCCATCGATACAATCGACAAAAGTCCCCAACGATGTCGTCCTTCAAAGCAATCAGCGGGGTGTTGCACCCAATCACCTCAAACCACGTCTGAATTCACAAGAAAAAAAGAGACGCATAAGGAAAATGCGAATGCATGAAAAGAAATGCATAAACTGAAGAATACCGTAAGAAGGTACGTGGCCCCAGTAAAAGTCTGCCGAAAGCACCAGCTGAATGCATCCAGAGAAGAGTAAAGGGTCGCCAAAGTCAGACTCCCCCAATCATAGAAGGGGATGTTCGAAAACATCATTAAGTACGGCAGAAACCATAAATAGATGACGTCATCGCTCGATGCCACCATAAAACCTCCCAACACCAGAAGAATGAATAACCGTGCCATCTGCCTCACTTAAAGCCCATCCTCCACATCAATCACCCTACTCAGCAGAACATCCTTCAACAGGGACAGCCGAATAGAATCTCCAGAAACTATCCTCCCCACATCACCAAGTGTCGCACGCACTGCCTCTGGTCTCACCCGTAAAGAGCGATCCGCCACTATCTTCTCTCCATCACAATCCAGCCCCAGCAGCTGCTGCACGTCTATGGGAGTCATAGACATCTCCCCAAAGCCGAAATGAAAGGTGTGGGTAGTGTTCCACCACCTCTCTCCCAAACGCACAAGACCGATGTCGAATGAGGCGTCTCATCCAGCGTCGATGCCAATCGCCCAAAACCCACTGATGATACCACCCAACACACCACAAGTGGGAGATGCTCCTAGACATCCCTAAGCCCCATTGTCCCACGGGCACGCATGTTATTCAAAGAAATATCAGACTGGAACAAAGAAGTGTCTCATCAAAAGTCAAGAGAGAAAGAAAAGAGAAAGGAATACCAAAGGTCAGGTTACTTAAATAACCACCGGGAATCACTCTCGAAGAGCGATGATGCGATGGATCCCGCAGCAAAGTCTGCTCATCTGTGACAGGCTCAAATGCATCAAAGGAGTTCTCACTCCCCAAAGCAAGGGGCACCCTGTCCCTCCAATCCACATTTTCCCAGTCATCAACGGTTAACCACTCCCGGTGGACTGCAGTGCTCACAAAGGTGGCCATTTTTTAAAGTTCAAAACGCTAGAACGATTTGCAGAAGAATCGCAGAGAGAGAGAAAGCAAAAGAAGCTGTGAAAAAATGAGGGGACTCTCCCCCTTTTTATAGGATGTCAAGCGCTATGCCGATCGGCACCTCCCCCTACCATACCGATCGGCACAGACTCCTCACCCTCCCGAGGTAGCCCAAAAGTCCGTGCCACTGCCGAATGGCACCCTTCATACTATGCCAACCGGCACCCCCCTTAAATTTTGTACAGAAATTCCCAAAAAATACCATAAAGCCTCGAAAAACCCCCGAAAAATTCCTAAAAATCCCAGGATGGATTTTGAACCTTTTTACCAAGAAAATTTCGCATTCCCTCAAGCGGAACCCCTCTTCCCCAGCGGAATCCTCAAAAACCAAGTGAAAACTCCTCCTGATAAAGCTCTGGAGGATCCCTAAGGATCACCTGATCACTTCCCCAGCGGAATTCTCCTACAGCACCCAAAATAGGTTGTTCCCCCTGCGAGGTATCCTAAAAGCTTCCCCAGCTATCAGCTCCCCAACTCAGATCAAAATCATCAATCTCTTTCTCCCGCAGAATCAAAATCCAATCTTTATCCACTCTTGGGTCAGAATTGCCCCCGGTCTTGGATCGTCACCTGGATTAGGCCAGAATTGACCTCGATCCTCGATCATCCCCACTCTTGGCTCAGAATTAGCCCCGGTCTTGGATCGTCACCTGAGTTAGGTCAGAATTGACCTCGGTCCTCGGTCATCACCACTCTTGGGTCAGAATTGGCCCCGATCTTGGATCGTCACCTAAGTTAGGTCAGAATTGACCTCGATCCTCAATCGTTATCACTCTTGGGTCAGAATTGGCCCCGGTATTGGATCATCACTTGAGTTAGGTCTGAATTGACCTCGGTCCTCGATCGTCACCACTCTTGGGTCAGAATTGGCCCCGGTCTTGGATCATCACCTGAGTTAGGTCAGAATTGACCTCGGTCCTTGATCGTCACCACTCTTGGGTCAGAATTGGCCTCGATCTTGGATTGTCACCTGAGTTTGGTCAAAATTGACCTTAGTCCTCAGTCGTCACCACTCTAGGGTCAGAATTCACCCTGGTCTTGGATCGTCACTTGAGTTAGGACAGAATTGACCTCGGTTCTCGGTCATCACCACTCTTAGGTCAGAATTGGCCTCAGTCTTAGATCATCACCTAAGTTAGGTCAGAATTGACCTCGATCCTCGGTCGTCACCACTCTTGGGTCAGAATTGGCCCCTATCTTGGATCATCGCCTAAGTTAGGTCAGAATTGACCTCGGTCCTCGGTCGTCACCACTCTTGGGTCAGAATTGACCCTGGTCTTGGATTGTCACCTGAGTTAGGTCAGAATTGACCTCGATCCTCGGTTGTCACCACTCTTGGGTCAGAATTGGCCCCGATCTTTGATTGTCACCTGAGTTAGGTCAGAATTAACCTCGGTCCTCGGTCGTCGCCACTCTTGGGTCAGAATTGGCCCCAGTCTTGGATCGTCACCTGAGTTAGGTCAGAATTGACTTCGGTCCTCGGTTGTCACTACTCTTGGGTCAGAATTGGCCTCGATCTTGGATCATCACCTGAGTTGGATCAGAATTGACCTCGGTCCTCGATCATCACCACTCTTGGGTCAGAATTGGCCCCAGTCTTGGATCGTCACCTGAGTTAGGTCAGAATTGACCTCGGTCCCCGGTCATCACCACTCTTGGGTCAGAATTGGTCCCGTTCTTGGATTGTCACCTGAGTTAGGTCAGAATACACCTTGGTCCTCGATCGTCACCACTCTTGGGTCAAAATTGGCCCCGATCTTGGATCGGTACCTGAGTTAGGTCAGAATTGACCTCGGTCCTCGGTCGTCACCACTCTTGGGTCAGAATTATCCCCGATCTTGGATCGTCACTTGAGTTAGGTCATAATTGACCTCGGTCCTCAGTCATCACCACTCTTGGGTCAGAATTGGCCTCGGTCTTGGATCGTCACCTGAGTTAGGTTAGAATTTACCTCGGTCCTCGATCGTCACCACTCTTTAGGTTAGAATTAACCTTGATTATTAGATATTTACCCTAAGCCCACAGATTCGGCTTTAACACACAGAATTGATCATCCCCATCACTCTCCTTAGGTCCTCAGAATCGACCTCAACCCTCTGAATCGGTCATACTCCCTCAAAAGCATCATGTGGTGTCTATTCGACTATCATCATTTGTTCTAAACTCACCCATCGAGGGTCTTTGTAGACACCCCATTCTATTACCCCTAACTCTCCTTAGGTCCCTAGTACATCCCTTCATCACTGTAAACCCAGGTCACATCCCGAGTACTGACCTGGAAGCCATCGGGAACTCTCCGGCTCAGTTTGACCCAAAAGTCAAACTCTTCATCTCTATTAAGACTCAATGAATCTTCGAAGGGCACTGAATACCCTTTCCAACGGTCCACCTCGTGCGCGATTCTGACTTACCATGCGGACGAACGATCCGTTTGCGTCTAAAACCTGACTCAGAGGCCACCGGGCGCTCCCGGGATCTGTTTGACCTATGTCAACTTGACCATGAATCTTCGAAGGGAACTAAATACCCTTTCCAATGGTCCATCCCGTGCATGATTCTGACTTTCCATGCGAACGAACGATCGTTTGACTCCGAGAGGTCATCGAATGCTTCTCGAGCCCGGTTGACCAAAGTCAGCTCACCAAATCGGGTCAAACTCTTTGGAATGTCGAAGTACATCTCCTAACCTTTCCAACGGTCTGCCTCGTGTGCGATTCAGACTTATAATGCGGATGAACGATCCATTTGCGTCCAAATGATTCCCCATCCAATGGACCGACAAATGCTTCCGAGCCATATTTGACCCGAAGTCAACTCCCGAACCTGGAAGCGATCCAAAGTACTTTTAAAGGTCTCTAAATTACCTTTCCAATGGTATGCCCCATGTGCGATTATGACCAATGTTTTGCCCTCGACGGTCGATTTTCTGAAAAAGCCTGAAGTGCACTGCCAAATGGCAGGTTCCAGACCCTGCCTATCAGCACCTGCCGATAGGCAGGAACAGGTATATGCCGATCGGCACTTACCTGGGCCTATAAAATGAGGCATTCACCTCATTTTCAAGGAGAGCCCAGATCTGATAAAAATCTCTCTGAACGAATCCCAGAAACCTCTCTCGAAGGCAGTGTTATTTCAACATCCAAATCCCTTTTTTACTTCCACTTTTCATCAAACTTGGTGAATTAGCCACCCTCCATCATCATCTAAGTTCAATGGCTGCTCTCCAACATTCAAGATCAAGCTCAAGATCTTCAAGAAGGTCCAAATTTCTCAAACTCTCTCTTAAATTATCTTAAATTCCCAATAACTTGTTTTCTTATTTAGCATTTTTATTATCTCATCTCACACATCCTAATATACTTTTTATTTAGTATTATTATACATCTTTTATTTTCATAAAACCCAAAAAACAATAAAAAGAGGGTTTTCTCATAAATTCTAAGTAGGGATTCTCACACATATTCCGCACTTTTCCCACAACCAAAACACTTTTTCTACACACACACACACTTACAAATAAGAGATTTCCCATTTGGATTTATGGGATAAACCCCACCCCTCGTTTTGTATGCGAACTACGTGGACTTTGATGCCTTTATAGGCTATGTAGGCATCTCGGGGTAAAACCCGAGACTCGAGTCCTTTTTCTCTCATCTTCTTATTTGCTCTAAACCTAATCTTCCTATATTCTATATACTTGCCCTTAATAACGCATTACTCCATATGCGTTATCGTTCCATTATAACGGTCAACGTAGGGGTAATCGCGTAAATCTTAGTTTTTCTAATATTATTTTTATATCTTCCTACGGGCGACTCGCTTTATCTTTGCCATTATACAAGTCGAGGATTCCTACCTCTATTATATATATACCCATGCACACATATCACGGGGGGAAATATAAAGGAAAATAGCAAATATCCATGAGAGACCAAAAGGGCGGAATGGGTGCCTAGCACCTTCCCATTTCGTAACTAAGCCTCTGAACCCTTCTCGAATCATTTGGTTTCGCACGCACCAGTATGTCTTTGGATGCCATCCTTCGGGGTGGCTTTCCCTTTTTCTTTTGTCTGTTTTGAGTAAAATAGACTGGCGACTCTGAATCTCTCTAAATTTTTACACCACATCTCAAACGATGCAGCCGAAGCGCTCCCAAGAGGGACGCGCGGGACCCGAAGGATCCTTTCCTCCACGCGCCCGCCCGCACGGCGAGGATTGGGGATGGCCACAACTACCTTGGAAAAGGCTTGTGATGGATCACTCGTAAACTCCGCCATTACATAATGCCCTTCAGCAAATGACTCATCTTCAGGATGGATCACCTAAAGTACCCATTGGAGAAATCCGTTCTCTCTAGACGGATGGCTAAATGGCTATATTGTCTTAATCAAAAATCACATACGTAATTTATAATTCCACCAAGTGACGATCCATCTCAGACCTTCTCATGGGACGGCCCTTATCGGATGAGTACGGAGAAAATGAGGAAGAATTACGGGAAGAGGACCTCTTCGCCTTAGATGATAAATAAAAACGGAAAGTCTAATTTGATGGGGACACCAACAAAAGGTATTTTGGCATTGGAAAGCTTTTGATATCCCACGATTCACGTCAACTCCCCACGATTATCAAAATCACTTACGAGTGCACCACTAACATGGTCAAGTATTATACTTGAATCACATGACTCAAAATTACCTTGGAAATGGTAATTAGTGAACTGAAAGCCCACAAAGACTCAAGCCCGGTCATGAGTTAAATACCAGGCAAATAGAGGATCTGAGATGATAAATTGTAACCCTACCATGCCTACCTAGAAAATATGTCTCTATGATTCGAGCGTCTTGATTTCACCTTTCTCCCCAGGGTTAAAAATAATTTTGTAGATGCACTTGCCACCCTAGCCTAATTGATAGACATGCTAGAATGAACCACGAAGATCACATTCACCTTAATTAGCTGTATCATCCCTTCGAACTTCTTTAAGATCAACGCTAACTAGGAAATGAAATTATGACCCACAGTATGGTACTACCACATATAGAAATTATTATACAAGAACCATTACCCATTGAAATCCTCCTCGACCCAACAATTCACCCCAAGACGATTGGTAGCCTAGTTCATTATTTGTGGGGGTGACTTTACAAAAGAGTGTCTAACATAGTACAATTAAGGTGTGTCATAATAGGAAAAAGCCCTTGAGATCATGGACAAACACCATGGCATCAAATGTGACCCACAGATGAGCGAACATACCCTCTCTAGAAAATACTCACACAATCATACTACTAGACTACCATGCAAAGGGACTGCAGAGAGTATGTTAAGAATTGCCTCAAGTGTCAACTCTATACCCCACAAATACATCTACCTCCGTGAGATCTCTACTGAATGACCTCACCATGGAATTTCTCCTCCTGGGGGATAGATATCATGGGGAAAGTGAGTCTTATAGTGTCTAGAGGGCACGAAATCATCTTAGTAACCATTAGCTACTTCACCAAATGTGTAAAAGTTTAATCCTAATTGATTTTTAATGCCAAGAAAGTGGCCAAGTTCATATGCCAAAACATCATCGGTCACTTCAGTGTAACCCATGAATTGGTACTAGACAACGGTTCTCACTTTGAGATAGAGGCCTACAGCCTATTACATGAGTACAAGATCACTCGAAATAAGTCTTCCTTGTATATAATAAACCAATGGATCAGTCGAAGCTACTAACAAAAACATCAAAAATATTATTAGCAAGATGACAGATACCTACAGCGACTGGTTAGACAAACTCCCGTATGCCCTTTAAGGTTACCACAGTATAGAGAGAAACTCAATAGGGGTCATCCACTACTCTTTGATTTATGGCATAGAGATAGTCCTGCCCATAGAACTCGAGATACTCTCATTAACGGTTATGCTCAAAGGTCAAGTGGCCAAAGCCGACTGGGTCCAAGACCGATATGATAAATTATCTCCCCTCGATGAATGGAGGGGATACTAAAGACTGCTTATGACTATCAGGGATACAAACAATAAATCCCTCGGTAATTCAATAAAGGGTCAGAATGCGAAACATACATGAAGAAGACCTAGTCCTAAAAAAGAATCATAAAACTGTAGGGAATCCTATAGGCAAATTTTCACCCAACAGGGGAGGACCTTCTCCCGTCATCAAAGTAAAATTTAGCGGGGTGTCTACCTTAGCTAGTCTCAATCGAGACATGTTTTCCCAACCTTTCAATCTCGAAAAATTAAAGAAACCCTTTCCTTCAGTCTGCCTATGGAAAAAGGGAATAAATTGATTTAAAACAAAATTAATCAATCATAACTGGAAGGTAAAACCACATAAACCCAAACACATTCCTAACCCAATTGGATGAATTTTTAACAAAAGGATTTATCCGTTTAAGTACATCCCCTTGGGTAGCTCCAGTGTTATTCATCAAAAAGAAAGATGAAACATTTTTTTTGTGCATTGACTACCGTAAATTAAATCAAGTCACAATTAATAAATAAGTACCCATTACCTAGAATGGGTGATTTGCTTGACCGGTTACGAGGAGTGAAGGTATTTTTAAAAATAGATTTAAGGTTAGGATATCATCAATAATGAGTGAGAAAAGAAGACGTACCAAAGACTGTATTTACAACTCGATACGGACATTTTTGAATTTTTGATTATGCCTTTTGGACTAACAAATGCACCTACAACTTTTATGGATTTAATGCATCGAGTATTCTGACCTTTTTTAGATCAATTCATTATCATATTTATAGATGATATTTTAGTATACTCCAAAACCAAGGATGATCACGAGCAACATTTATAAATCGTACTTGAGACTTTCTGACCACGGCACCTCTATGCAAAAAAAAGTAAATGTGATTTTCTATTGAGGGAAGTAAAGTTCCTAGGATATGTGACTGTAGAGTTAGGAACACAAGTTGATCCAGTAAAAACCATGGTAGTAGTTAAGTGGCCACAACCTTCTACTCTTACGTAAATTCGAAGTTTCTTAGGACTTACAAGTTATTATAGATGTTTTTTTGTAAGGATTCTCAAAAAATGCATTCCATTGTTGAATTTAACTCTCAAAGAAGCACAATTCGAGTGGATGAATGAATGAAAATAAGCTTCCTAGACCTTGAATGAAAAATTAATTACCGCCCATTCACTTGCCCTTTAGTGACGTTAGTTACGAAGTATAAATTGAGGCCTCTTTACAAATATTAGGTTGTGTACTCATGCAACTAGGAAAAGTAATAGAATATGGGTCTCATCAATTAAAGACTCGTGAACGTAACTATCCAGTCCATGATCTAGAATAAGCTACGACAGTTTTCGCATTAAAAATCTGGAGATGTTATTTGTATGAAGAAGAGTTTCAAATATTCTCATATCATAAAAGTCTTAAGTACATATTTACCCAAAAAGACTTAAATCTTCAACAATGACAATGGATAGAATTTTAAGAAGATTATAGATTTCAGTTATAATATAACCCCAAAAAATTCAATGTAGTCGAAAAGCAAGCGTAAGATTAATGGCACTGTTTTCATATGAAGTTATGCTTATAATGGAAGAATATAATCTATAGAGGCAAAATGAAGGTTTTCCCATTATACTCTGAAATATTATTGCATACCCAATCTTAAAAAAAGATCATAAAGCAACAACTCGCGGATAATTTCCTTAAAACCCGATAACAAAACGTAGAAAGTGAAGAGGGAAGGAAAGATTGGGCTTATAGCGATCTGAAAACATAATATTTGTGTTTTACAGATATTATAGAGATCGTTATACATATTTGAATATGTATCGTGATCTAAAAACATAATATTTGTGGTAAAGAATGAAGAATAAAGTCAATAAGTTTGTAGCAAAATTCCCTACCTGCTAACAAGTAAAAATGAAACATCAGTGCCCTGGAGGATTGTTACAACCCCTCCCTATTTCAGAGTGAAAATGGGATCATATTAAAATGAACTTTTTAGTGGACTACCCACGACATCTCAGGGTTATAACTCATTATGGATAATCGTGGATCATTTAACTAAATATGCATATTTTCTACAAGTTAGGACTACCGATTCCTTCCAACGACTCAGGGAGATCTACATTCAAGATATCAATAGACACCACGGAGTACTTGTAGGACGTTTTTGGCAAGCCTTGCAACATGATAAGAGCACCAAGCTACATTCAAGTACCATTTTTCATTTACAAGCAGATTGACATTTCGAGATGCTAATCCAAACACTCAGGGATATATTGAGAACATGTGCTTTAGATTTAGTCAAAAATTGGAGTGATCATTTGGCACTAATTAAATTCTCTTACAACAACAGTTACCAAGCTAGCATCGTTCCTTATGAAACATTTTGTGCGAGACCATGTCATTCCCCATTATGTTGGAATGAATCAGGATGAAATAGTATCTTTAGACCAGAAATAATAGAGGAGACAACCAAAAAGATATGACTAATTAAAGAAAGATTATAGAAAGCTCGAGACTATAAAAAAAAGTTACGCAAAAGGAATTTCAAGTGAAAGATTGGGTATTTCTAAAAATATCACTAAGTAAAGGAATCATACGATTCAGAAGGAAAGAGAAACTAGAACCATGATATATTGAACCCTTTGAAATCATAGAACAACTAGTACCAGTAGTGTGTCATTTTGAACAACCTGATGAATTATCAAAAATACATGGCGTGTTACACGTATGCAATTATGAAAATACATACCTAATCCTAAATATATCATCACATGGGAAAGAATATTTGTACAACCCAACCACCACTTTGAGATGAAACCCATCAGGTTATTAGACTCTCGGGAAAAGATTCTTTGCTTAAAAATCATTTCGTTAGTCAAGGTTCTTTGGTGAGACGAATAAACCACGTGAGAAAGGAAGGACGCAATGAAACAACGTTGTCTTGAAATCTTTGAAGGTAATTTCGAGGACGAAAGTTTTTTTTGTAGGAAGATTATAACAACCCGTACGTTTGGATAAACTATATTTTCTTTGTTTACACTCGTATTCGAAAATGTGACTACCTAACGATATAAACTTATAATTATCATATACCGATAAGCAACCTAATAGAACTCATAGATTTGTTAACTACTCAAAAATATACCAAAGAAAAATACAAATTACCTAGATTCCCTTAGGTTATAAAAATTCGAAAAATTACCCTAGAAAATTTCAAAAACTTGTTTTAAACCCATTAACAACCCGCAAACCAAAAACTTATTTACACACATAACCTATAACTTCTGAAATTACTTTAATTATAATTACCTACACCTACAAGTTTGTTTATCCCCTAAAACTTTCAAAAGTACGTGAAAAGGCTTAGCTTCTCATGCCTAAACTACCTGGGGACCAAAAACTTAAATAAAACCAAACTCATAATGCCTCCTGCTGAGTTGGGAGCCATATAAGAGGCCACCTAAGCTATATTACACATTGAAACACATGTAAAACCATTGGTACTAATCACCCTTAAACTAAAAATCCCATAAAAACCATAGAAATCCATCTCGTAAACTATAAATCACCTCTTCTCCTTCAACCCTATAAAATCCCCTATTTACCATTGAAAAATGCACCTTTTCACAACTCAAAAATAAGCTCAAAATTAGGAAATTCTGATATTCTAACATTTTATGTGTTTAACTTAGTTCTATTGATTTGGTTATATTCCTGCACCAACCTAAAATCATTTTTAGCCTTTACACGTAAAAGTTTACATTGGTTTAGCAATGACTTGGGTTGAACAGCAAAAAAAAGTTCTAACATTTTATGTTCCTAACCTTGAACCAATATAAAGGTGGGAAAATTCAAACTCCGGTTCTAATGATCCTAGGTGTAGTGGAAAATTTGTATATTATATAGCTTAACTACCTCACATCGCCATTTTAATTATACGACTTGAAATTTTTTAAAGATGAAATTATATCTGTAAACTATAAATTAAGGCCTCGAACCAAAACCATTCTATCATAATGTTACTGATGAGCATCACTATGAACATGTCGTGGCTCAAATTTAGGCATAAGACCACGAACCCTAAGTCAAAATTTTGAACTTTTTATAGCAACTGAGTATAACTATGTAGGCAACCTTAATCCATAAAACTTATATTTTTAGAATCCTCGTGAAAAATTAGAAAGTTTGGCTTTTAAATGAAGTAAAATGGTATTATGTACAGCTTGTAATCCTCGGTCAAAGATTTTAAACCCTGAAGTTAAGAGGCCGAAGTTAGGGGATGAAGTGGTATACATGCGCACGAGTGAGGTTAATGAGGGCGCATAGGAAGTTTGACTTTGCTCGTACGGGCGCGTGGCCAATCAAAAAAATCTAAAAGTTTTTTCAAAAATTTTATTTTAGGGGTCAAAATGGTATATGATATTACCTTGTTTAGTCAACCACAAACCATTTTCGTAGAAACCTTATAAATAAAATTTAAACATATAAAGATTATTTTGCACATAAACCCCTAAACTTTTTCAACTTAAGAGTTTAAACCCTAAATTTAATGAATAGGTTTCTGAGTGTATAAGTGATAAAAAAATATTTCATCCAATTCCAAATATGGCCATAAATCTAACTAATTAAAGCAAATAAAAAATTTTAATTTGAACCCTAAGGTTATTTTCATTACACAATAAACACCTTATATTACTTATTTGTACAAAAAAGGTGATACTTATTATATCTTTACTACAGACAACCCCGGTCCCCGGTCTTTATAAGACGAATCAATCTGAAAACCAAACCCCTTATCCAATTAGGTAACTTTTATTTTGGTATTATTTCACGAAATTACCTTGACTATGCTAACTGTTCATATCACTTTGTGATAACCCCAGAAATCTTGTTCTCATTTGTGTAGTTTGCAATACGTTAAACTTGATTCGATTTTAAAAACCTTTGTTATTTTTATTGATAATTTCAATTTAATCAAATTTCATTTAACCCTTTTATAGCATACGTTATAATCTGGGAATAAACTACCATTATATCCATGAAAGCGTTATTTGGCCTTTAGGACTCAGGGTATTGAGTGCCTGGTTTTTCTTACCATATGAATGCCACTCTTTGGAGTTTGGGCTCAACAATATTACCATGGATACTGTTACTTTGTCTCAAATTTTATATTTGACGATTATTATATGTATTTTTATTAACCCTAAGCCTTTATAACAGATAATTACGGGTTATCTTATTTTATAACTATCTGCAGCTTTACTCCTTTTGACTTGAAATTTCTATTTTTAGTTATATCATTGTTCTTCTTTATTTGCACTGCTTCATTCAGGTTATTCTTAGTTCAAGTTTCACTTATTTTTATCTTCAAATATGTTAAATTAACTCTGGTAATACTCCAAAGTTATTTTTATAAATTGTAATAGAATTAGAATCATCTACTTGGCAAAGTTTTTCTTATTCTTTTCCTTTCAAGATGAACCATGATCTTGAGGAAGGTGAAATACCCGCGACCCTGTGTACTTTTTAGCACCATCACAAATGTCCCTATCATTTATGTGCATTTTTCAAGTCGTTAACAAAGTAGGAAAAACACATGGATTATATATAGTATCACTTATCGACGGATGTAGTTATTAGTGTAATTTCCTATAATTTTAAACTTATGTATTGCAAAGATTTATGGTTGTAATAAATAAGGTGCTTAGGAACCACACTTTAAATAAAGTTCAGTTTAAGTAGTTGTTTGTTATGTATTATGTACAAATATAATATAATGTGGTTACCAATTATGCATGCAAAAATTTTGGGACGCGACAAAAAGATAGTTAGCGTAGAGACAAATGACCGGTGAGTCAATACCAATTTCTAAATAAATAAATAAAACACAAAAAGTCATTATTATACATATAAAAATTATAAAATAGGCTAAAAACTATGAGTTATTCAAAAATTCACACCATTTGAAAATAGAGTCGGGTCAAGCGCGGGCACTACCATCCTAAAAGCGGACCCGCATTAGCGAATATGGACGAAATGATCCTCACCATGAAGAACCATAGTGAATGCTGATGGAAACACAGGATAGGAGAAGAAGTCAATACACATTATCGATGGAGACAGCATGAAATGCCCTATGGATAGATATTTAACTTCTCCTACGCTCACCAGGATTGGTGGCATAGAAACGGAGGCCTACCCACCACCTATTAGGAGAGTTCTCGACAGAGATAAAATTAACTTAGCATTCGGCATTCCAAAACTAGTAGCGCTTCTAGTATCCATTTTATCAAATTATGTATTATAAAGACCAACTTTTTATTTGAGCGAAAGTCCAAGGGTCTATTGAAAACACGTATAGATCGAACTACAAAACAAATTACACATACTTGAAATCCTACAAGTATGATTTAGGATTTATCTCCGAGATCTCTTTGATTTTATCCCGTCTTATCACAAATAATATATGATGATAGTTGATCTAGAATGCAAGCCCAGTTTCACCTCACGATCTTCTATTGTATTCATGATATGAATAATCATGAGAAGAGTGTGGGATCTTCCTTCGTGACCACCTTCTCGTCTCTCTTTTTCTCTCAGCTTCCTCTCTTACTCACAAATCCATATTAGGGTTTATTGAGTGACATATAGTGATGGCTGGGTTGAGGAAAAATGATCCTTAGGTTCATATATATATATGCTACAGTAGGTACCTTAAGGAGAGATAAGGATGTGTCTCCTAAAGTGCCTGAGAAAACCTAATCCTTCTCGGATTCTAATCACAGTCCCTTAATTATAATTAATACCACTAAATAATTATAATTTCAACTCCACTCCTTAACTCAAAATTATATTTTAATCTCCTTATTATTAATTACTTAATTCTCCCCACATTAAGGTTACAAATAGACGTTAATAAAATAAATTGCTGATAATTTATTTGATTAACTTCTTCAAGTCCTTGAGCAGTCCAACTTAACTTACTTATAGTGTCGGATTCACATAATCCACCTGCAGGGTTTAACACACACAAACCTTATAAGCATCTCAAGGGGATATCACCGGTCTCTATCCAAGACGTGGATTACATTCATAAAAGACTTTCACCACACATTAATCACCATTATCCAATTTATCAAGATTATTGATCAAATACTGAATCTCACCCGATAAGTCAAAGCACTAAATAACTAGTGCATGCGTCCATCAATCATATTCGGATTAATATCCTTAAGTAAACCTAATAATCACGAGGTGTACATTGTCTTATAAAATCAGTATTTCAACAATGACCTCAAATTGGTCCCGTTGAATACACAAAAAGTGTACTAGCACAATAAGTTGAAAATATATCATTTCCCGTAATCAAGATAGGCCTACTAAAATATTGTGCTACAGTCCTACTGATGGTGGTCCAGTTCCATCTAGACTGTTAACGATAAAACTTATATTCCACAAGAATTGGTGATCTGATTCTCTGTGTAAGTCGTACTCTACACACCAGAACACCTACTGAGCAAAATAAAAGACATTGGCAATATATAAAATAAGTCAAACATTATGTCCATACATGATTCTCACTAAAATAGGAATAACTAATTTTATTATAACAATAAATCCATAACTAAAACTATTACATAAAGCTTGGTTTTAGTCTACTTCTCTAACACTCTTTAGCATCACAATGGAAAGAAACGTCATTGAAAACTATTAAGAAACTTTCTTTTAAAAGTTTAAACTGCTTCCTTAAATAGGCAAGACTCTGCGAGAGAATCAACTGCATGGTTTATGCCTCAACAACTACACGGTCAGAGCATTGATCATCCTAAGCCTTCATCCATAAGACAATTTCACGATCGTTCCCCTAAATTTCCATAAAACTCAGTCTCTCTCCCTAAATATCTATCCATATTCACCCCTCACCAAAAACATAAATATCATGAAGTGGGCAATCCCAATTTCAACCTAATTTTGATGAAGGACCTTAGTCCTTCACTCTCTTGATCCAGCAAAGGGTAAAAGCTTATAGTTCAAGTGTACGGCCCCTTTAATGATCCTTTAATATAGCATTAAGTGTTTGTAACCATCATTATACCTCACCGGCTGGAGATAGACCTCATATTTTATGGGGAAACCCTTATTATTCCTCTATAATTTCCAACCAAAGAGTTGAGGGGTGTTCAATGATCCTTAGCCTAAAAATAAATATCTTCCAACTCATCTTGTAAACTACTAAGAACCATGAAAGATATGACAAGGAAGAGACAACCTCGATCTCCCCTTCCATACCACATAAATACTTTGGTCCACTTATGTGTCTTTAATATGGCCTCAATAGCTCGTGATTATAACCTCGTACTTGGGAAAGTCCTTAAGAAAACAAGCAAAGCTTCTCAAACCAACCAAGTGGGTCGGTAGAAAGTACATACAATGTTCTACCAGCCTCAACTCACCATTTGAATTTTGTCCTAGAGAATTAAAGATTAAATTTCATCTAATTATATCAACAATTATCACCACTCACTTGTAACTAACACTCAACCCATCTACAACAGTGGTAGAGCTCAATCATGGCCACCAATGCCTCAACTATCACTTCCTAGGTACCCTCAGTATTTGGCTATGTAAAGAGTAATTGGGTAAGGTTAAAAGGATATATTTCAAATCATTATATAAAAGAAACAAGTGCTAAGAGTTATATTTAGCATTTTCAGAATGATATTAGACCACTTCTTACACTCATATTATACAATAGCAACGTATCTATGTGACTTAATCGATCTTCTATCGTGTGAGTAGGTGAGTAAGAATTACTTAGAGAAGAGAATTAGTTTTTTCCTAAGATATTTTTTACTCATTACAAAGACCTCAAACTTTGTACTACCTATGGACAACCCAATTTATAACCAGGGCTCGTACCTATCATTCATCGAACATTGAAAAAGTACAAAATGGGTGGAAATAAATATCATTAAATAAAGGGCCACATACCAATATGATAAACATATATGCCTATAAATAAATGGGGATAAAAAACTCCCTAAAATATCATGCCAAAATCAAAACTGTGTGAAATACCTTTATCAACTGCAGGTTTAAAGATCTATTAACAATCATTACAAGATTGTGCCATTAACTACACAGTTAATCATTGATCACAATTGTCCCCCCCCCCCCCCCCCCCGGAACCATCCGTACACATGTCATGCCCCAATCAATTATTCTTACACGTGTCATGTACCATCGACCGATCAGTTGATCAGACCATCAACCACATAGTTAATGGACTTGGCCCGTCAGCTATAAACACAACCCTCACCACCTTGATAAATGCATTCCAAAACCTAACATTGATTCGGTTTTCTAAATTTCATCAACACCGAGCATGTAAGAATCTTGAGTTATGTTCAAAATCCCGAGCGAAGTCTTGACTTTTCAAAAAGTCACTCCATCTAACAAACAGAGTCAAACTCTGTGCGCACCCAGCAAAAGTCATCTCTTCAAAAATAATATCTGCACAAATGGTGCATACATATAGCATTTAATCTCTTCCAAATCAATGTCTCCCTAGGTAACACTCCCAAGGGAAAATTTTGGCTCGTGATACAAGGGTAAAAAAACTCTGCTAAAAATTTAAGTCAATATCATAAATACAAAGTTGTGATATATAAATGTACATATCTGCCTAGATCACTTAGCCCGACCCTCGTTAGGGGACCAGATATGCACTTTATAGTGTTTATATTTGAAATCTGGTTTTTACCCAGCAACTATACCAGTTGATGTAGAAAGCATACACACGTATTGAACAAATGCTAATCAAAACTGGTATGACTAAGTACGACACAAAAGTATACTTCTAAAAACCATTCTCAAGAAAGTGTCCGTTAATCGAGTTACTCCAAAACTTTGCTAAAACCGAAGTCTAAATTCGAAATACTCTTCATCACTTTTATGGGAGAACATTTTCATCTCTTTGGCGACTCCCATGAATCTGGGTTTTCTCGAAACACTTATCAAACATCAGTCTTTGATTACGTTAACATATGAATATGCACTCCAACTCATAACAAAAATGTTATATAAGTAACAGTCTTTACAATTACCATAATGATGTATATTATATATTTGGTATCCTGTTGTCTACACCTATAAATATTCCTTGTTAGTTGGACCAATATTAGTTTTGATCTTAAGACCTCTTGGGAACGTAGGTACAATACCATTATGCAGTCTTAGGCCAAGCCTTATAATACATCTCTTTGAGTATTATCTATTAGGGATGTCTTCATCTCTAGTCCAAACCCACTTTCTCAGATGGAGCAATCCTCTTTATCATTTCTCCCCATCCTGAGGCCCTACGACATCTCTAGGATTTTAGCCATGTCGATAAGGGATATATAGATTTTGTCGGTTACTTATGGTCCACTTAAATCCTAAATACAACCCCCTCCTATTCATCCATGTACCCATAGGCAGCTATGGATGTCAACATTATATCATTTCATCTTTCACATTACTCCTATAAACTAACCTGAAGGTTCAACAACACCTACGAGTTAGTGATCGTCCGACTAATATATATATATCTTTGTTGACGACTTCGAGTCCGCTCCTACTTTGAACCCTGTTAGAGTTAGCTTCCTGTCTCACAGATAGCTTCTCCACCTCTCCAGTCAAGTCCTCACACTTGCACCCACATCACATTGGAACCATTCCATGTGTCTCACCACAACAATCGGACTATATAGGCTTTGATCTCGTGGATACACGAGTACTTGGGGTTAATACATATTCCTTCTCGAGAGCACAAGCCTCGATAATATGTCTCTCGATATGTTGTCTCTAAAGATATTCTTACATCTCTTCACCCTCGCTCACACCTCAAATGAGATATCGAACTATGTCAAGCCATGAGTTATCACGCATAACAACATAACACAAACATTAAAATGCATATACACATACACTAATGGCCTCCCATTACACAAATCAATTCTTCTTTCACCCATTCACAAGACAAGATTTCTCATACCCATATTTACTTACATGTTGATGGACACCCATTATCTGAACACATATCTGCACACAAGAACTCTTGTGTATCCACATTGGTTTAGTGACGTTCCTACACATCTCACTAACACTATTTTTATACCTAAGCATATATTTATTCTTTAAGGGATTCTCAAATTAAGGTCTCTCTGCGTGTTCTGAAATAAACTAAAAAGTAATCCTAAATGTAAAAAGTGATGATAAGTATATAGATAGGGAAGAATAAAGAACAAGTGGGGTTCCAAATACCTTCACCACCCGTAACCCGATTCTCAAACCCCCACCAAGAATATCTAGGTCATTTGTAAGCCTCAAACTTCCTTAAGATTATCCCAAAAGGGCTAACCTAAACCATTCTATTTTTTATATAAAATAAATTGGTCACTTTAAATAACCAACAACCCCTCGCAAGAAGAATTAAGCTTAGGCCTAAACAGTGGCGTGCAATAAATACTATATATGGTGTCAAACAACTTTCAGGGGAAATCATCAGAATTGATCCCGATGTTAGGGGAAACGATGGATCGAGAGATAATAACTGTTGATGTAAAAAACTAGATCGCTCTAATTTTTCAATCACAGATAAATAAATAAGACAAAGATTTTTAAAGTGGTTCGGCTAGGAATAAAGCCTCGTCCACTGTTATGTTATTGCTGAGTGTTTGCAGAATTCTTGATTGCAAGTTCTCTCAAGAAATTCCGGTCCCCTTGAATGAGGATGATACAAGGTATTTATAGCCCTTAGGCTGTACATGAAAGGTCCAATACATTAAATGATATACGTATGAAAGGGTAATACATTTAATGCAGCGTGTGCGTCAAGAATATAATGAATAGTTGAACAGTTGTTCGTCTGGTAATTAATTATACGGCCGAGATGCAGTTCGGACCGCCTTAGTTGCTCGTTGATCAAGAGTTCCTCGGGGTGCTTAGAGTATCTCGGGATGATAGAGTTCCTCGGGGTGTCCTCCTCGTTGCTCGGAGAGAAAATGACTTGGTCGGGGGAAATAAACTTCCTCGTTGTTATTGTGCCATGAAGATTGACACGTGTCTTCTTATTATTGGTCCACATCAGCAAATTAAATTTGGTATCAACAGAAGCCCCCAATGCTTCATGTTTGATGGGTTACTTGAAAGGATGGAGTATTTATTCTGCAATGTTGCTCGGTGTTCGTGAAATTCTTGATCTACCTTCTTGATTTGTTCAACATAAAGCTCATTATCTCCTGGACGAAGTATGATACAAGCTGATCGATGGTTGCTAATCTTTCTTTAGAGGAACTCCGTGTGCTATGTATCACCCCTGGGAATTTGGATGCAGCCATGCCATAGTATGAAACTTGTAGCTTGTCATAATCTTCAAGTATGTTGATTGGTTTGCCATCCGACCAACTGCTTCCTGTGTCGAGAAACTGAGTGCTAACTTCACGTGCTTGATTTTTCTGATTTATGCTTATCTGAATACTTTGTCGAGTAACATATAGCTTTTGGGCCCAACTCTTCAATCTGATTAGTACCAAGCTAGTGGCAGACTTCGAAACATTTTCCTACAACTTCTTCTTCATTATTGGTCGAGATAGTAGTAGTAAAGATCTGAATGCTATAGATGCTGATTTTGACTTCTACCTCTGCTCGGGGACGAACAAGAGGTTCTCGGGGACTAACAAGCGATTCTCAAGGACGAGCAAGTGCTTCTCGGTAATGAGCTAATGCTTCTCGGATATATCATCTGTGATGAATATCAGAATGTTGAAAGATCTTAACTTCATACACTCCCCTTATGCTTTGAATGATCCTCCTGCTGGTGAGGAACCTGTTTTAAAAGTAGAAGGAGAAGAAACCAATAGAATAGGAATCTCAATGTAATAGTTAGTATACCTTTTCATTCTCAATGTATTTTGTTTTTTTGAATTTAATGAAAGACTTTCATTTTTATTCGCAATCTTAATTGCTATTGTCTTGTAAAATACTTTACATGTGTGCATATGTATAACAATATTGTGTTGTTCATCGACCAACTTAGTAATAAAGAAGTTACAAGTATTAGTAACGTTGCTCGATCACTTAATAATAAAGTAATGAGTATAAAAATGTTTAAAATTTTTCCAACCAACCAAGGTTGTTAAATAATGTTTGCCGACCAATTATAGTTAGTGAGAGTTTATCCCCGACTAACCATACTTGGTAAATTTTTGTCTTTATAAAATGTATCCGACCAACTAAGGTCAATAAATTCTTCTTGTCGACCAACTACAGTTAGTGGGTTTTTATCCCCGACCAACCATACTTGGTTCAGTTTGAAATATTTTGTTCTTCGAGGAACTTTTTGTAATAATCTTACCTCCCGACCAACATAAGTTGTAATATGAGAGTATATTTTTATCTTACCAACCGTAATTGATCATGCTGGTGTACACCTCTTAACCAAAGGAGTAGTAGTTTTTTGGCTCCTTAGAGCTTTTGGCTCCTTAGAGCGCCTCCTAACCAAAGGAGTATTTTTTGGCTCCTTAGAGCTTTTGGCTCCTTAGAGCACTTTTTGGCTCCTTAGAGCTTTTGGCTCCTTAGAGCACTTTTTGGCTCCTTAGAGATTTTGGCTCCTTAGAGCACGTTTTGGCTCCTTAGAGCACTTTTTGGCTCCTTAGAGCTTTTGGCTCCTTAGAGCACTTTTTGGCTCCTTAGAGCACTTTTTGGCTCCTTAGAGCGCCTCCTAACCAAAGGAGTATTTTTTGGCTCCTTAGAGCTTTTGGTCCATTAGCTCTGAGGATATCCTGGCGCTGAATGAACCTTCAAAATGTTTGACTGATGATAATAGGCAGCAAACTCCTCGTTTTTAAATTGTGTTCCATGGTCTGTGATGAAGGCATGAGGGAGACCATATCGGCAGATGATGTTCTTCCAAACAAATTGGTACACCTTCCTTCTCGTATGTCATGTCAATAAGTGGCTCAGCTTCTATCCACTAAGTAAAATAATCTACTGCGATGACGAGGTATTTGAATCTTCCTCGAGTCGTCGGCAATGGTCCAACCAAATCAATCCCCACATGGAAAATGGCCAAGGATAAATGATGGGTGTCAACAATGTTTGTGAAGTTCTTCGGATGGAGGAAAAGCGTTGGTACTTGTCACATTTCTTGGCATAATCTATACAATCAGCTCTCATCGTCGGCCAGTAGTATCCCTGTGTCATCACCTTTTGCAAAAGTGTTCGTCCTGCTACATGGGCTCCACAGGACCCTTCATGGATCTCTTTAATCAATTCACCTCGGAGGGATTTACACATCTTTGCAAACCTGCCATAATTCCTCGTCGAGCAGCTTTAAACTTCCATTTCTTGGCAGCGAGCTTATCTTCCGAATACCATTATACCGAGCAGCTTTAAACTTCCATTTCTTGGCAGCGAGCTTATCCTCCGATAATTGTTCCTCCTTAATATATGCTCTGATAGGATCCATCCAAGATGTTCCTAAATCAAGGGTAATAATATTCATCGTCAGGTCTTCATCTATGCTCCGACTTTCTAATGCTTCAATTGGTATCGTTCTTCGCAGCTCGGTACGAGTAGCTGATGCTAATCGGGCCAAGGCGTATGCTCTCACATTCTCCGTTCTTGATATTCTTACCAGTTGAATAGCAACAAACTCTGATACCAACTCCATCACCTTTGCTTGATACTTGATCATTAATTCTCTTTTGGTTGCATATATTCCCAACATTTGATTTACGATCAATTGAGAATCACTGAAGACAATAACCTGCTGTGCCTCCATAGTATTTGACAAATTAAGACCTGCTATCATGTCCTCATACTCAATCTCATTATTAGAAGCTTTGAATTAGAAACGTAGGGCGTATTCCCTGTCAACCTCATCTGGGCTGTTCAAAACGATCCCTGCCCCACAGCCTGTAGTGAAAGATGATCCATCTACATATAGCCTCCATATAGGCAACTTGTCTTCTAATTTCTGGTCTGACAGAGTTCCTCGGTGGAATACTTTTCGCTTTCTTTCATCATGTCCTGATACTTCTGAATACACCTCTTGAATTTCGATATACCTCCTGAACTTCAATATACCTCCTGAACTTCAATATACCTCCTGAACTTCAATATTCCTCCTGAACTTCAATATTCCTCCTGAACTTCAATATTCCTCCTGAACTTCAATATACCTCCTGAACTTCAATATTCCTCCTGAACTTCAATATTCCTCTTGAGAAAGTGATTAGTCGGGGTTGAATTTGATGCTCGACTGCATGATGATATAAGAATGTGCCACCAAGTGAACAAATATATCTGTAATAGAAGCCCCCAACTGTGGAATGTGAACTTTGAATGAGATTTATCGACCAATACCAACCGGAGTTGGATTTTGTCTACCAACCAGAGTTGGATTTTATCTACCAATCGAAGTTGGTGGTAATTGATAATGAATGATGAAGACTTCCTCGAAGCTGACCAACAGATTGTTGGGAATAAGATAATATAAATTCTGGAGACCTCCTCGGCGCTGACCAACAGATTTGTTGGGAAGAAAATAATATAAATGCAGGATACCTCCTCAGCGATGACCAACAAATTGTTGGGAATAAGATAATATAAATGCAGGATACCTCCTCTGCGATGACCAACATATTGTTGGGAATAAAATATAATATAAATTCAGGATACCTCCTCGGCGATGACCATCAGATTGTTGGGAATAAGATATAATAAATTCCGGAGATATCCTTGGAGCTGAATAAGATATAATAAATGCTAGAGACATCCTTGCTGAAATGAGAATAGAATATGCATCCAAATAGATATAAAGAATAATTAAAAATAATAAAGTGCCTCGCTGATCCGTCGAGGTAGAATCATATAATGCCGAACAAGAATAAGATCTTTCAGAACATAAGAATATGGCCGAGAACGTTGTCAGGCCTGAATATAAATAAGAATTATCCGAACGAATGTTGTAATTCTCCTTAATGCTGAATAAGTATCTTGTCGAGGCATAATTGCAGAATGCCGAATAAGAATAATATTTTCCAAAACATAAGAATATGGCCGAGAACTTTGTTGGGCCTGCATATAAATAAGAATTACCCCGACCAACTATCCGTTGGGGGTGAAATATAATAAATGTTATAGTTCTCCTCAAAGCTGAATATGATAATAAGTATCTCGCTGAGATCCATGTTGAGATGAATATAGAATATGAATCCCAATGGATATATAGAATCATTTGTGCTGGAGCAGATATCTGGGCCTGAATATATTTAGAGAGAAGAAATTTTTTCGAGCTCCATGCTGAGATAAATATAAAATATGAATCCGAACGGATATAGAATAATTTGTGCGTCAGCATTCGTCGGCATTGAATCTTGTGCCAGTAAAAATTAATAATTTGCTCTACCATATGTGTAGGCTGAATTGATTAGTCATGAGAATAATTTACTCATCCAATCAATATATGATATGTATCAGCATAAAAATTTCAAAATATGAAATAATATGTTTTATGCCAAATGTGTGTGAGATGGACAAATTATTATCAAATATGCATCATAAATAAGACGTAAAGTTTTTTGTAAATTTATTTAATCTCCAACAACCAATCAGGTATTAGTTGCTGTTTAAAAATATTTTTGGGGTTATCATAAGTTAAAAAAGACTTAAGCCCCTTGCTTGTCCCCAAGCCGAACTCGTGTTTAAAGAAATATCAGGGGTGCTTAGCATTTTTTAATACCCCGAGATTCTACTGCTGCCGACAAACGACATGGATGTTGCCGACCAACATTTAAGGATATCTCAAATTATAGAATATATGGTTGGATGACCAGAATATATCGAATCTTTAGATCAAAAATAACATTCAATGTAAAACTTAAGCCTTGAGACTGTTAATTAAATGAATAAATATATAACCCACTAGATCGTGTGATTTCGTCAAAGAAACCTTGTGATGTGATGAACGAGGGGCCAAAATATCAAATTTGTTCCCAGTCTTGATATGGTCATGATTATTTTACTGATCCTCTTTTACAAGAGGTGAGTAATGATTTTTCAGGTGAGAGAAAATTATTTTTTATATTGACCCCTTCCTATTCCCAATTTGGAGAGATAAAAATATGGTGAATGATCGAAATTATTACCAAATTTATATCAAAAATCAATCAATTTGATTTTATTGACATAGATGGAAAATGAACCAAATTAAGTATATAGTTCATAAAAGTGAATGCAAAGAGACTCAAACGTGAAGAGATAGAGAATATATATGGGTCATGATTTCCATGAGAAGACTTTTCATTGTCTTTAACCTTTTCCCATTCTTTTATTAAAAATATGACGGGAATTTGAATAGACATCAAATATCTTACAAAATTTATTTCAAAATCAACAATGAAAATGATCAAATCTTATCATCGTCGTATATATTGGCATATGTAATCATTTAAAATATTTATTTCATGATATTAAATTAAAACTTGAGAATCAAGCAAAGAATTATGATTTATGAAATCCATTATTTTCCAGATTTCTAAATAAGAATGAATCTAACAGTTATGATTTAAAAATCATGATATGCAATATTTTGCAGATAAAAATTGGACAATTAATTTATGTATATAAACATAAAAATCACGATTCAATCAAAAGATGTATGTATAATTGATTATATGTAGAGAAAATAAAAACTTAGCTTTTGGTGGAGAACAACGCTTGTAACACGTTCCCACAGACGGCGCCAATCTGTTGATGTAAAAAACTAGATCGCTCTAATTTTTCAATCACAGATAAATAAATAAGACAAAGATTTTTAAAGTGGTTCGGCTAGGAATAAAGCCTACGTCCACTGTTATGTTATTGCTGAGTGTTTGCAGAATTCTTGATTACAAGTTCTCTCAAGAAATTTCGGTCCCCTTGAATGAGGATGATACAAGGTATTTATAGCCCTTAGGCTGTACATGAAAGGTCCAATACATTAAATGATATACATATGAAAGGGTAATACATTTAATGCAGCGTGTGCGTCAAGAATATAATGAATAGTTGAACAGTTGTTCGTCTGGTAATTAATGATACGGCCGAGATGCAGTTCGGACCGCCTTAGTTTCTCGTTGATCAAGAGTTCCTCGGGGTGCTTAGAGTATCTCGGGATGATAGAGTTCCTCGGGGTGTCCTCCTCGTTGCTCGGAGAGAAAATGACTTAGTCGGGGGAAATAAACTTCCTCGTTGTTATTGTGCCATGTAGATAACTAGTAGCGCTTCTAGTATCCATTTTATCAAGTTATGTATTATAAAGACCAACTTTTTATTTGAGCGAAAGTCCAAGGGTCTATAGAAAACACGTATAGATCGAACTACAAAACAAATTACACATACTTGAAATCCTACAAGTATGATTTAGGATTTATCTCCGAGATCTCTTTGATTTTATCCCGTCTTATCACAAATAATATATGATGATAGTTGATCTAGAATGCAAGCCCAGTTTCACCTCACGATCTTCTATTGTATTCATGATATGAATAATCATGAGAAGAGTGTGGGATCTTCCTTCGTGACCACCTTCTCGTCTCTCTTCTTCTCTCAGCTTCCTCTCTTCCTCACAAATCCATATTAGGGTTTATTGAGTGACATATAGTGATGGCTGGGTTGAGGAAAAATGATCCTTAGGTTCATATATATATGCTACAGTAGGTACCTTAAGGAGAGATAAGGATGTGGCTCCTAAAGTGCCTGAGAAAACCTAATCCTTCTCGGATTCTAATCACAGTCCCTTAATTATAATTAATACCACTAAATAATTATAATTTCAACTCCACTCCTTAACTCAAAATTATATTTTAAGCTCCTTATTATTAATTACTTAATTCTCCCCACATTAAGGTTACAAATAGCCGTTAATAAAATAAATTGCTGATAATTTATTTGATTAACTTCTTCAAGTCCTTGAGCAGTCCAACTTAACTTACTTATAGTGTCGGATTCACATAATCCACCTGCAGGGTTTAACACACACAAACCTTATAAGAATCTCAAGGGGATATCACCGGTCTCTATCCAAGACGTGGATTACATTCATAAAAGACTTTCACCATACATTAATCACCATTATCCAATTTATCAACATTTTTGATCAAATACTGAATCTCACCCGATAAGTCAAAGCACTAAATAACTAGTGCATGCGTCCATCAATCATATTCGGATTAATATCCTTAAGTAAACCTAATAATCACGAGGTGTACATTGTCTTATAAAATCAGTATTTCAACAATGACCTCAAATTGGTCCCGTTGAATACACAAAAAGTGTACTAGCACAATAAGTTGAAAATATATCATTTCCCGTAATCAAGATAGGCCTACTAAAATATTGTGCTACAGTCCTACTGATGGTGGTCCAGTTCCATCTAGACTGTTAACGATAAAACTTATATTCCACAAGAATTGGTGATCTGATTCTCTGTGTAAGTCGTACTCTACACACCAGAACACCTACTGAGCAAAATAAAAGACATTGGCAATATATAAAATAAGTCAAACATTATGTCCATACATGATTCTCACTAAAATAGGAATAACTAATTTTATTATAACAATAAATCCATAACTAAAACTATTACATAAAGCTTGGTTTTAGTCTACTTCTCTAACACTCTTTAGCATCACAATGGAAAGAAACATCATTGAAAACTATTAAGAAACTTTCTTTTAAAAGTTTAAACTGCTTCCTTAATTAGGCAAGACTCTGCGAGAGAATCAACTACATGGTTTATGCCTCAACAACTACACGGTCAGAGCATTGATCATCCTAAGCCTTCATCCATAAGACAATTTCACGATCGTTCCCCTAATTTTCCACAAAACTCAGTCTATCTCCCTAAATATCTATCCATATTCACCCCTCACCAAAAACATAAATATCATGAAGTGGGCAATCCCATTTTCAACCTAATTTTGATGAAGGACCTTAGTCCTTCACTCTCTTGATCCAGCAAAGGGTAAAAGCTTATAGTTCAAGTGTACGGCCCCTTTAATGATCCTTTAATATAGCATTAAGTGTTTGTAACCATCATTATACCTCACCGGCTGGAGATAGACCTCATATTTTATGGGGAAACCCTTATTATTCCTCTATAATTTCCAACCAAAGAGTTGAGGGGTGTTCAATGATCCTTAGCCTAAAAATAAATATCTTCCAACTCATCTTGTAAACTACTAAGAACCATGAAAGATATGACAAGGAAGAGACAACCTCGATCTCCCCTTCCATACCACATAAATACTTTGGTCCACTTATGTGTCTTTAATATGGCCTCAATAGCTCGTGATTATAACCTCGTACTTGGGAAAGTCCTTAAGAAAACAAGCAAAGCTTCTCAAACCAACCAAGTGGGTCGGTAGAAAGTACATACAATGTTCTACCAGCCTCAACTCACCATTTGAATTTTGTCCTAGAGAATTAAAGATTAAATTTCATCTAATTATATCAACAATTATCACCACTCACTTGTAACTAACACTCAACCCATCTACAACAGTGGTAGAGCTCAATCATGGCCACCAATGCCTCAACTATCACTTCCTAGGTACCCTCAGTATTTGGCTATGTAAAGAGTAATTGGGTAAGGTTAAAAGGATATATTTCAAATCATTATATAAAAGAAACAAGTGCTAAGAGTTATATTTAGCATTTTCAGAATGATATTAGACCACTTCTTACACTCATATTATACAATAGCAACGTATCTATGTGACTTAATCGATCTTCTATCGTGTGAGTAGGTGAGTAAGAATTACTTAGAGAAGAGAATTAGTTTTTTCCTAAGATATTTTTTACTCATTACAAAGACCTCAAACTTTGTACTACCTATGGACACCCCAATTTATAATCAGGGCTCGTACCTATCATTCATCGAACATTGAAAAAGTACAAAATGGGTGGAAATAAATATCATTAAATAAAGGGCCACATACCAATATGATAAACATATATGCCTATAAATAAATGG
Organism: Sambucus nigra; assembly: GCA_949130495.1. NCBI lineage: Eukaryota > Viridiplantae > Streptophyta > Magnoliopsida > Dipsacales > Adoxaceae > Sambucus > Sambucus nigra. The sequence goes on along the minus strand of OX422217.1, from coordinate 431,161,242 downwards.
GGATAAAAAACTCCCAAAAATATCATGCCAAAATCAAAACTGTGTGAAATACCTTTATCAACTGCAGGTTTAAAGATCTATTAACAATCATTACAAGATTGTGCCATTAACTACACAGTTAATCATTGATCACAATTGTCCCCCCCCCCCCCGGATCCATCCGTACACATGTCATGCCCCAATCAATTATTCTTACACGTGTCATGTACCATCGACCGATCAGTTGATCAGACCATCAACCACATAGTTAATGGACATGGCCCGTCAGCTATAAACACAACCCTCACCACCTTGATAAATGCATTCCAAAACCTAACATTGATTCGGTTTTCTAAATTTCATCAACACCGAGCATGTAAGAATCTTGAGTTATGTTCAAAATCCCGAGCGAAGTCTTGACTTTTCAAAAAGTCACTCCATCTAACAAACAGAGTCAAACTCTGTGCGCACCCAGCAAAAGTCATCTCTTCAAAAATAATATCTGCACAAATGGTGCATACATATAGCATTTAATCTCTTCCAAATCAATGTCTCCCTAGGTAACACTCCCAAGGGAAAATTTTGGCTCGTGATACAAGGGTAAAAAAACTCTGCTAAAAATTTAAGTCAATATCATAAATACAAAGCTGTGATATATAAATGTACATATTTGCCTAGATCACTTAGCCCGACCCTCGTTAGGGGACCAGATATGCACTTTATAGTGTTTATATTTGAAATCTGGTTTTTACCCAGCAACTATACCAGTTGATGTAGAAAGCATACACACGTATTGAACAAATGCTAATCAAAACTGGTATGACTAAGTACGACACAAAAGTATACTTCTAAAAACCATTCTCAAGAAAGTGTCTGTTAATCGAGTTACTCCAAAACTTTGCTAAAACCGAAGTCTAAATTCGAAATACTCTTCATCACTTTTATGGGAGAACATTTTCATCTCTTTGGCGACTCCCATGAATCTGGGTTTTCTCGAAACACTTATCAAACATCAGTCTTTGATTACGTTAACATATGAATATGCACTCCAACTCATAACAAAAATGTTATATAAGTAACAGTCTTTACAATTACCATAATGATGTATATTATATATTTGGTATCCTGTTGTCTACACCTATAAATATTCCTTGTTAGTTGGACCAATATTAGTTTTGATCTTAAGACCTCTTGGGAACGTAGGTACAATACCATTATGCAGTCTTAGGCCAAGCCTTATAATACATATCTTTGAGTATTATCTATTAGGGATGTCTTCATCTCTAGTCCAAACCCACTTTCTCAGATGGAGCAATCCTCTTTATCATTTCTCCCCATCCTGAGGCCCTACGACATCTCTAGGATTTTAGCCATGTCGATAAGGGATATATAGATTTTTTCGGTTACTTATGGTCCACTTAAATCCTAAATACAACCCCCTCCTATTCATCCATGTACCCATAGGCAGCTATGGATGTCAACATTATATCATTTCATCTTTCACATTACTCCTATAAACTAACCTGAAGGTTCAACAACACCTACGAGTTAGTGATCGTCCGACTAATATATATATATCTTTGTTGACGACTTCGAGTCCGCTCCTACTTTGAACCCTGTTAGAGTTAGCTTCCTGTCTCACAGATAGCTTCTCCACCTCTCCAGTCAAGTCCTCACACTTGCACCCACATCACATTGGAACCATTCCATGTGTCTCACCACAACAGTCGGACTATATAGGCTTTGATCTCGTGGATACACGAGTACTTGGGGTTAATACATATTCCTTCTCGAGAGCACAAGCCTCGATAATATGTCTCTCGATATGTTGTCTCTAAAGATATTCTTACATCTCTTCACCCTCGCTCACACCTCAAATGAGATATCGAACTATGTCAAGCCATGAGTTATCACGCATAACAACATAACACAAACATTAAAATGCATATACACATACACTAATGGCCTCCCATTACACAAATCAATTCTTCTTTCACCCATTCACAAGACAAGATTTCTCATACCCATATTTACTTACATGTTGATGGACACCCATTATCTGAACACATATCTGCACACAAGAACTCTTGTGTATCCACATTGGTTTAGTGACGTTCCTACACATCTCACTAACACTATTTTTATACCTAAGCATATATTTATTCTTTAAGGGATTCTCAAATTAAGGTCTCTCTGCGTGTTCTGAAATAAACTAAAAAGTAATCCTAAATGTAAAAAGTGATGATAAGTATATAGATAGGGAAGAATAAAGAACAAGTGGGGTTCCAAATACCTTCACCACCCGTAACCCGATTCTCAAACCCCCACGAAGAATATCTAGGTCATTTGTAAGCCTCAAACTTCCTTAAGATTATCCCAAAAGGGCTAACCTAAACCATTCTATTTTTTATATAAAATAAATTGGTCACTTTAAATAACCAACAACCCCTCGCAAGAAGAATTAAGCTTAGGCCTAAACAGTGGCGTGCAATAAATACTATATATGGTGTCAAACAACTTTCAGGGGAAATCATCAGAATTGATCCCGATGTTAGGGGAAACGATGGATCGAGAGATAATAACTATCCCATCCTCGCAGGGAACATATGCTAACACACTTCTCGCTTACTGGGACACCATGCTTCCCTTGCATGCACACGTGATGTCACATCCTGCTCTCCCTCGAGTCTTGTTCGGGGCCCATAACACCATAGAACCACCTTAAATGAAGTCTAAGGATTGTCCTACTTGCACCATCCGGGTTCATATTGAATATACTAAAGAAAAAATCTTAAGAGTGGATATAGGTAGCTCGGTTAAGGTAAGTGTGATTTCCCCATCCCCAAGTACCAACAAGTTATATTTGGGAGACAGGTTTTGTCGTCAGATATACAAGTTCATTATTATCATCAATCCCTTGTCAGTCGACATTAATTGCCAGACAATGTGTTCTGGCATCTCTAAGAATACAATGCCCCTACATACTTACATATGTGGATATATTATTGGATTATTAAAAATATTTGACCCAGATGAGAAGGGGATACATGTTTTTAATACTGGAAAACGATATGTACACCAAACATACCCCCAAAACATTTTCCAAAGTGAATTTATTATTTATATTGTGTGTGGGACTCATACCAATGTACAAACACTTATAGCACTTTTAGGAATGTTTTGTGACACCCTAGTTATTAAAATAACAGGTGGCCAACCCTTATTAAAATAAAATGGGAGTCTCATTTGTCTCATTCTTAGAATCACTGTCAAAATCAATTAATTACTAACCACCAATTATTAAATTAAGCTGAGGGTCAATTTTTATCTTTATTAGCAACAACATACTTAACCCAAAATTTAGTCAAACAACTAAAGTAAATCCGCAATAACAATATAAATCTGAAACATAAGTCTATTACTTGCCAAATACTTAACCGAATAACCCATCGGTTCAAAAAATAACCATACAATAATTCCAAATAAAATGAAATAATATAAACCGTACGACTTAGGCAACATGCCTGGAAATTAAACTGACCCTATATAGAATGTGATGGAAGAAATGACTATAACAATATCATGCAACATCCACAATTGTTGCAGCTCCGGTACTTGATAGAACGATCAAGCTTGGCGTCCCTCTGGATGGACGCCTAAAAGGTTTTGAAAATAGGTTTGATATGGGTCAGCGCCCAAAAAAGTTTTAGAAAACATTTTTCAAGTAATTAAAATGCATCATTTATTATGCCATTCTTCCATATTTTAAATTGGTGTCACAATCTCTTAAGACATTACTCACCTCTCATCTAAAGTGCGACCCTAACATTTGTATTTTAGCCACGCTACCCGCCTAACTAGTCTCATACCATCCTTAATTCAATACGCTATCCCATCACCGCATATGTTATAGAATTAATTCCAATTACCATTAATAATTATAATCTAATGATTAAAGTTATTAACTTTCACTAGTTAATTCAACATTATTCACACTTAATGTTTAAGCCGTGTATACTTTTCCACATAAATATACACAATATTGATATCATAATATACATATATATCACTCACTATATACGTATACCCGTCATCCCTCCAAGATAAAACTCCCTGAGATACGGTTATCTAGTGTACTATTCTTCAAGACAATACTTCCACACCCTGGAAAGACTAGGACGAAATCACCTATCATACTCAAAAATAAAAGCTATGCGAGACGATCATAGTTCTGAGTTAGTGAGCATAACCATACCAACATTACCTCACTCGACTCCAGCCTTATCAGGCATGCATGGCGCTATGATCTGGGGTCGATACTTAGCCTACTTTCACTCGCCATGGAGAACACCCACATCATGCAACCTCCATTAATAGCACCCCTAGAGTGGTATGTTTATTTAATTATATCATTCACACGGTTATAATATATATATACTACCCCGTTAATCGTGTCTATCACTCATGGCACATACAAACCATTTTCACAATATTGTTCATATCCGTAATTAATTAATCATTCACTAAATTAATTGATTAAATCTCATTATATAAATTTCTGGATATGTACTAGTTTCACTGAACCCGCATCCCTATATTTTTGAATTTTCATCCAAATTTCTTTATTCATTTATTAATAAAATTCTTCCCATTTATTCCAACTTGCATCCCCAAAAAATCTCAAATAATTTTAACCCACCATCTCAATTCATATATTTTTCCATAAGTTCACAATTGTCAATGGATATTTAATTCAATCTCCAAATTAACATTTTAATCTTTTCATAAAAAATAGCACAATTGTCTGTGACAGGGGGTTCGAACTGGTTCGATTGTGGGGCGAACCAGTTCACCCCTAACAATCTATCCCAGTTTTCCCAGTCCGAATTTTAGTAATTTCAACCTCAAAAATGATCATCAACATAATTTATTTCAATATCTATTAGGCTTGATAGATTTTATATCAACGGGACTTGTCATTTCATATAATCATCATCTAAATATGTAGCTTTCATGAGGATAAATTTCATCTCTACATGTAATATCACAAATTTAATCACAAGTTTTCGCTATATTAATTCCATTATATATGAACTCGTAATCCCAAAGTTTCATGATTAAAATCCATCCATAAATTTCCATCATCAAATGTCAAAATTCGTTTGCATAATCATTTCCCAAAATCCCAAAGTTTGACATGTGAATTCCACCAAAAATAATTTTTCCACCTTTAATATGAAATAGATTGAGAACTTAATTATTTAGAAAGATAATCACTTGCCTTAATAGTTTGCATTGGTTGAATTTGATGAAGAGGATGATGAATCTCCTTGAATCCCTTCCCCAATCTTCGATTGTTTAGTGTTCTTAAGTTACTCTTCACTTTCTCCTCACTTCTTGGTATCTCTTAACTAAACCTTTAGAATATGAGAATGGCCTTTCTTTTTCACTCATCCTTTAAATATATAAGTAAGAATCCCGAAATTGGCTCTTCACATACTAATAAAATGGTCAAAATAGCTTATAATTATTCTTAACTAGTCTAAAAAGCACCCGGACGCAAACACAATCCCCGAGTACTTAATTTTGACTATTTCAGCTCATTCTGAATCAATCGTACACTCAAAATAACCATCCAAGTCACTTATCAATATTTTCCTATCGCAACCATCATAAATGATTCACGATTAAGATATTAATAATTTCTGTCCTGTTTACTCACTTACGATATAATTCAATTTTATTTATTATTGCACACTAGTAAATATACGGTCACTAAATATTAATTCATTTCAGCAAATTAATATTTAATAATTTCTCATTATTTATTTATTTCATTAAATTATGACTCACCTGCATAATTTAAATGTCCAGCTTAATATATATATATATATATATATATATATATATATATATATACACACACACACACTACGGGGTATTACATACTTCCATCCTTTAAAAGGAATTTCATCCCCAAAATTCGGGTAAACCTGGAATAAAGAGCTCTGGATACTCTCACACATCCTCCTCTCTTTCCCACATTGAATCATCGATATTATGATGTCCTCACTAAACACGAACCAAGGGCACCACCTTAGAACGTAGTTTACGCTCACTACGTTTTAAAATAGCAACCGATCTCTCCTCATATGAGATATCAGGCTATAAATCAATCTCCTCTAATGGAATATACCAATAATCCATTTCACTCTTCTTATATTTCTTCAACGATGATACATGAAATACATCATGAATCCTCTATAGATGCTCTAGAAAGGCTAGCCTATAATCCACCGGCCCTTCCTTCTCAATGATCGAAAAAGGTCCCACGTATCTCGATGCGAGCTTACCTATCATTTCGAACCTCACTACCCCTTTCATAAGAGACACCCGCAGTAAGCCTGGTCACCCACCTCCAACTCTACATCTCTCCTATTTACATCGGCATAACTCTTCTATTTATCCTAAGTTATCCGTATGCGACCTCGGATCAACTCAGTCTTAGTAGTAGTATCTTAGACCATTTCAAGTTCAAGGAGTTTGTTGTCCCAACATCTAACCAACAAGCATGCGAACAACAAGGTATACCATATAAAGCTTTATAAGGCACCATCCTAATAGTAAACTGATAGGAATTATTATAATTCAACCAATGGAAGGTACTGATCCAAAACTCCTTTAAAATCAAGTATACATATTTTGAGTATGTCTTCTAAAATCTTCTTCACATGATCAGTCATCCCATCAGTCTACGGATGTTAGGTCATACTCAATCGTAATTCAGTTCCCAAAGCCTCCTGGAAACTCTACCTAAAATGTGAAACATAAATATTCTCCCTATCGAAAATAATATTAATCCTTACCCAGTTCAACCTCACTATCTAGACTATGAATAGCTGGACGTACTGTGTCGTCGTATAATCTAAGAGGACTGCTAACAGAAGAGACAAAATCTCCAAGGGTCGCTCGAACAAAGATCCATATATCTCGAACAACAAGGGCTCCTCGCGACATCAAAAGTCGCTCGAACGAAAACTCATCTCGCTCGAACAATTTTTTTTTCAGAGATTACTCAGAATGTCATGCAGTTTTGTCCAATGATTTTTTTTTTGTGAAAACAGTTCCTAGAATGGGAAAATAGATCCAAAACAGTAGCAAAATTAAGATAAATATATCAAAAAGGAAAATATAAATACAAAATGATTCATACTAGCAATAGGCAATAGTGTCATTATGTAAATCATCCTATGCTACAAAAAAGTCTAAACCTCATCCATTAGGTGTAAAGGAGTTTTTCAAAGATGGTGACATCTTTTGAAACAACTCCGTCAAGTTATGTGAAGTCTTGACCAAAAACTTTACCTTTACCTCAATATGTGCAAACTCTCTATCATTATGTGCAAGAAAAGTATCATGGGTGGGTGCATGTGTGCGAACATGTGTAGAAGAAAATCGTGACACATAATCGAATTTAAAACAAAACTCCCTAAGGTTTCCTCTCTTTTTGCAATGGAAGCAAACATAAACAGGCCTAGGTACACCTCTCTCAAAATGTCTCCTACGTGCTCTCCTAACAGGTACGGGCTGCCTAGGTGGGTCGGATTGAGATTCATGTGGATCTAACACTAAAGTAGAAACCGACTCGGATGCAACATGTGAAGTAGACGCACCGTCATGAATTATTCCTAAGCACTCACCACTACCCAAAATTAGATTTAGAACCATCTTTCCAACCTTCTTAGATGCGTTCTCCAAAGTGACTTTAGTCTCCAGGGCGTGCTTAAGATCTTTCTTTAATTTGGACACGCGAGCCATAATTTCACTCTTTTCCATATTCACGACGATCAACTGCTCACTTAAACTAATCTTCACCGTCTCAAGTTGACTTGCCGTATCCTCAAAACCTCTCAAACTCTCTAAATTTATCTCCAAATCTATCACCTTAAGACCTAACTCCTTATTCAATTTCTTAGTATTTAAGGTCTCAGCATACGATTCTCTAAAAGCCATCTGGAGCTCACTTTCATCTCCACTTTCACACTCACTCTCAGACTCACTACAAATGATCAAATCCTCCTCGGGGGTCTCACGTGAACAAGTGTCCTCATCGTGGGACAAACTGGGTGTGCTCTCGTGACTGGATAAAAAGGTAACACACTTTCCTTGTGAAGACTCATCCTCAGAATCTTTCATATCTTCCTCACTATCACTCAGGGTCGCTCGCATAGCCACTTTCTTGCCCTCTCTCCTAAGTCTAGTGGGACACTAAAATGAATAATGCCTTCTCCCTCACACTCAAAACATTTCATATTTTCAAAATTTTCTTCACCCTCTTTCTCTTTCTCACCACTTTCTTTGGCCTTGTCTTTCTTTTTGTTTTTCTCCGAAAATCTTTTATTGGAAGAATTTTGTTTTGAAAACTGGAGAAACTTTTTGAAATTTTTTGCAAGCAGGGCCATGTCAAAATCAGACTCGGACTCACAAAAACTCACTTTCTTTTTCCTATCACTCGTGGATACTTCTTTTCCCTTCCTAGTTTGGGCTTTAAACGCTATCCCTCTATCCTTAGATTTGACCGTGTCGGGGAACATGTCAATTTTATATGTCTGGAGGTCTCTTACCAACTCTTCTAATTTCATACGACTCAAATTACCCAAGGTGTTAAAAACAGTTACTTTTGGGATAAAGCGTTTAGGCAGCGATCTTAAAATCCTTTTAACCACTCGTGCAACACGTATAGGCTCACCAAGATTTAAACTAGTGTTGACAATATCAGACAATCATGCATAAAACTCCCCAAAACACTTTATCTCTAACATAGTGATCGTCTCAAATTGAGTGGTCTTAAAATTTGAATTTTAAACTCTATGACCGCGTTAGTGCCTTCGTGGGTGAGTTGCAAAATATTCCACACTTCTTTAAACGTGGTGCACGTCATAATACGTCGGAACTAGTCGGGGTGACATGTCCGAAAATTACACTAAGCCCTCGTGAATTGTAAGTGCTCCACCTAAACTCTTCCTCAGTCCAGTCTGACACAGGTTTTAAATTAGTGATATTATTTGCGATGATAGTGGGAGGATTCCAACCTATTTCAAAATTGACCCAAACTCTTTCATCGATTGCTTTTAAATGGGATTTCATTCGGTCTTTACAGTAAGCATACTTAGACCCATAAAAAATTGGCAACCAATTATATAAGTTTTCACTTGGAAACATTGCGTCAATTTTAAAAATATGATTTTTCAAAAAATCAATATCACACAATTTATGCGGAAAATAGGAATACACGATAAATTAGCTCAACCTGCTCTGATACTAATTTGTAAAGCCTTTGTGTGATAAAGATTCGAATAGATGATCAAATTTCAATCACAAACTTATTTAATTAGAGTCAATTTATGAAACAAATTATTTCAATCCTCAAAATCAACTAGCGACATGCGTGCATATATCAAACTAACATAAATAAAATATGCGACACAAAGTTCAGGAAAAATCCCCTCAGGTCAAAACCTTTTATTTCACTATAATTGTAAATCGCAACTTACACGGTTATAAAGAAATACAGTTATTTTGACACATGAATACTTGCTGGCGTCGGTCGGCATCGTCATCAATGAATTATGCACAATAATCCACAAGAACCGCAGTCCCATCTCAGCAAAGATCCACACGCAGTGAACCTCAATGACACGTAGCCATATGATGTTGAAATCTTCTCCACAAAAGTATGAATACCAGCAAAGTGTGTTCTCAAACTCCAAAACAATTCACATGAACAATTGAGACTTTTGTGAATTGAAAACAAAAGAGATTAAACTCTAAAAGAAGAAGCCCAAAGGTTCTGACGATTTCGCACAGTTTGCAGAATGTAAAAACGTACAGGCTTCTTGTGGAAAACGGGGTTTAAGAGATACCAAGAAGCCTGTACGTTTATAAAAAACTTAAGGCGGTGGGTCGTTCGAGCAGGACAAAATATCGTTCGAGCGAGACACGATGTCGTTTGATGTATCGCGCGACATGCAGTGATGTTTGAACGAAGTACGATGTCGTTAGAACGAGATGATTAAAATAATATTTTTTTCTCGTTCATCCTTTCAGTAATTGCACCACCTCAAACACTCTGAAAAATATAATTTTTGACGAAAAACATTTAAAGCTTTGCTCCAACAATTGGAAAATATTTTATGAAAAATATCCCAATATCCTAAGTGAATTATTAAGGAATTAAAAACACAACATTACCAAATTCAATTCGTGGAGGCTTAATTGTTAATGAAGCTTGATATTCGGATTGTCTCGTTGCGCATTTGATCTTGAACCTCTTCGACGATTGTAGCGGTATACGACATACTTAATTGTGACGGACTATGTTCTTAATATATATATATTAAATCGAACATTTAAATTATACCGGTGAGTCATAATTTAATTATATCAAGAAATTATTAAATATTAATTTGAATGTGAAATGAATTAATATTTAAGTTACTGTATATTTACTAGTGTGTAATAGTAAATAAAATTGAATTATGTCGTAAGTGAGTAAACACGACACGAATTATTATTATCTTAGTCGGTAATTATGAACATCTTAACCGATAATTAATATCTTAATCGGGAATTATCTTAAGCGGATGGTGATTTCGAGTGCACGATTGATTCAGAATGGGTTGAAATAGTCAAAATTAAGTACCCGAAAGTTGTGTTTGGGTCTCAGGTAGGGTTGTCAATGAACCAAGACGAGACGAACAGTAGGATGCTCAAGCTTGGCTTGAAAAGATTGAAGAGCTTAAAATATGTTCAAGTTTGGTTTGTTTACTTCACGAGCTGAGCTCAAACGAGCTTTAATCAAAACGACCACGACCCGAGCTTGAGTAGCTTGAATTTTTTACTCTATTTTTGTAAGATTATTTACAACCGAGTTGAATTCGAGTCGAGCTCAATAAGATAACGAGCTTAGAATTTTTTTTCAAGCTTGATTTGTTTACCTTATGAGCCGAGGTTGAACGAGATTTTATCCGAACGAACGCGAGTCGAGCTCGAATAGCTTGGTTTGTTTTACAACCCTAGTCTCGGGGGCTTTTTAGACTAGTTGGGATTAATTAAAAGCTATTTTGAATTTCAGGATTCTTACTTATATATTGAAAGGATGAGTGAAAAAGAAAGGTCATTCTCATATTCTAATGGTTTAGTTGAGAGATACCAAGAGTTAGAATGAAAGTGAAGAGAATTAGAGAGGAAACTCAAAGGTTCAAGTGAGAAAGTGAAGAATAACTCAAGAACACTAGGAGATTGAAGATTGGGAAAGGGCTTCAAGGAGATTCATAATCTTATTCATCAAATTAAACCATTACAAACTATTAAGACAAGTGATTATCTTGCTAAATAATTATGCTCTCAATTTCTGTCATATTAAAGTTGGAAAAACTATTTTTAGTGGAATTCACATGTCAAACTTTGGGATTTTGGGAAATGATTATGCAAATTAATTTTGACATATGATGATGAAAATTTATGGATGAATATTAATTATGAAGCTTTGGGATTATGAGTTCATATGTAGTGGAGTTAATATAGAGAAAACTTGTAATTAAATTTGTAATATAACATGTAGAGACGAAATTTATCACCATAAAAGTTACATATTTAGATGATGATCATACGTAATGATGGGTCCCATTGATATAAAAACTATCAAGCATAATAGAGATTGAAACAAATTATGTTGATGATCATTTTTTAGGTTAAAATTGCTGAAATTCGGATTGAAAAAAATGGGATAGATTGTCAAGGGCGAACCGGTTCGCCCCACAGTCGAAACGGTTCGCTCCACAGTCAAAACGGTTGGAACCCCCTGCCACGAAAAGTTGTGTTGTTATTTTTAGAAAAGACTAAAATGTTAATTCAGGGATTGAATTAAATATCTGCGGGCAATTGTGAACTTCTGGAAAAATATATGAATTGAGATGGTGGGTTAAACTTATTTGAAATTTATCGGGAATACAAGTAAGAATAAATGGAAAGAATTTTAGTCGAAAATGAATATGAGAATTTGGATGAAATTAAAAAATATAGAGATGCGGGTAGGGGTGGCAAATCATGCAAATGGGTCGTGTTTTAACCTGACACGACACGACACGACAAAGAAATATTAAACACGAACACGACACGACACGAGTTCGTGTTTTTTTAAGTGCCATGAACATGACCCATCTAAAAACACGACACGACACGTCTAACACGAATTATAATTTTCTATCCAATTTAACACAAGAAACCCGATTACCACGAGAAACACGAATTATAATTACTCATCCAATTTTTGTTTTCGGGTCTATAGAGCACTTTTAGTAAACGAATTATCAACAACAATTATCAAAAGTAATACACTTCCATATCAGCAACAATTATCAACAACAATAATTTTGCAAAATTCTGCACAAAAGGTGGGTTAACATTGAATGAGAACAACATTTCCATTCCAGTTCAGTTCATAAATACACTTCCATATCAGTTCATAAATATGTAAAAAAAAATGCTCCAAAATATTTATACACTGTCAAAAAATAATACACTTCCATACCAAAATAACACTTTCAGTTCATAAATAAAAATACACTTTCATTCCAGTTCAAGAAATGAATAAATAAAAACAAATAAATTCATATCGGGTTCAATACATGAGAATATTGTTGATATATATCGTTACCTCGTCATTTTCATCCAGATCGGGTTCAATATCAACAAAATTTGCCGTGTCAAAGGTGACTTTAACTTTCTTCTTCAAATTCATGGTGTTTGGCGGACCCTTGAGTGATCAGACCATTTTTTTTTGCTGTTACAAAGAACAGCAAATGTTACCGGACCCTTTTTTTGTTGTTACAAAGATCGGACCTCTTTTTTCTTTCTTCTTCGATAGGAAATGGAGGTGAGAATGGAGAGAGGGTGAGATGGAGTTGCTGGTGTTGAGCACTGGGCGGCCGAAAATGAGAAAATGAGGAACAAAATGATTTAGGTCTTCATTTGTTTAAAGTGAAATGAAGTGAGATGGTGACAAGTGGTAGAAATGAAGGGTTTGGATTAAAGTGCAAGTTTGTACCGTATGAAGGCTAAGGGGGTATTCATGTTAAAATTGTGGTACTCGTGTTTTATTTTCGTTTTAATTGGGTCGTGTTTTCGTGTTAATTGGGTCGTGTTTTTGGGTCAATTTCGTGTATAATTAACTACACGAACATGACACGACACGACTTCGTGTCCAAAAACACAAACACGACACGATAAGTCGTGTCAATTTCGGGTCAATTTCGTGTCGTGTCGTGCCGTGTTATCGTGCCGTGTTCGAAATTGCCACCCCTAGATGCGGGTTGAGTGAAACTAATACATACCCAGAAATTTATATGATGAAATTTAATTAATTAATTTAGTGAATGATTAATTAATTATGGATATGAACAATATTGTGAAAATGGTTTATACGTGCCACGAGTGATAGGCACGTTAAATGGAATTATATATATATATATATATATATATATATATATATATATATATATATATATATATATCGATGTGAATGATATAATTAATTAAACATACCACTTTAGGGAAGCTATTAATGGAGCTTGCTAGATGTGGGTGTTCTCCCTAGCGAGTGAAAGCAGTCTAAGTATCAACCCCAGATCATAGCGTGATGCATGCTTGATAAGGCTAGAGTCAAGTGAGGTAATGTTGGAATGGTTATGCTCACTAGCTCAAGACTATGATTGCCTCCAATATGTTTTATTTTCGGGTGTGATAGGCGATTCCGTCTCGATGTTTCCAGGGTGAAAAAGTATTGTCCTGAAGAATTCTACACTATACAACCATATCTTAGGGAGTTTTATCTCGGAAGGATGACGGGTATACGTATATAGTGAGTGATATATATGTATATTATGATGTGAATATTGTGTATATTAATGTGAAGAAGTATACACGACTTAAACAATAAGTGTGACTAATGTTGAATTAAGTAGTGAAAGTTAATAGATTTAATTAATACATTATAATTAAGGATTATAATTATCAATGGTAATAAAAACTAATTTGGTAACATACTGGGTGATGGGATAGTGTATAGAATTAAGGATGGTATGGGGCTAGTTTGGCGGGTAGCATAACTAGGCAGTTAAAATGCAAACATTAGGTGTCCACTTTAGATGAGAGGTGAGTGATGTCTCAAGAGAGTGTGACACCAATTTATATTATGAAAGAATGGACATAATTAATGATGCATTTTAATTACTTACAAAATATTTTCTAAAATGTTTTTGGGTGCTGAACCGTATCAAATCTACTTTCAAAACCTTTTAGGTGTCCAGTTACGGGGACGTCAAGCTTTATCATTCTATCAGGTACTGGAGTTGCAACAGTTGTGCATGTTGTAGGATATTATTATAGTCGTTTCTTTCATCACATTCTAGATAGGTTCATTTTTATTTCCAAGAATGTTGCCTAAGTTGGACGGTTTATTTCATTTTATTTTATTTGGAATTGTTGTATGGTTATTATTTTAACCGATGGGTTATTCGGTTAAGGATTTGGCTTGTAATAGACTTATGTTTCAGATTTATATTTTTATTGTGGATCTATTTTAGTTGTTTAACTAAATTATGGGTTGAGTATATTGTTGCTGCTAATAATATTAAAATTGACACTCGACTTAATTTAGTAACAGGTGGTTAATAATTAATTGATTTCGACAGTGATGCAAAGAATAAGCCAAATAAGATTCCTCTTTTATTTTAATAATGGCTGGCCACCCGTTATTTTAATAACCGAGGTGTTACAGATGGTATTAGAGCATCGTTTCTAGAGTCCTTAGGATCCGTGCGAACTTATTATGTATTTACCGTAGTGTTCTTTGATATAGAGCCATATTAGTAGGATTGTTGCATTCAATTATGCGTGTACGTTCTTCCACTGATAATTGTATTTCACTGTGAACTTATACAAATTCGACATGGTTTCAGATGATGCCTAGGAGAGCATGTCAGGCTAGGGTCATTAGTGGGGCCAATGTTGGACAGGCACAACCTCAACCTCAGGGACCATAGGGTATCGTTACAACTGCTGAGGTGGCTAACATTGTCGCCCAAGTGGTTAATGCCGCGATAACAGCTATGGCTTAGCAGATACCCCAGGTTTAGCCATAGCAACCGACATTTCTAACCGTTCCATCCCAACTTGGACCATCACCCTGGGAGAGAGTTAGGGAGGCATTCCATAAGGGGCATTCGCTAGAATTTTAGGGCAGCTCGGATGTTCTAGTTGCTACTTAGTGGAAAAAAGACATGCAGAAGAATCTTCATATTATAGAGTACAATGAGACCTAAAAACAGATGCTTGCAACCTTTAAGCTTATGGGAGCAGTTTTACAATGGTAGGAGTGATTCACCACAATAGAGGACTGAGATGTGATACCTATTGTTGAGTTCTGGGTGCGGTTTGATCGCAAATACTGAAAACAGTAGATTTTCTAATTCAATGCTCTGATACCAATTGTTGGAACAATAGGCCCCCAATTTTAAAATTCTTTGTACTTCAAAAAGTAATAATTTCCTTTTATAGATGCGGAAGCATTGATGGTTCAATTAAACAACAAATTTTAATTTCTTTTCAAATTAAAATTAAACAAAGTGAAATAAGATTAAATCCAAACAAATTTAAATTTTACTTAAACCAATTTAATTCACTTCAAGTCCTGGAAAATTTGCCTAAGTCATATTTCTCAATTTTACCAAATTAGGTCAAACCAATTTTACCAAATTAAATTAAATGACTTGAATTAAATTAACATAAACATTACCTAATATTTATTTAGCATCAAATTAAACATGTAGTGATTAAACCAAATTTTATCTTTTTACCTATGCATGCGTTCTAGGTGAGTATTGCGAAAGTTAAAATAAATAATGAATCACTACGCCGCGATGTACGAGAAAAAACCTACAACGGGAAAAAACCTCAGACGGCCTTAGCCTCAAATCCACTAAGTATGGTTTTACATATACAAGACAGTAAGACTTACAACACTCGACTCGATCCCTTTCATGCCCCGACGCTTCTTCTTGTATACACCTCCGCCTAGCGAATAACCACAGAGCTCCACCGCGGTCTCGAAATCCACCGATCGGACTTTATATGGTCACCGTCACCCAAACTAGGAGTCGTTCTCCAAGTGGGTAAATCAACCCAAACTTCTTCTTCTTTGTGGGATTTAGAAGCAAACCCAAACAATCTCTTCTTCAATATGTAGAGATAAATCGGTGCCAAACACTCCAAGCAAAGTATATATATATGGATGAACTTTGATAAACAAACTTTGGGTGTAAAACAAGTGTTTAAAATATTTTTCTTGAAAAACAAAAATACTTAAACAATGAACTTTTTCCTTTTGGAATTATGCTCTCAAATTCTCTCTTGGAGATGGAAAGATGTGAAAAAGTTAAGTTAAAAAACTTGGTTCCTGCACTTAGATATTCAGGAAAAGTGTTACTGAAAAAAGTAGTGGGGAAGAGGGAAAAACTGCTCAAAATTTCCAATTAACTGTTGCCGCCAAAACTCGTTCGAAACGAAGTCTCGTTCGAACAAGTCTTCTATTCAGGAAAAGAGTTAGTGGAAAAAGTAGTGGGAAAGAGGGAAAAAACTGCTCAAAACTGCCAATTAACTGTTCCTGCTAAAACTTGTTTGAACGAGATTTTCATTTGAACGAAGTCTCGTTCGAACGAGCCTTCTAACGAAGTTCTAGTGTGAACTCGTTAGAAATATCGTTGGAAATATCGTTCGAACATCATATTCGTTCGAACGATATTTCAAACGACATTCCAGTGGCCTTTTGGGGAACTCGTTGGCAAACTCGTTTGAACGACAAACTCGTTCGAACGACAATTCGAATGAACTTCCAGAAAGTTGAAAAATTTTGATTTTAGCCCAGAAAACTTTATGTACTTTATTTTAAAGTTTTAATTAAATCTTTCTGAAAATAAACAACAGTTTTAAAAATAAAGTACACCCAATAAAAATGTTCCAAGCTCTTATATATATATTAAAATGCATTCATACCTTAGGAGCAATGGAACTATGTTGATGACGTACAAACGAGGCACATTAAACTCGGTATTTTGATGAAGCTTTAAACTTGGCCGCTACGTCTTCAACTTTAGTATGTCATAGGCTTGAAGGATGATCAATAACTCTATCCTATGACTCAAACGTTTTTGTCCGGAATTGAGCTAAAACTACAAAGGACTCAATTGGAAATCTGTGTCCTTACAAATACATTCCTTCTTCCATTCAGACTGAGATGAGGAGGAAATTTCAGGACGTTGAGAAGGGAGACCATTCAGTAGTTGAATATGAGGAAGATATTACCAGACTGGTGAACTTTGTGCCAGATGAGGCAAATACTAAAGAAAAGAAAATGAGGAGGTTCTTAGATGGGCTAAACTGGAGAATTAGGCAACATTTATTGAGGAATCGAACATTGCAGACTTACCCAGATATTATTTGTGCCGCACTATTACACTGTTAGAACCATCGATTTCATTGAGGAAGTAAGAGATCAGGGGAGTCCAGTCAATTGACTAGGTCTTGGGGTAATAGTGCGAGTGGAGTTTCTCAGCAGTTTGGTCATTAACACAATCGAAGTTCTCATTAGGGAAATTCGTCTAAGAGATTTCGTTCAGGTGGTTTTCAGCCAAATGGTAATGAGTTTAGGAAGGGTCAGTAAGGCCCACAACAGTAGTAGCAGCAGTTCATTCCTCAGGGCCAGCAGGGCAAGGGGAATAATGGGGGTGCCCAATAGGGTCGAGGTCACCGGGGTCAATAACATGGACAACCCCGATACGATCAACAAGATTAGAGGTATGGGATATTTACAGGCCATTGCTTCCAGTGTGGGAAAGCCGAGCATAAGAGAAAGGATTATTTGCGAAGGGGATAAGCACCGCAGTAGGACGCCTAGCAGGGGCAACCACCACAGACAGCACCACCACCAACAGTAGGGGTAGATGCAGTATGGACGTGTTTATAATATCCATAATGTGAGGATACTATAGGTGAAACCAACACCACATGCAGTAGAGGGTATGTTTCCTATCCATGGTCATATGGGTTGTGTATTGTTTGATACGGGAGCATCACATTTATTTATTGCTACTAAATTTGCACGCACTGCCAGTTTATTAGAGACAACCGATAGTATTGTTATATGTGTAGATTCACCTTTGGGTAGTGGGACATTTATTCACTCCGTGTGTAGAGGGGTGGGGATAGATGTCGGGAGACTGATTTTTATCATCCGATGAGTATGATGTTGTCTTGGGCATGGACTGGTTAGAAAAGTATCGTGCGATGGTGGACTATTTTGGAAAAATTTGTAATAGTAGGGCAAGCGATAATTTTTTATTGCGATGCCTCTTCCTTAGGGAGGATAAACTACACAACTCTATTATATTGAGGAGGAGGCCTCAAGGATATAGTTATTTGTTTATAATCAATCACATTGGTTAGAGAATTTACGAATGTATTTCAGGAGATAATAGGCTTATCGTCGAGTCGGGAGATTGAGTTTGTTATAGACTTAGCGTCGGGGATGAAACCAATTGTGCAGAACCATACCCATGGCTCCTTTAGAGATGAAAGAGTTGCGGGTCAAAATTCAGTAGATCTTGGGGTAGGGTTTTATTCGACGGAGTACATCACCCTGGGGTGCTACAGTGCTATTTGTAAAGAAGAATGATGGGTCACTTCATCTTTGAAATGATTATAGAGAGTTAAACAAGATTACGATTAGGAATAAATATCTATTACCTCTAATCGATAACTTATTCGAACAACTTCAAGGAGAAGTATACTTCTCAAAGATTGATTTGAGGTCTAGATATCACCAGTTGCGCATTAGGGAGCAGGGCGTTCCTACCACCGTATTCCTGACACGGTACGGGTCGTATGAGTTCAGGGTTATGCCTTTTGGGTTGACTAATGCTCCGACAGTATTTATGGACCTTATGAATAGGGTGTTCAGGGATTTCCTCGACTAGTTTTGAAAAAATACCACTTAAGTCGTTTAATTCAAGATTAAACTAGCTAAATGGCTCCGAACAGTTTTTTGAAGAAAATCTTTTCTTAAAACAAATTTTAAACACAAGATGTGTAAAAAAGTATGAACGAGTAATTTCAGTTATAGGTTTACTAATTTTGAAAAACAAAACTTAAGGAAATTAAACCAACACAACCTTAAGAAATGGATGAAAGGAAGAGGAAGTATACACGAGCAATTTTAACGTGGTAAAACCCCACCCAATTAGGGAAACATCCACGGAAGTCTCTACACCTCAAAAGTAAAAAGTTCACTAAAATAGAGTAACATGTTACAAACTATATAACAATCAAGACACATAATCATACCTAATTCTAAGTTCAGAAATATACCAACTCCTCTAGATTTTCTGACTTCTCCCAAGGCTCTGATGTTGTTGATGTTCTCTTAGCTTTTTAACTCCACTCCTTTTAGCTTTACGTCGACTCAAAATGTCCAAGATCTCAATACCAACACCTTTTAGTGTAGTAGTGTGACAATGTAAGTGGTGATGTGCTCTAAATCACATGAATGCAACTCACACACACTTGATTACAGACAGTATGCAAAACAAATCACAAATATGCAAAGGAATTTCCAAAATCGGTTTAATCGAAATATCAGACTTTGGATCTTTCAAATATTCGTAGATCAAGAGGGAATCTTGACATATACACGAGCCAAGATCCTATGAACTTTTTATTTGAAAATATTTACACTTATTTCACAAAATGTGAAATATAATAAAGTGCAAATCCCTAATCAAGATCTCAACTAGATCTAAATCTGAATATTCAAAAAAACTAAAATCAGAAAAGGTTTTGTTGGTTTAGGGTTTGAAAATAACATATCAGTTTGAAAAGAACCAACAAAATAAGATTTCTCGAAAGAAGAAATCAAAACTACGCAATATATAAGTGAAATGTATCACAGAGATCAAATCTCAAAGTTCTTTGAAAGAAAATGAGATTTAACCAACGTTATTAAGTTTGGAAAGAGATAAAGGACATAAGAGGATGGATATTCTTGAATCTCAAACTAACTTACTTACAAAAAGAGTTTTCTCGAAAGATTTTATCGGAGTTTAGCTTAGGGTTTGATTTCTCTCTCTCTCTCTCTCTCTCTCTCTTTTTCTTTCAGAAGTGAGGCTGGCCAAAGATTTTAAACGTACAACATATGGCAAGTATTTATAGTAAGAGACATAAGGCTCTGGAAACTCGAGGCAAATCAATGCTCAGGATTGACTTTAAAAGATCGAACCAAATCCAAGGGTTAAGGTTGCACCGCTTCAAAGTTAACCCTCATTGGTTGATCCAGGTGTTACAAGGATCATCTCAGATAACATGCAGTTCATTGATTAAAAGGATCCAAGGATTCACAGTTAATCACAGGTATATGAGAGCGTAGAAACATAAATCTAGCCGTTGTGGGGACAACACGTGTAAGGCTAAGATGGAATGTTAAACGCGTGTTTTTGAACTTCTACAAATACAAATTTCACCCACATAATTCTCAAGCGCTTTCGGTTTCTACCCAGGCAGGTTTTTAACAGCTTATGGAATTTACAAAACAACCCACAACTTTATTAAAAACCAATTTTGAATTTCTAAAAAATGTTTAAAAAATATAGAAATTATTTAAAATATACCAAAAATTATAGAAAATTATTTTAGAGGGATTTAACTCACACAACACCAATTAATGAATAAGGCAAGCATATATGCAACACATGAATGCATCCTAGGTGAAGTGTTGGTGTACTACCATTTGGAAAATTAGAGGAACTCAATATGAAGAGTGAGAAGGTTCTTTGGTTTGAAAGGGTATGACTCAATTTTGTCACTATTTTCAAACTAGATGAACACCTATATAATATTAACTCAAGTGAGTCAAAGATATAGGGTGCTTCAAGTTTGTGATCGTGTTTATTGATGACATTTCGGTGTATTCTCAAATTGAGAATGAGCATGCCAAGCACTTGCTTTTGGTTCTACACACATTAACAGATTCTCAAGTATTGTGGCTCCATTGACTAATTTGACTCGCAATGGTGTGCCATTTATGTGGGATGACTATTATCAGTTAGCTTTTAACGAGTTAAAGGACAAATTGACTTCATCAACTATACTTGCACTGCCTATAGGAGGAGTGGAGTATTTGGTATACATTGACGCATCCTTGAAGGGACTCAAGGGTGTCCTACAACAAGTGGATTAGGATATAGCATATGCCTCTTGTAAGATTAAGTTCCATGAGAAAAACTATTCCACTCATGATTTTGAACTGGCTGCGGTTATTTTTGCCTTATGGATATGGAGGCATTATCTCCTAGGGAGAAATTAAGTGTATTCACGAACCACAAATCACTACAGATTTGTTTGCACAGAAGGATCTTAATATACGATAGTGTAGAATGTTAGAATTCATGAAGGACTGTCAATTTGATATCTGGTATCACTCAGGTAAGGCTAACATTGTGGCAGACACGTTGAGTCGAAGGCCAGCGTCAGAGTTAGCGACAGTGTGAAAGGCTAAATGGAGTGAGCTTTGTCAAGTTGATTTGATTGCCAGGGCGTGTATGGAAGTGATGACCGTCACATCTGAGATCGTATTACAAGTCGTGAAGGAGCAAACAAGGGATGATTTTTTCCAAGACAAGGTGAAACAATTATTAGCAGAGGGAGCAAAATCCTACTCAATTAGTTCTAAGGGAGGTTTATGCTTCAATGGGAGACTCATGGTCCTAGATCATAGGGATTTTAGACATGCTGTTATGACAGAATCCCATGGCTCAAGATTTATGGTACATTCGGATAGGGGTAAGATGTATCAGGATATGCATTGACAATATTGGTGGACAGGTATGAAGAGGGATATAGATGATTTTGTCTCGCAGTGCACCACATGTCAGTTAGTAAAGATAGGCCACTAAAGACCATCAGGGATGTTACATTCATTGGAAATTCCAATATGGAAGTGGAAAAGCATGTCAATGGATTTTATTACAAGGCTATCGACATCACATAGAGGTTACGATTCCATATGGGAAATAGTGGATCGGTTGACCAAGACGGTTCACTTTTTCCCAATACGGGTGGTCCATATTGTTATATTATTTGGTACCACTGGGTTGATTTCGAACAGTGTTCGAAAAATACAAAAAGATTTTCATTTTTTCTAAAAATTTTAAAAAATTCAAAAAGAGTTTTGTATTTTGTTTACACCATATATGAATCGACATTTAGGATGACCGAGTCACAATTTCATTCCATATCCATGTGATTATTTGATAGTGTTTTGAGACAATATGTTGTGTCATTCGTGTGCTTTACAAAGTTTGGAGTCTTTGAGATGATATATAGTGTTGCTACCTATATGTTTGACTCATTTGTCCTTTATTGCACACATGTACGGATTTGTTTGACTTTTGTGCTTATCTATCACATGTTGGTTGAGTGTTTCCATCTTAATTTTGTCTATATAATGAACCAAATGCGATAAAACTTAACAAGAAAGTAGTGCATGTTATAAACCGTTTGTGAGTTTGTGTGATTTATTTTAAAAAACGAAAAAGGGCTACGAAAGGTATTTTATTTTTTCCTTTGCGATAAATCCACCATTTAAATGGACCTAAAAACGTGAGGAATTGAAAATTATCCGTGCTCCAATGAGGTTTAAAAGAGCCCGAAAAAATTTAAAGGCATTAAAAAGACATATATGTCAAAAAAAGGGCCAATAGGTTTGAGTTTCATCACTTCATAAGAAAAAATAAAAAGCAATATCTTTTAATGAGGGAGTTGGATGGAATTTAAAACGGTTTGCACGTCCTTGAAAGTCATGAAAAAGCATTACATAGTTTTGGACGTTATTGGTGTGGAAATCATTTATACTTTGATTTATTGATATGATTAAGACGATGTCATCTAAATTCAATAATTTTACACCTAAGGATTATTTTGATGCTCATTTGTTATAAGTACACTTATGCATCTTGCACACATGTCATGATTGAGTCGATTTTCCTATCGAATATGTTCACACCCATTCATTCCATATCCATGATTTGGTTATCTTAGTGTAAATTCTTGGTGTGTGATTTTTTATAACATCATTTTTTGCATTTTTGTATGAAAAATTCTGAAAAATCAAAAATAATTTGTTTGCATTGTTTTCCATGACACCCCGATTTGATTTATGTGATTTATTATTTTCCTTGTCTATTTCGGACAAATAAAAAGGGGGAGAAAGAATTATGACTTTATGAGGGAGTTTAAGTATGGGGGAGAATTGATTATGCTTTCATGTTTATGCTTATATCATTTCAAACTCGATAAATCACGAGGTATTTGCTTTGTCTCATGTGTGTAGGTACAATTGAAGATTTTTGGATTGCACACCGTGATGAGAAAATCTTGAAGTTTTGAAGATTTGATTGTTGAAGCAAAGTTTGAAGACTTGACAGTTTATCGTTCCAATTTTGAGTTTATAGGAGGGGAGATTTGTATAGGTCATTTTAAGTTGATAATTCGGATATTTTTTTTGTACTGGCATAGATATAGGGGGAGATTTTTAAGGACATAGTCCGTCACAATTAAGTATATCGTATACCGCTACAATCGTCGAAGAGGTTCAAGATCAAATACGCAATGAGATGGTCCAAATATCAAGCTTCGTTAACAATCAAGCCTCTGCGAATTGAATTTGATAATGATGTGTTTTTAATTCCTTAATAATTCACTTGGGATATTTTTCATAAAATATTTTCATAGTGTTGGAGCGGAGTTTTAAATGTTTTTCGTCAAAAATTATATTTTTAAGAGTGTTTGAGGCGGCGCATTTACTGAAAGGATAAACGAGAAAAAAATATTATTTTAATCATCGCGTTCGAACGACATCGTACGTCGTTCAAACGACACTGCATGTCGCGCGATACATCAAACAACATCGTGCCTCGCTCGAATGACCCACCGCCTTAAGTTTTTTATAAAATGGTCTCTTCAACTCCGTTTTTCAGTCGGTACGTTTTTACATTCTGCAAACAGTGTGAAATCAGCAGACCTTTTGGCTTCTTCTTTTAGAGTTTAATCTCTTTTGTTTTCAATTCCCAAAAGTCTCAATTGTTCATGTGAATTGTTTTGGAGTTTGAGAACACACTTTGCTGGTGTTCATACTTTTGTGGAGAAAATTTCAACATCATATGGCTACATGTCATTGAGGTTCGCTGCATGTGGATCTTTGTTGAGATAGTATTGTGGTTCTTGTGGATTTCTGCGCGTAATTCATTGGTGACAATGCCGACCGAAGCCTGGGGGTATTCGTATGTCAAAACAATTATATTTCATTGTAATCGTGTAAGTTACGATTTACAATTATAGTAAAATAAAAAGTTTTGCCCCAAGGGAATTTTTCCTGAACTGTGTCGTATATTTTATTTTTGTTGGTTTAACACATGTAAGCACGTAGGTAGTTGATTTTGACGGCAGAATTAATTTATTTCATAAATTGACCCTAATTAAATAAGTTTGTGAGTGAAATTTTCACATCTATTCGAATTTTTATCACATAAGTTTTATATGGGGCCGTCTATCTGCACTCCAAAAAGTTCTATGGCACTCCAACACAATTAATCAATGACAAAATTACCCTTTACCTCTTATCCTTTTTTATCATTTTTTTGAACTAACCACTTGAAAAAAAAGTTCATAAAATGTTGACAAAATTTATTTTTAATTATATTTTAAACTTCATATTAAATACAATTCAAGCATTTTTTTTTAACTTTGAATAACAATTATTAACAACTTAATCATTAATTGATTTATACTTACTTATTTTTTTTACTAAATATAAACACGATCCAATTAAAATGCGATACGACATAACATTATACGAAATCTTTTTTTTTTATTTAACAAGAACACAGCTCAATAAAAGTGACACGATAGAAAAAAAAAACTATCAAACATGAACACGATCTAATTAAAATGCAACACGACAAGACATGAAATCTAATTTGTTTACCTAACACGGCACAAATCTTATTTTTTTGATCTAACATGAACACGATCTAATTAAAACGCAACAAGACACAACACAACATGAAATTTTATTTTAACCCAACACAAACACAACTAGTAATAAAAGCCCACAACATGACTTAAAGTGTGTTCGTATTCAGTCAAAAATAAAAGTGATAAACAAGTGAGTATTAAAGTGTAAATCAATTAGATCGTGTTCGTGTTAAATAAACAACACAGCTCAAATAAAAGCAACACGACAAAATGCAAAATCTTATTTTTATAATCAAATCCGTACACGATCCAATTAAAACGCGACATAAGATTTCGTACAATATTCGTATTCGGTCAAATTATTGTTATAATCAAATCCGTACACGATCCAATTAAAACGCGACATAAGATTTTGTACAAATTGATAGTATTCGGTCAAATTATTGTCGTGTCACATTTATTTGAAAATATTTAGACTTATGATTAAAAAATAAGATTTCATGTCGTGTCACATTTATTCTTATTTTTTATCTAATAATAACACAACTCAGTTAAATGTGACACGACATGAATTTTTTTTTTTTATCTTTTTTATCTAAAACGAACACGATTTAATTACAATGCACCACGACACAAGACATGAAGTTTTTTTTTATCTAACACGAGCACAATTTAATTGATTTACACTTTAATACTCATTTGTTTATCACTTTTATATTTGACCGAATACGAACACAATTTAAGTCATGTTGTGAGGTTTTTATACAAGTTGTGTTTGTGTTGGGTTACAATAAAATTTCATGTTGTGTTGTGTCGTGTTGTATTTTAATTAGATCGTGTTCATGTTAGATAAAAAAAAAGATTTCTTGTATGGTCGGGGTTATTTGGGCTATGTTAAGTAAGCAAATGAGATTTCATGTCTTATCGAGTTCCATTTTAATTAGATCGTGTTTGTGCTAGATTAAAAAAAAAAGATTTTCTGTCGTGTCACTTTTATTTGAGTTGTGTTCTAGTTAAATAAAAAAATAAGATTTCATATAATGTTGTGTCGTGTCGCATTTTAATTGGATCGTGTTCACATTTGGTATAAAAAATAAATAAGTACTAAAGTATAAATCAATTAATGATTAAGTTGTTAATAATTGTTATTCAAAGTTAAAAAAAATGCTTAAATTGCTTATAATTATTAAATTTAAAAAATAATTTTTGTCAACATTTTATGACCTTTTTTTTAAGTGGTTAGTTCAAATTAAAGAAAAAAAGAATAAAGGATAAATGGTAAAAGGTAAAGGGTTATTTTGTCATTTATTAGTTTGTTGGAGTGCCATGGAACTTTTTGGAGTGCCGATAGCCGGCCCCGTTTTATATATATATATATATATATAAAAGAAAGAACTGCGAGTATTACAGTTTTGATGGATGTTTTTGGGCCCATAGCATTACTCCTCCAATACTTTCGACTAACTACCTATCCTCAATCATATATTTGAGTCAGTTGTACCTCAGTGGTAGAATCTTACATATCCCCTGTGAACCAATGCCTAATTACACACCTATGTCGTATGGCACCACAAATTACGTGTGACCCTGCTATTATCCTCAATCATTGAACCTTGCGCATTTGGGGCTCGCATACATCTGAGATTACCAAGTGTCATTTGTAGGTCTCGTTCCCAACTTGTACCAATTTTAATTGTAAGGATATTATATTACTAAATTATATATGAAGACTTCTATTTTATTTATGAGTAATGTTAGCTTATATCGAATATGCATAAAGGATGAGTTGTAGAGCACGCATACGTGTTGGTGGAAGGTATCCGATCTAAGCTGAAAGGATAATGCCTAAACATATACATGGTGGATGATTGCACACAAGCATGACATCAAACCTTCTTTAAGAGATGCAATAACAAACATAGCCAGCGTTACTTAAATTTGGCCATTTATACTTGCTTCGTACACTTATCAAACTATAAAACTGAGATTTAAAAATTTTGAATATGTTGCAACTCATTGTGGTTTGGGTGTGAGGTCATGTGAATGAGAATAAAAATCTAATATGGTGAGGGATAATTTTGGGTATTGAATAAAAGAGGTAGTTGGGGGATATAATAGGGAAAAAGGGATAAAAGGTATTAAATGGTTTTCAGCAAGTGGGTTAATTTAGTTTTTAGTTGGATTTATTTTGCTGAGAAGAAATCGTGTAAGACTTTGGAAGTGAAATGGGTTTGGGTTAGAAAGTGAGTCTTTGGCTTTAAAAATGGGTTTTAATATGGAGTGATGCTATGGGTAGCAAACAAATCCCCCAAATCTCTCCCAAATAGCATTAGTGAATTGTGCCCTGACAGGACCCATACCACAAGGTATAACACTTGATGCTATTTGGGAGAGGATTTGGAGAAGTTATTTGGAACACAAAGCATTTCCCTTTATTTAATATATTCTTATTTATTTAGTTAACTTAAATTGAGAAGGTCTTAGTCCCATTTTCATATCCGGAAAAAATGTTTTTTTATTACATCATGCATGCTGAAAAATGCCTCCTTGAGGTTGTCTTGTAATACGTGAACACATTCAAAATCGCAATTAGACGTTCACATGATATGTAATTGTCTTGTTTCACGCTTTGACCTTTTCTTTGTTCAAACAAGGTTTACGACTTCAAGTTTGCTGAGAAACGCCCACTCAATTCATGTAGTATATTCATTTGTACATAAAGAAAAGAAACCCAATATTAACAAAGCAACGCTAGCCCAATACGAAATTTTGAAAAGGTTACCAAATCCCAATATATGAATAATAAACAGAAACGAAATTGAGAGTTCATCGTATAATACAACACATTACAAGTTCAACAATGACTTAAAACACATCGAACTCAAATCCATTTGAAATAGAACAGGTTTGGAGACACTGAAAAGACTAGATGAAACACTGTGACCAAATCACTTTCCCGTATTCCTCTTTAGCCCCTCGTATGAAGTTACCCTTGAGCAGCAAACGTGAATCAGATTCAAACTTGCTCATCTCCTTCACACTTTTTTTCTTTGCTCACCCTTCCCTGTCTCGAGCTAATGGATACAGAAACCAGGTCCTGACATGAAGGGCCTGTTAGCTCAGGCTGCTCAGTAAGGTGGTTGCTAAAGACACCACAAAAGCTACTCTTGACAAACACCACAATACGAAATTTTGAGCATAATGTACAATCATATTTTAGCATACCACAGTGTTGAGTAGTAACGTGACTGACTTTTGTGGTGTCTAAAGGCAACCTCTTTGTAGAAAACAATTACATAAATATATCAGGGTAAGGTAATTTACATAAATGTTCCTGTAGATAAAATCAAATACCAGAACTGTGAGACCGAGCTTTAGGACTGATCTTCATCTGACCTAGAAGACCTGGTCAACCGCCGACGCCTTCTTGGGTTTGGAGATGGGTCTTCACCTATATCGCTTAATATATTCACATCATGGTCATCCTCATTTTCGTCCTCGTCCTCGTCATCGTCCTCGTCATCGTCATCATCCTCATCCTGTAAACCCAACAAATTCTCACCCCACAAAAATCGTCGACGACGCCCAGAAGAAGCGCCTGTCGGTCGACGGTGTCTAGTGAACGCCCTTGACCTGCTTCCCCTTCGGTCAGCATCCCTGTCCATTGAGCCAATCATCTGGAACAAGAAAAAAGTAGTCCACCAAGGCCCGTTTACTTCATTCGAACCCCTCTCCCTTTCACCCGATACCCTGTCTCCGTTTTCGATGAAGTAGTCCCCGAGAACAATGGCACCCGGCATGGCTGAGCGAATGGCGCTGACAATGTCTCCATACTCTCTTTGGTGCTCAAGGCGTCGCCAGGCTCGTTCTCTTGATGGCTCGATGTCAGAAGGACGGGCTGTCGGGTGAACTCTCCTAGCATGACCGCGCAAGTCTCGATAGTTGCCTATGAACGAACACGATTCACGAGAGCAACTACGAGCCTTCAAGTTGAGGTACTTTCTGGCTTCTTCTACAACCTCCCAGCCCCGTACGGTCCCACGACACAAAGGGCATCTCAAACTCTTCCATGATTCAGATAAATTCTCGACGTTGATCTCTGCAGTATCTTCAATCCTTCCTACTGCAGAATCATCAGAAACTACCGTTTCAAGAATGTCCTGTTGCCTTTCGACAGATGCTATAATGTCATTTTCAATTAGATTGTGATTTGCATGAACTTCAGTCGAGTTCCTCTCAGAAGAAGTAATCGAAGTGTGTTGTGTAGATGTAGGGGCGGTGGTGTTATCGGGTTTGAGTTTCTTAAAGCGGTCCAGGCAATTTGAATGCCGGTGACTGGTGTCACAAATGTAAGATCTGCATCCCTTGTCATGGGAACTGCATAAGAGAAGAACAGCATTATGCGGATGGTCCATGCAGATAGGGCATGAAGCTTCATCCAAATCCTTGTGGAGAGCAATAATATCAGCATCGTTTGATATGCTTCGTTTCCTACTAGCCATTGGGTTCACTGTAGTATAGTACTAAACATTGAAATAATCAGCACATCCAGTTTAATTCTAAAAATGCAAATGAAACAGATGAACTGAATGTCAGTTATAGTTGTATCAGCAGAACTTGAAACTGTACCACAAATTTACAGAACCCTCGTATGAAACCTTACATTTTCTCAAGTAGAAAGATGTCTTAACAACTCCAATGAGCCAAAAATATATGCAAGATGAACAATTGAAACAATAGCATTTGAAGTGATACAATAAAAGTACTAACCAATATTTTCTCTTTAAGAGAGAGAGAGAGGAGGGGGGTAACAGAGAGACGCTCCAACCTTACATCACAACTGGAACAAAAGATTGGAATGACGCGAAGGAAAACTAAGAAACCACTTGTGCCACAACATTACATCATGCTATAAAATACAATAATATTTTCAAAAATTGCAACCGTCTACTATAAAAATTCTATTGTGGCTTCAGGAAAACTTTCCAAAGATAAATTCATATGATTTCTTTAAAGTAAAAATCAAATGAGAACACAGAAGAGTGCACATGCGTAAAATATTCCCAACAAAGAAAAAAAATTAACAAAGCAAAAAAAAATTAAAAAAGTACTCCTACTCGACCAAAAAGGACCTGGATGAGAACCACCCAACTAAATATAGCCTTCTGCAAAATTAAAGTTAAAGAGATTCAAACTAATACAGACAGGAGGAGGGGAGGGGTGGGGGAGGGGTGCTGCTTCAGAAGCCACAGAGAATACTACTAATTAACCAAGCGTAAACATGTTCCTGCAACAATGCTACAACAACATCAGTTATTAACTTTCTCAATTAGTTTTGCGAAATATGAAATATGTCCTGCCACACGATCACTGTTTTCACGAAGAACGCAAGAGCTTAAAGTATTACTAGCTGCAAACAAAACGTTACTAACATCCATAATGTCAGCTGAATTGTACCGCCACGTGAACTTATGGTGAATTTGGTTAAGTACTAACATGGAACAAAGGCACATATTGAAAATACTGCTTTATCTCCCACTATTCCAGCACGCAAACAATCACCTTATGACTGACACGTCAACAGCGTGACTCCTAGAATTCGGAGGACTACTATACGAAAGTAAAGAGTATATAAATAACGTTTGCAAGTTTAGAAAAATAACGAGCTGAAATTCATGGCTCAAGGTTTAGAAAGGGGGAGGGTGGAGGGAGAAGTAGAAATGAAGAAACAAGTTTCATGCAAAGTTAACAACCATATACCAACAAAGTAACCCTTATAAGAGCCTACAAACCCCAAAAGACAAATAAACCCAAAAAGCATTCTGCAATAAATCATATAAATCAACATGTCTGGAGCCCTACGCTCGTGACATCAAAGACACTATAAATAAAAAATGATGCCTCACTTGATTCAACACTGATGAATAAATGCAAATGCATTAAACGTCTAACCAAAATTAGTATGTTTTCTGCTTCCCATAAATATTAAGACCCCCTTTACACAAACAATAACATTCATACTATTAAATACGAGTTAATCATTGTATGACTCATAATCCTTACTAGCATAAGCAGCATTACAGAGTTCCTCACCTCTTACAACATCTACAAGTGTTTCGATTGAGCAAATCAAAATTTTAATATTGAGCTTCATTGTTGGTGAGTAAAGACGGAATAAAAGAGAAAAAAATGGCACACTAAACTTTTATTGTCAAAACTTTATTGTAACATTATATGGCAATTATTAAAAAATTCTTCGTAGAAAAAATCACGTTACATATAAGATTTTAGTTGAGTTGTCAAGTAATTCATTACATATAAGATTTTAGTCGAGTTGTCAAGTAACTCATAAATCTATGAGGCAGGCAAGGAGCTTCAACTCATTTCCTAAACCAAATTTCTAAGGAAGGCACTATTTGAAAGAAAAAAAGAAATTGCTAACAAAACATGCACCAAATTTTAATTATTTTGTTTATCTATTCACATTCGGTAAAAATATTTAAAAAGTTAGATTGTTAATGAATTCACATGAACTACGGATATTTATTAAAATCAATGTTTTAAATCGCGGTCGCGCATGGTGTCACGTTTTGGCTCCAAAGTAGCGTCGCGCTAATCGCGTCGCGCATCGCGAGAGCAATTCATGCATTCCCGCTTTTTAATTAAAAAACTGATAAATAAAATATAAATAAAAATAAATAAATAGCATTTTAAAATGAAATTTGTAAGAAAGTAACATTTTAAACTGAAATTGGTAAAAAAAAGTTATATATGAAATTGATTTTTTTAAAGTTACTTTTTAAATTGACAATTAAAAATATAATAATAATAATAATAATAACATTTTAAACAGAATTCTGAAAATAAGTGACATTCAAAGCTAAAAATAATAAAATAAATAAAATTCTAATATGAAATTTGTAAAATAAGTAAAAGTTTAAGCTTTAAATTATAATATAATAACATTTTAAACAGAAATTTATAAAACAAGTAGTATTTTAAATTGAAAAATATAAAAAAAATAATAATAATAATAATAATAACATTTTAAACAGAAATCTGAGAAATAAGTAACATTTAAAGCTGAAAATTATAAAATAAATAACAATTTAAACAGATATTTATGACACGAGTAGCATTTTAAACTGACAATTATTAAAAATAAAACATTTTGAACTGAGATTTGAAAAATTCGTAACATTTAAAACTGAAAATTATAAAATAAAAAACATTATTTACTGAAAAATGTAAAATAAGCAAACGTTTAAGTAAACCGAGAGTTTGAAATAGAAAATATTAAATAAAAGTAACCTTTTAAGCTAAACTTTTTAAAATAAGCAAATAACATCATTGAGACCTTCGTAAATAAGTAAATTGAGGGTTTGGAACAAAGAATACCTCACCCAAACAAAGTCCGCACGTGAAATAAGGTAACACTTTTCCCCCTCCTAGACTAAAATGTGATTTCTAAAAAAAAAAACATGGATAGCGTTGCTGTAGCGCACAATAGCGCAAAATAGCGCCAAATAGCGCACGCTTTTTGAGCATCCCGTAATACATTGACTGCAACATTGCGTTTTTGGCCCGCAAAAAGCAACAGCGCGCTTTTTAAAACATTGATTAAAATAGAAATGGGACTGGGACTGGGGCTCGGACTGGTGATAACATAAGACAAACAGGATTATAAAGAAAAGCTTCTACTTGGCACGCGCCTATGATTAGGCTAGGTTGGGCTGGACCAGGCTGAAAAAACCAGAACCCAAGCCTTGCGCAGTTTTTGTTGAGCCAATTTTTACCCCAGTATAGTTCTACGGATTAATACCATCAGCCCAAAACTTATTATTTTTGGGCCGGGCAGATTCTTGCTAAAACAAAAACCCACTCCTCCAAATTCCAATGAACGGTCCAACATGCACAAAACTCAACAAAGACTTATTGCATTGCGATTATGAATATTCAACTGATCCTGGTTCGAATGAATGAGGGTAGAGTTCAGTAACCCAGTGCGCCTGCTTGGCCTTGAAGCATGTTGGATGCACCCGCTCGTCCTCCCAAAGATTCACATTTTCAATAACAACTGCTTCAACTTGGAATCCCGACAATTCGACATATTAAATGATCTTATATTCATCACCTCCTCAACTCTTTACAAGAAACCTAAAGGAACCAATTTTCAAACCCATAAATAACACATTGACACAGATACAACATAAAAAAGGGTTGGGTGCATCTCCATAACAAAAGATTTACTATCTCCTTTATAAATATTTCACCTTCAACTTCTAGAAATTCTTAATTTTTATGCTGACAAAATCTTCAATCAGATAAAAAGTTAGGTAGCTGACAGCGCTTCAGACAGTTATGAACATGAACCTTCAATCAAAAAAGTCTTAAATTTCACAATTACCATAACTATAATCTTCATTCTCCCTGAAGGAAGGCGAAATCAAGACCAGTGCATCACTGCATCTTAACCAACGCTATTTTCTTTAAAATGAGGTGAAGGCCTCATAATCTAACTAAAAAATCATGTAGAGCGCCAGTCATTCAAGTAATACAGCAACCATCAACA
The DNA here is from genome assembly GCA_949130495.1 of Sambucus nigra. Classification (NCBI taxonomy): domain Eukaryota; kingdom Viridiplantae; phylum Streptophyta; class Magnoliopsida; order Dipsacales; family Adoxaceae; genus Sambucus; species Sambucus nigra. The sequence goes on along the minus strand of OX422217.1, from coordinate 431,127,551 downwards.
TTTTACCAGTCCTGCTCGCGTTTTTCGTTGTTCTCAAACAAAAACACAGACAACATTTGTTTTTTAACAACAATATAAAAAAATCCAAAGACGAGCGCAAATTTTCCTTCTCCAAAAGATCAATTGACCAACTACATCATTTAAAATCAAACCAAGTTTAACACAGTAACAGGCTATCAGGAAAGCAGTTTGCAACTCAGATTCCAGAATCTGAGACAACTTTCCTCCTGCAATACCTATGTTCATTCGTAATCTTATTCTTCATTCATTCACCAAACTTCTAAAGCAAATATAATGAAAATATCTAATATGACAGACAACTGCAATAAAGGGAACACCGTCAGTTCACTCATCCTGTAGAAGTAAAGGGAGAACGAAATTGTACTTCAAATACCACCAAGAAATCTAAAACAGCCTAACACCACAGTACTATTTTCCAGAGTGAATGGCATACCAAATAGTCAACACCCCCAGAATTAAAATAGTCATCAACCACCAAAGTTGTCAACCAATATACACAAGAAATCACAACCATTAAGAAAGAGAAAGGAAGGCAGGGACAATAGTTAATTCAGATTATTCTATTGTGATAGAAGGAATATAAATCATAGATGTGAGATAAAAACATCCTAAGGAGTACATAATTTAAACTAATCACTCTATTTTCAGACAATATATATATATATAAAAAGTGATGTCTAATTAAAGTGAGACATATGATATGCAATCAATACCGTAAAAGAGATGCAGACTTGGAATCACTAAAATGTTATTTACTTAATCGTAAACTCACCAAGAGAAGGCACTGAAAGAATATTCCCTAGAGGGTACTTCTGAATCTTTGTGTCAACGACCAGAATTAGCACACGATTAAAAAAAACAAGAGAATCCTTATGTAACCTTAAAGTATATTGCAGAGAAAGCTCTCATGCAATGCTCCAAAGCATTATATTAATCATTCAGTTAAGCACAACCCTACAAATCTTGAAGAAATAGTCAATGACTCTATCTTGCACCAGTCATTGATGGATTAAAACCTGCAATTGTACCGAACAACACAAGCGATGGTCACGTGCATAATATCTCAAATCGACATTGGAAATTTCAATTCAACTCATAATACTACTGGATAAACAATCCTGAAGCAAATAGGGCATCATACTACTATAACTGTGATTAGATATTGATAAGACCAAGATCAAACTCGAATAAGATGTATAAAATTAAACACCAAACCCTATCCATTCTAAACAAAAGAATTGTATAGATTATATGCAATCATCATAAAAATACAGTTCATCATACAGGTCCAATATCATCCCAAAATTAAATCCCCCAATTTGCAACTGGAGTTAGATGGCTTGCATATTAAAATAAAAAATAAAACAATAATAAAAAAAAAAATCTTTCTTGCACATAATAACCAATGAATACATATATAAATGAAGTAAAATACACATCCAACTAGGCTATTAACATATTACTATTGCTTTATTATGTTTAGAGGGGAGAAAATAGCGCATTAAGACAGCTACCCCTTGTTCATTTGATTTTGTCAAGATGTATAATTGATACATAAATGATAAAAGGGTTGAAATTAAAGGGGGTCTACATGAGATCCCTAAATTATATTACTTCAAAAACAAAGGGTACAATTGGATTTACTAAAAATCAGATACATGCCACAAAGTTGAACCAATCCATATAATCCAAATCCAAACCCTAACCCTAAGTCATCTAGAAACAAAGAAAGAGACATTTCCTTTTGCTAGGGTATCAATGAATAGAAACATATATACCAGCATCAACAATTAAGCCAATATAGAGGCAATTAGATGGAAAGTTAGTACCAAAAAAATCCCAGATGAAATTAAAACATTGAGGTTCGGAATTACAATAATTATTGGTGGAATTTGGGTTCGTCAAGCTCTATCCATGGGTTGATTGAAGAAAGGATTCGCTGGCAGTAAGATTGGGCGATTGCGAAAAGATATCTAAGTGCGTCAAATTTAGGGGATGCGCCCAATGAAAAGGGTTTGAATACAAGGGGAGATTTTCAGGGTACATGTTACTTATTTTTATAACCGACAAGGGGATCAAAGGGTAAATTGACAAGTTACACTAATAACAATTTTACGGGTTAACTAATGCGCGGTAAGTAGGGTTGTATTTTTCTTCCGAACATTCCGATATTTTTCGATTTTTGAACATATATAAGGTTTTCGATTTTCGATTTCCGATTTTTGATTTTTTCGAATTAATTAGGATAGAAATTGGAACAATGTTTTAAATTCCGATTTTCTGATTTTATTGATCCGATTTTCCGATTTTTTAGCCGATCCCATTTTCCGATATAATTTTCGATTAATTTTCCGAATAATATTCCGAATATTTTATATATATTTTTTACCTTACATTTCCCTTATCTAATAAGAATGTGTATAATTAGTATTTACATTTCCCTTGTTTTTTACCTTACCCCACCATATATATATATATGTTGTTAGTAGAGAGCAACTAGGGTTAACAAGTTAACATATATCTCACATCTCTATATCTTCTCTTGTCCTTTCTTACTAGACGGCGTATACCCTAACGCGCTCTTTCTCCTCTCGTCCATTTCTACTCACCTCTATACTCATCTCAGATCTTGATTCGAACGAAGGTAAGCCATATACTCATCTCAGATTTTGTTTAAGATATTGTTTACATCGATTTTTATATTGGATCCATACTTTTCGGTTTATATTGTTTGTTATCGGTTTACATAGGTTTACATCGGTTTACGAAGGTAAGATATATTGTTTGTTTTCGGTTTATATTGTTTGTTTTCGGTTGACGAAGGTGAGCCATATTGTTTACATCGATTTTTACATAGGATCCATAAACAGGTATATGGTTATATGATCTGTAAAATATTTTGTTTAAGGTACATCGGTTTTTACATAGGATCCATATACCTGTTTTAGCACTTAGACCTGTTTTACAATTAAAAAAACATATACATGTTTTACAATATAACCATATACCAGTTTTACAATTAAAACCATATAACCATATATATACCTGTTTTACAACCATACACCTATTTCACAATTAAAAAAGAGTATGGACAGACCATATATACCTGTTTTACAATTAAAAAAACGGTATGGACAGACCATAAGCAAAGTTTGTCAATTTTAGTTTTCTTCAGGTAAGCAAACTGATGCTATATTTTTAACCATATACCTATTTTAGTTTTCTTCTGGACAAAAGTATGGATTTCTAAGGAATGGATCTCTCATGTTTATAGTAGTTATTTTAATTGTAAAAAGATACATGTTGTTTTACATATTGTGTACTGAACTAATTGTGGATTTAATATTTGTTTTATGCAGATTTAATATATTATGCGAGTTAGATTTAATTTGTTTTAGCTCTTCAAAGTGAGCTATATTCTATCCACTCCACTATTAATTGTATGTTGACAATGGATGAAAGCATGAAGTCACTAGTAAAGTCAATCCTAAAAAAAGCAAAATAACACCAAAATCGGGTTTAGTTGGTCATCATGTAGCGTCGAGAGTGTGGGGGATTTTGAAAAAATTATGGCTGAAGGAACAAAAAAAAATCGGGTACTTGTAATTGCAATTATTGTCATGTACAAATTTTAGCACTTTCTAATGGGGGAATAAACAAATTGTGGAATCACCTTAGAAAGTGTAAAGAGTTTCCCGGTTATAAAGGAGATACACAAAGCAAACTATTATTTCTATGGTAGGATCATAACCTTCTAATTGGCGATTTGATCAAGAGAGGTGTCGGAAGTTTTTAACTAAATATACTATTATTAATCAAGTCCCTTTTAATCATGTGGAAAAAGAAGGTTTTAAAATATTTTGTGCGGATTTACAACCTAAATTTCACGTGATATGTAGAACCACACTCATTAAGGATTGTTTAAAGATGTACCACGAGGAAAGGGTAAAGTTGAAAGATTACTTCAAATGTTTTAATACAAGGGTATGCCTCACAACTAACACGTGGACTTTATTACAAAACCTTTGGTATATGGCCTTGACCGCACACTTTATTGAGAAGATTGGGTCCTACATAAGAAAATAATCAATTTTAGAGTCCTTCCTTATCCACATAAGGGTGAGGCGATTGCCAAGGCCGTGGAGGGTTGTTTGATGCAGTAGGGATTAGAAAAGCTCACAACTATAACACTTGACAATGCTAAAAATAATGACACGTGTGTTGCGGATTTGAGAAAAAGGTTAAATAAAAGAAATGGGTTGTTGTTAGGAGGTGAGTTTTTTCATATTAGATGCTTTGCACATATAATAAACCTTATTGTGAAAGATGGAATCATTGAGGTTAAAGACACAATCAAACGCCTTAGGCATAGTGTCAAATATGTGCAAAGTGGCCCATCACGCATGCAACTTTTCAAAAAATGTGTGGTGGATGAAATGTTGGAAACAAAGAGGGAGGGTGTGCTTGGATGTAAAGACTCGTTGGAACTCAAATTACCTAATGATAAATTCGGCATTGGAGTTTTAGAGGGTATTTGATCGTTTAGACGAGGTTGATCCCAATTATAAAATCAAGTGTAACGTGAAAGGGGAAGGGGAAGGTTTACTGGATGAAATTGATTGGAAAAAATTAAAATCTTTACACACATTTTTAGAAGAATTCTTTGAACTAATAAAGTGTGTGTCGAGTTCTCAATATATCACTTTCAATACTTATTTTGATGAACTCACCCAAGTTAAGGACCTTCTCATTGAGAATTTACATAGTCATTATTTATTTTTTCGTTCCATGGCCATTAAAATGGATGCAAAGTTTGACAAGTATTTTAATTTTGATTCTCTTAATCTGATATTTGTTGTTGCAATTGTGTTGGATCCTCGTTATAAATTGCAATTTGTCGAGTTTTGGTATTCCTCATATTTGGACAAATGTCCCGATCTTTCCGATGTTGAAAAAGCTTACAAAATGGAAGTCCTTGTTGAAAAGTTGAAAGATTTAATGCGTACGCTTTATAGTTACTACAAAGCAGGAGAGAGTCCTTATTTGAAACATGGTTTTTCCACCCCACGGTATCAAGTCAATGTTGTAGAAAAAATTATCAAAAAACAGAAGTCAAAAGACTTGTTTAGAGGAGCTTTGGAGAAAGGAGTGTAGTGAAGTTTCTAATGACTTGGATAGATATTTGGCCGATAGTGTTATGGAGATTGATGATCGTCATTTTGACATTGTTGCTTGGTGGAAAGGAAAGATTCTAACATACATTGCACTTACCATAATGGCCCATGATATTTTACCTATTTCGGTGACATCGGTTGCATCTGAGTTCGCTTTTATTACGACCTATAGAGTCCTTGATCAATTTTGAAGTTCTTTGATACCTAATATTGTGGAAGCTTTGTTATACACACACAAGATTGGCTGAGAAATCCTATGCGTCCTACTACTATTGAAAATACAATAGAAGTTCTAGAATCTATTGAAGAAGGTATATTTTATTGCAAATTTGTAATATTAATTTATTTATATCCATTTTTTTCAATATCTTATTATGTATATTCATTCTCACTAATTTCTATTATTTTGATTGTAGTTGTGAACGAGGATATGAAAGCATTGTCGTTGGGATGAAGATGGTCATGCTTGGTTAAGAAGATTAGATGATATTTTAATTGAAATTTTGAAATGTTATTGGATTATATTTGGTTGTTGTTGGACATTTTGAATTATGTGGTTGGACATTTAGACATTTTGAACTCTGCATGGATGGTCATTTTGAATTAACTATTATAACTGTGGATGCTTTGTTATAACCAAATAGAATGCTTTGTTGTAACTGTTATAATACACCAAATTGGAACACAATTGTTATAACTGTTATAATATGCTATGGAAATTGGAGTCAAAGCCTTACTTATTATAGTTGGAATCAATTGGAGTAAAAACCTTTAACCTTTAATTGTTATAACTTATAATTATAACTCTTTCAAAATTTTAAATTGGAGTCAAAATCTCCATATTTGGAACACAATTGGAGTCCATAGATATAACTTATGTTTTCTATCTTTTTATAATTTTAGCCATAACAGTGATATTTTGAATCCAACGTGTTTACATTGTGTGTACTAAACACAATATATCATATAAGTTATTACAGTTTCAATATTTAAAAAAATTATAAAATTAATATAAAAAATTAATTTTAAAAATTATAAATTTTTTGGCCATTTTCGATTTTTTCGAAAATCCGAATCTTTCGATTTTGCCGAATTTTTTGAAAATGGCAAAAATAAATTTGTAATAGCCCGCGTAATTTTGGGCTATTTTAATTAATTTTTGGAAAATAGAGGAAAATAAAGTTTTCGATAAAATTATTTTTATTGCTCAAATATGTTGGTTATTATTTTTAAAGGCGATAATTTCAAACGGTTTCGAAATCGGAGTTAAAACGGATTTTAAAATGATTTTTAAATATTTTTAACTCTTGGAGTTGTTTTGACTTTCAACTCTTCATTTCTTTACCTTATTTAAAGGAGTCTTTTGAATTCCAACTCTTCATTTATTTTCATTATAAAAGGAAGTCGCGGGCAACCCTTTTAACCTACTTCTGGCACAAATTTTGGCAGCAAATATATTTTATATTCCTCTTCTTTTTATATACACATTGGCCCTTGAGATTTGTGAGTTCCAACCTTAGATTAGAGGTGTTCTTGGGACTATTTTGTTGCAGATTCTTAGAGGAGCTTTTGTAGATCTTTTGAGTTGATCTTGAGGATGTGTTCGTTGGTTTCTCATCATAGTTTGAGGTATGGGGTTTTACACAATATGCTCTTTTAAATATCGCGAGTTTATTCCGTTGATTTCATGTTTAATTGAACTCATATTTGAATTGTTAAATTCTTTGAAATCTGGAGAAATAATTATTGAATTATTTTGATTCATGTGGTATCATTATATTGTAATTAAGCATGTTGTCATGAGATTTTAATATGGCACGGATGTTGGGCACCCGCCAAAATTCCTGTTTCTCGGGCTATGGCTTGATAAAGCATATACGGATGTAGTGAGGCCTGGTGACCCGGTTAAAGTGTTGTTGAGAAATTATATTGATAAATGCTTTGAGATTTGCGTTTTGATTTGAATATTCGTACTCGTGTTGTTACGTTTTATTCATCGCTAACATATATTTGTTGAGCATCTTTCTTGTCGTATTGTGTACTTCCCCATATTTTCTTTTAGTGGCAGGTTAGCGCGGATTTTGGGGCGCTATGGAGATTGATTTTAGCGAGGATTGTTTGGGAAAGATTTGTATTATTTTGATGTATAGAGCTTTGGAGATTTGTATTTTATTTTCGAGTTAGTTGTTGTATGTAATTCGAGAGATTTGGTATTTAATTTGAAGAGATTGAGATTTGTAGTTTCTCTTTTGTTGTTGTGGGATTTAGATGCTCTATACCTTGTTACTTGTGGATTTGGATTTATTTTATCGATAGTGGCGCTCCGTTCGCTCTCCCCGGGCGGGCGGGGTGTTACAAGCAAATATATTTTATATTTCTCTTCTTTTCATATACACATTTGCCCTTGAGATTTGTGAGTTCCAACCTTAGATTATAGGTGTTCTTGGGGCTATTTTTTTGGAGATCCTTGGAGGAGCTTTTGTAGATCTTTTGAGTTGATCTTGAGGATGTGTTCATTGGTTTCTCATCACGGTTTGAGGTATGGGGTTTTACACAATATGCTCCTTTAAATCTCGCGAGTTTATTCCGTTGATTTCATGTTTAATTGAACTCATATTTGAATTATTTCTTTGAAATCTTGAGAAATAATTATTGAATTATTTTGATTCATGTGGTATCATTATATTGTAATTAATCACGTTGTCATGAGATTTTAATATGGCACGGATGTTGGACACCCGCCAAAATTTCTGTTTCCCGGGCTATGGCTTGATAAAGCATATACGGATGTGGTGAGGCCTCATGACCCGGTTAAAGTGTTGTTGAGAAATTATATTGATAAATGCTTTGAGATTTGCATTTTGATTTGAATATTCGTACTCGTGTTGTTACATTTTATTCATCGCTAACATATATTTGTTGAGCATCTTTCTTGTCGTATTGTGTACTTTCCCATATTTTCTTTTAGTGGCAGGTTAGCCCGAATTTTGGGGACCTATGGAGATTGATTTTAGCGAGGATTGTTTGGGAAAGATTTGTATTATTTTGATGTATAGAGCTTTGGAGATTTGTATTTTATTTTCGAGTTAGTTGTTGTATGTAATTCGAGAGATTTGGTATTTAATTTGAAGAGATTGAGATTTGTAGTTTCTCTTCTGTTGTTGTGGGATTTAGATGCTTTATACCTCGTTATTTGTGTATTTTGATTTATTTTATCGATAGTGGCGCTCCATTCACTCTCCCCGGGCGGGCGGGGTGTTACAAATGGTATCAGAGCCAGGTTTACGGAAACCCTCGGGGATTGGGTTTAGGGTTCATTGCGTGGATAACATTTTTTGGATATAGAAAATTATAGGTTATATTCGTGATAGGTTTCGAGATTAGATGTGAGGAATTTATTTTTGGTGACGTGATTTATTTTTGGAGATAGTGTAGTGGCGTGATTTTGAGAGTTAGGCATTCGGCGAATTTCGAGGGAGAAATTCCATTGTTAGTGGGGAAGTGTAATAACTCGCGTAATTTTGGGCTATTTTAATTAATTTTTGGAAAATGGAGGAAAATAAAGTTTTTGATAAAATTATTTTTATTGCTCAAATATGTTGGTTATTATTTTTAAAGGCGAGAATTTCAAAACGGTTTCGAAATCGGAGTTAAAACGGATTTTAAAATGATTTTTAAATGTTTTTAACTCTTAGAGTTGTTTTGACTTTCAACTCTTCATTTCTTTACCTTATTTAAAGGAGTCTTTTGGATTCCAACTCCTAATTTCTTTGCATTATAAAAGGAAGTCGTGGGCAACCCTTTTAACCTACTTCTGGCACAAATTTTGGCAGCAAATATATTTTATATTCCTCTTCTTTTTATATACAAATTGGCCCTTGAGATTTGTGAGTTCCAACCTTAGATTAGATGTTTTCTTGGGGCTATTTTATTGGAGATTCTTGAAGGAGCTTTTGTAGATCTTTTGAGTTGATCTTGAGGATGTGTTCATTGGTTTCTCATCATGGTTTGAGGTAGGGGTTTTACACAATATGCTTCTTAAATCTCGCGAGTTTTTTCCGTTGATTTCATGTTTAATTGAACTCATATTTGAATTGTTAAATTCTTAGAAATCTGGAGAAATAATTATTGAATTATTTTGATTCATGTGATATCATTATATTGTAATTAAGCACGTTGTCATGAGATTTTAATATGACACGGATGTTGGACACCCGTCAAAATTCCTGTTTCACGGGCTATGGCTTGATAAAGCATATACGGATGTGGTGAGGCCTGGTGACTCGGTTAAAGTTTTGATGAGAAATTATATTGATAAATGCTTTGAGATTTACATTTTGATTTGAATATTCGTACTCGTGTTGTTACGTTTTATTCATCGCTAACATATATTTGTTGAGCATCTTTCTTGTCGTATTGTGTACTTCCCCATATTTTCTTTTAGTGGAAGGTTAGAGCGGAGTTTGGGGCGCTATGGAGATTGATTTTAGCGAGGATTGTTTGGCAAAAATTTGTATTATTTTGATGTATAGAGCTTTGGAGATTTGTATTTTATTTTCGAGTTAGTTGTTGTATGTAATTCGAGAGATTTGATATTTAATTTGAAGAGATTGAGATTTATAGTTTCTCTTTTGTTGTTGTGGGATTTAGATGCTCTATACCTTGTTATTTGTGGATTTGGATTTATTTTATCAATAGTGGCGCTCCGTTCGCTCTCCCCGAGCGGGCGGGGTGTTACAAATGGTATCAGAGCCAGGTTTACGAAAACCCTCGGGGTTTGGGTTTGGGGTTCATTGCGTGGATAATAATTTTTGGAGATTAAAAAATTATAGGTTATATTCGTGATAGGTTACGAGATTAGATGTGAGGAATTTATTTTTGGTGACGTGATTTATTTTTGGAGATAATGTAGTGGCCTAATTTTGAGAGTTAGGCATTCGGCGAATTTCGAGGGCGAAATTCCATTATTAGTGGGGAAGTGTAATAACCCGCGTAATTTTGGGCTATTTTAATTAATTTTTGGAAAATGGATTAAAATAAAGTTTTTGATAAAATTATTTTTATTGCTCAAATATGTTGGTTATTATTTTTCAAGGCGAGAATTTCAAACGGTTTCGAAATCGGAGTTAAAACGGATTTTAAAATGATTTTTAAATGTTTTTAACTCTTGGAGTCGTTTTGACTTTCAACTCTTCATTTTTTTACCTTATTTAAAGGAGTCTTTTGGATTCCAACTCTTCATTTCTTTGCATTATAAAAGTAAGTCGTGGGCAACCCTTTTAACCTAATTCTGGCACAAATTTTGGGAGAAAATATATTTTATATTCCTCTTCTTTTTATATACACATTGACCCTTGAGATTTGTGAGTTCCAACCTTTGATTAGAGGTGTTCTTGGGGCTATTTTGTTGAAGATTCTCGGAGGAGATTTTGTAGATCTTTTGAGTTGATCTTGAGGATGTGTTCGTTGGTTTCTCATCATGGTTTGAGGTATGGGGTTTTACACAATATGCTCCTTTAAATCTCGCGAGTTTATTCCGTTGATTTCATGTGTAATTGAACTCATATTTGAATTGTTAAATTCTTTGAAATCTGGAGAGATAATTATTGAATTATTTTGATTCATTTGGTATCATTATATTGTAATTAAGCACGTTGTCGTGAGATTTTAATATGGCACGGATGTTGGGCACCCGCCAAAATTCCTGGTTCTCGGGCTATGGCTTGATAAAGCATATACGGATGTGGTGAGGCCTGGTAACTCGATTAAAGTGTTGTTGAGAAATTTATATTGATAAATGCTTTAAGATTTGCATTTTGATTTGAATATTCGTACTCGTGTTGTTACGTTTTATTCATCGCTAACATATATTTGTTGAGCATCTTTCTTATCGTATTGTGTACTTCCCCATATTTTCTTTTAGTGGCAGGTTAGCGCGGATTTTGGGGCGCTATGGAGATTGATTTTTGCGAGGATTGTTTGGGAAAGATTTGTATTATTTTGATGTATAGAGCTTTGGAGATTTATATTTTATTTTCGAGTTAGTTGTTGTATGTAATTCGAGAGATTTGGTATTTAATTTGAAGAGATTGAGATTTGTAGTATCTCTTTTGTTGTTGTGGGATTTATATGCTCTATACCTTGTAATTTGTGGATTTGAATTTATTTTATCGATAGTGGCACTCCATTCGCTCTCCCCGGGCGGGCGGGGTGTTACAAATGGTATCAGAGCCAGGTTTACGAAAACCCTCGGGGATTGGTTTTGGGGTTCATTGTGCGGATAACAATTTTTGGAGATAAAAAATTATAGGTTATATTCGTGATAGGTTTCGAGATTAGATGTGAGAAATTTATTTTTGGCGACGTGATTTATTTTTGGAGATAGTGTAGTGTCCTGATTTTGAGAGTTAGGCATTCGGCGAATTTCGAGGGCGAATTTCCATTGTTAGTGGGGAAGTGTAATAACCCGCGTAATTTTGGTCTATTTTAATTGATTTTTAGAAAATGGAGGAAAATAAAGTTTTTGATAAAATTATTTATATTGCTCAAATATGTAGGTTATTATTTTTAAAGGCGAGAATTTCAAACGGTTTCAAAATCGGAGTTAAAACGGATTTTAAAATGATTTTTAAATGTTTTTAACTCTTGGAGTTGTTTTGACTTTCAACTCTTCATTTCTTTACCTTATCTAAAGGAGTCTTTTGGATTCCAACTCTTCATTTCTTTGCATTATAAAAGGAAGTCGTGGGCAACCCTTTTAACCTACTTCTGGCACAAATTTTGGCAGCAAATATATTTTATATTCCTCTTCTTTTTATATACACATTGGCCCTTGAGATTTGTGAGTTTCAACCTTAGATTAGAGGTGTTCTTGGGACTATTTTGTTGCAGATTCTTGGAGGAGCTTTTGTAGATCTTTTGAGTTTATCTTGAGGATGTGTTCGTTGGTTTCTCATCATGGTTTGAGGTATGGAGTTTTACACAATATGCTCCTTTAAATCTCTCGAGTTTATTCCGTTGATTTCATGTTTAATTGAACTCATATTTGAATTGTTAAATTCTTTGAAATCTGGAGAAATAATTATTGAATTATTTTGATTCATGTGGTATCTATATATTGTAATTAAGCACGTTGTCATGAGATTTTAATAAGGCACGGATGTTGGGCACCCGCCAAAATTCCTGTTTCTCGGGCTATGGCTTGATAAAGCATATACGGATGTGATGAGGCCTGGTGACCCGGTTAAAGTGTTGTTGAGAAATTATATTGATAAATGGTTTGAGATTTGCATTTTGATTTGAATATTCGTACTCGTGTTGTTGCGTTTTATTCATCGCTAACATATATATGTTGAGCATCTTTCTTGTCGTATTGTGTACTTCCCCATATTTTCTTTTAGTGACAGGTTAGCGCGGATTTTGGGGCGCTGTGGAGATTGATTTTAGCGAGGATTGTTTGGGAAAGATTTGTATTATTTTGATGTATAGAGCTTTGCAGATTTGTATTTTATTTTCGAGTTAGTTGTTGTATTTAATTCGAGAGATTTGGTATTTAATTTGAAGAGATTGAGATTTGTAGTTTCTCTTTTGTTGTTGTGGGATTTAGATGCTCTATAACTTATTATTTGTCGATTTTGATTTATTTTATCGATAGTGGCGCTCCGTTCGCTCTCCCCGGGTGGGCGGAGTGTTATAAATGGTATCAGAGCCAGGTTTACAGAAACCCTCGGGGCTTGGGTTTGGGGTTCATTGCGTGGATAATAATTTTTGGAGATAGAAAATTATAGGTTATATTCGTGATAGGTTTCGAGATTAGATGTGAGGAATTTATTTTTGGTGACGTGATTTATTTTTGGAGATAGTGTAGCGGCCTGATTTTGAGAGTTAGTCATCCGGCGAATTTCGAGGGCGAATTTCCATTGTTAGTGGGGAAGTGTAATAACCCGCGTAATTTTGGGCTATTTTAATTAATTTTTGGAAAATGGAGGAAAATAAAGTTTTTGATAAAATTATTTTTATTGCTCAAATATGTTGGTTATTATTTTTCAAGTCGAGAATTTCAAACGATTTCGAAATCGGAGTTGAAACGGATTTTAAAATGATTTTTAAATGTTTTTAACTCTTGGAGTTGTTTTGACTTTCAACTCTTCATTTCTTTACCTTATTTAAAGGAGTCTTTTGGATTCCAACTCTTCATTTCTTTGCATTATAAAATAAAGTCGTGGGCAACCCTTTTAACCTACTTCTGGCATAAATTTTGGCAGCAAATATATTTTATATTCCTCTTCTTTTTATATACACATTGGCCCTTGAGATTTGTGAGTTCCAACCTTAGATTAGAGGTGTTCTTGGGGCTATTTTGTTGCAGATTCTTGGAGGAGCTTTTGTAGATCTTTTGAGTTGATCTTGAGGATGTGTTCGTTGGTTTCTCATCATGGTTTGAGGTATGGGGTTTTACACAATATGCTCCTTTAAATCTCGCGAGTTTATTCCGTTGATTTCATGTTTAATTGAACTCATATTTGAACTGTTAAATTCTTTGAAATCTGGAGAAATAATTATTGAATTATTTGGATTCATGTGGTATTATTATATTGTAATTAATCACGTTATGAGGAGATTTCAATATGGCACGGATGTTGGGCACCCGCCAAAATTCCTGTTTCCCGGGCTATGGCTTGATAAAGCATATACGTATGTGGTGAGGCCTGGTGACCCGGTTAAAGTGTTGTTGAGAAATTATATTGATAAATGCTTTGAGATTTGCATTTTGAGTTGAATATTCGTACTCGTGTTGTTACGTTTTATTCATCGCTAACATATATTTGTTGAGCATCTTTGTTGTCGTATTTTGTACTTCCCCATATTTTATTTCAGTGACAGGTTAGCGCGGATTTTGGGGTGCTATGGAGATTGATTTTAGCGAGGATTGTTTGGGAAAGATTTGTATTATTTTGATGTATAGAGCTTTGGAGATTTGTATTTTATTTTCGAGTTAGTTGTTGTATGTAATTCGAGAGATTTGGTATTAAATTTGTAGAGATTGAGATTTGTAGTTTCGCTTTTGTTGTTGTGGGATTTAGATGCTCTATACCTTGTTATTTGTGTATTTGGATTTATTTTATCGATAGTGGCGCTCCGTTCGCTCTCCCCGGGCGGGCGGGGTGTTACAAATGGTATCAGAGTCAGGTTTACGGAAACCCTCGGGGCTTGGGTCTGGGGTTCATTGCGCGGATAACAATTTTTGGAGATAGAAAATTTTAGGTTATATTCGTGATAGGTTTCGAGATTAGATGTGAGGAATTTATTTTTGGTGACGTGATTTATTTTTGGAGATAGTGTAGTGGCTTGATTTTGAGAGTTAGGCATTCGGCGAATTTCGAGGGCGAAATTTCATTGTTAGTGGGGAAGTGTAATAACCCGCGTAATTTTGGGCTATTTTAATTCATTTTTGGAAAATGGAGGAAAATAAAGTTTTTGATAAAATTATTTTTATTGCTCAAATATGTTGGTTATTATTTTTAAATGAGAGAATTTCAAACGGTTTCGAAATCAGAGTTAAAACGGATTTTAAAATGATTTCTAAATGTTTTTAACTCTTGGAGTTGTTTTGACTTTCAACTCTTCATTTCTTTACCTTATTTAAAGGAGTCTTTTGGATTCCAACTCTTCATTTCTTTGCATTATAAAAGGAAGTCGTGGGCAACCCTTTTAACCTACTTCTGGCACAAATTTTGGCAGCAAATATATTTTATATTCCTCTTCTTTTTATATACTCATTGGCCCTGGAGATTTGTGAGTACCAACCTTAGATTAGAGGTGTTCTTGGGGCTATTTTTTTGGAGATTCTTGGAGGAGCTTTTGTAGATCTTTTGAGTTGATCTTGAGGATGTGTTCGTTGGTTTCTCATCATAGTTTGAGGTATGGGATTTTACACAATATGCTCCTTTAAATCTCGCGAGTTTATTCCGTTGATTTTATGTTTAATTGAACTCATATTTGAATTGTTAAATTCTTTGAAATATGGAGAAATAATTATCGAATTATTTTGATTCACGTGGTATCATTATATTGTAATTAAGCACGTTATCATGAGATTTTAATATGGCACGGATGTTGACCACCCGCCAAAATTCCTGCTTCCCGGGCTATGGCTTGATAAAGCATATACGGATGTCGTGAGGCCTGGTGACCCGGTTAAAGTGTTGTTGAGAAATTATATTGATAAATGCTTTAAGATTTGCATTTTGATTTGAATATTCGTACTTGTGTTGTTACATTTTATACTTCGTTAATATATATTTTTTGAGCATCTTTCTTTTCGTATTGTGTACTTCCCCATATTTTCTTTTAGTGGCGGGTTAGCGCAGATTTTGGGGCGCTATGGAGATTGATTTTAGCGAGGATTGTTTGGGAAAGATTTGTATTATTTCGATGTATAGAGCTTTGGAGATTTGTGTTTTATTTTAGGGTTAGTTGTATATAATTCGAGAGATTTGGTATTTAATTTAAAGAGATTGAGATTTGTAGTTTCTCTTTTGTTGTTGTGGGATTTAGATGCTCTATACCTTGTTATTTGTGGATTTAGATTTATTTTATCGATAATGGCGCTCCGTTCGCTCTCCCCGGGCGGGCGGGGTGTTACAAATGGTATCAGAGCCAGGTTTACGGAAACCCTTGGGGATTGGGTTTGGGGTTCATTGCGCGGATAACAATTTTTGGAGATAGAAAATTATAGGTTATATTCCTGATAGGTTTCGAGATTAGATGTGAGGAATTTATTTTCGGTGACGTGATTTATTTTTGGAGATAGTGTAGTGGCCTGATTTTGAGAGTTAGGCATTCGGCGAATTTCGAGGATGAAATTCCATTGTTAGTGGGGAAGTGTAATAACCCGCGTAATTTTGGGCTATTTTAATTAATTTTTGGAAAATGGAGGAAAATAAAGTTTTTGATAAAATTATTTTTATTCCTCATATATGTTGGTTATTATTTTTAAAGGCGAGAATTTCAAACAATTTCGAAATCGGAGTTAAAACGGATTTTAAAATAATTTTTAAATGTTTTTTACTCTTGGAGTTGTTTTGACTTTCAACTCTTCATTTCTTTAGCTTATTTATAGGAGTCTTTTGGATTCCAACTCTTCATTTCTTTGAATTATAAAAGGAAGTCGTGGGCAACCCATTTAACCTACTTCTAACACAAATTTTGGCAGCAAATATATTTTATATTCCTCTTCTTTATATATACACATTGGCCCTTGAGATTTGTGAGTTCCAACCTTAGATTAGAGGTGTTCTTGGGGCTATTTTGTTGGAGATTCTTGGAGGAGCTTTTGTAGATCTTTTGAGTTGATCTTGAGGATGTGTTCGTTGGTTTCTCATCATGGTTTGAGGTATGAGGTTTTACACAATATGCTCCCTTAAATCTCGCGAGTTTATTCCGTTGATTTCATGTTTAATTGAACTCATATTTGAATTGTTAAATTCTTTGAAATCTGGAGAAATAATTATTGAATTATTTTGATTCACGTGGTATCATTATATTGTAATTAAGCACGTTGTCATGAGATTTTAATATGGCACGGATGTTGGGCACCCGCCAAAATTCATGTTTCCCTGGCTATGGCTTGATAAAGCATATACGGATGTGGTGAGGCCTGGTGACCCGGTTAAAGTGTTGTTGAGAAATTATATTGATAAATGCTTTGAGATTGGCATTTTGATTTGAATATTCGTACTCGTGTTGTTACGTTTTATTCATCGCTAACATATATTTGTTGAGCATCTTTCTTGTCGTATTGTGTGCATCCCCATATTTTCTTTTAATGGCAGGTTAACGCGGATTTTGGGGCGCTATGGAGATTGATTTTAGCGAGGATTGTTTCGGAAAGATTTGTATTATTTTGATGTATAGAGCTTTGAAGATTTGTATTTTATTTTCGAGTTAGTTGTTGTATGTAATTCGAGAGATTTGGTATTTAATTTGAAGAGATTGAGATTTGTAGTTTCTCTTTTATTGTTGTGGGATTTAGATGCTCTATAACTTGTTATTTGTGGAGTTGGATTTATTTTATCGATAGTGGCGCTCCGTTCGCTTTCCCCGGGCGGGCGGGGTGTTACAAATGGTATCAGAGCCAGGTTTACGGAAACCCTCGGGGCTTGGGTTTGGGGTTCATTGCGTGGATAACAATTTTTGGAGATTGAAAATTATAGGTTATATTCGTGATAGGTTTCGAGATTAGATGTGAGGAATTTATTTTTGGTGACGTGATTTATTTTTGGAGATAGTGTAGTGGCCTGATTTTGAGAGTTAGGCATTCGGCGAATTTCGAGGGCGAATTTCCATTGTTAGTGGGGAAGTGTAATAACTCGCGTAATTTTGGGCTATTTTAATTAATTTTTGGAAAATGGAGGAAAATAAAGTTTTTGATAAAATTATTTTTATTGCTCAAATATGTTGGTTATTATTTTTAAAGGCGAGAATTTCAAACGGTTTCGAAATCGGAGTTAAAACGGATTTTAAAATGATTTTAAAATGTTTTTAACTCTTGGAGTTGTTTTGACTTTCAACTCTTCATTTCTTTACCTTATTTAAAGGTGTCTTTTGGATTCCAACTCTTCATTTCTTTACATTATAAAAGGAAGTCGTGGGCAACCCTTTTAACATACTTTTGGCACAAATTTTGGCAGCAAATATATTTTATATTCCTCTTCTTTTTATATACACATTGGCTCTTGAGATTTGTGAGTTCCAACCTTAGATTAGAGGTGTTCTTGGGGCTATTTTGTTGGAGATTCTTGGAGGAGATTTTGTAGATCTTTTGAGTTGATCTTGAGGATGTGTTCGTTGGTTTCTCATCATGGTTTGAGGTATGAGGTTTTACACAATATGCTCCTTTAAATCTCGCGAGTTTATTCCGTTGATTTCTTGTTTAATTGAACTCATATTTGAATTGTTAAATTCTTTGAAATCTGGAGAAATAATTATTAAATTATTTTGATTCATGTGGTATCATTATATTGTAATTAATCACGTCGTCATGAGATTTTAATATGGCAGGGATGTTGGGCACCCGCCAAAATTCCTGTTTCCCGGGCTATGGCTTGATAAAGCATATACGGATGTGGTGAGGCCTGGTGACTCGGTTAAAGTGTTATTGAGGAATTATATTGATAAATGATTTGAGATTTGCATTTTGATTTGAATATTCGTACTCGTGTTGTTACGTTTTATTCATCGCTAACATATATTTGTTGAGCATCTTTCTTGTCGTATTGTGTACTTCCCCATATTTTCTTTTAGTGGCAGGTTAGTGCGGATTTTGGGGCGCTATGGAGATTGATTTTAGCGAGGATTGTTTGGGAAAGATTTGTATTATTTTGATGTATATAGCTTTGGAGATTTGTATTTTATTTTCGAGTTAGTTGTTGTATGTAATTCGAGAGATTTGGTATTTAATTTGAAGAGATTGAGATTTGTAGTTTCTCTTTTGTTGTTGTGGGATTTAGATGCTCTATACCTTGTTATTTGTGGATTTGGATTTATTTTATCGATAGTGTCGCTCCGTTCGCTCTCCCCGGGCGGGCGGGGTGTTACAAAATTATTTTGAAAAAAATCGAAATTGAGTTCGAAAATTAATTTTTTTTGCCGATTTTTTTGGAAATTTTTTGAAAGGGTCATTTCCGATCTGATCTTGCCGAAACATAGCCCTAGCGGTAAGTCATATGCATAATTTACATATTTTACTTTTATTGAACGTTTAATCATCTTTACCAAATCACATTCTTCATTGAAGTTGCAATAAATCTTAGTGTAGGGTGACAAGTGACGGCTGCCGGGTTTGTATTCTTTCTGCGTCAAACAGGTGATTTTTCTTTTGACTCTATTTTTTGTACATTATTGGAACTTGGGAAAAACTCACACAC
The DNA here is from genome assembly GCA_949130495.1 of Sambucus nigra. Taxonomy (NCBI): domain Eukaryota; kingdom Viridiplantae; phylum Streptophyta; class Magnoliopsida; order Dipsacales; family Adoxaceae; genus Sambucus; species Sambucus nigra. The sequence goes on along the minus strand of OX422217.1, from coordinate 431,108,428 downwards.
ACACACACACACACACACACACACACACACACACACACACACACATATATATATATATATATATATATATATATATATATATATATATCATATACAAAAAAAATACAAAAGTAAAAACAAAAGAATTGATGATTATAGATATCTATATTGAACGTGTTTACACGGATTGTCGACTTTTACCAATCATTGATGATCTACAATTATTTAATATGATACACTACGTTGTGAAGAATAACAATATATATTTAAACTTTGAGGATGATTAAAAGGATTTAATTCTTCACATTGCAGAAAAACTCTATCAAACTAATAACTAAACGTATTAAATTGTTGTTCATGATGTCTTGGTAAATGTTATTGTTATCCTGATGATATAAGTATGATTGATTTTCAATTATAATATCTTCCTTATTATGAATTTTATTTATTGAATATGAAAAATTCAGAATAAACTAATATTTTGCATAATATACCTGTTTCGTCAAAATTGGAACATTATATCTATCAATATAAGTATGACTATTTTATTGTAACGGTTTGTTACGTTTTATTAGTTTAAGTGCTTGAATTATGAAATATATTTACTTAGTATAATAAGTGCTGAAATTTGTAAGTATATTTGTTATTATTGTAACTATATATGTTTTTCACTAATTGTATCTGTTTGTCAATGTATTTGTTATTCGTTTAATTGTATTTATTTTTCAGTAACTGTATCTATTTCTATGTAACTGTTTTTTATAATTGTTGAAATCATAAGTGACTTTAGACCCACAGGTGCTCCCCTCTGGACTTCAAATGGGTAAGATGAGAGAATTGTCAAAATAAGAGACAATGATTTAAAGTGGTTCGGACCTCAGATGAGGTCTTATGTCCACTATCAAAGGTGTTTTATTGGTTTATTAGATAAAAAAGGAAGTATTATAGTCTACGAGACCTCTTGAATTTTGGTCAATAGATTCTAAGGTCTTGCGATCTTTGTCAACAACACATAGGACCTTAGGAAATAACTGAATGGCTTCTCCACGAATGCCTAGGTACTAATTTAGGAATTTACAAGTTATACAAGTTGTGTGAGTAATGGAATCGATCAAAGTTACAACTATTATCTCACAACAGTGGATGTGAGTGTAGAACGAAGTGTTAATACTTGTGTATGCTTAAAACTCTTACAAGTCTAATTGCTTAAATGCCTTAATCTCTTATAATGATAGAGATTGCCCCCCTTTCACCTTCTACCAACTTTCTATTTATAGGAGAAACCTTAGAGAAAGAATTAGTGGACTGTCACAGAGCCAGTGGCAGTAGGTGAAACATGAGTGGACTGTCACAGAGCCAGTGCCCTTAGGTGAAACAATGTTGTGTTCTTCACCTACTCAACAGACTAGTTGCAGGTGCTCTGACGGAGGTCTGAGAGCTTAAAAATGGCTACAAGAATTCCATAGGTTATCCCTAGGGTGCTTCGAGTTGATCCACCTTAGTTTTGAGGGTTGGGCGACCTTGGTTGGTCATCCTTATTTTGTCTGAGGTCTGCTTTGTGCATTAGTCACGATAAATTCTTGGTTTTAAGGCTTCAAAGATTGATTGAGAAGATGTGTTGGAATGATTGATCTTTCTAGGAGGAAGGTGTCATAACTAAGGTCTACTAGAATACCATAGATTAATTTTATGAGCTGCAGAGGTCTTTAGAACCAAGTATCACCATATTTATCGTGGGTCTTGAGAGTTCTTGAAGGGGTTTAAGAGTCTTTAGAAGGTCAAGGGTTTAATAGGGAATCATAAGTAGCCCCTGTTTCTTTTTGCAAGAATTGCAAGGGGAAACACTTATCCTTTTCACTCAAGTTACGCATAAGTCTGTAACTTAACGCTAAAATACCCGTTGTGGCTAGATTGCATCTAGAATGAGGATTTAACTGGTTGAGAGCATTGATGGGATGTATTTTTTGGGCTAAAAAGATTGAAGTGTCAGACTTTGGAGCTATAAAGAATCCCCTTGGGTGATCTTGGACTTTTCATAACCTTTCCTCTGAATTTTCTGAACCAAAAGATCTTGACTTTCCTCTTCCATTTGCCAAAGATATCTGCTGAAAACATTTCCCCTTCTGAAGTTTCTAGCACAAGCCCACATCTATCGTGGGCTCTCCTGTTTCTTCCCTTGATCGAAAAGGAGGTTAATAGAACCCTTGAGAAGTGTACTTGGGGGTGAATGACCCCAACTTCACTGGTGGGGCCTACTCCCCTTCTCGAATTATTAATCAGGACTTGATGACCATCAGTAGGACTTACTAAATACCCGACTCCATGATTTTGAGGGACGTCATACCAGAAGAAAGGGCATGCTACTTGGTCCCTTAAGACATCTGTTTCAATGAATGATTCTTACAGTATGGGACCATATTCCCCCTTCCTCTATCAGTGACACTGATTCTAAAATCCATTGGAATTTGCCCTTTCTAATTGGCAGTTAATTCTTAGAGATCATTGATGGACACAATCCTGGCTTTTAGGGAGGCTAGTGATGGTTAGCGAGATGTGACATTGGCCGAATTCTTCCGTATATTCCAAGTTTAAGAATAGATCAAACCCAAAGATAAGGGGTTAAAATATCTATCCTCAAAAGTTGTTGTGGTCTTTATAGGGATGGGAATATTTCTTCCAAGAACTTTGGAAAGAAGTTCTTCTTCGTAAGTGGCCCTTGGGTTACTTCTAACCCTGACGAGGCAGCGGGTTACCCCACTTTCTAGTGTACTCCCTTAGCGGTAAGCCTTTATTCCCCTTTATGCTTTGGACTTGATCTTGGGGTTTAACCTTTGTATGAGCCTTATTAATCATATTTCTTTGTTTTTAGTGATTATTGAGCCTTCCGAGCATGAGAAATATTAGATATAGAAGGCTAACTTTTAACCCTCTTGAGGAATTTGTGACAACCAAGCTCCTCCTTGATAGTGTGTTAGGGATTGAGCCAAGACTGTGACTTCAGAGGATGCCCTTACTCCCCCACAAGATTATGGTTATAAAATCACTGGGGGCTGAGCCCCTTATTGTGGTGTAAAAAGAAAGTCATTACTAAGGTGGTGCCTGAGGTTCCTGAGGCTTCTAGAGAGGAGGATAGACAATCTCAGGGTGGAGCTAAGCCTCCTTTAATAGTTAAAGGGGACATTTTTCTGGGATCAGACAAAAGGAAAAGATCGACCAAGTAAGTGGTTAACCTCTTGTCCTTATTATTCTTATTTATTTCCACTGTTCTGATAGCTAACTTTTTTTTGATCATTGATGGAGTAAATAAATGGGAAAAAATAAGGATGATGAGGTCGTTTATTAAGGATAGCTCTATCATGGTTGTTATTATCATGGGGGAGAGGTCCCTGATCACTAAGAAGTTGAAGCTTGATACGTCGATGGATTCCCCCGGTCCCAAAGTTAAATTGATGAAAGAGGCTGAAGAGGAGCTTAAGACCAAAATATTGCCCTCGTTGTAAGCCTTAATGAAGGTAGGTAGAACCTCTGGGAGACCTAGGGTTGTTATTCTATTCCAGGGGACTTGCAGTCCTTATCTAAAATTGAAAAAGAAAGAAGAAGGTGTTTTTTCCTGAAAAGGAGGATGATTTATAGAAGGGTTTTAAAACCCTTATCCATTCAGAAGGGCTCCTTGCCCGTGAGAGGTATTCCCGACCGTTGTATGTTAAGGAGTTGGAAGTTTACTCTTCTTAGGTGGATGACTTCCACTCAGTGTCCAAAATAAAATGCTCTAATGTTGTGGACAAACTGAGGACCAAGGAGACCTCCGTCAATATTGAGGAGTTAATCCACTTATTGGGCAAGGTATCATCATATTTACTCTCATCTTCTCTCAGTCCTTTTACATTATGTATTATGTTCTTACATTTACTCGTATTTTTATAGGCTCGGCACCTGACTGAGGCTCTTTTAGTTGACGCCCTTGATGGTAGTAAGGGATGAAATGAGGTTGCTGAGATGGAGAAGGGATGGACCCTAACCCGAATGTAACTAGATCAAATGATCAGCGATCAGAGGGTGGAGGCCAATGTCTTGAAGAAGGATAAGGATGCCCTGAAAGCCAGATTTATTATTGTTCTGGAGTAAAATAAGCTTTTGGATGCCAATACCATGAGGGACAGTGCTTCTTTAATGGTTTTTGCAAGGGAATCTCTGGCGAAGTTAGAGAAACTTTACGCCGTTAGCCAGATTAAACTTATTAATATAGCAGAGACTCTCCGGGGTCAGAAGGTTAAGGTCCAAGGCTTGCAGAACAAACTTCTCCATGCTTATGGTGAGGTGGAGATTCTAAAATAATCAGTCTGATAACTTACCACTATGAATGAGGATTTACCTCCAAGGGCTATGAACTTCAGAAACAGAATGTCAGGGTCTCCTTGCTTTATTACACTCTTCAGGGGGAGATTCACTCAACTGGTAAGAAAAATGTGGATGTCTATATTGGATGTAATCTATATAAGAAGTACTTCTTCCAGAATTACATATCTGGATCTTATGCTTGCAAGGAAAAGGTTCAAAGGTTGATTCCTTCGGTGGACATTTATGGCATGTTTACTGAGGCCCCTGAATCTTACGGGGAGAGTTCAGATGATGAAAGTGGCCCTGTTATGGGGGGAAGTTTAAGGATGATGCCTCTGTATCTACCTCTTTATCACAAAGTGAATCTCCCATGGATCCCAAAAATCTCAAGCCTTGAGTGTCTTATATATAATTTTTATTTGAACCATTGACTGGCATTAGATGTAATTTCCCAATCTTTCATCTTTAATGAAAGTGGTTTTTGAATAGAATTATAATGTTCTTCAATCTTTACTTCATACTTATTTTTTTCGTTGCTAAGGAATTTTATGTATTGTCTGGGGTCTTCTTAGTACGTAGTACACCTTTAGCCCCCAAGATTTCTTGGGAAAGCAACTTAACCGGGCACTGAAGACGTTTTCTTTATACTTGCGCAGTTTATCAAAGTCAAGACTGAGGTTCTATAGTGGGTCATTAAGCCTTAGAACTTAAGCATACTTGGTACTTGTGCTCTTTTGAGACTAGAAGCCATAATTTTTGTTCAAACACTTAGCCCCCCAAAAATATTTGGGCAGAAATGCTTAAAATCAAACTTATTGTGACACCCCGACTAATTAAATACCGGGTAGCTACTCCTTTATTCAAATTAATTCAAAATGTCAAGTTGGTTCAGTTCATGGCATCACTGTCGAAAAATGTTTTAACCATTACTAGCCACCTAATATTTAAAAAGTGAGTTGTCAATTTTAATTAAATCTGATTAACATGCAATAAGTATTAAATTTTGGAATAATGATATCACAACCACATTACAGTCACCTTACAATGATAAAGGAATAATAAATCTGGAGGAACACTCCTCGGTAATAATCCGAAGTACTGAATAAAACTGAATACAAAGTTTGAATTACTAAATAATTACAACCCAAAATCTGAAATAAAACAGAGTAAGTAAGATATCTCTAAAAGAAAAGGGGCGACATGCCCTACAGATGAGTAAATCTTAAATAGAGTTAAGATAGAAAGTGGAGGCATCTACTATCAAGGTCCTGTAACTTCCACAGCAGCTACAGCACGTCATCGGAATGGAACTCCTACGCTTGGTGTCCTTGTGGCTGGGCACCTAAAATGTTTTTACAAGAAAATAGATTTGAAAGAAAACGGGTCAGAGCCCGATTGTGAAAACAGTTTAAAATACAACAAGTGTTTAATATCATTAAACAATGAATATAAAGTACATGATAGTGCGTGCACTCACATGCTATTCTCACCTCTCAACTAATTGTGCACTCCTATCGTACTCGTACCCGTTCTAGTTATTCTACTATCAAATTAATCCAATACACAATCTAACATTACTATAAGATTCATGATTCAATTCCCGACATCTTAATTTAAACAGAGAGTTTTACTTTCCTTCTTGGTTCCCAAAATTTATAATACTAATCACTAGGGATTTTCCATTTTTAATTCTGCTACAATGTTGCTATTATTCACACTTACAGTAATACATGACAGTTTATTTAAATTAACAGTATATTATTCTCATTATAAATATACAATACTGGCACCCTGAGACTAAGCTGCGATGCAAACATACTCTGCTATCCAATCCCGGTACATCACGTACATAAGGACAACGTATTCCGAATCTCTGAGGAATCGTTTTCAATAAACAACAATCACACATAATGGAGGCGAACATAGTTCACATCACATGGGTGACGCACATACCTACGCTCCCATGATCAGCAGACTTATTAACTTCTTAATAATTCCTTCTCTGACCTATGTCCTCGAGGTACCAATCTAAATCCCCTCGTAGGCACACAAAGATTAGATGGCCCTGATCGAATGCCGACCTCCCGTGATAGCAAGTATGGTAGGAATGTTATACACAGATAACCACATATACTAAGCATTCACACTTATTAGATATCTCAATATCATTAGAGGTATATTTTACATTTCTATACCGACATTAAATGTTGCACGATTACAAATCCCCGAATACTATACATTACAAGTTATCAACCCTTCTCACGTCGTAATTTTATTGATACTTATCTCCTAACCCATAAATGTCCTATGGTTTACTACAAAATTCTAAGTTTTAATCCTCAACGTACTTCCAATCTCACAAATATATCCACTAACCAACAAGGGAAGGTTAACACTCAATTATATAAGTCTACTAGAAGTTTTAAATCAAATCAGGCCTAAAAAGGCTATTCTGTCAACTCGTTAGAAATCTCGTTCGAATGAGGTGGTTCGAACGAGTGTCGTTCGAACGAATGGCTTCGAATGAACTACCAACTCGTTAGAAGGGGTACTATCTTCTCGTTAGAATTCTTATTCGAATGAGGTCGTTCGAACGACCTAGGCAAGTCTTCTAACGAGATGGCAGTAAACGCCCAGAAATTTTCCAATTCGTTTTTCTTCATTTTTCTCTTATCTAAATTCATCCTAAGATCATCCCAATAGAATTTTAATGTTCTTAAACTACTCTAAATCCTCTTAGGTTGCTTCTCAACATATTGTTAGGGGTTAAATCCTCCTAATCAACATGCAATTATCATTAATCCCCAAATTTTACCCCAAACCCTATAAATATGAACCCAGAATTTTATTGTGCCTAATTACTCATCATAAATTCATTTTTAAATCCTCAAAGTTAAGTTTTGAATACCAAATTTCGTCCATAATCATTCTACATGCAATCCCTAACCCAACTTTAGAGTTTCTATAACAATTTCATTAGATTTTCCTCAAAACTTTCAAGACAAAACAGTTCCTACACTAAACATGGAAGAAATATTCAATGAACTAAAAATATCAAATCACTTGCCTTAGATTCATTCTTCAGATTGTTGGCAATGTTGTCGATGTTTCAAGGTTGGCTTTCTCTCTTCTTTTCGGTCATAAATCCTTTCCAATTGCGATGATGGGGGATGGTTTGGTATAGGTTCTCTAGTCTCTCTTCTAACTTCTCTCAAAACTTTCGTAGCCCACTCTCTCACTTTTGGATGATAATGGACTTAGTGGATTTCCAAATAATATATAATTAACTTCTAAAATTCGTGGGTTTTAATCCTTTAATTTTTAAAATTACCAGAATACCCTTCTAGGTTGCCGGTTTGGCCTAAAAATGCCCCGGGACCCAAACTTAACCCCCGGCTAGTGTTTTCTGACTATTTCGACCCTTCCGGACACGTTGGCACACTCAAAATGACCATTTGGTTGATAAAAATATAATTCACTTTTTAACTTAAATACTTTCGTTCCTGACGCAACTGACATGCGCGTCCCAACTAAGTTTCCCAAATTGTCGTATTTCTGCCTCACGACAATTTTAATATTTTCAAGACTCATATATTACCATGTATACTCAGAAATAGTCAATTTTAACATCATAGTCAAATACCAACTCACATCTCGCTAGTATTTATATCCGGATTAATTCCTAATTAATTCTCATTTAATTCAATTAATCCTTTAAATAAAAATCAATAAAATTACGGGGTATTACATACTTCCCCCCTAATAACAGAATTTCATCCCGAAATTCAGAACTAATGAATACCTGGTAAAAATAGCTCTGGATAACGTTCGCGCATCTCATCCTCGCGCTCCCATGTGGACTCCTCGGCATTATGATGCCGCCACTGCACGCGTACTAATGGTACTATCTTCGACCTCAGTTTCCTCTCGCTGTGGTCCAGAATAGCAATCGGCCCCTCCTCGTAGGAACTATCAGGCTGAAGATCGATGTCCTCTAAAGCAATGTGAGTATGGGCCAAATCGTCCCTAAGATATTTTCTTAGCGAGGAAATATGGAACACATCATGAATCCTATGCAAGTGCTCCGGTAACCCAAGTCTATACGCAACTGGCCCAATCCTCTCGATGATAGGAAATGGCCCCACGTATCTTGGTGCCAGTTTCCCCTTCTTCCTAAAATGTATAATCCCCTTCATAGGAGATACTCTGAGTAACACCTGGTCCCCCACCTTGAATTCTCTGAATAACCTCTTGGCATCAGCATAGCTCTTCTGCTGGTCCTGAGCTACCCGAATACGGCTCCATATCATCTCTATTCTTACCGAAGTGTCCTGAATCACTTCCGGCCCAAGGAGTTTGTTATCCCCCACCTCTAACCAACATGCTGGGGAACAACAAGGCCTACCATACAGCGCCTCGAATTGAGCCATGTTAATGGTGAACTGATAGGAGTTATTATAAGCAAACTCCACTAGTGGAAGGTATTGCTCCCAACCACCTCCAAAGTCTAGGGTGCACATATGCAACATGTCCTCCAACATATGATTTGTCCGCTCTATTTGCCCATCAGTCCGCGGGTGATATGCCATACTCAGCCGCAAATCTGTACCCATGGCCTCCTGGAAACTCTCCTAAAATCGTGAAACAAATATCTTATCTCGCTCAGACACGATATTTAGAGGCACCCCGTGAAGTCTCACTATCTCGGCAATAAAAATCTGGGCATACTCTCCCGTAGTATAGTCTGTCCTCACGGGCAGAAAATGAGCAACTTTGGTCAACCTATCCATAATTACCCATATGGAGTCGTGACCCCTCTGTTACGTAGGTAACCCCGTGATAAAGTCCATGGATATGCTCTCCCATACCCACATCGAAACCTCTAACGGCTGTAGAAGTCCTGCCGGTTTCTGGTGGTCCACCTTTACTAGCTGACAAGTGGCGCATTTAGAAACGAACACGGCGATATCCCTCTTCATTCTGCTCCACCAGTACTTTCATCTCATGTCTTGGTACATCTTATCCCCACCAGAGTGTATCGCGAACCGTGAGCCGTGTGACTCTGCCATTACCTCGTGTCCCAAGTCTTCCCCTTTCGGAACTACCAGTCTCCCATTGAAGCGTAATCCCCCGTCTGAACTAACGGTATAGGACTCGTCTCCCTCTGCTAGTAATCGAATTATCTGCTCCTGACAGAACGAGTCATTTGCTTGGGCCTTTATCACTCTCGTAACAATCTGAGGTTTAACAGTCATCACAGATATGAACGATCGGGCCATTGCATCCTGGTGTCCCAACTCCTTCCACTTAGTTTTCCACACCTCGGCCACCTCATTTACTGGCCTACGGCTCAATGCGTCTGCTACCACGTTAGCCTTCCCTGGGTGATATTGGATATCAAACTGATAATCCTTCACAAACTCAAGCCACCGACGTTGATGCATATTCAGTTCCTTCCGTGTGAAGAGGTATTGTAGAGACTTTTGGTTTGTGAACAACCGAAATTTCTCCCCCAGGAGATAGTGTCTCCAAATTCGAAGAGCGAACACGACTGCCACTAACTCCAAGTCGTAGGTGGGGTAATTCTTCTCGTGATGCTTAAGCTTACGGGAAGCATAAGCTATAGCCTGACTTTCCTGTTGCAGCACACTTTCAAGTCCTTGTAAGGACGCATTGGTGTAGACTAGATACTCAACTCCCGGTCTGGGCAATGCTAACACAGGCGCTGAGGTTAACTTGTCCTTCAACTCATCGAATGTCAACTGACAAGCATCGCTCCAGATGAATGGCACACCTTTGCGAGTCAGATGTGTCAAAGGACCCGCTATCTTTGAGAAACCTCGAATAAACCTCCTGTAGTATCCTGCTAAGCCCAAGAAACTATGAATCTCAGTCGAAGACGTGGGCTGTCCCCACTCCCTCACCGCAGATACCTTCCCCGGATCAACAGATATCCCCCGGTCTGAAATTATATGCCCTAAAAACTGAACCTCCTTCAGCCAAAACCCACATTTTTCATACTTTGCATATAGCTCGTTCTGACGCAGCGTCTGCAAAACCTGCCTCAAATGCTCGGTGTGCTCCTCTTCTGTTTGGGAGTAAACCAGAATGTCATCAATAAAGACGATGACGAACTGGTCTAGGAACTCTCTGAACACCCTATTCATCAAGTCCATAAACACGACTGGAGCGTTGGTCAAGCCAAAAGGCATAACCCGAAATTCGTAGGAACCATACCTCGTCAAGAAAGCAGTCTTCGAGACGTCCTGTTCCCTGATACGCAACTGATGGTATCCTAATCGTAAGTCAATCTTTGAGAAGAAGGAAGCTCCTCTTAACTGGTCGAATAAGTCATCGATTCGAGAAAACGGATACTTATTCTGTATCTGACTTTATTCAACTCCCAGTAATCTACACACAACCTCAAAAATCCATCCCTCTTCTTTACGAACAACACAGGGGCACCCCACGGTGAAGTACTCCTTCGGATAAACCCTTGACCCAACAACTGCTCTATCTGATCCCTTAGCTCTCTCATCTCAGCTGGAGACATACGGTAAGGTGCGTGAGCAATTGGCCGAGTGCCCGACGTCAAATCGATAACAAAATCTATCTCCCTACTAGGAGGTAATCCAGGTATATCCTGAAATACATCAGCGAGCTCACTAACAATGGGAATCGAATCAAGTGGTATTACTACTTCCTTAGAGGTCTCCTCCTCTATATAATACAAGTGCATGGACGATCATCCCTCGGGGCGAGGCATCGCCACTAAAAGCATCTCTTGCCCGGGAATGGCAAAAATAATACTCCTACTGAAACAATCAATCATGGCTCGGTACGCAACTAGCCAATCCATACCAACAATCGCATCGTACTCAGTCATCTCTAATACTAACATATCAGCGGGTAAAGTAAATATCCCGATCTCTATACCCACACCTCTACAAATAAGGGAAATCATGGAACCCCTACTAAACGGTGAATCTATGCAAGTAATCGTGCTCTCAGCAGTGTCTAACAATCCCAAAGTGCGTGCAATCTCGTGGAAATGAAACAGTGTGTGGCCCCCGTATTAAATAAAATACGCCCCATAGTCCCCTTAATAGAGAACATACCCTCAATAGCAGGTGGATCCTGTGGGACTGCGGTATGCTGGAGTTGATAAACTCGCCCGTACTGAAGCTGTCCCTGCTGGACTGGGACTGCTAGGATGGGTGGCAAAGCTGGCATCTGTGGTGGTGCTGGGAGGGTGGCGGAAAACATAGGTCTCTGGGGCTCATGTTGAGCACCCTGCTGCTGCTGCTGCTGCTGTGGGGCCCTGCCCCTCTTAGGACACTCCTGACGCTTGTGGCCAATCTGGCCACAAGTGAAACATATCCTCGAAAAATTCCCCCCTCTCTGTCCCTGCTGCCCACGGCCCTGGTGGCCGTTGCCATTCCTCCCCTGGTCTTGCTGGCCCTGATGAAACTACTGTTGTTGGCCATGTTGGCCGTGCTATCCCTGATGGTCGTGCTGACCCTGTTGGCCCTGACGAAAACCTCCCTGACCATTTCTGAAACCCCCAAATTTGAACCTCTTAAAATCCCCCTGCTGGGAACCCTGATCTCCCTGCCTATGCTGACCCTGAGTAGATTGTGCCCCGTTGGCACCATTTCCCCCTGTATTGCCTTGATGGCTGGGCTCTCCCGATTGCTTACTCTCTGACATGTGAAAGCGGTGGTCCTGGCAGTGAAGCAGTGCTGTGTTAACCACATCAGAATATGTAGCCAGCGAGAGATTACCCAACAAGTGCTGACGGATCCTCCAAGTCAACCCATCCATGAACTTCTGAATCTTTTTCTCCTCGGTTGGAATTTCATAGGGAATGATGTTCAAGAGATTAGTGAATTCGGCCTCATACTCGACCACGGTCCTCCCCTCCTGCTTGAGGTTCATTAACTTCCTCCTCATTTCGGTGTGAACGGGCGATGGAAAATTCTTGCGATCGAACCGCACCCAAAACTCCTGTATAGAAAGGAAGTCCCTCTCCTCCGTGGTGGTAATGGACTCCCACCACTGCAACACTGATCCTACTAGATTAAAATTAGCTAGTATCTGTTTCTGTACCTCCGTGCACTCGTACATCCTCAAATGCCTTTGAATGTCCTTCTTCCACTGGCTGGACACAACAACATCAGAGCTACCTGCAAACTCCGGAGGGTGTGCTTTCTGAAAAGCATCACGAACACGTTCCCAAGCATACGAGAATGCATAAGCCTTAACTGGCACTACTACCGGCGCCTAAGGCGGTGCCTGCTGCACAACTTCTAGGGCGGCATTTATCGCTTGGGCTACAATAGCGGCAACCTCTGCGGCATTCAAGGAGCCCTGAACTGGTGCAGGCTGTGGCTCGGGCTGAGCATCCCTGGTAACTCGTTGTGCACGTCGTGGAGGCATCTGAAATGAGAGTAAAGTCTTAAAAAGTTCGCAGTTATTATCTCAAAATAGCTGAAGAGCGAAACATACACAGAGAATACAACAATCCCAAAATATAGGGCTCTATATCAAAGAAAGCTCAACGGAAACATAACAAGCCGTACAGATCCTAAGGACACTAGAACTTGATGCTCTGATACCACCTGTGACACCCCGACTAATTAAATACCGGGTAGCTACTCCTTTATTCAAATTAATTCAAAATGTCAAGTTGGTACAGTTCATAGCATCACTGTCGAAAAATGTTTTTACCATTACTAGCCACCTAATATTTAAAAAGTGAGTTATCAATTTTAATTAAATCTGATTAACATGCAACAAGTATTAAATTTTGGAATAATGATATCACAACCACATTATAGTCACCTTACAATGATAAAGGAATAATAAATCTGGAGGAACACTCCTCGATAATAATCCGAAGTACTGAATAAAACTGAATACAAAGTTTGAATTACTAAATAATTACAACCCAAAATCTGAAATAAAACTGAGTAAGTAAGATGTCTCTAAAATAAAAGGGGCGACATGCCCTACAGATGAGTAAATCTGAAATAGAGTCAAGATAGAAAGTGGAGGCGTCTACTATTAAGGTCCTATAATTTCCACAGCAGCTACAGCACGTCATCGGAATGGAACTCCTACGCTTGGTGTCCTTGTGGCTGGGCACCTAAAATATTTTTACAGCAAAATAGATTTGAAAGCAAACGGGTCATAACCCAATTGTGAAAACAGTTTAAAATACAGCAAGGGTTTAATATCATTAAACAATGAATATAATTACATGATAGTGCGTGCACTCACATGAGATTCTCACCTCTTAACTAATTGTGCACTCCTATCGTACCCGTACCCGTTCTAGTTATTCTACTATCAAACTAGTCCAATACACAATCTAACATTACTATAAGATTCACGATTCAATTCCCGACATCTGAATTTAAACAGAGAGTTTTACTTTCCTTCTTGGTTCCCAAAATTTATAATACTAATCACTAGGGATTTTCCATTTTTAATTCTGCTACAATGTTGCTACTATTCACACTTACATTAATACATGACAGTTCATTTAAATTAACAGTATATGATTCTTATCATAAATATACAATACTGACACCCCGAGACTAAGCTGCTATGGACACATACTCTGCTATCCAATCCCGGTACATCACGTACATAAGGACAACGTATTCTGAATCTCTCAAGAATCATTTTCAATAAACAACAATCACACATAATGGAGGCGAACATAGTTCACATCACATGGGTCACGCACATACCTACGCTCCCATGATCAGCAGACTTATTAACTTCTTAATAATTCCTTCTCTGACCTATGTCCTCGAGGTACCAATCTAAATCCCCCCGTAGGCACACAAAGATTAGATGGCCCTGATCGAACGCCGACCTCCCGTGATAGCAAGTATGGTAGGTATGTTATACAGAGATAACCACATATACTAAGCATTCACACTTCTTAAATATCTCAATATCATTAGAGGTATATTTTACATTTCTATACCGACATTAAATGTTGCACGATTACAAATCCCCGAATACTATACATTAAAAGTTATCAAACCTTCTCACGTCGTAATTTTTTTGATACTTATCTCCTAACCCATAAATGTCCTCTGGTTTACTACAAAATTCTAAGTTTTAATCCTCAACGTACTTCCAATCTCACAAATATATCCACTAATCAACAAGGGAAGGTTAACACACAATTATATAAGTCTACTAGAAGTTTTAAATCAAATCAGGCCTAAAAAGGCCATTTTGTCAACTCGTTAGAAATATCGTTTGAACGAGGTGGTTCGAACGAGTGTCGTTCGAATGAATGGCTTCGAATGAACTACCAACTCGTTAGAAGGGGTACTGTCGTCTTGTTAGAAGTCTCGTTCGAACGAGGTCATTCGAACGATCTGGGCAGGTTTTCTAACGAGATGGCTGTAAACACCCAGAAATTTTCCAATTCATTTTTCTTCATTTTTCTCTTCTCTAAATTCATCCTAAGATCATCCCAATAGCATTTTAATGTTCTTAAACAACTTCAAATCCTCTTAGGTCTCTTCTTAACATATTTTTCGGGGCAAATCCTCCTAATCAACATGCAATCATCATTAATCCCCAAATTTTACCCCAAACCCTATGAATATGAACCCAGAATTTTATTGTGCCTAATTACTCATCATAAATCCGTTTTTAAATCGTCAAAGTTAAGTTTTGAATATCAAATTTCTTCCATAATCATTCTACATGCAATCCCTAACCCAACTTTAGAGTTTCTATAACAATTTCATTAGGTTTTCCTCAAAACTTTCAAGACAAAACAGTTCCTACACTAAACATGGTTGAAATATTCAATGAACTAAAAATATCAAATCACTTGCCTTAGATTCATTCTTCAGATTGCTGTCGATGTTTCAAGGTTGGCTTTCTCTCTTCTTTCGGTCACAAATCCTTTCCAATTGCGATGATGAGGGATGGTTTGGTATAGGTTCTCTAGTCTCTCTTCTAACTTCTCTCAAAACTTTCGTAGCCCACTCTCTCAGTTTTGGCTGATAATGGCCTTAGTGGCTTTCCAAATAATATATAATTAACTTCTAAAATTCGTGGGTTTTAATCCCTTAATTTTTAAAATTACCAAAATACCCTTCTAGGTTGCCGGTTTGGCCTAAAAATGCCCCGGGACTCAAACTAAACTCCCGGCTAGTGTTTTCGAACTATTTTGACCCTTTCGGACACGTTGGCGCACTCAAAATGACCATTTAGTTGATAAAAATATAATTCACTTTTAACTTAAATACTTTCGTTCCTGACGCGACTGACACGCGCGTCCCAACTAAGTTTCTCAAATTGTCGTATTTCTGCCTCGCGACAATTTTAATATTTTCAATACTCATATATTACCATGTATACTCAGAAATATTTAATTTTAACTTCATAGTCAAATACCAACTCACATCTCGCTAGTATTTATATCCGGATTAATTCTCAATTAATTCTCATTTAATTCAATTAATCCTTTAAATAAAAATCAATAAAATTACGGGGTATTACACCTACGAGGGGTCCTAAGATTGTAGGCTTAAAATTTTAATCTACACATTTGAAGTATAAAATCCTTGTAAGGGTCTGAAAATCTTCAGATTGAGTAAAGTTGTTACCTGAATTACCATAAAGGGTCATAAAGCATATGAACTTAGGTAACTTTGAAATATGAAGTCCTTATCAGGGTCTAAGACCTTCGAACTTAGAAAATATTTGAAATTTTAAGGTCCTTATAATTGTCTGAGACCTCTGGACTGAAACTTTTGGAATCCAAAATCCTTATAAGGGTTTGGGACCTCCGGAATTAGAAACAATTTGAAATTTTAAAGTCCTTATAAGGGTCTGAGACATCCGCACTGAATTTTTTTGAATCTGAAGTCCTTATAAGGGTCTGGGACCTCCATAATTAGAAACAATTTGAAATTTTAAAGTCCTTGTAAGGGTCTGAGACCTCCAGACTGGAAAAAAAATTGAATTTGAAGTCTTTATAAGGGTCTAAGACCTCTAAACATAGAAACAATTTGAAATTTTGAAGTACTTATAAAGGTATGAGACGTCTGGACTGAAAATTTTCGAATTGGAAGTTCTTACAAGGATCTAGGACCTCTGAACTTTAGGCGTTACACCCTTACTATGTTAAAATTGATGTTTGGGATAACTTTTTGTTTTTGAATTCTTAGCTCCCTAATGTTTTTTTAAAATCAAAAGTTTTTTCTTAAACATTTTCAAAAATTGATTTTAAGGTGTGTAAGGTTCCTACATATTTTTTTCATATAACTCCATGGTAAAAAAATATATTTTGATGTAAGGAAATGGGTTGTTTATGGGTCTTTAGACCTTAGCCTTTTGGAATTATGGATGAAAATATCAATAATCCCATTAGTCTTTTATGGGTCCGGAGACCTTTGACTAAGCTTTTTTTGGGTTGTTTGAATGTGAGGACTGTAGTCTTTTGGGGGGTCATAATACCTTTGACTGTTAGTCTTTAAGCCAAGGCTGAAATTCTTACAACTTTAATGTTAGGTCTTGAAACCTTAGCTTAAACCTAGAGTCAAGGCTTAAATCCTTGCAACTCTTTATTTTGGGTCCTCATACATTGGTTTAAGTTTTGAGCCAAGGCTGAAGTCCTTGCAACTCGATTTGTTGGTCATAAGACCTTAGTTTTCTCAAAGCTAATGATAAACTCTTTGTGGCTCTTAAAGAATACTGATATTAAAATATCATATGCAATAAAAGCTTTATTTTGTTTCGTCTGAGCATTGAATACATCACTGGGAGTATTTTTTAAGGTTCTTTATATTCCAGGGATGGGGGAGTTTGTATCCCTTTATATCTTTGAGGCGGTAATATCTAGGTCTCGTAATCTTTGTCACCACATATGGGCCTTCCCATTTGAGGCCTAGCTTCCCCTCAATTGGATTTCTGGTTGCAAGAGTGACCTCCCTTAGGACCGATTCTCTTACCTTGAATTCCCTATGGTGGAACTTTTTATTGAAGTAAGAGGTCGTCTTCTACTTGTAGGCCGTCATTCGAACCAATGCAATCTTTTTTCTTTCCTCTTACTCATGTTGGGTCACCCTCATACTTTCTTCATTAGCCTTATACTTGAACTGAGATACCCTTTATGTGGGTATTTCAACCTCAATTGGGATCACATCCTCAGTGCCAAAGGTCAAGGAGAAAGGAGTTTACCCTGTTGGACATTTGACTATGGTCTTATAGGCCTATAGAATGCTTGATAATTCCTCGAACCACAAGCCCTTAGCCTTTTCTAGTCTTTTCTTCAAACTGTGGAAGATCTTTTGTTGGTAACTTTAACTTAATCGTTGGCTTGAGGATGGCCTGGAGATGAATAGAAGTTGATGATGCCATAGTCTGAGTAAAATTCCCTGAATGCTGGATTATTGAACTGTTTGTCGTTATTTGAGATATTGGTCTTATGTAGACCAAATCTACGGATGATGTTCTTACAAATAAAGTTGGTAGTTTTCTTCTCAGTTATGGTGGCTAAGGGTTTATCCTCAGCCCACTTGGTAAAGTAATCAATGGCTACTATACATAATTTATTTTAACCTTTACTGAGAGGAAGAGGTCCTACCAAATCCACTCCCCATTGAGAAAAGGGCCATGGGCTTAGCATTGAATCCATCTTCTCTATTGGCTACTTCATAACAAAAAGGAATCTCTAACACTTGTAATAATATTGCACTAGGTCCTTGGCTTCTTTTCCCAATATTAGCCAAAAGTACCCCTGACTTAGGACCTTATAGATTAAGGCCTTTGAATTTGTATGGGAACTGTAGACACCTTCATAGAGATCTCTGGGTATGTAACTATATTATAAGGGGATCGAGCATCTCTGAGATGCTGAGCAGTACCCATTCTTATACAACACTTTATTTTTCAAGTAGTACCTGAAAACTATGCACTTTACTCATCTGGTGTGGATCTTATTTTTGGGAAGATCATAATTTTTTAGGTAAGATTTGATGGGAGTGGTCCAATCTGGGCTTTGATGTAAAAAACTAGATCGCTCTAATTTTTCAATCACTGATAAATAAATAAGACAAAGATTTTTAAAGTGGTTCGGCTAGGAATAAAGCCTACGTCCACTGTTATGTTATTGCTGAGTGTTTGTGGAATTCTTGATTACAAGTTCTCTCAAGAAATTCCGGTCTCCTTGAATGAGGATGATACAAGGTATTTATAGCCCTTAGGCTGTACATGAAAGGTCCGATACATTAAATGAAATACATATGAAAGGGTAATACGTTTAATGCAGCGTGTGCGTCAAGAATATAAACATTCAATGAACAGTTGAACAGTTGTCCGTTTAATGATACGGCCGAGATGCAGCTCGGACCGCCTTAGTTGCTCGTCGTTCAGGAGTTCATCGGAGCGTTGGAGTTCCTCGGAGTGTTGTAGTTCCTCGGGGTGTTGTAGTTCCTCGGGGTATCCTTGTTGCTCGGAGCGAACATGACTTGGTCGGGGGAAATAAACTTTCCTCGTTGTTATTGTGCCATGTAGATTGACACGTGTCTTCTTATTATTGGTCCACGTCAGTAGATTAAATTTGGTATCAACAGAAGCCCCCAATGCTTCATGCTTGATGGGTTACTTGAAAGGATGGAGTATTTATTCTGCAATGTTGCTCGGTGTTCATGAAATTCTTGATCTACCTTCTTGATTTGTTCAACATAAAGCTCATTATCTCCTGGACGAAGTATGATACAAGCTGATCGATGGTTGCTAATCTTTCTTTAGAGGAACTCCGTGTGCTATGTATCACCCCTGGGAATTTGGATGCAGCCATGCCATAGTATGAAACTTGTAGCTTGTCATAATCTTCAAGTATGTTGATTGGTTTGCCATCCGACCAACTGCTTCCTGTGTCGAGAAACTGAGTGCTAACTTCACGTGCTTGATTTTTCTGATTTAAGCTTATCTGAATACTTTGCCGAGTAACATATAGCTTTTGAACCCAACTCTTCAATCTGATTAGTACCAGGCTAGTGGTGGACTTCGAAACATTTTCTCATAAATTTTTCTTCATTATTGGTTGAGACAGTATTAGCAAATATCTCAGTGCTATAGATGCTGATTTTGACTTCTACCTCTGCTCGGGGACGAACAAGAGGTTCTCGGGGACTAACAAGTGATTCTCAGGGACGAGCAAGTGCTTCTCGGGAATGAGCTAGTGCTTCTCGGATAGATCATCTGTGATGAATATCAGAATGTTGAAAGATCTTAACTTCATACACTCCCCTTATGCTTTGAATGATTCTCCTGCTGGTGAGGAACCTGTTTTAAAAGTAGAAGGAGAAGAAACCAATAGAATAGGAATCTCAATGTAATAGTTAGTATACATTTTCATTCTCAATGTATTTTGTTTTTTTGAATTTAATGAAAGACTTTCATTTTTATTCGCAATCTTAATTGCTATTGTCTTGTAAAATACTTTACATGTGTGCATATGTATAACAATATTGTGTTGTTCATCGACCAACTTAGTAATAAAGAAGTTACAAGTATTAGTAACGTTGCTCGATCACTTAATAATAAAGTAATGAGTATAAAAATGTTTAAAATTTTTCCAACCAGCCAAGGTTGTTAAATAATGTTTGTCGACCAATTATAGTTAGTGAGAGTTTATCCCCGACTAACCATACTTGGTAAATTTTTGTCTTTATAAAATGTATCCGACCAACTAAGGTCAATAAATTCTTCTTGTCGACCAACTACAGTTAGTGGGTTTTTATCCCCGACCAACCATACTTGGTTCAGTTTGAAATATTTTGTTCTTCGAGGAACTTTTTGCAATAATCTTACCTCCCGACCAACATAAGTTGTAATATGAGAGTATATTTTTATCTTACCAACCGTAATTGATCATGCTGGTGTACACCTCTTAACCAAAGGAGTAGTAGTTTTTTGGCTCCTTAGAGCTTTTGGCTTCTTAGAGCGCCTCCTAACCAAAGGAGTATTTTTTGGCTCCTTAGAGCACTTTTGGCTCCTTAGAGCACTTTTTGGCTCCTTAGAGCACTTTTAGTCCATTAGCTCTGAGGATATCCTGGCGCTGAATGAACCTTCAAAATGTTTGACTGATGATAATAGGCAGCAAACTCCTTGTTTTTAAATTGTGTTCCATGGTCTGTGATGAAGGCATGAGGGAGACCATATCGGCAGATGATGTTCTTCCAAACAAATTGGTACACCTTCCTTCTCGTATGTCATGTCAATAAGTGGCTCAGCTTCTATCCACTAAGTAAAATAATCTACTGCGATGACGAGGTATTTGAATCTTCCTCGAGTCGTCGGCAATGGTCCAACCAAATCAATCCCCACATGGAAAATGGCCAAGGATAAATGATGGGTGTCAACAATGTTTGTGAAGTTCTTCGGATGGAGGAAAAGGGTTGGTACTTGTCACATTTCTTGGCATAAGCTATACAATCAGCTCTCATCGTCGGCCAGTAGTATCCTTGCGTCATCACCTTTTGCAAAAGTGTCCGACCTGCTACATGGGCTCCACAGGACCCTTCATGGATCTCTTTAATCAATTCACCTCGGAGGGATGTACACATCTTTGCAAACCTGCCATAATTCCTCGTCGAGCAGCTTTAAACTTCCATTTCTTGGCAGCGAGCTTATCTTCCGAATACCATTATACCGAGCAGCTTTAAACTTCCATTTCTTGGCGGCGAACTTATCCTCCGAATACCATTATACCGAGCAGCTTTAAACTTCCATTTCTTGGTGGCGAACTTATCCTCCGAATACCATTAATTAGTACATACCGAGCAGCTTTAAACTTCCATTTCTTGGCAGCGAGCTTATCCTCCGGTAATTGTTCCTCCTTAATATATGCTCTGATAGGATCCATTCAAGATGTTCCTAAATCAAGGGTAATAATATTCATCGTCAGGTCTTCATCTATGCTCCGACTTTCTAATGCTTCAATTGGTATCGTTCTTCGTAGCTCGGTACGAGTAGCTGATGCTAATCGGGCCAAGGCGTATGCTCTCACATTCTCCATTCTTGATATTCTTACCAGTTTGAACAGCAACAAACTCTGATACCAACTCCATCACCTTTGCTTGATACTTGATCATCAATTCTCCTTCGGCTCATTATTTTCCCAACATTTGGTTTACGATCAATTGAGAATTACTGAAGACAATAACCTGCTGTGCCTCCATAGTATTTGACAAATTAAGACCTGCAATCATGGCCTCATACTCAACCTCATTATTAGAAGCTTTGAATTAGAAACGTAGGGCGTATTCCCTGTCGACCTCATCTGGGCTGTTCAAAACGATCCCTGCCCCACAGCCTGTAGTGAAAGATGATCCATCTACATATGGCCTCCATATAGGCAACTTGTCTTCTAATTTTTGGTCTGACAGAGTTCCTCGGTGGAATAATTTTCGCTTTCTTTCATCATGTCCTGATACTTCTGAATACACCTCCTGAACTTCAATATTCCTCCTGAACTTCAATATACCTCCTGAACTTCAATATTCCTCCTGAACTTCAATATTCCTCCTGAACTTCAATATACCTCCTGAACTTCAATATACCTCCTGAACTTCAATATTCCTCCTGAGAAAGTGATTAGTCGGGGTTGAATTTGATGCTCGACTGCATGATGATATAAAAATATGCCACCAAATGAACAAATATATCTGTAATAGAAGCCCCCAACTGTGGAATGTGAACTTTGAATGAGATTTATCGACCAATACCAACCGGAGTTGGATTTTATCTACCAACCGGAGTTGGATTTTGTCTACCAACCGGAGTTGGATTTTATCTACCAATCGGAGTTGATGGTAATTGATAATAAATGATGAAGACTTCCTCGGAGCTGACCAACAGATTGTTGGGAATAAGATAATATAAATGCTGGATACCTCCTCGGAGATGACCAACAGATTGTTGGGAATAAGATATAATAAATGCAGGATACCTCCTCGGCGATGACCAACAGATTGTTGGGAATAAGATATAATAAATGCTGGAGACATCCTTGGAGTTGAATAAGATATAATAAATGTTGGAGATATCCTTGGAGCTGAATATATGATTATAAATATTTGTCGAGCTCCATGCTGAAATGAGAATAGAATATGCATCCAGATAGATATAAAGAATAATTAAAAATAATAAAATGCCTCGCCGATCAGTCGAGGTAGAATCATATAATGCCGAACAAGAATAAGATCTTTCAGAACATAAGAATATGGCTGAGAACGTTGAATATAAATAAGAATTATCCGAACGAACGTTGTAATTCTCCTTAAAGCTGAATAAGTATCTTATCGAGGCATAATTGCGGAATGCCGAATAAGAATAATATTTTCCAGAACATAAGAATATGGCCGAGAACTTTGCTGGGCCTGCATATAAATAAGAATTACCCCGACCAACAATCCATTGGGGGTGAAATATAATAAATGTTATAGTTCTCCTCAGAGCTGAATATGATAATAAGTATCTCGTCGAGCTCCATATTGAGATGAATATAGAATATGAATCCCAAGGGATATATAGAATAATTTGTGCTTGAGCCAATATATATGGGCCTGAATATAAATAAGAATGACCCCGACCAACTATCCGTTGGGGGTGAAATATAATAAATGTTGTAGCTTTTCCTTCAGAACGGAATAAGTATCTCGTTGAGCTCCATGATGAGATGAATATATAATATGCATCCGAATGGACGTGCTTCAGCATTCGTCGGCATTGAATCTTGTGCCTGTAAAAATTAATATTTTGCTCTACCATATGTGTAGGCTGAATTGATTAGTCATGAGAATAATTTACTCATCCAATCAATATATGATATGTATCAGCATAAAAATTTCAAAATATGAAATAATATTTTTGTGCCACACGTGTGTGAGATGTACAAATTTTTATCAGATATGCATCATAAATAAGATGTAAAGTTTTTTTGTAAATTTATTTAATCTCCAACAACTAATCAGGTATAAGTTGCTGTTTGAAAATTATTTATCACTTGGTTTTAAAAATATTTTTGGGGTGATCACAAGTTAAAAAGACTTAAGCCCCCCTGTTTGTCCCCAAGCTGAACTCGTGTTTAAAGAAATATCTGGGGTGCTTCGCATTTTTTAATACCCCAATATTCTACTGCTGCCGACAAACGACATGGATGTTGCCGACCAACATTTAAGGATATCTCAAATTATAGAATATATGGTTGGATGACTAGAATATCTCGAATCTTTAGATCAAAAATAACATTCAATGTAAAATTTAAGCCTTGAGACTGTTAATTAAATGAATAAATATATAACCCACTAGATCGTGTGATTTCGTCAAAGAAACCTTGTGATGTGATGAACGAGGGGCCAACATATCAAATTTGTGCCCAAAGTCTTGATATGGTCATGATTGTTTTACTGATCCTCTTTTACAAGAGGTGAGTAATGATTTTTCAGGTGAGAGAAAATTATTTTTTTATATTGATCCCTTCCTATTCCCAATTTGGAGAGATAAAAATATGGTGAATGATTAAAGTTATTACCAAATTTATATAAAAAATCAATCAATTTGACTTTATTGACATAGATGGAAGATGAACCAAATTAAGTATATAATTCATAAAAGTGAATACAAAGAGACTTAAACTTGTGAATGCAAAGAGACTCAAACTTGAAGAGAGAAAAAATAGATCTGGTTCATGATTTCCATGAGAAGACTTTTCATTGTCTTTAACCTTTTCCCATTCTTTTATTAAAAATATGATGGGAATTTGAATTGACATCAAAGGTCTTACAAAATTTATTTCAAAATCAACAATGAAAATGATCAAATCTTATCATCGTCGTATATATTGGCATATGTAATCATTTAAAATATTTATTTCATGATATAAAATTAAAACTTGAGGATCAAGCAAAGAATTATGATTTATGAAATCTACTATTTTTCAGATTTCTAAATAAGAATTAATCTAACAGTTATGATTTAAAAATCATGATATGCAACATTTTGCAGATAAAAATTGGACAATTAATTTATGTATATAAACATAAAAATCATGATTGAATCAAAAGATGTATGTATAATTGATTATACGTAGAGAAAATAAAAACTTAGCTTTTAGTGGAGAACAACGCTTGTAACACGTTCCCATAGACGGCACCAATCTGTTGATGTAAAAAACTAGATCGCTCTAATTTTTCAATCACAGATAAATAAATAAGACAAAGATTTTTAAAGTGGTTCGGCTAGGAATAAAGCCTACGTCCACTGTTATGTTATTGCTGAGTGTTTGTGGAATTCTTGATTACAAGTTCTCTCAAGAAATTCCGGTCTCCTTGAATGAGGATGATACAAGGTATTTATAGCCCTTAGGCTGTACATGAAAGGTCCGATACATTAAATGAAATACATATGAAAGGGTAATACGTTTAATGCAGCGTGTGCATCAAGAATATAAACATTCAATGAACAGTTCAACAGTTGTCCGTTTAATGATACGGCCGAGATGCAGCTCGGACCGCCTTAGTTGCTCGTCGTTCAGGAGTTCATCGGAGCGCTGGAGTTCCTCGGAGTGTTGTAGTTCCTCGGGGTATCCTTGTTGCTCGGAGCGAACATGACTTGGTCGGGGGAAATAAACTTTCCTCGTTGTTATTGTGCCATGTAGATTGACACGTGTCTTCTTATTATTGGTCCACGTCAGTAGATTAAATTTGGTATCAACACTAATTTTTCAATCACAGATTAATAAATAAGACAAAGATTTTTAAAGTGGTTCGGCTAGGAATAAAGCCTACGTCCACTGTTATGTTATTGCTGAGTGTTTGTGGAATTCTTGATTACAAGTTCTCTCAAGAAATTCCGGTCTCCTTGAATGAGGATGATACAAGGTATTTATAGCCCTTAGGCTGTACATGAAAGGTCCGATACATTAAATGAAATACATATGAAAGGGTAATACGTTTAATGCAGCGTGTGCGTCAAGAATATAAACATTCAATGAACAGTTGAACAGTTGTCCGTTTAATGATACGGCCGAGATGCAGCTCGGACCGCCTTAGTTGCTCGTCGTTCAGGAGTTCATCGGAGCGCTGGAGTTCCTCGGAGTGTTGTAGTTCCTCGGGGTGTTGTAGTTCCTCGGGGTATCCTTGTTGCTCGGAGCGAACATGACTTGGTCGGGGGAAATAAACTTTCCTCGTTGTTATTGTGCCATGTAGATTGACACGTGTCTTCTTATTATTGGTCCACGTCAGTAGATTAAATTTGGTATCAACAGTAATTAAATTTATTTTCGACAGTGATGCTGAGAATTAACCATATGAGATTCATGTTTTAATCTGGTAAAGGATTGATCACCCAATATTTTATTAGGCAGCGTGTCACAGATGGTATCAGAGCATCAGGTTCTAGTGTCCTTAGGAATCTGTGCGGACATACTACGCTTTCAGCAGTGCTTTCTATTTGATATATATCCTTATCATTAGGATTGTTGATTCCTATTATGAGATTTCGTTCCCCTGCTATTATGTAAGATTAAAGTAAATCTTGTGCACGCTCGTATAAGATTCGTGTGCTGATCGATGAAGGGCGACCAGGGATGGCCGTTACGAGGGAAGCATGAGGCAGGGCTTAGTTGGAGCTGTAAGTTGAAGTTGGGAATGAGGGCCGCAGTTGAGGTCACTCCTTTTGTATCATTTTCATGTATTGCTACAACGATTACTAGAGTATAGTAGTTATATTATATACCTACCGCTATAGTAGAGAGTGGTGCTAAACGTGAATTACCCAACGAAGTTAAATTGGGAAAAAGTCTTAAAGGTCTTTGATAAGGACCATACGTTGAAGTTTAAGTTTTACAGAGTAAGTGTAGCATCATTCAGTGTAAGTAGAAGGCTCAGAAGCTTTGGCTTAGAGTAGGGTATAGAAATTCCAAGATGTGAAAATTTGAGGATTTTTTTTCACTCGTTAGAGCAATGTTGGAATGGTGGGAACGATGGTCACCATATTTGGGGGTGCATAATGTTTTGCTCATAGTGGAATCTTACGGATGACTTTAATCATGAATTCCTTCAATTTACCAGACTTGGGGAGAATGAAGTTTCTGAATTTCTCACATGAGGATCGGTCTGGGGCCAGCAGTGAACAAAGAGTTATATGGTGAAGTGAACTTTGTACCTGATGATATAGGTACAATGAAGAGAGAGTCCTTCAACAGAATGATAGATTCACTAGTAAGTGTTGTTAACACTTATAGATAATTTGTGTTCGTGAAACCCTACAGGCAGACATCCGCCCGGGGATTCATTGAAATAGGGCCGTTGAGGCTGATAGCGTGTTTCCTTTTAGTCAAAAGAGCTAAGGGAACTATGAGGGTAATTGTTAGGATCGAGGCTATAGAGTCCAAGATACTGATAACCTTAACATGGTCAGGAAGGCCAGAGAAGGGGAATATGGTGATGGGGAGAGTACAACCACACGCTTTGATCTTGCCCTGTAAGAGTTAAAGGACGAGTAGGGTGCCTAGATGGGGCATTGATTAAAGTAGTTTTTAGTTCGGTTAAGACTATTGTACTATGTCTGGAAAATGTTTAGAGCAGTCAGGGTGATTGGCAAAGTTATTATTATAATTTCCACCTCAGATGAAGGAGGTATATTTTGTGTGGCAAGATTGAGTCACAGTATTTTGTTAGCCCTAGATTCGTGTGTGTGATTCGAGTTTATTGGTGGTATCGGTAATATTATAGAGGATATATCTATATATTTTTTTTGTGATAGCGGGGTTCCATTTTTCTTCATTTAATGTGGAAGCGAGTGTTGGTAGTTTGAGCTTATATTTGGTTTGCACTGCTCATTTTGTGTGTGTTATACGAGTATAGTACTATTATGAGTACAATATGTTCTTGTATGATCGGAGAGATAGTAGGCCAGTGATTGCAAGACTATCATATCCGCAGTTCCAGGGTGGAACTGGTTGCTTTGCGATATCTCACCTGGATATGGGTTGAGCTCGCCTTTATTATATGCTTATATGGAACTTCGATGAATAGATGTTTTATTACCATGATTTTAGCGCATGGGGACCTTATAGATATGATTTAAGGTATGCAAGATTTATAGTTAAGCTGGGAGTTTAAGCTTGTTATTGTTCGCGCGAAGGACTTAGTGTTAGTGCAAGCGCTTGTGGTATGGCTCCTTGATAGAATTAGGAGTTCTGACCATATTTTGTTGGTATACAGGATGGGAACATCCTGGTTGCATGTTTTAAGCTAACGGACCTCCACGACCAATAAAGTTAAGTAGTAGTGTATTCGAAGGGTTCCTTGTTTGGATTTCTCTTGCGAGACACTCCACGCATGAACCTTAACAACGTTGGGAGTGGAGAGATGATATTGAATGCTAGGATGTTGGTTTTGATGATATATTAGCTGAGAGTCATGTGATGATTAGGAGCTAATGGAAAGGGATGTGTTGTGGAAAAGCACTAAAATGTTTCTCACACCGTAAGTAAATGGGTGAGGTAAAGTTAGGGGAATTAATTTAAGGCTTATAGCCATGTTGTGGCTAGGATGCAAATTATGAGGTAACATATTTGTGTGTAATGATCGTAACACTTCTGCAGAGTATAGACGCCCCGATTAGTTAGACTTTCCATTTTGCCGAAATGGAAAGGTATAGAGGTAGAAGCGGGTTAGTATGGTTATGAGATAGGATTTTGGCAGTCCCGATTGTGTGCTTTAGGCCATTATATTTTGATGACCGACGATGCGAGATAGTAGTGTAACGGGGGGGGGGGGGGGTAACTTGTTTGGATTTCTCTTTGTGAGACGTCTCACGCATAAAATTGAGCTAATGTCGGGAGTTAGGCAAGGTCTTGGTCGCTAGGGATATAGTTAGTGTAGTGCTCATTTTACATGTGTAGGAAAACACGTCGATCTTAGGGTTATTAAGAAGTAAGGCCAGCGGGGCATGTGGTGCTATTTTAAGAAGGATTAGATTTCCAAGTATAGGAAGAATTAAATTTTGAGTTATTCGGGTTAGGAGTACCCCGGTGTTAGCACCGGGCCGAAGAAAGTGAGGCCCATTTTTAGAGAGAGTGTTATGTGTGTGATGTTTGCAATAGTGGTGCAGATAAGCATGGATTATAGGGCGTGTGCACACCTTGGAAGGTTGATTTTATATATCGTCTAAAATAGAGGGGGCAAAGTATATAAAGCAGAAGATTATGATTTTAGGAAGTTATAAATGGTATTGGAGCGTGTGGGATGGAATTTCATAGGAGGTACGCAATAATCCAATTATATAGGTGCAACAAGAGTGAGCACACCTAAGATAGTCGATAAAATTGACGGGAGTAGTCAAGCGCTAGTGTAGTTTCTTTTTTAGGTAAATTCGATGTTATGATGTAGACGAACGTACGCGTAGAGTGGAGGATTTGTGATGGGATCGATACATTAGAGCAGTGATTGTAGGCTCATTTATCTTTATATTCGGCTATAGAAGCACTAGGTGTGATTTGTCATCGTTAGAGTTAACCTTACGACCGAGGTAGTGTTTTAGCATGTAGAGATTTAGTCAAGCTTGTTGTTAAGATAGTGCGTTAGATTATAAGCCTTGAGATAGGTGGGTACTGTGTACGTGTATATGGTAGAGTTCCATTGTGTTAGTACCATTCGACTTTTGGGTACATGTCGTATCCAAATTTTGAGGACGAAAGTCCGTTGTAGGGGGAATGTAATACCCCGTACTTTTATAGATATTTAAATTACATAAGTGAGCGTAATTTGGTAATTAGAGGAATTACTATAAATAGTGATTTGGGATTTATAAGTGTTAAATTATTCCCGATGTGTGTTACATTTACTTTTGGGACTAAGTAAATGAGTCGAAATATTTTTATGTCATGTCGCAACTGGGTAAAGCGACGAGAATTACTTCACGTTGGAGAAACACGTGTTGAGAAGTGTTGGGTCCAATTAGTGAATTTTAGTTAGGTGCCTCTAATGGAGATTTCGAGTGCACGGTTGGTTTTGGAATGTTCGAGATAGTCAGAATAGAGTACCCGGGGGTAGTGTATCTCATATTATAGTTGGTAAACTATATAATTTTGGGTTGGAACACTTAAAATAAATTTGGAAAATTTGAGTATGAGTTTACAAATTGATGTATCGTAAACTCTTAAAATTTGAGTATAGTTTTAATGGTTTTAGGGTTTAAATCTAAGATAAATGGTTTAATACCACAAAATAATTGATGTGTTAGTTATAAATCAGTGTTAGAATGATTATAGTGTTGTTGGTTGAGATTAGAAACCACAAAAACGGAAGTTGGGATGATATTTGCGTATTTTGGAGAAGTTGAAATCTCTCAAACAATGAGCTCCGAATAGGGCGAATCGATTTGGGTTGAGACCGAATCGATTCTCATAAGGGGACCTGTAAGGCTATCTCAGGCCGAATCAATTTGGATTGAGACTGAATCGATTTGCCTTTGAGGACCTTTTTGCAGACGACTTTCCGAATTGATTCGGATTGAGACCGAATCGATTTGCATTAGGGGCGAATCGATTCGCCTTTGCTGAATTTGATAGTTTCCTTCCCTTAAGTGTAGGGGGAGTTAAATCATGAATTGGAGATTAGCCTAGGGGATTCTAGAGGTGATATTAGGACTCTTAATAAATGGAATTGAGGGTGAGTAAACCTCGGGTTGGAAGAGAGAACCTTGGATTAGTTTAGTGTACAATCCGGGGTATGGACTTAGTGAATGCTCGGGTCGATCAACATTCGAGAGAGGTCTTCGGCAAGTGTGTATAGATATATTTATGCGTTTAAAATAAATATGGTTCGATTGCATTTGAGTAAATCATAGGATGTGATTAGGACATAATTAAAGATACGGGCTAAAGAGGATTGAGCGGCTATTCGGTACGTCTATTGACGACTATTATTATAGGTGATGTGATACCTATGGAATTAAGATAAGTAGTTAATATACTTATTCAATTATTACGAATGGGTACATTCGGGATTTTGACTATCGCTATGAAAGTTTGGCAATTATAACCAAAGCATATTGAGTTATAATATATATTATATATACATGAGTTGTTACAGTATGTATATGATATGATTGAATATAAATAAATCTGTGTGTTATTGGTATATTTGTACTTTTGAGGCTGGTTCCACGGGCATAAGGATGGACAACCAGATTATATATCTCTAGTGCTGTCAAGGGAGGTTGCGCGATGTGGGTGAATCTCCTGGCTTACGGCACAGGAAGAGTATATCCCCAGGTCATATCGTCCCGCATATGGGTGTGATAATGATTCCACTTTCAGGAGGGAATATGACCGCCTCCACCGTTTTGTATTTTTGCCAAGATCCTGAGTGAGTCTGACTTGGTACCCGGGTTAAGTGTGCATTCGTGGAGGATGATAGCACTACGAGACCACATCCTCGAGTTATGGCTTGGTGGGATGGTTATTATACTTATGGTTGTGAGATAGGTATAAAGTATACTTGTTGTGCATAGTATATTATATATATGGGAAGACGTGAAATCATATAATTTAAACTAAGATGAATAAGGTTTTTTCTCATTCCGGGAGATTCTTATTTGGATTTAAACTGTGATTCGTATATTAAAATGAGAATTATATATACGAGATTTTATATACTAAAGTGAAAATGGTATTTTAAACTAGTGAAAGTTATTGAATATGAGAGGTACACTTATATATATATAAATGAGGACTGTATATATATCTAATAGAGGATAATATCAAGTAAACCTTATGTGATCGCTTATG
The DNA here is from genome assembly GCA_949130495.1 of Sambucus nigra. NCBI lineage: Eukaryota > Viridiplantae > Streptophyta > Magnoliopsida > Dipsacales > Adoxaceae > Sambucus > Sambucus nigra. The sequence continues at coordinate 431,077,260 of OX422217.1, read as the reverse complement.
GTATAACATATTATATTACACAGGGTTGGTGATAGTTATCAGGATTCAGAGGATGGGTGATATATTTTAGTTAGGCAGGATAGCTTAACTATATGGTTTAAAATGTATACAATAGGTGTGCACTATCAGAGGAGGGGTGAGGTGTATCTCATAAGAGTGGGATACCTGTATAAATGTTAGAGATTTCATATTTTAAAAATATGGCATTTGAGCACTTGCTAAATATTTTCAAAACTCGGGCTCTGACCCGTTTCTCTATTTTCCCTGTCTCTTGCTATATATGTATATATATTAGGTGTCCAAACACAGGGACGCCTGGATGATGATTCTTTCGAGTCAGACATTTGCTGCAGCAGCTGTGGATGCAAGCAGGTTTATTTTAGACGCCTCTATACTTGAGATCTAGATAGGAGGTATTGTAAAAATACTCGGGTTGATAGCCCAACTATATTCATTTATTCTTTTACCGCATTTTAATTTGCGGCATTTCGATTTGGTTGTATTATATTGCACCAAGAGTTTGATTATTTTATTTTTTCTCAGTTGTTGTATATAAACTGTTGTGGTAGTTTTACTTGGTTGGTTTGATTAAAAAGATTAGTTATTTAAAATTTTGACGCCAGCCTAATAAGTTATTAGTAATTAAATTTGTTTTCGACAGTGATGCTGAGAATGAACTATATGAGATTTCTGTTTTAATCTGGTAAAGGTTAAATCACCCGATATTTTATTAGGCGGGGTGTCACATGTGCGTACGCCGATTTATATACCGAGTCCTTTAAAATTAAAAAGCAAAACAAAGGGTTAACTCTTAGGATCATCACATTAGATAAATATTTAAGAGAGACGAGAGACAAGAGACTCCTTCATTAGCATGACTTAGAGAGAGGGAGAGAGAGAGAGAGAGAGAGAGAGAAAGTTTGTGTAGAGAGAGAGAGAGTTTGTTAAGAGAGAGAGAGAGTAGGTTTGAGAAAGATAAAAGGGACTTGACCAAATAAGTGGCTAGCCTTACGAATGATCTCCTTGCATCCATGGAGGCTCAGAAGAAACTTGAAACCCTTATATCCCAACTTATTCATGATCTTGAGATAGCTCGATAGGTCAAGGTAAAGATTGAGGATAAATCTGGAAACTTTAGGGTTTGGTTAAAGGTAGGGAGTAGATTTTTACGGTGTTTCCACTTCTCATATCGCATCGAAACCGGTTCCTGAGTTTACAATGAATCCATATAGCCATCAACTAAAACCCCAAAGAAGAGTTCTCCAAGAAAAACACACTAAGGTTAGCCTTAGACCGTGTACTTTTGTACTTATTGCAAGAGAAAAAGCCACCTTAGGGAGTATTGCAATAGTTTGGGTCGGAATCGACATATACATGCTCCGTCACACCACACTAGTGATATTATTAGTATTATAGAGAAGGTTGAGTTTCTAGTCGTCACTTCTCACAGTTTGATAGAAGAGTTCCAACGGATGGCTTTGCTGTTAGTGGATACTTCTAACATCCCTGCTAGAACCAACAACGACAAGGTCAAACATAGGGTTACCACTTCTTGGATGCCTAAGCATGATGCAAAATCCCTTATTGATAGTGGTATTTTGATACCTCACAATGGTATTTTGATAGTGGGTGATCCAGGCACATGACAGGTTACATCTCATTTTTCACCCACCATGAGGATTGCAAGGAAGGAAAAGTCACCTTTGGAGATGGGAGAAAATCTACCGTAGTCGAATGAGGTACAACAGAGATACTCGATGTTGATGTAAAAAACTAGATTATCTCTAATTAATCAATCACAGATAAAGGAATTAATATGACAAAGGATTTTTAAAGTGGTTCAGCCTGATGAAAATGGCCTACGTCCACCGTTTTTGTATTGCTGACTGTTTATTTGGAATCTCGATAATAGATTTTCTAAGAGATCCAAAGTCCCCTTCTTATGAGGAAGTTATAATGTATTTATAGCCTTGAGGCTGTACATGTGAAAGGATAATGCGCTGTTATCTAGTATACATATACATCTGTACGATAATAATGTGCATTTAATGCATAGCTGTCTTTTGATTCTCTTGATTTGGATGCTCTGCACGCTATGTAACTCGGACCGCTTAAGTTGCTCTGGGTGCCTGAGTTGCTCGGTGACAGTATGTTATTCGTCTAAAGTATTTATATTTGCCACGTAGGTTGACACATGTCTTCAAGTGATTGGTCCACGTCAGCAGACTAAATTTGGTATCAACAGAAGCCCCCAATGTTTCACAGTTGAGGTTGGAGGAGAGTGTGGAACATTTTGCTTGAAAACTGCTTGGATTACTGATCTTCATGGATTTTAGGAAAATTTTCAATATATATAATTCCTTTTTGAGCGCATAATTTCAAGCTTCATAAATATTTTGAATTTTCACGATCACTTCGATATTTGTGCCTTTTTCTTCTTTTAGCCGCCAGAAATGCAAACGTCTTTCCTTGTTATCATTATTTTTCTCTATTCCCTAGATAAAGTATTTAAGTGCGACAGAAATCCTATCGTTTTTCACTTTTTAAATATGTATCTCTGAACTCTTCATCTTCTCTCTATCTTTTGCCTTCGTTCTTTCCATCGTTCATTGACAACTGATCTCTATTTCCTCTATAAGATTTTCTTCCTTCTTCTTTATTTTCTTTATTCACCATGGTTTATCTTGTTGAATCGTTAGACAAATTTCGGTCTGAGTTTTCAATCCCTTCGTGGGTTATTTTAGAAGATCTTTCTTATCCTTGTGATTTACTTTCTTTGGCGGAGGGACACTGGTTCCCAAGTCTTTTTATTGCTGAGTGTGGTTTTTCTTTCCCTCTAAATCCCCTGTATTTGGAGTTTTACCAATATTTTGATATTGTACCTGTAAGAGTAGCTCCAAATACATGGAGGGTAGTTAATGGCGTACATAGGTTGAATCAACTTCATGGAACTCGTTTGAGAATTCCAGAAATTATGTATTGCTATAGATAGGTCACTAGCGACAATACCTTCTATTTAAAAACTAGGTTTTCGAATAAAGCGTTAGTTGTCAATCTTTTCGATGCCAATAAGGATTATTTTGATCATGGGGTTATGATGAAAAATTGGCAACACCCTCCATTAAGTGGAGATGACATGTACCAAGGTCCCAGGTGTCCGCTTTATGGCAATGGGATATGTTGTTTTTATTTTTGAAATCTTATTTTCATTGTATTCGATGAAATGCACCACTGACATTTGATTTTGTTTGTTACAGTTGACAGTAAAAGAAAACCTCCAAAAGAAACCGAGGTTAATATAAATCATTAAAAACTTATCTGGGGCTTGCATCAATCTGTTGCTGGGGGGCATATTAGATCTGTTTCTTATTTGTTGCAATACAGAAGCTACACCTCGTCTTTCATTGCTCGTCCTCGTCTTGTGGTAGTTGATCTTGATCAGGTACCAATCTCTGAGACCATTGTGGAAGGTTCTTCTTCTGACTTGAGTATTCCTATTACTGATCTAATGAAGAAGAGGAAAGCTCCTGCCTTTTTTGACAAGTCTGCCTTTGCCACCGACGAGGCAAAGAAGAATAAACAAGATGTTCGAGATGAAAGGATAAAGAATACAGATGTACCCCCTTCTATTACTGCTAAGGAATCTGGCAAGAAGCCCCATGTGCCTCTGAGTAAGACTGTTGTCATCTCACCTTCGAGTGAGACTGTTGTCATTCCACCAACAGAGACAACTCCTGCTCCTCTGAGGAGATTAAAAATAAGTTCTTCTGAGAGACCTGTTGAACCTATCTCTCAACCTTCAAATGTTGAAGGTAGTGTTCCAGCTCTTGTTCTTCCGAGCTCTACTGTGGGCTTGATAAGATCCTGGTCTGTTCCAGAATTCCAAGGTGTTGAAGACACCTTTTCTCGTGAGAGACTTACCATATTAGCTGCTCAACACATTACTTCAGTAAGTATTTTTAGTCTGAGTCCTTTATTTCTAATACTATGTTCATATATTGACTTAAAATTCTTTCTTTTTCAGCTTATGACTTGCTTCAATAGTATTTTGAAGAAGGATGAAGCCATCAGGGCTTCCAGCTCCTCGGGTGGGGTAGAAGAAGATTTTGCTAGATTAACCCAATCTTTGAGGGAATCTCGTCAGAAGTACGAGGAAGATAAAGATGCTTGGGAGAAGCAATTCAAGTCTGTTGAAACAAATCGAGATCAAGCTGTGATTGCCTCCAAAGAGCTGGAGAAGAAATTGAAGGAGGTCGAATGACATAATAGCGAGCTTGAAGTGAAGCTTAAGTTTGCTGAAGAAAATATCGTCAAGCTCCAAGATACTGAGCGACATAAAATAGAGTTAGAAGAAAAACTGAAGTCTGCCGAGGAGCTCCTTAGAGAAAGGAACTCCTCAGAAAAAGCTAAAAGGAAGGTTGCTGTTAAAAAATCCTTTAGTGCTGGTTGGGGCAAGGGTTGGAACAAGGGCCTGGCTGTCATGTCTTCTCAAATGGAGTATGCCAGTGTCAAATATTTTAGGGATGGATGGGTAGAAGCCTTGAAAGAGTTGAAGGTTGCTGAGAATTCTGAGTTGTTCCAGCAGCATACTAATGGCCCTCCTCCCTCTCTCCTGGAGAAGAAGAAGAAGATGAAGAAGCTTCAGATGAGTCTTCCTTGATGACAGGAGATCAGGTCCCTATTGTTGCTGTTGCCCAACCCTCAGAGAAAGTCCAATAAGATAACACATCTACCGAGAAGCTGCCCTTGCCCTCCGAGAAACCAACCCTTTCCACCAAACCCTCTGAAGAAGTCGTAGGAAACAAGGAGAAGGTGTAAAGTTGTTCGGGTATTTTATTTTGCTATTTTCGTGAATGTAACCTTGAACTATGTTTTCCTTTATTATGATGAATAAAATTTGAACTTCTGTTGTTCGTTTGGAATTTCTCTCTTACTTGCTCTGTTCGCACCATTGTTGATTTTTTTTTTATTCTTCTCTTTGCTAGTTTATGGCCAGGATGGAGCTCTTATCAACTCATGATACAGAGTTGATGAAGAAATGCAATGACTATTTCAAAGCTGGTCATGCAGACCTTAATGAGGCCCAAGACATCCTCGGATCAGGTGCTTCTGATCGAGCAGTTGAAGCTTACCAATACTTGAAGTGCTTACTTGATCGTGTTGTATCCAATAATGTGGCCTACTACGAGATGATTGAAGATCTTCAAGGAACGATCGAGGAGCTTCAACAGCAGTATAAAGAATCTACAACACTTTTACATCAAGGTTATGAGAAAAAGTACCATAAATTAAGTGTTGGCAAGGGATATGATAAGTTCATTTATGCTCATGAGAAGAAGGAGAGCGTGTTAAAGCTTGAAATTAAAGAGCATAGACATATTGCCAAGCTGCTGGAGCAGGAGAACATCGCTTTGTAAGAGGAAATAAAACAACTCAAATATGCTTCTTCTTCTTCGGGAGTCTTGGTCCCCGTTAATAATGATGGTTTTTCTTTTTTGGAAGTAAAAAATGCTAACTTATGGGATGAGTTAGAAACTTTGAAACGAGCAGGATCTTTCACACCTGCTCGTGGTAGAGCAAGGCCTGGTCGGGTTACCATTGAAGAAATGATAACTCAGTCAGCCTTAGAGAATCAAGCCGTTCAGTTGATGGCAAAGAATCAAGCCTTGGCAGAGATGTCTAAGAAGATTATGAATTTCATCGACCAACTCTCCACCCATAGTTCTGCTTTAGAAAGTAAAGAAATTTAGGTGAAGAAGCTCCACGAGCAACTTGAGAGATTGACTTATCAATTTCACACGCAGCTCAGGGAATTTTGGATGGCTGGGTATAATGAAGCTCTATATCACCTTGATGCTCGTTTGCAGCAGTCGAACAACGAAGGATACAAGCAGGGGTGGTTGAATGCCTTATGTGTCCTGAAGGTGGAGCAAGGTCATTTCCTGTGGGATTATTATGATCCTGGAGTTCTAGATTTTCCTGTGCCTCCCTTCAAACTTGATCTTAATTGGATTCCAGCCCATGCTATTCCTCGGATTTTGATCTCCAAGTATCTCGGTGATTACAACCTTCATTCAAATTTTGAGATATCTCGTCCAGAACACTTGCTTGATCGTCCATCCATAATGAATGTCAGAATGCTGCGAGATCTAAACTTTATAAATTCTCCTTATGCATTAGACGATCCTCTAGATGGGGTGGAACCTGTTTCAAAAGTAGAGGGAAAGAAACCTATAGAATAAGATATGTTTATGTAATGAATCAAACTTCATATCATATGTAATCTACTTGATTTTAATGAAGAAATTTTTAGTCTTTGACAATTTTATTTTTCTTCAAAATAATTTATAGAATGTCCGTGTTTGTTGGTTTGTTGGTTGGTGAATATGTATACATATATATACCATACCTATACCATTTGTTGTTTGATTATAGTGACTTGTCACTCTTTGGGCCTAAGAAATGGAATGATTTTCATCCAATGTTCCTTCTTAGATGAATCTCCTGTAGTATCCGACTATTTTGGAGAATCCCCGAATGAATCTCATGTAGTATCCGACTAATCCCAAGAAACTACGCACTTCCATCGGTATCGTGGGCTGTCCCCATTCCCTCACCGCTGACACTTTACTCGGGTCAACTGCTATCCCCTGCTCAAAAACAACATGGCCCAAGAACTGTACTTCTCGTAACCAGAATCCACACTTCTCGTACTTAGCATACAACTGATGCTCTCGTAGAGTCTGAAGAACCTGCCTCAAGTGATCGGCATGCTCCTCCTCGGAGTGTGAATATATCAAGATGTCATCTATGAAGACGATGATAAATTGATCCAAGAACTCTCTGAATACTCGGTTCATCAAGTCCATGAAAACGGCTGGAGCATTTGTGAGTCCGAACGGCATCACCCGGAACTCATAAGGCCCATATCTCGTCAAGAAAGCAGTCTTCGAAACATCCTGCTCCCCAATACGTAGCTGATGGTACCTCGACCTCAGATCTATCTTCGAAAATAAAGTTGCTCCCCTCATCTGGTCGAACAGATCATCGATTCGAGGCAACGGATATTTATTCCGTATCGTGACCTTGTTCAGTTCCCGGTAGTCTACACACAATCTCAGTGAACCATCTCTCTTCTTCACAAACAAAACTGAGCGCCCCAAGGTTAGGTACTCCTACGAATGAAGCCCTGACCGAACAGCTGCTCTATCTGATCTCGTAGCTCTCGCATCTCTGCCGGAGCCATACGGTACGGTGCACGTGCTATAGGTCTCGTATCTGGCAATAAATCTATGACAAAGTCTATCTCTCGACTGGGGGGTAGGCCTGGTATTTCCCGAAACACATCGGAATACTCTCGAACAACTGGAATCGAGTCTAACGAAGTCACAACCTCCTTAGAGGTATCCTCCTCTATGTAATACAAATGAGCGGTCGAACCTCCCTCTGGGCGAGGCATAGCCACTACAAACATCTCTTGCCCCGGAATGGCAAAAGCAATGCTCCCACCGAAGCAATCAATCATGGCTCTATAAGCTGCGAGCCAATCCATACCAATAATCACATCATGCTCGTGCATATCTAAGACTAACATGTCTGTAGGTAATACCAAACTACCAATCTCTACCCCCACTCCCCGGCATATAAAGAAAATAAGCGACCCACTTCCCAGTGGTGAGTCTACACACGTCACAGTGCTCTCTGCTGTGGTTAATAATCCTAAGGCCTTCGCAAAATGCGTAGCTATAAAATAATGTGTCGTCCTAGTATCAAACAAAACTTGACTCATAATATCATGGATAGAAAACATACCCTCAATCGCGGGTGGTGCCTGCGGAGTTGCTGCCTGTGATTTATTACTAGCACCTTCCTGTCGTGGGGCCCTGTTCTTCTCTGGGCAATCCTGACGCCTATGGCCATTTCTGCCACATTGGAAGCACCTCCCTCGAAACTGCTTCAGTTCATTACGTCGTTGACTGGTCTCACTTTTTCCCTGGTCTTGCTGGCCTTGAGGGGAAATTTGTGGAAAAACTTTGTCAGGGTGAGGACAATCCATCCACTTGTGACCCGGTTGTACACATTTATAGCAGAGTTTCGAAATTCTTCGCTGGTCGGATTGTAGTTTATCCCCAGTCTGATTCGGATAAGATTTACGTTTGTGATCGCCCATTCCACAACTGAAACACCTCTTTGTGGTTTCATTCTGAACCTGACTTCGTTGGCCCTGACACTTTTGCCCCTGTACATAAATCTCATTGCTTCTGGAATTGACTTTATCTTGATTGTTTTGTTGTCGCAGATTCGGTGTCTTTGCACATTTGTCAGATTTAGTCACATACATTTGGTTAACCTCTCTAGGTATTTTGCCTCCTTTAAGTTGTATGCTGCGTTCTTGGTATTGTAAAACTGCAGTGGTGACAGCTTGTGCCACGATACCTGCTAGCTCGGCGGTTGATATTCTCCTTGGGGATACCTGATGTGTGAGTCGATCTTGCTCGTTGACTCCCCTAACCGTTTTAGCTAGTTCTTCTTGACGATCCATCTGAAAATTTAAGTAAATTTGGATGAGTTCATCATTCAAATAAACAAGTCGCAGAAGTACGAATTTCCAATGTATAGAGATAAACACAACATTCCTAGTATTAGGGCTCTATATCAAAGAAAGCAACACTGAAAGCATAATAAGCCGCACAGATCCTAAAGGACACTAGAACCTGATTCTCTGATACCACCTGTGACACCCCGCCTAATTAAATACCGGGCGATCACTCCTTTATTAAATTAAATCAAGGTAAACAGTTGGTTCATTCTCAGCATCACTGTCGATAAAAATAAATTTTCCAATTTAACACCCTAAATAATTAAGCTAAGTGTCAAAACCATTTTCATACATAACTTTCCAAATTTTATATAAAGAAAAATTATTTATTTATTTTATCAACAACCTTCAATAAGTAAGAATCACACCACATTAAAATTCTGCAATATAATCCAATTAATTTAATACATTCGTCAATCGAATGTCAACATACGAAATCTAAAGTCACACATCCAAACTGAATAAATCCCATAAAAACAATACTGGAAATAACTGAAATACAAATGTCCAATAACAACTGAATAATGGAAAGAGCTACACATGCCCAACTAGATGAAAGTACTAAGAGTGGATCCGAATGAACGAAGTCGTCTAATCAAGAGACCTGCAACTCCCACCTAAGCTGCAGTGCATTCCTTCCAAGAGATCCTAAGTAAGACGCCCCTGTGGCTGGGCACCTGTAATACATACATATATATACAAGAGAGAGAGAGAGAAAAAGAAACGGGTCAGCGCCCGATAGTGTGTTTGATTTAAAATACGTTTAGCAAGTATTTAAATTGATACAGGCTAATGCAACAACATATTAGCGCGACACTCTCTTGAGAAATTCTCACCTCTCTTCTAATGTGCACACCTATCGCACTAACCTTCCCAACGGTTTATCCTATCATTTTATCACATTAACCTTCCCAACAATTTAGCTTATCTCAAATTACTCATAAGATTTCAAAACCAAACAATATAATTGTTTAAAAAGATACTTCCAATTAGTAGCACAACTCTCGTTTTATCTTCATTAATTTATAAAGTTTCCCTGTGTCATATTATACTTTTTCAAATAAGTATTTCCGATTTATAGTCCAGAATTATTTCTCACTTACCATATCACAGCAACAGTTCAAGTTTCCCAAATTTCAGATATATATATATTAAGAACTCGTATAATATATACATTTTAACAGAACCAACATACAAACTATGGTGTAGGCATACTCTGCTATCCAATCCCCGTATCGCTCACACTAAGGGATATACAAGTTCGGAATCACTCTCGAACTGTATCAACATATATACACAAACAAGATTGAGGTGAAGTATAGATTCCAAGTCTCTAAGAGGTCAGTACATACCCTCACGTCTCTTAGGACCGTCTGAACTATCAGTCAGATAGCCTGTACCAAGGATATCTATCTTCTAGGGTACAAGTCAATATCCCCCATAAAGGTCCCATCGAGATAAGACTGTCCCAGCGCGATAACCTCAAGGATAGCAAGTAGCACGGTTACGTTTTTCACACGTATATAATATATGCATACACAACCATATAAATATACCACTTAGTATTACATCAATATAGGTTTCTCTCCACACCCACAATTACGTTATTTATCCCTAATTTTCACATTAAGTATTCTTATAAGGGTTCGTCACTAACCTTAACTCGAAGGGTTTCTCCAACTCATTTCGTGAAACTCGTGAACTCTATCCTCACAAGTATGAAATTCAGTAGGTGTCCTTATTATGTTCCAATGTAACTCTCTTACGCACCTTACCTTTCAATACATAAATTAATCGATTTATAAGTAATTACCCCGAAATGTAATTCTTGATCCACATTAAGTATCTCCAAAATTCATTCGTATAACCTACTGGTCTCCCCTATCTCCCAAAACATTATATTAAGGATGACCAAGAATTATTTCATGATAAATTAAATTTAACTCATTTAATAAGGGAAATAGGAGTCTGCCAGGAGGGGTCGATCGATCGATTGATCAAGCAGGTATTTTGATTTCTGCATAATTGCGGTTACGGGTTCTACCACTTTTCTTCATCCAAATCCATATTTTCCAAACCCAAACGTCCCAAAATTTCTACTACTAACATTATATCAATATACCAGACATTTCCAACGTAAGGCATGTGTGTTTTTATCATTTAAACATGGATTTTCAACCCAAAATTTTATCTAATTATCAAGAACCCTAGAATTTTCTTAAACAGGTTTCTAACAAATTTTCTCCAGAATTTCCTTCTTATAATCATCAAAATTTCGTGGTTAAATTCCTCTACATGGCAAGGGTTTCCAGAATCATCATATAAACCAATACTACATGGATTTTCCTATCACAAATTGAGTTTTCTTCCATATATTTCATCCCTAATCATTCCTAAACTAATATGGAAATTGCACCAACGAAATAAGCAAGATAAACACTTGCCTGGGATTTTCAGAAGTCTGGATTGCGGCTAATTTTGGTGTGGTTGCATTCTCCGTCTCGCGATCTACGCGTTGGTGTTGGCGGCGGTGCAAACCGTTGAGTTTTGAGCCTTGGAATTGCTTGAGAGCTCTCTTCTCTCTTCTCCAATGGACGTTCTAAGTTTTGGGTATTCTAACCCTAGGTGACAACCTCAATATCAGATATATCCCCTCTAATTTTCGTGGGATTAATTACCCAAAAACGTAAAATGACCAAAATGCCCTCCCGGGTTACTAATTAGGCCTAAAAACGCCCCGAGACCCAAACTAAACCCCCGGGTACACTTTTCTGACTATCTCGACCCTTCTGGACGCGTTGGCGCACTCAAAACGACCATACGGGCAACTAATAAAATATTAATTTTTATTTATCAATATTTAGTCCTGACGCGACACAGGCGCGTCCCGACTCAAATTTCTAAAATTGTCATTTTATTCACTCGTGACATTCAATATAACCAATATTACATATTACTTTTCTCATTAGTAATATTCAACAATTTTCCATAATTACTAACTCTCGTCACGTTAATAATTATAACATAATTAATTTTCGGATTTTTATTTAATAATTAACTCACATTAAATTTAATAAATCCCCAAATTAATATAGCATAAAAATACGGGGTATTACAGAGTTGTCCTATATCATCGTTAATATATTGTATACCAATACAGTTGGCACGTCTTCACATGTTCAACATTGATGTCCATCATCCAAATCTTTAGCATTACACATCATCAACACGCACCCATCATCTTTAACGTGCGCCGTGCATCTTCAACCAGTCTCCACTAAATCCACTTCGTTAAAGGTATAATGTTTAATTGGAGTTAATAATATTCACGTACATATTTGAAAGATTTGTAAATGATTTTTATAATTGTTTGTATTTTATAAAAATGAGGTTGGTTATTTAAAAAATAAAGATTTTTGTGTAAGTCATTCAAATGACATGACAGTGTCGTTCTCTCATGTCATTTCTTTGGTCGTGAGATACCTCGTTTCTTCAGTGTATCAAACGACCATGTAATGTTTTGATTTTATATATGTTGTTTCAACGGTCGTTTCTTGAGGGATATAATGACATCTAATGTCGTTCAACCGACATTGTGCTGCCTTTGATTTTTTTGTTAGTATAAATACCTGCTATAAATTAGGTTTTTGGCAAGTCTTTAATAACTCAATTTTCTACTGTTGTGATTTTAGACTTCATCCTTTTAGGTTAAAACCTATTTTGATTCATCCAAACATTACAAATCATATATATGAATCATTATTAAACCCATTTACTCATATTACCCATTCTTGGAGTAAATCTTGTGGAGAAGAATGGTTGTCTCCGTTGCTGAATATTGGAGCTCTTGAGGGATCTCTTGCTGATTCTTTGAGTTCTTGAGGAAACTCTTGCTTAAGACAACGAACTGAGGCCTGTGGGTATTCGTCTTTCAAACACATTGTATTTCTCATTGTATATGTAAGTCGAGGTTTACAATATATAGTGAAATAAATGGTTTTGTACCTTTTTTCTTTCTGAATCTGTGTTTGTGATTGTTTAGACTGCATGCTAGATATATTTTATTTCTTTCAATCATTTTAGATGCATGTTTAGGGTTTGATTAAAACTTGAGATAAAATTAGAATTTAAATAAATAAGTTTTGACATTGAACGGAAGTGCACTCTCATCTTGAAAGGATAGTTCAAGGGAACATTAGTCGTAGCAACAAACAAGAAATATATGGATGGTTAAAACTATTTTTTTTTCCACCAATGAAGTGTTTTCTAGCACTATATTTCCAACGAAAAAAATACTTATTTCCTAAAGTTTGTGAGAGTAAATTGGCATTACGTAGTTGGTTTAGCTCTCCAAATGAGGTGATTAAAATGATGGTTGTAAGTATGTTGGAAAGTTTTGATAAGTATTGGAGTGTGTGTCATTTGGTTGCCGACATAGCGATTGTTTTGGATCCATGGTATAAAATGAAGTTTTAAGAACATGTTCTTCCAAAAATTTATGGCGATGAGTGTGTTACACATATTAAGAGTGTACAGACAACATGTTATGACTTACTAAATGCGTACAAATGTAAGGCGAATGTGAGGACAGAGACACTGAATGAGAGTGGGGTAAGTGGTGTTACAACGGTAAGTTATTCGAAAACCGTTAGTGGAGAGTGGAATGTTGACATTTTTTTAGAATATGATAAACTTGTTAGTGGTGTGTCAGGGTGTATAAATGTTAAGGTAGAGTTACATAACTATTTGGAGGAAAATATCTTTCCACGTACTCCTAATTTTGACATTTTAAATTGGTGGAAACCGAATGGTGTTAGGTATCCCACATTTCAATTAATAGCGCAAAATGTATTGCCTATTCCAGTATCAACCGTGGCTTCCGAATTAGCATTTAGCACAAGGGGTTGATTGGTGATCCCTCATCGTAGCCGACCTAGTGCGGTTGTTTTAGAGGCGTTGATATGCACCCAAGATTGGTTATGGAACGATATTCAAGGTATTAATTATTTAATATAAATTTCTTTCATAATATGTTGTAAATTTTCCTTAATTGAATATTTATTTTTTGTAGATGATGCTTCTACTGCAGATTCGAGGCCTACAGTTTGTGGTGAGGATTCCAATCCCATGGAAGTTTAAGAAGAGGAATTGCAAGTAAAAAATCTATTATAATTTGTTTTAAATTCTCTTTATAATTTATTACTTTTCTAAATATGTTTCAAAATTTGATCCTTTTTTTTTCCAGGTTTGAGTTGAAGATGACGAGGAGATTACAAAATGATGATATTCGAGTTATTTGAGACTTTTGTGTAACAATTGCTATATTGGGGACTTATTATGTAATAGTTGTTGTTGTTTGAGACTTGTCTTGTTTGAAACTTCTTTTGTGGTTGTTCATTTTATTTCGGACTTATTTTGTAACAGTTGATGTTGTTTGAAACTTAGAAGTTTGGCATTTTAAATTGTGTTATTTGAGACATTTTAATTATGTTGAGACTTTTAAGTTGATGTTGAAGTTTTAAATTTAGAAATCGATGTTGAGGCATTTGTTTTTAGCGATACATTTTATAAGTTAATAAAGTCACTATTTTATTTATTATATAATAAAACCAGTTTTAAAAAAATACAAAATATCGGGTTTTAACTCGCGGGGTGAGGCCGGGCAGGTTCTGACCTGTTTAATTCACACGGGGCGGTGTGGGGACGGGTTTGATGAGGTTATACTTAAATGGGTTCAGGGTTTAAAATCATAACCCGTCGCGAGGCGGGGCAAGTTAATTTTTTTTCACGGTGCGGGTTTGTATTTTGACAAACCGATACCATAACCGACCCGTTGTTATGCTTACAAGGTATATTAATTACTTTTAATAAACCTTTTACAAATTTACTTTTATTGATTTGTTATTAAAAATTAAACTTATTAACATAACTTTCACTTCAATATTGCAACAAATATGTTTCTTTTGGCAATGTGTATTGTTGATTTCGAGACCATTGTAAATTGGAGTTGGTTTTCGAATGAAGTATATAAAGTTATTGGAAATGAAAGACAATTGACTTTTGTATTGGATAGACATGATAGGATAAAATAATCTGTCTCCAATATTATCCTCGGATCATACCAATCTTATTGTATACAACACATGAAGCTCAATCTCAGGAAATGCACTATCAGGAGGACATCTGACAAATCCATTTCGAGAGTCCATGGTGTTTATGTTCGGAGCGTGTGCTTATACTCTATAAAAAAGAGACTTCTGATCAATATGTGGCAGAATTCAAACATTATAGAGGAAATTCAGTTGCTGATTTTTTAAATGACGCACCTTTGAAATGTTGGTATAATGCCTACTTTCAAGGGAAAGGATATGGAAAAATATACTCTAATGTTATTGAGTTCTTCAATTTATGGATAAGGGAAGCGCTTCATTTACTGATAACTCAATTTTTTTATCACATAAGGATACAAATGATGAATATAGTGGAAAAATGAAGGGAATCAACTGTGAAATGAACTTTTATTTTGTGTGCTTATATGGTTAATAAAGTACAACAACTTTTGTTAGAATCAAGGTCGTGGTTTGTATCATGTTAAAGTTCATCTATCTCAGAAGCCACCCCCCCATAAGTTGTTGTTGATCTTTACAAAAAACTAGGTTCTTGTAGGTTATGGAAAATACATGGTTTCCCTTGTGCTCATGCTATAGCTTCTATACGTAATAGTGGTCAATACATGGAAAAATTTGTAGAATTGTATTCCCATACATCTTACTATAAAATGTCCTACGATCTCCTAATTTTTCCAGTACCTACCATATACAAGTCACGTCATGAAGGTGGTGTCACGATACTTCCTCCAATAATAAAAAAATGTTGGTCGTACGAAGAAAAATAGGTATAAGAACAAAGAAGAGGCAACAAGAAGAATAAAATATAGTAAGTCTGAAAATATTGGGAACCACAATAAAAAAACATGTAAAACGGTAAATGATCAATCATAATTTGATTGAAAAAACTTTGACATTGATCAATATAATTTACTTCCCATAAACTATATATGCTTCTATATATGTTTAAAAAATTCAATTAAAACTATTGATGTAGACACGAAATTATAACTATTTTTCTCATACAAAAGTGTAACTGAATTATTACACATATATAACTGAATTAGTTTTTGCAACTGTACAAAATAATAATAGTTTTTAGTGTATCTAATTGTATATATGTAGACAACAAATTGTAAAAAAATCTTTGCACAATTGTAACTGAATTATTTTTACATTAATAATTGTTGCTATATCTTTTTGTAAAGATGTAATTGAATGTTTTTTAGATATCTTTATATACACACAAAATTGTAATTATTTTTTTAATAAATAAGTGTAACTGAATATTTACACAATTGTACATGAAATATTTATTATATAAGTGTAACTATATTTTGGACAATTGTAACTGATTTTTCAAAATTATAGATTATTTTTTAAAAATAATATTAAACAACATAAACCGATATTTGTTGTTATAATTTTTCATACAAACTGAATTT
Organism: Sambucus nigra; assembly: GCA_949130495.1. Classification (NCBI taxonomy): domain Eukaryota; kingdom Viridiplantae; phylum Streptophyta; class Magnoliopsida; order Dipsacales; family Adoxaceae; genus Sambucus; species Sambucus nigra. Next base: position 431,061,109 of record OX422217.1, on the reverse strand, counting down.
TTTCTTTTACAAATTTCTATGTAGACACACAATTGAAACTAATTTATTTACGAAGGTGTGACTGAATTATGTTTTGTTAACTGGATTTTACAAAAGTGAACTGAAATGGTTTTTAAAATTATTTATGTATAAACTCAATTATATCTTCTTTTATTTAAGAATTGTAACTGACTTTTTACACAACGAGTAACTAACTTGCTTTTTAGACAATGGTAACTGAGTTTTACACAATTATAACTAAAGTTTTTCAAAACTGTAGTTGAATTAATTAATGTAACTATATATGTAATTACGAGTGTAGTCGTATTCATTTATAAATAATGATATTTTTCTTTTAGCAATTTTTGTGTAGACACACAATTGTAACTGATTTATTTGTAGACGTGTAACTTGTGACAGCCCGTAATTTTTTTATAATTAAGTTGATCAAGTCTATTTATTAATTATTACAGTTTATCAAAAACAACATCCTCAACATTAAGTAGGAGTGATGAATGATGATAATAAAAAATAATAATGATACAATTGATAATATAGATAGAGTCAATCAACACCACTAAGTAATAAGAAAACTGCCTAATATAACTATCACATGCCAAACTCCCCGATGTAATACTGTTTCTAAACTAGAATGAGTACAATGCTAAGACAAACCCTGGATCTCTCGACATAAAGAAAAATAAATGAAAGATAATACTAAGGGTAGGTCTAGCTCCTATGTAACGAAAAGCGATAGTGATTGAACGTAACAACAGAGTACTCCACAAAGAAAGATAAGTTTGGTAATCTGGAGCACCTGTAATAACATGACGGCTCAGGTTCACCGCAACAAGACAATAGCTACACACTCGAGTACTAAAACTATCAGTCATGAGTATAAATAATAAGCATTACAGTTATTGGTTGAATAATTATAGTCCACCCTTAATTGTGTCAAATCCTTTAACTAAAGTATTTTCAATCACTACATTTAAATTTTAGACCCTAACATTGAATGAGAAAAACTTATCGAGTAGAAGTGTACTTCTAAAATTATTATGCAAGTCCTTAAATTTTAAATAATTTATAAAACTTCATTGAATCCGTGTGCACGAGTAAAAACACAGTCGTTTACAAGCCCCATTCGCATGCTTAAAAACACGTCCATTCGCACGGCGCACGAAACCGAAGTAGCCCAGAAACATATATGTCTTCAACCTATCTCCGTTTTCACAGACCCATAACTCAAAATCACCATTTATTTCCCAAATGCCTCCATTACTCTCCAAATATGATCTAGGATAGTTATTTAAATCCATCCTTAGTTACAACCCCAATTTTTCGTATTAAATTATGAGATTTCAACATATAATTCCATTCCCAATTGCAACATTAGAATTTGAAGTGAAATATACATATACATGTAAAGGAGTAGTCTACCACGTGAATTCGATTTAAATAAGAATATCAAATACGAGCATAAAATTCTCTAACACAATTTTAATTAAACTAATTTAACTAAGCATAAGACTTCAAGACATTGGGTATATTCATTTTTGTACAAAAATTACCATTTTTTAATACATCAAATAGCTCTAACTATTTCTACACAATTTTTATAATTTATAAAAATCTTATTTAGGTAGAAATCATTGTTTACATCATGAAAGGAGAGTAGATTTATCTTTCCTTGAATGATGAATAATAGTTTCCAAAAGAAAGATAAGAGAAGCCCCTTTGAAGATCCCTTGCAATTTCTCCTCAAAAATCCTCAATTTGTGTAAAGAAGCTTCCAATGATGTAAAAAAGAACTCCCTTGAGAAAATAGTTGAATTGTTCTTCCAAGATGTCCCCAAAAGTATTTTATTTTTGTAATTGGGTAGATGTCTTCTCAAAACCAAGTTTAGAATTATAGGATTTAGGTTAGAATAAAAGGGAAACAAATTGTGGATTGAAAGTAGATATATTGTGTGAAGTTTTAGAAGTTGGAATATGGGTTTAGGAGGTAGGGGTTTTTTAATAAGGTTTTTATAATAATTCTCCTGTTCTTATGTTTTTACTATTTTGTTCTTAACCCTAACTTTCTCTCTAGGTATGCTTCAATTACCTTACTAACCTCATTCATTCAACTAATTACTTTGCGTAGTTTTCAAATAATAATTAAAAATATATATTTTAATTAAATCAAAACTAAACATTTTAAATTCCATTCTTCTCTCAAATAATTAACTTCAAATAAATGTCAAAGTTTCTTATAAAACTTAATAATAAAAATTCAGTTTTTAATTAAAATAATTACTTAATTTTTCTCAATTTTTTTTGAAATTCCCCAAATTCCGAATTAACTAATTATTGCAATTAATTAAGTTCTTTATAATTTACAAGATGTTACAATACCCCCTAATAAAGAATTATGTCCTCGCAATTCATACTAAATATTTAAGTTACTTGAGTAAAAAATCGTATTATCTTATGCAACATGAGTAAGAAACTATCTCCTCATATAGAATGAGTCAAACTATGTCCTCATATATGAATGATTTAAAATGATTTCCTCACGTATGAATAACTAAAAATCGTCTTCTCAAATTACAATGAGTCAAAATCATCTCTTCATATAAGAATGAGCCAAAATCATCCCCTCATATAAGAAAGAGTGAAAGTTATCTCATCATATAAGGATGAGTCAAAATCATCTCCTCATATTAGGATGAGTCAAAAGCATATACAAATAAAAACGGGTAAAAATATAATAACAACTCATATACTCGAGCCAAAACAGATGGGGATACTGTTGCCTCATCCAATCGTCGTGCTCCCAAATGTATTCTTCCTCATTGTGGTAATTTTACGGCACTCGTACTAGTGGTATCTCCTTATAATGCAATTTTTCGATTCTCCGATCCAAAATACTCACTGACTGCTCATTGTATAACACATCCGAGTCTAAATAAATCTTACACATAAAAGTAATCTATAGACACAAAAGTAAAAGTTAGATATAGAATGAGATGAGAAGAAGAGGGTTGAACACAATATTTGTTAACGAGGGACCCAGCATACTGGTAAAGCCCGAGTCTTTTACTTCAAATAACACACACACCACAAGTCCATTATAACAAAAATTTAGGTAAAAATGACAGCTTATAATGTGTAAATGAATTAATACTTACAATTCACTCAGTATTCCAAGGCAAACACTAAACAACCCCCACAACTACAGAATCAGACTAAACCATAAATAGTAGCAAAGTTGTACAAACACAACTTCATACTCAAAGCGAAAGTATCCAATAAAGAGGTAACACAAATCAAGTTTTAATAAGTTTGATTTTCACAGATCGTTGGTATATTAATTCTAAAGATAAGAAATGAAAAGAGTCTTGCTTTATGATTTGATATTTTAACCTTGTGAAAAACAAAAATAGTTTGTGTGATAAAAATTAAGATCGTGAGTTTTATAAAAACCACAAAAGAAAACAAATAAATCACAACTAAATCATGTTTAAAGTATATATGAGATTAGTACAAAAAATTTAGTTTAAACAAGATCTAATAACACAAAGTATATATATTTAACATATTATTTGATCAATACGAGAAAAATATCTTTTGAAACTAGGGGTTGTAAAACATTTTAAAACTAGTAAGTCATTCAAAAAAGTAAATCAAGTTTTGCATATATGTAAAAAGGTTAGAAATTATACCCAACAAAGGTCTGAGAAGCAAAGCAAAAAAGCTTCAGCATAGAACTTCAAGTAATTCAACACATCAAACCAGTCCGAATTTAAAATTCAATAGTTAAACACTCATCCTCACACAAAATATTTATGGTAAAAATATACGATGAAATCGTGTTTAGAAACATATGAAAACATTTAGAAAATGTTTAGGGAGAGAGTGGAGAAAAATTTGGCATAGCTTCGCTTGAGTTAAGATTTTTATCACTTGAAAATAATTACCCTAAGCCCTCTATTTATAAAGATGGTGGAATGCCTCTGGTAAAATTGCAATTCCTCAAATAATAAAGTTAGACCACTAATCAACCAAGAGCATCTAAGGGTACAAAAAATAATGCATAAAAGACCAGTCGGTAGGGGTACGTGTGCTGTGACATCCTGCATATTAAAATAACAGGTGGCTAACCCTCTACTATAATAAATAAGAATCTCAAATGGATCATTCTTAGCATTAACTGTCGTAACCAAAAATTATAAAAGATATAAACGAATAACCACCCAACAAATTAATAAACGGGTGCCAAAATTTTTTAACAACAATAACACAAACCAAAAAGTATCTATATAAGATGATCATGGAAAAATTTCACCCACAAGCGATATATACACATGCCATCAACCAAAACTTACAAGTATCATTACAACTAACCGAGTAAGCTGTCGGTTAAAATACCATTACAATATCAGTTATGTAACAAACTATACTCATAGAGGAGTTAAGTTTGGGCAACATTATCCCGAATAGTGGCCGAAGCATCTAAACTAGATACCAAAAATAGGATGTGTCTACTTCAAAATCCTGCAACGATCCACCTACGTTGAGGCTCCTAAAAGAACCTTGGAATGATAATTTTATATGGGCATCCTGGTGGGGGAATACCTGAATAATATACACAAGGATAGAAAAGAAAAACAAAGAAATAAAAAAGGGTCAAAGCCCGGTTATGAAAACATTTTAGCAAGTGAAATAAAATGCATAATAATAATGAATATGCAACTCCATAATTAAAGTAGTATCACACTCTCTTGCGATTCTAGTTCACCCCTCAACTATAATGCGCACCGAAACGTGAACTTAAAAACCCTTGTTAAACTACCCGACCTATCTTAGATAATTTAACTCTTCAAACCTACCTTAGCCCATGGCTCGTATATGGATTACATAACAACACATTTGCGTAAAATTGGTATTTAACTCCCTAATAGTTCCCAAGTTCATTTCGATTAACCTTAACTATTTAACAACATAAGGATTTACGCATCATTCAAAATAAGTCCATGTGTAATAATTCACTCGTTTATTAAACATGAACCTATACAACATAACAAGCATACACACAAATCACACATTTTAAGTAACTACTCATCCCGCATTCATTAGCTCATAAGATGAGGTCTCTACGTGCTACCATCTTCCAAGATTTACTCGCTTTATCCCTGGTTACCAGCGGTCAGATTTTCACACCGACTTGGTATTAACCTAATTGCAAGCGTATGGGAAGCATCCATAGTTCCTTACCTAGAGCAAGACGAATCATACCCAATACGTCTTACCCCTACCTCATGCACGGTAAATTATTGGACGCTATGACTTGGGGACTATACTTCTTGCTCCTCAAGCCAGAAGATTCACTCACATCGCGCAACTTCCCATGATAGAACTAAAAGGAGTATGAGGCACAAAATATCATACACACAAGATATATAAATACATACGCATACCATCTCATATCCGTATGCACAAAAAACAAACCCGACTCCCCGTGTATCTCACTTACTACACTAGCCACTCAAATATTCAACTTCACATCCAAATTCAATTTATTAATTCTATTACACAATTGATTAAAGGTATACTCACAAATGATTTTCTCCGGATACTAACTTCACTATCCTAGTGCGAATCCATCATCTAAATAGATCCTCTGCCCTAGGAAAGACTCAACATAGAACCGGAGTACTAATTCCTCAAATATACTCCTATAATTTCCCCTGATGTCTCCTAAATATCCGATAGCGTCCACAATCCCAAATAATATCACCAACATTGTTATCACACATATTTAGAAGTTTTACGATCCCTAAACCCAAGTGAAAAGGTATAGAATGAAATTTAGGAAAATTTCATCAAGATAACAAGGTACCGAATCGATTCGCTATTGGCCGAATCGATTCACCCTTTATAGTGAATCGATTTGCCAGTAATCGAATCGATTCGGGTGAAAGGACCTGATACATCTGCATTGAGTCGAATTGATTCGCCATCGCAGCGAATCAATTTGCCCACAAGACCTGACACTACTGGTTAGTAGCGAATCGATTTGGTAAGGGCCGAATCGATTCGCCCCCTGCTACGACAGCTAACTGTTCCCATTTAAAGGTTCGTACAAATTTTATACCCAAAATTCATCTTCAATCTCAAGTCTCTCAACAATAATCCATCCTAAAATCAACCCTAACCTTCTCATATAACACCCTATCAATTTATACCCATAAATCACATAATCAATAACACTTTAATGTTTAAACTACACCAAAACCCAATTTAAACCCTAAGTTCCCCAAATCAGCAAACCCACTAATTTAACCATGAAATGAACACACACATGCATTATTTAGCAAGATTAAATCACTTGCCTCGAGTTGTAGTGTCGGATCCTCGTTGAACTTGCGAATTTGAGCCAAAAATTCCCAATTTTCTCACTTTCTCCTCTTTCTCTTCTTCTTTCTCTTTTCTCTCTTAAGTCTCTCTCTCTCTCTCTCTCCCTCTCTCTCTCTCACACACACGCGCGCGCGCGCGCACACACACACACACACACACACACACACACAAATGAGATTGGATTATTTCATAAGCCTAATAAACCCAAACTCACTTTAAGTGTTATTAAATAACAAATTACTCGTATACCCTTAACCGAGCCCCAAATAACTAAAAAGACTCCCGGAACCCAAAAATAACTCGGGCACTCATTTTGACTATCTTGACCCATCCCGGATCAATTGTGCACTCCAAGTTTCCATCCGAGACTCCAAATAAATTCATTTTATTTCACCATAAAAATTTAAATTCCTATGTCCTCGAACACACGGGTATTACAATCTCCCCTCCTTAATAAAGAATTTCGTCCCTGAAATTCGGATAAGCCCATAAATTCAAATCTCCAATTTACCTCCATGATCACTATTTCGATTTCCACCACTTCCAAATATGAATTCATTAAAACAATATTCCAACCAGGGTTCCCATACACATTATATTCGTTCTCAATTGCACAATCATTATCTGGCCCCACTAGCTTTAAATAGTAATATAATTTCCAGTAATCTAATTCCTTCAATCATACTAAAAATAGTAACTTAAAATGTTCTAGGGTCGATCCTATCTCAACTCCTGATATTTTCTACTTTCATGCGTGAGAGGTCTCGCAAAGCAAAATCCAAACAAGGAACCCTCCCAATACACTATTGTGCAACTCTGTTGGGGATTGAGATCGGTCAAACCAGGACTTAAGTTATATATAAAGATTTTTAATTCAATTTATATGTCCCCACAGTCCTAAATATTAAAGTGACCTCCGACACACACAAATCAAATAATTTATGCCCAAAACACAAAGCGTCAATTAATATAACGCTCTCACCAATATTGAGTTCTTCAACACGTTCACAACCATAAGCTAAAACATCTATTCTCACAATAAACCGACTAAACCTGGAATCTCATCAGTAAAATAATCCATTACATCACATCAAAATATCACTACGAGATAGCCCCTTTTTACAACTGGGATATTGCAAATACACGCATCTTGTCTAACCATAAAACGATAGCCTCACTATCACATAAATAAAGAGTAGGGTATGTAACATTCGTATCCTTAATCCTCGACTAACTGACAACTCTTCTTATAAGTCCATTACCCATTGAGGAATTATTTTCTGAATTGTACCTACCTCACCTGGTCCAACATTTTTCCCACATCAATTCCTACGTCAAATACTCGACCCTCACGGAGTAAGCTCAGGGACTACATTCACCTCCCATTCTGTACTATGGGCAAAGGAGTTTGCGGTAAATTTTTATCTAAGATTCTCCCATTAGAAAAAATATTTCACTTATCAACCGTGGTGACTGACTCCCACCACAACAACACTACCCTTAAGTGCCAAATTCCACTTCTGGTTCCTCCACATCCCTCTACTAACACATAACATCTGTACTAAAAATTTCTCCACTGAATATCCCCAAGATAATAATCTAGCTATATATATTTTCTCCCTTTCAACCGTAACCTCTATTTTACCAAAACTTCAAGTAATTGGAAAAACTAAGTCAGGCACTAGTGATCCACTTTCACAAATCGACAATGGTACGTATGGAGAAAACTCAACTATGTCGCTTTTACACACCATCCTTCCTGCACATAACTTTGGGGACAACTTGCCCCTATCGGGATACATCATAACTTTCAACCCATGTGGTGTGTCCCAACATATATCTCAAATTCCCATCATTCGGAACTACTAGCTTCATATTAATGCATTACCCAACCTTGAGACAATTTGGATAGGATCTCGCTCCCTCGATTAATCAATTATTATATTCGGTCTTTAGACTCCTGCTTTCATAACCTGCATCACCATCCCTATTGCAGCACTGCCACCCGCGCCCTGACTACCACATCATTCTGAACTTGCTCCTTCCACTAGACTTTACACGATTCCATAAATTTTCCGCTAGGTCGTCGACTCAATGTGTTGGCTACCATGATGGTCTTTTTCAGGTGGTAATAAAATATAAACATGACATTATTTCACATATTCCACCATTTATGCTACTCCATAGGGTGTAGTTCTGAGTTAGCCAACATCACATCACTTGTAATCCATAAAGATACAAAGCTCCTATCCTAGGAGGTAGTGTCTCCATATACTCAAGGCAAAAACTACTTCTTCAAATACCAATTTATATGGAATAACTTCACTCATGGGACCAATGTTTATGATCTTAAAAATCGTCCTATCCTCCTGTTATTGCACGCCTCTATATCCCTGTAGGAAGGCATAAGTGGAAGCTAAATACTTCACTTCTGTACAAGGCAACACTGCACGATACCGAAGTCATATTGATCTTTAGTTTATCAAAACTACCTGACCATAATCATCCCAAACAAATGGTACACACTTAAGGGTCAAATTCATCAACGACCCACCATTTTCGAGAACTCCATCCCCAAAACTATTAATCTTAGTCAATGTTTTGGGTTAAGCCTATCTTCTCACCGCTGTAGCCATACCCAAGTCCATTTGAAATTACTCTAATATACATAGTATCATCCAAGAACTATACCTCTCTCAACCCAAAACTTAGACTTCTTGTACTTGACCTATACTCGACGATCCTTCAGTTCCAGCACAATCGTCTGCATTTGCTTGGCATTCACATCTTTAGTCTAAGTATACCTGAATACCCTAAATACGTATGAGCACAAAATGGATCAAAAACCCCGAAACCTCCATTTGTAACGTCCCTAGACTCTTTCAAAAAATTGGGTAATCCAAACGATCCTACCAAAAAATGGTACATACCATATCGTATAAAAATACAGCCTTCGATACATCTTATTCTCTAATACGCAACAAGTAATACTCCAATCTCAAATATATCTTGAAGAGTTACACATATCCTCATACCCAGTAAATTTAACCATTGATTTGAGGTAACGGTTCTCAGTTTTGAACTACCACTTCATTCATTTCTCAACAATCTGCATATCACCGAAGTGAACCATCCCTCATCTTCCCACTATACACTAAGACCCTTTTCTAAAACTGTTGGATCTAATCTCCTAGACTCCCACCCTTCTAAGGAGTTACATGGTATGGAGTTTGTGCCAAAACAGTTCAAATTCCAGGCACAAAATCAATAATGAAAATAATATCTCATTCTAGCAGAAAACCTGGTATTCCCCCAAAGCATCTGTAAAATCCTAGACTATAGAAATTCAAATATAAAGAAATCATCACTTCATGCAAGGTCCCTTCCTCGATATACTACTGTTGAACATAAATGCCCCCAGAAGCGGCCTTGCCACTAAAATAATTTTGGCCAAGAATAGTCAACTACCCGGTCCTCCCTAAAATAATCCACTATTTCCCCATACTCGTCTAGTTAATATAAATCCAATATAATAAGGTATTCAATAGTAACCTTAGCACCAAAGTTTGATTAAATAACACACTCTCCCAAAACCTATATGCAAAGCCTAAGTGAAAAAAAAAATAGTGCATCTCCACTCCTGGAAGAGCCTATGCTCATAATTAAAACTTATCAGTTGATTCTCACGGTCCCGCCACACGAAAAAAAATTAATAAAAAAATGAATGTAATTCTTTCACACTCCAAAACACCTAAATTATATAACTATGGATAGGGAACATACCATAGATAGTTGGTATCATTGGTTGCATCTGAGGAAAAACTGTATCAAGAATATCATAAGCACACACAATTTGCCCCAGTCCTCGTGGAGGAGGAAAAACTGGAACGGATGTTGGGAGAGGTAGGGATGCTAGAGATATCTAGTCTGCTTGCTGAACTGGTACCGGTGCCCTATCCCTTTGTGGACACTCCTTCATCCTATGGCCTACCACCTCACACCAAAAACAACACCCAGTAAAATTTCTTGGTCTCTGACCCTCACTACACCAAAAACAGGAATCTGGCACGGTTTAAAACTGTGCCAGATCAAATCTGAAACGATTTCGAACTGTGCTAGAATCAGGTGGTCCAAATGGCCTTTTTTTTCTGGCACGGTTTAAAAGTGTGCCAGATTTGACCAAACAGGAACACTTCTGATACACTTTTAAACCGTGCCAGAATTTGATATTTCTGGCACACTTTTGGCACAGTTTTGAACTGTGCCAGATTGAGCACATTTTGATAAACTTTTGGCACAGTTCAAAACCGTGCCAAAATTTGATACACGTTTGACACGATTTTGAACTGTGCCAAATTTTTGGATTAAAAAAAATTAATTATTTGAAAACAAGAAAATTCACAAATTGCAAATCTTGCACATTGTTGATAAACTAATGTACATAAAAACTTTAAAATATTACAAGTCTTTAATAGTTCACAGACAAAAAAAAGTGGGTAGAGTTTCCTCTATTTTCTGGACATTCTAGAACCTGCTAATATAAAACCTGTGTAACATAAAGCTCGCACGACCAAAAAATATAACAATAAACTTACAAAATCCCGCACGGCCATAAAAGTTAACAATAAAACAACAAAAGCCCGCACGACCATAACACAAAAAAATAGAATCATGAATAAACCCCTTGTTGTAAACCATTGAGTTCTTAGTGTGTTCCACATGAATAAATGCTAATGATAAAATGTTATCCTGCAAAAAAAAAATAGGATACAAAAAAGATACGATATTAGTAACCAAGTAATTTATAAAAAAAGCTTACTCAAGCTAAAAAATTACACATAAGAGTCGCAATTATTATTATATTCTAAAATTGAAAATCTTACGCAAGTTATGACTACCTGATCAGTTCCTACGAGTTACATTGGTCTCGTGTGAGGTGTTAGTGCTTCTTACGGGGCTGTTTGGGTGCTGGTTTGGGTTTTCACCCTCAAACGACTTGTTTTCAAGCCAAATCTACATATTTTGAAATTATTGCCATTATCTCAAACCGAGATTCACGTAACTATGCTGTCCATTCGTATAAGTTACATTGGTCCCGTGCGAGGTATTCGTGCCTCTTACGGGGCCGTTTAGGGGCTGGTTTGGGTTTTTACTCTAAAAAGGCTTGTTTTCAAGCCTAATTTACATATTTTGAAATTATCATCATATTATCAAACCGTGAGACTCGCGACTACGTGGTCAGTTCGTACAAGTTACATTGGTCCTGTGCGAGGTGTTCGTGCCTCTTACGGGGCCGTTTGGGGGTTGGTTTGGGTTTTCACCCTCAAACGGCTTGTTTAAAGCCTAATCTACATATTTTGAAATTATCGTCATATTCTCAAATCGGGAGACCCATGACTACGTGGTCAGTTCGTACAAGTTACGCTGGTCTCGTACGAGGTGTTCGTGCATCTTACAGGGCCGTTTGGGGGCTGGTTTGGGTTTTCACCCTCAAACGGCTTCTTTTGAATCCTAATCTACATATTTTGGAATTATCATAATTATCTCAAACTAGGAGGCCTGTGACTACGTTGTCAATTCGTACAGGTTACATTGGTCCCGTGCGAGGTGTTCGTGCCTCTTACGGGGCCGTTTGGGGGATGATTTGGGTTTTCACCCTCAAACGGCTTATTTTCAAGCCTAATCTACATATTTTGAAATTATCACCATTATCTCAAATCGGGAGGCACACGACTACGCTGTCAGTTCGTACAAGTTACATTGATCTCGTGCAAGGTGTTCGTGCCTCTTACGGGACCGTTTGGGGGATGGTTTGGGTTTTCACCCTCAAACGGCTTGTTTTCAAGCCTAATCTACATATTTTGAAATTATCATCATATTCTCAAAAAACGTACAAGTTCTACCATTTCGTTAGATGCACATGTGCGAATTATTATTCGAATAATCCCATCAACAACAGATACGTTGTGAAAATAATGACATTAAACTTGTTTTGAAAAAGATAGGTTTTGACTTAATTGACTTAATTAGACACATTAAGAGATTTGGCATCATACACAACACAATATATATTCATTAGACATGTTGATGCGTTAAGAGAGTTAAAAACTTACATCCACAACATCTTACTCTTGCTCACTTCGTATCCCTAGCATCATTGCCCTGATATAAACTTGATCAATGTGCATGATGATGCTTTCATTTATTAATTTCTTCCTATCCTTATCAGTCACATGAAAAACTATACATTAAACATTCATAGGCCCCAAGTCAGTACGAGTTGCAAGACAACACATATATAATACTAACGTGCGCATAAAGGAGCGTAGCTTACCATCCATGAACTATCTTCACTACTACTACTGCCACCTCATCTTCACTACTTCTGTTACCACCTCATCATCACGATGTTCTAAATATTAGTCTCAAATAATGTATGTTCGAATCAGTAGCAGCATAACAATACTCCAAAGTGTTCCACCACATACCATTCACATCAAAAACTAGTAAAAGCAAAGGAGGTTGTGAGAACAAACTCAAAAACCAGTAATTAATTTCAAATGTTTTTTACCTTCTCAAGTGATCAATATATTCTTGGCTGCTCTTGTTCTCCATATACTCTAGGTCTTGTTGATAGTTTTCCAACTACCAAAATATGACCGAAATTTGTATTTACATTTCAATAACCTGAAATACAGGCACCATGGGATTTGAATAGCATATCCCATATAAGCATGAGCATGGCATGGAATTAATAAAATAATAAGTCGTCAGATCATGAACCAAAAAAGGGACCATATATGGAACTGTAAAGCAACACTTCCAAACACACAGTTTAAACAACTAAAATAAATTTTTGGTTATATTTTATTTTTATATCCTGTCTAACTTTGTCTTCCTTTTCTAGTCTGCCCTTCTTTCTTATAACCGTTGTCCCATAAAGGAGCTTCGTATCTACCTGTCCACCTATGACTCTAACCAAACATATACCATTGAATAACATCACATGATTCAACAAAATGATACATATTGAGCATTATTGGAGTAACTGTTGGTGATCAATCTCTTGCTGACCCGAATAGGGTCCGGATAACTGTTATATAAACAGTTATATAACTGTTTATATGACAGGTATATAACTGTTATAAGACAGTTATAAACAATTATATAACTGTTATAGAGCATTATTGGAGTTGCGCTTCATAGGAAAGTAAAGTATTAATAGACTTAATTTAGATATGGTTAGAGATTAACACATTCCTATCATGTGCTAGATATGGTTCGAGATTTGGACTCTTAACAACCAATTGGTTAAGGTCAAATTGCACAGGCGACTGCCCAAAATGCATTCGAGAATACTTAAAAGTTACTAATATAAAATAAATAAGATCCATAGAATTTTAAACAATAAAATCCAAATTCATCCATCCATGACGATGTAATGCAGTGAGATTTTTGGGTGGAAGTGTCTACTATAATGCATTTTGTAAATTTTGTGAGCTTCCCAAAAGAATTTAAGGAAGTATTGATTGTACAAGATTACCTTATTTTAGGTTTAGTAAGGTAGTTTGTTTCGGTTTGAGTGTTGGCTTTTCCACCAAGATCATTGGATACTACTTGATATCAAGGATTGAAGCCATGTTGGGCAGAACCTAAAAAATAATTATAAATAAAAGAACTAAGGCACTCATCATAATCAATAGTAGATTTAATTGAGAGAAAATACAATAATTTTCACATCTATTTATATATATAAAATACATGGGTACGTTTCATGCCAATGAGGGATTATATTTGATCCCAAGGTGTTATATTTCAAGTCTTAACTAAAGTCTCTTTACTTCGTCAATCCATTGAGAGAACTCCTAGGTTCCTCTCTACGAGCGCGACTCTTAATTCGAGAGAGAGATGCATAATCTTTGGAATGCTATCTCAAGGACACTTGGATGGGAGGCCTGTGACTACGTTGTCAGTTCGTACAAGTTACATTGGTCCCGTGCGAGGTGTTCGTGCCTCTTACGGGACCGTTTGGGGAATGGTTTGGGTTTTCACCCTTTAAGGGCTTGTTTTTAAGCTTAATCGATATATTTTGAAATTATCGTCGTATTCTCAAACCAAGAGGCCCAAGACTACGGGGTCAGTTCATACAAGTTACATTGGTCTCGTGCGAGGTGTTCGTGCCTCTTATGGGGCCGTTTGGGGGCTGGTTTGGGTTTTCACCCTCCAACGGTTTATTTTTAAGCCTAATCGATATATTTTGAAATTATCATCATTTTCTCAAATTGAGAGACCCGTAACTACGCAGTCAGTTCATAGAAGTTACATTAGTCACGTGCGAGGTGTCCATGCCTCTTACGGGGCCGTTTGGGGGCTGGTTTAGGTTTTCACGCTTTAATGGCTTGTTTTTAAGCCTAATCTAGATATTTTCAAATTATCGTCATATTCTCAAATCGAGAGAACCGCGACTATGCAGTCAGTTCCTACAAGTTACATTTGTCCCGTGCGAGGTGTCCGTGCCTCTTATGGTGACGTTTGTGGGCTCGTTTAGGTTTTCACCCTTTAAGGGCTTGTTTTTAAGCCTAATCTAAATATTTTCAAATTATCGTCATATTCTCAAACCGAGAGAATCGTGGCTACGCGGTCAGTTCCTACAAGTTACATTGGTCCCGTGCGAGGTGTCCGTGCCTCTTATGGGGCCGTTTGGGGGCTGGTTTGGGTTTTAACACTTTAACGGCTTGTTTTTAAGTCTAAGTATTGATTTTTACAAATTATCGTCATATTCTCAAACCGGGAGACCCGTGACTACGCGATCAGTTCCTACAAGTTACATTGATCCCCTGCAAGGTGTCCGTGCCTCTTACGGTGACGTTTGGGGGACGGTTTAGGTTTTCACCCTTTAAGGGCTTGTTTTTAGCATAATCTAGATATTTTCAAATTATCGTCATATTCTCAAATCGAGAGAACCGCGACTACGCGGTCAGTTCCTACAAGTTACATTGGTCCCGTGTGAGGTGTCCGTGTCTCTTACATTGGTGTGTATTAGAAAGTTCTTCCCAAAGCACCCTTCATTGAACATAATCAGTGCTGGCATAAACCGTGACTAGGCGGTGAGTTCCTATGTGTTACATTGATCCCGTACGAGGTGTCCATGCCTCTTTGGGGTTGTTTGGAGGTTGTTTTGGATTTTCATCCTCTAGCGGTATGTTTTTAATCAATTTAGAATGGTTATTGATTTTAGAAAATTTTGACATAGTTTCATTTTTTTATTCGTTAAATCAAACATGTTTTAAGATTTAAAATAAACTCATCAATAGCAGCAAATTCCAAAACCAAACCACCAGCAAATCCCTTCTACCAATTTAACAAAATAAGCTCATAAAGTAAGCCATTTTACGTTTGGCTACTTGTTGCCGCTATTTCAGGCCATTTTTTTATTTAATGCTGCAACATTTAAAGAGAATTTGAGACTTTAAGACTAACCAGATTTCATTTGTATTTTGATAGCCACCCGATGAACTCTTCGCACCATAACTTCTCTAAAGTATCCCGTTTGGTCCAACAATGTCTGCAAATTTTGAAATCTTCGATTCTCAGCGGCATTTAGTTGTTCATTAGACGATATCTTATCTTTTAATTTTCTCAGCTCTTCATTATGAGACTGAGACTGTGCAATAACTGTTGAAGTGTCAGAAGACTTATATTAGAATGTTTGTCTTATAAAATACAAGAAGGATAAAAGGGGGAAAGAACTGAAAATTTCACTTATCATTCATCAAATAATCCTTTATTTTACTCCAGTACGATGTCTTGAAGAATTCCACGATGCTAGGCCTCACGTCAGTTACATGCTCCTGAATTCAAAATCAATGCATGAAAGAATAAAACCATACTAGTTGATGATGCGGGTGAAACATGTCTAATATGCACAATGTCAAGAATATCATTGTGACACATAAATTGCAATTAAATTTAGTAAGGGTAAAATCAATGCATGAAATTGAGTATGGAGTCTAATCAACAAATTCCTAAAATACCTTTAACCTTAATAACATACATGTAGCCTTGTTAGGAGAAGACGATATGGGGAGAACTAGGGTTCGCAGACTAGCTGCGATAGAGAAACCCCGAGCCCCAATAACGGGTACTTCCATTGCGGTAGCATGAAATTAGGTTGGATCTGTAGAAAAAATAAAAAATGCAGATTTTGGAGGTTTTCCCGACGGGAGTGACTTATCGTAGCAGAGAAGAGCGGTGGCCAGAAGAATGTAGCGAGAGGTGCATATTTGATCCCCATTTTCATCGATCCTCAATTTAGAGAAAGAAGGAACGAGTTAGAGAATTTTGGCAATTTTATAGAAATTTCGAATGAAAGTTAGACGCACTTGCCATTTTGAGTATTATGACTAATTTATTAAAAAAAATAAAGATTAAATCACATATGTTATACACAAACGAAAAGAAGAGATCTGAATTTTTCTTTCTAAACAAGCAAAAAACTTTTCGAGTTTTGATCTAAACACTTATCCAGTTATCATCAAGCATGATACGTGTGTATGTATGTGTGTGTGTGAGTGTGTGTGTATATATATATATATATATATATATATAGAGAGAGAGAGAGAGACAGAGAGAGAGAGAGAGAGAGAGAGAGAGAGGGAGTAAACCTGATCGTTTATCAAGGTTTCGTCTAGAGAGTTTTGAGAGAGTTGAGAAAACATTCTGTGCTGAGATGAGAACAGTGAGAGCTTTTAAAAAAGAATATGGTTAGTAGTGTAATACAACAAATTGGTATTACAAGTTCAACTTGTCATGCTACACTAAATCTATCGAATTGTCAGGTTAAAAAATTGTCACGATCAATAACCGTGACAAATTTCGTTGTGAAGGACTTGTCATGGTCAATGATTGTGACAAGTCTGGGCAGAATTGAAAAAAGATATGTTAGGCCATTTGGCCACTACCACTGCCCACCAGTATATTTGTACCTGTTATAGCAATGTTGTACCTGTTCAAGCATATTATATCCAAATAAAATAGAGATAATGCAAATATACATTCAAAATAGAGACAATATGCATCACGATATAAACCAAATATAATTCAAATGTACCAACTTAAAAATAATTCAATTAAAATAATGTCACTACATGTCTTGGGTAAGGTTAAATGTGAGGAGGTGAGTAGGCCACACGATATACGAATTGACACACCCACTGATATACATCGTGTCGCATTGTTCGCGCAAACACAATGGGGAGTTCTCCTTCCCTGGTATCACATGCGTGACAAGAACCTTGGACTCAATGTCTTGAAGATCACGCCCATGAACTAGTCCACCCTGGACGATATTCGGGTCCATCATCCCACGCCCTATCCGTTGGCCATCAAATATGTACAGTATAAACATGCTCGGCCAACCAAGTGTGGACATCGTTCGATCGAAGGGAGCCAAATAAGGAAGTGGATCATCAACGTCCGCACGCGTCGGCGATGAAGCAGGGAGGTCCACATCCTCGTCATCCCGCACCTCCTCCTCCACCACCTTCTCCTTCCCTTTCCCCTTGAATTTTTTTCCCAACAAACGCTTCACGAATGAGAAGATATCTTGGACCGTCACCTCCAAATGGGACAGCTTCCCGTCATGCGAGTCCACCATTCAAGCCAACCCGGTGTCGCTCGTCTCCAATCCGATGATCCTAGATTTGGCCACCCGCGAGCTCACCCCCTTGTCCTCCCCTTGCGACCAGAGCCAAGCACTTGGATGAGTGCGTCTGTGGACAAAGATGCCTTTTCGGTATCAGACTGCGACTCAGGCACTTCCGTAAGCTTTGCCTGAAACGACAAAAAGCACATGATTAGTAAAATAAGTAAATTAAAAAATTATAATGTAATTAACAAAAAGTAAACTGTCGGATTACTTACAATCGTGGATGCGATGCTCGGGGACACCTCCTTGTCCTTCCCCTTCTTCGTCCGAAGATCCACATAAGTATCGAGCCTATGTGGCCTACCCCCAGGGCCACTCCCTGTCCCCTAAAATAAAATAAAGTAAAATTAGTATTGGCCCCGCAAAGTAAAATAATGCTGAATAATATATTTCTGTAGTTATAGAAAAATTAAATCTTAGCATCATCCTATGCTCCACCTCGGCGTAAGACGTCCAACCGGAGTAGTGCACGTCCTTCTTTTTTGACCGGTTTTCCCACCCCGATTGACGAGATGCCAATTGTCGCTCCCCGATCTCATTGTCAACGAACTGTTGACATTTTGCTAATGAGATCGGCTCGTTCGGTGGGACGGATTCACGCATTTGGATAACGGACTCTTGTGTCTTCCCAAAGTACCGGGTCCGCATATTTTTGTTTCACGTCTTGTGTTGCTCCCTCAACTACTCCAAGACGGAATCGTATAGCTTTGAATCCAGGCTGAATTGTTCTTCCTATCCAACAAGTATAATGTTAGTTGCGAATAAATATAAACATAAATATAAAATGAAATTGAAATCTAAATTGAAATATTCATATTCATATTCATATTCATATTCATATAAATATAAATGTAAATATAAATACATTACCTATAGTGCCACCCAAACAGCTAACTTGAGCTCATATGACACCTCCTTCCAACTAATGTACCCCAGGCCGATGATCGTCTTTACTAGCTCGAGGGATCTCGCTAATATCCCCGACTTGTTCTCGATGGCCATCCCCAATTTGCCATATTTAGGGAGCCTAGGGGCCGAGGAGCCCTCGTCGCCTCCGCTACCACCGAGCCCAGACGACATCATCATAACTAGCATCATCATCCTCGCCTTAATACCTAAAGGAGACATTTGTTATAACAAAATATTATTAGTACAAATCAAAATGAATTAGAAGAAGACATACAAATATGTACAATTACTACAAATAAAAATGAATTGGTACTGCTAAACATCCCCACCCCCATCCCTGCCCCCTCCCCCCCCCCACCCTGCCCCACCCCCTTCCCCCACCACACATACACACAAACAGCCCCATCCCCTCCCCACCCCCACCACACACACACGCATACACACCCTGCCCCACCCCCCACCACACACACACACACACACACACACAGCCCCACCCCCACCCCTTCCCCCACCACACACACGCACACACACACACACACACACACACACACACACACACACACACACACAAGCACACACACACAAGCACACACACGCACATATATGTACAAATCAAAATGAATTGTTACTACAAATATGTACAATTACTGCACACACGTACACTACACATCCCCACCCCCACCCCTACTGCCCACCCCCATGCAAATTATACAAGAGTGAAAATGATAAAGTGCAAATCAATTAAAAGAATTAAAAATGGATGTTTCGGTACAAATTGGAATATTTATTACAAATTAAAAAATTGTTTAAAATTCGGGTTATCATAAAAAATGGATTGATATTCGGTAAGAGCAACCAAGTCATCCACACTACTAAATTCGTTGTCTGATTGTACCATTGTTTTTCGTCTTTTACTGTTCTCACAGGCTTCATATTTTCTGCATATTACAAAATTAATCATGTATAAAATAATCTAAAATAATGTTAAACATTATAATAATTGAAACTTACTTTTTTCATTCTTCGACATCTTCATGTGTGTCAAATAGATAACGAGCTACTTGTTCATGTTGCAAACTCGTTAATTTCACTAGTTTTCCCATCACATGACCACCATCGCCGACGAACTCATCAGTGTCATCAACGCTGGTCGAGTCAGGCATATATTCCCGAGTATATATTGATGACTCCACGGTGATGTATTCCTCTGCAATTGATCCTGCAATGTATCACGTATTCTTGACGTAATCTTTAAAAACTTGCATCAATCTTTCAAACGGATACATCCACCGATATCTAACTGGACCACAAAGAAGTGCCTCATCGCATAGGTGTACCAACAAGTGAACACTTATGTCAAAGAATGATGGGGGAAAGTACTTCTCTAACACACAAATCGCTTCGGTCACTGCCAATTTTGCGGCCACTATGTGTTCTCGATTGACTACCTTCTCACACAAGAGTGAGAAGGTAATACTAATTTGCATAATAGCCCTCCGCAAATCCTTGTGCTTGGAGAAGCAGTGCTTAAACAATAAAGGAACCAATTACATGATCACATGCCAATCGTGGGACTTGCACTTATGTAAATCATGAGTAGCATAATTCACAATCCTTTGCACGTTGGATGCAAAATTAGATGGTCCCTTCAAATTATATATTGTGTCTAAAAGCACCTTCCTTTTCCCCACTCGTCAAAGTAAACGCACCAGGGGGAATTATTATCCTTCCCTTACTATCTTTTTTCAACCATAGTTGTGGCTTAAGTTTCAACGATTTAAGGTCTTTTCGTATATTTTATCCATCCTTCGAATGACTCCCCCCAAGGTAAGTTCCCACAATATGTTCAACGAAGTTCTTCTCAGCATACATCACATCCAATACATAGCGCACCGGGTTATTCTTTCAATAAGGCAAGTCAAATAAAATTGACCTCCTAGACCATGCCTTTCTTGTCTCAGTTTCATTCCCAGTTGGGGTCTTCTTATGCTTGACATTCTTAAATTTGGTATTCTTACCTGGCATATTAGGTCCACATTGAGAAGATTTACTTTCAATTTCTGAACCCGAAAGTTATCTCGGCGGTAGCCTATGTTCAACCCCGCCCCAAAAAAGTTGGAACCTTTCTCAAATCTGAAACTATAAGTTGGGGGTAAAAACCTCCCGTGGCAATGGTATAGATTTTTTGAGCTAAAGGATAGACGAAGAGATTCAGTCTCCTCTCCCCAATTAGGACACCCCAAATAACCATGTACTACACAACCGGATAATGTCCCATAAGCTGAAAAATCATGAATTTCCCACATCGACATAGCTTTCAGCCTAAACTCTTCTTTTCTAAAAGAGTCAAATGATTGCACACCCTCTTCCCATAACTCATTTAATTCTTCTACCAAAGGAGCCAGGTAGACGTCGATGTCATCACTTGGTGCCTTTGGCCCAGGTATCAACAAAGCCATCATAAAAAATTTAGGTCTCATACACTGTGAATGAGGGAGGTTGAGTGGGTCTAGGATTACTAGCCATACACTTTGATTGGTGCTTAGATTTCCAAATGGATTGAAATCATCTGTTGATATAGCCAAACGAATGTTGCATTGTTCTCGAGAAAAATTGGGATACTCATAATTCATCCTCATCTAGCTGTAGAATCAATAGGATGACGCATGATATTACCCCCTACTTCTTCCCTAGCATGCCAAGTCATTGCCTCCGCTATCCAAGGTACTGTGAAAAATCACTTTAATCTAGGCCCAACGGGAAACACTTTTTGAGGCACTTTTGAGCTTGTGCCTTCCTTACTAGTAGATTGGACATATCTAGGTTCATCGCATACCAGACAACGATCGAGATTTTCACTCCTTTCGGTATAGTATGCATTCGTACACACAAGCATGAATCAATTTATACTTCATTCCTAAACCTTTCAAACTGTTCTTCATAAAATGATAGCTATTTGGAAATGTATTCTCCTTGGGTAATAAGCCCTTATCCCATTTCAGAATTCCTGTCATGCTATTGCCAGACAAACCGTGCAAACCAACCATGGCATGCAAAGTTTTTTGATCTTTCTCACAACCATAGTATAACGGTTGGGTCGCCTTAAATTTTAAACTTTGGTAGTCATCGTCAAGTTTTATCGTGATATCTTCACGAGCACTTGAACCTTCTACATCATCAGTAACCTCATTCTCCTCTGCTTCATAAACTCCATACGCATCATCAACTAAATCCTTTAACATATTATGATCTACGTCGTCCCCCTTCTACATCTATCCTACTTGTTGAAGGTTGGTCGGGGACAAAAGGAACTTTCAATTCACCGTGAAAACTCCAAAATCGATAACTATCTTGCATACCCGATCTTAACAAATGTAGTTCAACTATTTTCCACTCAAACACCTTACAATTCTTACACCTAGCACACGGACACGAAAACTCTTCATCATTATGACATCTCTTAGCGTATTTCAGAAATTCGTTAGCACCTCTGCGAAACACATCCCCTATTCTATTTGTCTCACCCATCCACTCTTTGCATTTCGGATATCCCATCACGGCTACCACAACTAATCACCTATTAAAGGTAAACAAAACTTAGATTTATAGTATGTTTCATTTAATTATGTCTTATTTATATTCTATTTTCAAATTTCAAATTCAAATTCAATTTATAATAGAAATTTTTATATCCTCCATCTCCTCTAAAGGGTGAGTGGTCCTATCCCATTCAAGACCGCATTTTTCTGTAATATACTTAACAGCTCATGCACATTGTTGCAATTTGAGAAAAATTTGGTAGCATATCCCCGTAGTTCTCCAAGTACACAACGTAGATTGGCAAGTGTGAGTGTTATTTCAATTTGCTCAATTGAAATAACAATCACACTTGTCAATCTAGTATGCATCCAGAGAACATTAGGATATGACTGCAGAACTTCCTCCAAAAGTAATAACTTTAAGTCACTAAGAATATTAAACAGAAATTATGCAATCCCAAACTGTCCAAACGGGACAATTCGAGAGATCTCATTACAGGGGTAATGACTCTCGAACGGGTCTAAGGGCTATTGAATGCATACGCATAAGAACTAGAAGGCTAGTATCTATGCGCACTATATGTAATTTCAAGTATTTTCATTTAATTATCATACTATATATATATTGTTCGATATACAAAGTAATTTTCAAAAAAGTTTAAAAAATTCCACCCCCATATGGACAATAATCCAGTGGTCATGCCACTTTTAAAATTAACCAACCCAACATCGATCCACTATAATCCAACAGCAACGTCAACAACAAATGTGTATCCCGTACTCCTTCTAATTCATCTACTCAATTAATTATTTTCATCAATTAAACTAACAATTAAAGTATACAATTATTAATTAACTAATTTACAATGAGGAGCAATCCTACTTTCATAATTAATCATATATTAATTTACTAATTTACATTGAGGGCAATCATATATTAATTTACTAAAAAAATTAATAATCAATCAATTCGTTTACATGGGACACTACGCACAAACACGCGCATACACGCACACTACATACACATATACACACACGTGCACATACACACATACACGTGCAACCCCCCTCCCCCCTGCCCACCCCCCTTCCCCCACCACACACACACAAATAGCCCCACCCCCACCACACACACATGCACTCACACCCTGCCCCACCCCCTTCCCCCACCACACACACACACACCCAACCCCCCCCCCCACCCCCCCCCCCACACGCACATATATATACACACACACACATATATATATATACACACACACACACACACACACACATATATATATATATATATATATATATATATATAAATGGAAGAGAGAGAGAGAGAGAAACTAACCTGAAAGTAGAGAGAGAGGGGGAGAGCAACGTAGAGAGAGAGAAAAAAGGAGGGAAGAAATCAGTGGGGGAAGAAAAGGAGGGGAAAGGGTTTTTTGCTGGGAAATTTGTCATGGACGTGTCACCGTCCTTGACCATGACAAGACTTTGTCACGACCATTGACTGTGACGCAAAACGCATGTTTTTTGTCACGGTCAATGACCGTGATAAGGCTAGCCACCGGAAGGGTGTCAATTTACCCATTTTGGTGGAGAGAGAGAGAGAGAGAGAGAGAGAGAGAGAGAGAGAGAGAGAGAGAGAGTAAACCTGATCGTTAATCAAGGTTTCATCTACAGAGTTCAGAGAGAGTTGAGAAAACATTCCGTGCTGAGATGAGAACAGTGAGAGCTTTTAAAAAAGAATACTAGTAGTTGTTGATATAAAAAAATAGATTGTACCTAATTATTTAATCAGAGATAAAATAAATGAGACACAGAAGTTTTAAAGTGGTTCAGCCTTATAAGAATGGCCTACGTCCACTATTTCTGTTATTGATGATTGTTTGGGAATTCTCTATTACAAGTTCAATCAAGAAATTCCGGTCCTCCTACAATGAGGATTGTACAATGTATTTATAGCCCTGAGGCTGTAATGTGAAAGGGTAATACATTCAATGCTGTACATGTGAAAGGGTAATATATTAAATGCCCCTTAAGAGTATACATCTGAATGATAAGCATTTAATGAACAGTCAAACTGTTGGTTATCCTGCTATTAATGCTTTGTTCGAGGTGAAACTCGGACCGCCTAAGTTGCTCGGTACTCAAGAGTTCCTCGGTACTCAAAAGTTCCTCGTAGAGTTCTTGTTGCGTCTAAGTTCCTCGGGGAAGCAGTGTTCCTCGTTGTAGTATGGTTCCTCGGAGCGTCTGAGTTCCTCGGAAGTGTTTGTTGTTGCCACGTAGATTGCCATGTGTCTTCAATCAATTGGGCCATGTCAGTAGACTAAATTTGGTATCAACAGAAGCCCCCAATGTTTCATAGTTCGAAATTTAAGGAGTGTGGAACATTCTTTCTCGAAATATGGCAGTTTTAAATGGTCATCCTAAAATTTAGGAGTCTTTTGTATTTATTTCTCCTTCCAAATTCGTAGAATCAGGCTTTTTTGAATTTTTATAACTGCCTCGATCTCCGCGTACTTTTTGTCCTTTTAGCCGCCGATAGCGTAATCGTTTATTTTTGTAATCATTAACTTTACCGTTTCCCAAGGTAAGGTATTTAAGCATCACAGACAATCTCATCATCTTCTACTTTTTCAAATTTGTATCTTCGAGTTTTCCATTGTCTTACTCTCTTGTGAGTTCATCCTTTTCATCGTTCGTTGTCAACATATCCACTCTTTTTCTGTAAGATCTTCTTCCTTCTTCTTCATTTCCTTTATTCATCATGGTTTACCCTGTTGAATCTCTTGATAAGTTTCGCTCTGATTTTTTTATTCCCTCCTGGGTTGTTCTGGAAGATCTTTCTGAGCCTTCTGATTATTTCCGTTTGGCTGAGGGACATTGGTTTCCCAGTCTCTTTGTTGCTGAGTGTGGATTTTCTTTTCCACCCAATCCCTTATGTCTGGAATTTTATCAATACTTTGACGTGGTTCCTCCAAGAATAGCCCCCAATACATGGAGAATAGTTAATGGGGTTCATAGACTAAATCAAATTCATGGAACTCGCATAGGAATTCCAGAAATCATGTTTTGTTATAGATGGGTTGTTGGTGATAACACTTTTTATTTAAAAACTAGATTTTTAAATAGGGCTTTAGTGGTCAATCTCCCGGATGCCAATAGGGATTATTTTGAGCACGGGGTTGTTATAAAAAATTGCCAACATGCTCCTTTATCTGGAGATGAAGTGTATCAGGGTCCTAGATGCCCTCCCTATGGCAATGGGACAGGTTATTTTTATTTCATTTTATTTATTTTGAGATTATGCTTCCTTTATGTTTGATAAAATGTGTCACTGATATTTTAATGTTTATTTATTTGCAGTTGATAACAAAAGAAAGTGTCTAAAAGAGGCAGACGTTAATATAAGGAACTTAAAACTTATCTGGAGTTTGCATCAGACTGTTGTCGACGAGCATATTAGATCAGCTTCATATCTGCTTCAGTACAAGAGTTACACAACCTCTTTCACTGCTCGTCCGGTGATAAGCGATGCAGTGCCAGTACCAGCTTCTACCAGTTCTTCGCCTGAGTCACACGTTCCCTTAAGTGAAAGGATGAAGAAAAGAAGACCTCCTACTCTCTTTGAGAAACCTGTCTCTGTTGCTGGAGAGGAAAAAAGAAGTAAACATGATGTCCCAGAAGGGATAAAGAAAATTGATGCAGCTCCTCCAGCTGCTCCTGCGAAGGTTGCCGAGAAGCCTTTAGTGGCCCTGAGCAAGGCTGCTGCTCCAGGCGAGGTGATTGTCATATCACCGACCAAGAGTTATTCCTTGGTCGAAACTATTCCTGTTCCTCCGAGGAGGCTGAAGAAGAGCTCCTCGGTCAATTTGACTGAAACCATCTCTCAGCCCCCAACTAGTAAAACTGGTGTTCCTACTTTTATTCCCCCGAGCTCTGCTATGAGCTCGGTGAAGACTTGGATCATTCCCTAGATCCAAGGTATTGAAGAGAACCTTTCTCGGGACATGGTTACATCATTGGCTGCTCTCCATATTGCTTCTGTAAGTCTTATTATTTTGAACTTTTCATATTTCCCTTATTATATCTGTCTCTGACTTGCTTTCATTTTCTTTTCACAGTTGGTGAGCTTCTTTAACACAATTTTGAAGAAGGATGAAGCTATCAAAGCTTCAAGCTCCTCGTCTGGTGTGGAGGAAGCTCTGATGGGTCTGACATGATCTTTGGAAGATTCTCATCAGAAGCATGATGCTGATAAGGCTGCTTGGGAGAAGAAAATTACCTCAACTGAGCAGGATAAGGCTCAAGTTGTTGAAGTCTCCAAGGAATTGGAGAAAAAATTAAATAGTCTGGAGGAGAAGAATAAAGAGCTTGAAAGGAAGCTCAAGAATGCTGAGGAGTTTGAAGATAAACTCAAGGTTGCTGAGGAAAAGTTGGGTCAGCTTCAGGAAGTAAGTCGGCAGAAGGAAGAAGCTGAGAATAAACTGAAGGCTGCTGAAAATCTTCTGTCCGAGAAGCTTTCCTCGGAGAAGTTAAAGAGGAAATCGGCTGTGAAGAAATCTTTCAGCGCGGGCTGGGATAAGGGGTGGAACAAAGGCTTGGCTGCCATGATGTCGCAAGTCGAATATGGCAGCCTAAAATACTTTAGAGATGGGTGGGTTGCAGCTCTTCAGGAGATGAAGGTTGATGAAACTTCTGAACTCTTCTAGCGACACATCCCTGGTCCCCCTCCAACTCCTGAAGACGAAGAAGAGGACGAAGCTGCCTCTGAGGAGTCTTCCATGGTGATGGGAGATCAAGTTTCTCATCCCCCAGCCATCCAGCCTGCTAACGAGGAACTTCAGCAGCTCGCTACTTCATCCAAGCAACTACCATCGCTCCCCGAGCAACTTTCTGTTCCCTCCGAGCAACCTACCTCCTCGTCCCAGCCTCTCGAGAAAGTTTTGGGAGACAAGGAAAAGGTGTAGAGTTGTTCGGGTTTATCTATATTTTATTTTTCCTTTGTCAAATGTAACCATGAACATGTAACTTTGAACTTTGTGATATAATAAAACTTGAACTTTTGCATACTGTTGTCTCTTCTTCATGCTCTGTTTTGATTATTGCTTTTTCTTTCTCTACTAGTTTCTGGCCAGGATGGAATTACTGTCTGATCATGATACAAAGCTGTTGCGGAATTGCAATGAATATTTTAAGGCTGGTCACACAGATCTGAGTGTAGCACAAATCGTCGATATCCTCGGCCAAGATGCTTCAGAACAGGCAATTGAGGCCTACCAATACTTGAAGTGTCATCTTGATCGTGCGGTGGCCAATAATGTAGCTTATTATGATATGATTGAGGATCTCCAAGTCACCCTTAAAGACCTTCAGCAACAATATAAGGAATCCACTGCTCTCTTGCACGAGGGGTACGAGAAGAAGTATCAGCAAATCGTTGTCGATAAGGGATACGATAAACTTTTTGCTGGCTACGATGTAAGGGAGAGAACTCTGAGGGATGAGGTCTAAGAGTGCAGATAAATAGCTGAATTATTAGAGCAAGAGAATAACAACCTGCAAAGAGAGTTGTCGCAGTTGAAGTCTGCAGCTTCCACTTCAAAAGCCTTGATCCCAGTGACTGATGAGGGATTCTCGTTCTTGGAGGTCGAGAACGCCAACTTGAGGGATGAGTTGGAAACCTTGAAAAGATATGGCCCTTCTACATCTTCTCGTGGATGAGCAAGAGCTCCTCAGGGACGAGCAAGAGCTGCTCGGATTCCTGTCGAGGAACAGAGGACTCAATCTGCTTTAGAGAACCAGGCCTTCCAGCTGATGGCGAAGAACCAGGCATTGGCTGAGATGTCTAAGAAAATCAGAGACCTGGAAGAGAAGCTTTCTGCGCAGAAGTCTGTCTTGGAGAATAAAGAACTCTTCATCAAAAATCTCCACGAGCAGCTGGAAAGATTGACATATCAATTCCACAAACAGCCCAAGGAGTTCTGGATGGCTGGCTACAACGAGGCTCTCTACCACTTGGACGATCGTATCCAAAATGAAAATAATG
Source organism: Sambucus nigra (assembly GCA_949130495.1). Taxonomy (NCBI): domain Eukaryota; kingdom Viridiplantae; phylum Streptophyta; class Magnoliopsida; order Dipsacales; family Adoxaceae; genus Sambucus; species Sambucus nigra. The sequence continues at coordinate 431,032,530 of OX422217.1, read as the reverse complement.
AGGGCTACAAACAGGGATGGCTGAATGCCTTAGGTGTGCTGCAACTCGAACAGGGTCATTACCTGTGGGACTACCATGATCCTGGGCTGCTCGACCTACCCGTGCCACTATTCAAACTTGATATGAGTTGGACCCCTGCTCGGGCCATTCCTCGATGTTTAATTTCCAAATATCCCGATGACTACAATCTCCATTCAAGTGTCGAGATATCTCGTCCCGAGCACCTCCTAGATCGACCATCCGTGATGAATATCAGGATGCTAAAAGATCTTAACTTCATAAATTCTCCTCTCGCTTTAAACGATCCACCTACTGGCGAGGAACCTGTTTCAAAAGCATAGGGGAAGAAACCAATAGAATAGGAGTATTGATGTAATAAATTTGTATTTCATTCCTAATGTATCTTGTTCTACATTTAATGAAATAATTTTAGTAAAAAGTTAGTAAAAAGTTACGAGTATAAAAAATGTTGCAACCAACTTAGTAAAAAGTTACGAGTATAAAAAATTTTGCTCGATCACTTTCTCTTCTTCATAAACATGTTATCGACCAACCAAGGTCGATAAATTTTCCTTTTGGACCGACTAAAGTTAGTGGGTTTTATTCCCGACTAAACATAGTTAGTGGATTTTTCCTCTGCGAGCAACTTTGGCACTTTTTGGAATAATTTTACCTCCCGACCAACTTTAGTTAGCGCTTTCGAGAATATATTTACTTCCTACCCAACATAAGTTGGAATTTTTAGGAATACTTTTACTTCCCGAGGAACACATAGTTTTACTTCCCGTAGGAATATAAGTTTTACTTCTCGGAGGAATACAAGTTTTACTTCCCGTAGGAATACAAGTTTTACTTCCCGGAGGAATATAAGTTTTACTTCCCGGAGGAATACATTTGTTTCTCGACCAACTTTAGCTGGCGTTTTCGAGAAAAATTTTGAGTAGTCCGAGTTTTGTCGAGTTTCGCCGAGTAGTGTGTAGCACTAGTATTCCCCGAAAAACTTTCAATAAAAGGAGAGAATTTGGCAGAATATCTTCATTTTATTGACGGAACCACATTACATGAGAATGTACATCACTGATAATACTTGCGCAGGTGCTCTGCATTCCAGGCGTTCTTAAACTCCTCCCCCTCTAAAGTTGCTATTCGGTAAGTTCCTGGTCGAATAACTTCTGTAACTCGGTATGGTCCATGCCAGTTTGCTTCCAGTTTGTTGTGCTTTTGAATCACCTTCTTTAGCACATAGTCTCCTTCTTTCAAGTCACACTTCTTCACTCTCTTGTTGTAGAACAAAGCTGTTCGCTGCTGGTAAGCAGCATTTCTAATGGCTGCTTCTTCTCTAACTTCCTCGAGCATGTCTAAATCTAATCTTCTCATTAAGTCGCTGACAGGGGAATTAAAATTCAGCACCCTGTGTGTTGGGAGGCCCAACTCGGCAGGTATAACAGCTTCACTTCCAAACGCCAGCATATATTGTGATTCTCCAATTGCTACTCGGGGAGTAGTTCGGTAAGCCCATAGTACTGATTGTAGCTCGTTGATCCAATTTGCTTTCGTATCATCCAGTATTTTCTTCAAGCCATTCAGCAGCGTTCTGTTTATCACTTCAGTTTGTCCATTGTTTTGAGGATGGCCTGGCGCTGAATGGATTTCCAAAATGTTTGACTGATGATAATAGGTAGCGAACTCCTCGTTGTCAAATTGTGTTCTATGGTCTGTGATGAAAGCATGAGGAAGACCATATCGACAAATGATGTTCTTCTAAATAAATTGGTACACCTTCTCGTACGTCATATCAATGAGAGGATCAACTTCTGCCCACTTAGTAAAATAATCCACTGCGACGACGAGATACTTAAACCTTCCCCTGGTCGTAGGCAGTGGCCCAACCAAATCTATTCCCCATATGGCAAATGGCAAAGGGGAAGTAATCGGTGTCAATAATGCTTGGGGAGTTCTTCGGATGGAGGAGAAGCGCTAACACCTGTCACATTTCTTAGCATAGGCTATACAATCAGCCCTCATCGTCGTCCAGTAGTATCCTTGCGTCATCACTCTTTGCAAAAGAGTTCGACCTACTACATGGGCTCCACAGGTGCCTTCATGGACCTCTTCAATTAAATCTTTCACCTCGGAGGGTTGTACACATCTTTGCAAACCTGCCATAATTCCTCGTCTATATAGAATATCGTTAGTTAATACATACCGAGCAACTTTAAACTTTAATTTCTTGGCTGCGAGCTTGTCAATTGGCAATTCTCCCTCCTCAATATATGCCCTAATGGGATCCATCCAAGATGGTCCTAAATCCAGGGTAATAAAATTCGTCGTCAAATCTTCATCTATACTCCGACCAGCTAAAACTTCAATTGGGATTGTTCTTCGTAGCTCGGTGTTGATACCAAATTTAGTCTGCTGATATGGCTCAATTGAATGATGACACGTGGCAATCTACATGGCAACAACAAACACTTCCGAGTAACCCACACGCTCTGAGGAACAAGACTAGTTCCCCGAGGAACACTGCTTCCCCGAGGAACTCACACGCTCCGAGCAACTCAGGCGGTCCGAGCTACATCTCGAACAAAGCATTAATAATTGGGTATTAAATGCTTATCATTTAGACGCAGACACTTAAGGGGCATTAAATGTATTACCCTTTCATATGTATCCCATTTAATGTATTACCCTTTCACATTACAGCCTCAGGGCTATAAAAACATTGTACAATCCTCATTGTAAAGGGGACCGGAACCCAGACGGGAATTTCTTGATAGAACTTATAATCGAGAATTCCCAAAACACTCAGCAATAACACAACAGTGGACGTAGTCCATTCTTATAAGGCTGAACCACTTTAAAATTCTTTGTCTCATTTATTTATCTGTGATTGAATAATTAGAGTGATCTAATTTTTTACATCAACAGATTGACGCCGTCTGTGGGAAACGACTGGTAATATCATTTTCTCACCAAAAACAATCCATTACGAATGGCTGATATTCCTGAATCCAGCAATCGAAACGTTGGAACCCCTCCAAACCCATCTGCTCCGCCTAATATTCCAGATCTGGCTGGAATAATGATAAATCTGGCTCAGGGCCAGACCGTCATGCAAGAAACAATGCGACAACTCATCCAAACTCTCCATGGCGGTGCGTCAGCCCATTCAGGACCACGAAGTATTCAAAGAAACATCCGTGCACCTTCTTCACATACTAGGCGTACTGATTCATATCACAATGAGGAATCTGATGATTTCTCTTATCAACCTGGGCGAACTTCGTCAGTGCGAGCCACAGATACTGAACAACGTGTCACTCTCTCCCCAGAAAGGACCAGCGCATTGGAAAGATTAAGTAGGGTTTCTCCTTTCGACCGATTAGGCCCCAAGAGGAACAAAAGTCCTCTTAATACAGCGCCGAGGAGCTTTCGACGATCAACAGCCTTAAGGGAAGGATCTGCCCAGTCGCGACCAGCTGCTCGTCAAGATAGATCCCAGGAAGCCACTTCAACGCGATCAGCTGCTCGAACCAATAAGCCCGAAGAAGGAAATAATGCATGAAAAGGATCTATTCAAAGGCTGGAGGATAGATTAGGGGAAATGGCTAAGGTCAAGAATCCTCTACAACGAACCTTTGTTCGAGGAACACCTTTTGTCCAAGCCATTGTAGATTTTCCAACACCATCAAAGTTCAAAGCACCTGTTGTGACCCCCAAATATGATGGAAAGACTGACCCTGTTCTTCATATAGAACAATATCAAGTTGCTGCCGACATCTATGCCGTCCCAGACGAGATGAGATGCAGGGCATTCTCGGGAACTCTTACCAGATCTGCTCAAATATGGTATAATAATCTTCCTCAGGGTAAGATCTCAACTTTCTTTCAACTGGCCGAGTTATTCATTGGAAATTTTTGCTTTGGGGCAAAGCTAGTTAAATGAGTAGCACATTTGTTAAGTGTTAGACAAAAAACTGGTGAAAGTACCAGAGATTATATAACTCGTTTTAATAACGAGAAACTCGAAGTCATTGATTATGAGGAGAAGATAGCTATCACTGCCTTGATGAGTGGGCTGTTGCCTAATAATTTGTATTACACTTTGGCCAAAGATCCACCCACAACTATGTCAGAATTGGTGGCGAAAGCGACCAAAATCATGAATGCCGAGGAGGCTATGGCTGCGAAAAAGAATATGGATAAGGAAACCAAGGTGAAAGTCGACAAAACCAAGAAGAAAGAGCATAAGAACAATGGTGGTGACAAACAATCCAAAAATAAGTCGTCATGGGAGGTTTTGAGGAAATTTGATAATTACACTCCTTTGAAGGTAGATATCAACCACGTCCTGGAAGAAATTAAGAACAATGAGGAGTTAAACTGGCCAAAGAAAATGAAGGCAGACCCTGACATGAGGAACAGGGAAAAATATTGCGAGTTTCACAAAGATCATGGCCATATGACCAAAAATTACATAGCTCTTCAGAATGAGATCGAAACACTCATTCGACGAGGAAAACTGTCAAAGTATGTTGATCGTGGAAACAAAAGAAGAAACAACGACCGAGCAAGAGAGAAGTCTAGATCTCCTCGTCGAGCAGAGGAGAACAAGAAAAGAAACCATGAAAATGATCCCGAGGATGACCCCGATCTTCCCAAGAGACCAAGGCAGCTAAAACCAGAGGTATTTTCAATACGCTTTGGGTCATTTGATTGTAATGTTATTACAGGAGGAGATGCAGGAGGAGGAGACCTTATTGCAGAAAGAAAATCTTACCTCAGTGAGGCTCAAGCTTGCTCGTACATTCAGCGAATAAATCTAGCTGAGTAAGATCGCCCGAGAAAGGTGAACAAGGATAAGTTGGTCATTGGGTTCTCAAAGAACGACCTTGCAGGTGTTCTATATCCTCATGATGACCCGCTGGTGATCAAAATGAGAATGAAGGAGGTTATGATTTCAAGAGAACTGGTCGACAATGGTAGCTCGGCAGACATCATGTTCTACTCGTGCTTCGATAGTTTAAATCTAAAGCTATCTCAACTGGAGCCTTACCACAGACCCATCATTGGTTTTGCTGGCGAGAAAGTATTTCCACTTGGTACGATCAAGTTGGATATATTCATTGATACGTGGCCTGCTTGTCGGACAAAAAGAATACATTTCTTCGTGATGGATAAGAATGCCCAATCATCGTACAATATCGTCATGGGAAGAGTAGGATTGAAGAAGTTCGAGGCTGTATCATCTACAGTGCATCAGTTCCTAAAATTTCCAACAAACTTTGGAGTAGGAGTTGTGAAAGGTGATCAGAAAGTAGCTCGGGAATGCTATTACTCATCCACCGAGCAAAAAGAATTAGAAAATCAAAGAAAAATACCACTACCTATCAAGTGGATGAAGGTACAGAAATTGAAACATTGGATCCTCGAAACGAGTCGCAACTCGTGAAGGGTCAAGTGGTGGAAGCCACTGAAAACATCATTCTGGACGACGAACACCCTGAGCGAACTACTCAAATAGGTTCATCGTTGGAAGCCTCATTAAAATAGGAATTGATAAAGTTCCTAAGAAGCATAAGACAAACTTTTGCATGGAGTCATGAAGATATGCCTGGGATAGACCCAAACTTCTTATGTCATGAGCTCAATGTGAATAAGGAGATCAAGCCTGTGAAGCAGAGAAGAAGAGTATTCAGTCCCGAGAAGAATCAAGCTATACAGGAGGAAGTCGAGAAGCTCCAGAAAGCTTGTTTCATTGAAGATGTTAAATATCCAGATTGGTTAGCCAATGTGGTGATGGTAAAGAAGAAAAACAACAAGTGGAGGATGTGTGTAGATTTCACCGACCTCAACAAAGCATGCCCAAAGGATCACTATCCATTTCCCCGAATTGATCAACTGGTGGATGCTACCTCGGGACACGAGTTGCTGAGCTTCATGGCTGCTTATTCTGGTTACAATCAGATCAAAATGAAACCTGAAGACAGGGAGAGTACTTCTTTTATTACCCCTAGAGGAACTTATTGTTATAATGTTATGCCTTTTGGTTTGAAAAATGCAGGTGCGACATATCAGCGGCTGATGAACAAAGTCTTTGCTGAATAAATCAGTTGCAATATGGAAGTCTATGTTGACGATATGCTGACGAAAAGTAAGAAAGCTGTCGATCATCTAGTTGACTTAAGTCAGACTTTTGATCAACTAGATAAATATCAAATGAAGCTGAACCCGACGAAGTGCATATTTGGAGTACGAGAAGGCATGTTCCTCGGGTACGTTGTCAATCAACGAGGCATTGAAGCAAATCCTGAAAAGATCAAAGCTCTATTAGGGCTGCGATCTCCAACGACGAAGAAGGAAGTACAGAGTCTCACAGGACGAGTAGTGACACTCAATGGATTTGTGTCACGAGCAACTGATAGATGTCTCACTTTCTTCAAGACACTCAGAAAGACTTTTGAGTGGAATGATGAATGTGAGAAGGCTTTTCAGGACTTGAAGAAATACTTGGGAGCACCTCCACTGTTGTCCAGGCCGGTGATGGGAGAAAAATTGTATTTGTACCTTGCAGTGTCCGAGAATGCAGTTAGCTCGGCGTTGATCAGGGTGGAGAATGGAGTGCAAAAACCAATTTACTACACAAGTAAGGCCTTCCGAGGAGAAGAAATCAGATATCCAAAGCTGGAAAAGTTAGCACTTGCGTTAATTTAAGCGAGTAGGAGAATGAGGACATACTTCCAGGCTCATACCATAGTAGTATATACTGATATGCCATTGAGGCAAGCCCTGCATAAGCCAGAAAAATCAGGAAGATTGATGTACTGGGCAATAGAGCTCGGTGAATATGATATAGTCTATGAACCCAGATCATCGCTTAAAGGGCAGGCTGTAGCAGACTTTATAGCGGAGTTCACCTATCCTGATACCCCCGAGGAGCAAAAGTTGCTCGCTGATCAACCTGTGGATGTTACATTATCAACAAACACAAGCTCAGACCAATTTCGATTAGTAAAAGGGCGTGTGGATGTTACAAGATGTGACGCAGGGAAAGTTGTGAGCACTCCGGACGAGGAACAAAAGTTGCTCGCTGATCAACCTGTGGATGTTACAGGATCAACAAACACTAGCTCAGACCAACTCCGATTGGTAAAAGGGTAAGTGGATGTTACAGGATCATTAAATTCGAGCTCAGACCAACTCCGGTTGGTAAAAGGGCAAGAAAAGATGATTGACGAGGAGCCAGAAAAATCCGGGGTGGATGAAAGGAAGTAGAAAATATTTCACCGAGGAACTCTGACTGATCAGAAATTTGAAGACGAGTTACCTATATGGAGGCTATATGTAGATGGCTCATCTTGCACTGCAGGATGTGGCGTGGGGATAGTTTTGAGCACTCCGGACGAGGTCGACATGGAATACGCCCTGCGTTTCCAATTCAAAGCTTCCAACAATGAGGCTAAGTATGAGTCCATGATTACAGGACTTAGTTTGGTAAAAACTATGGAGGCGCAACAGGTCATTATTTTCAGTGATTCTCAATTGATCGTAAACCAAATGATGGGAGTATATGCAGTTAGAGGAGAATTAATGATCAGATATCATGCAAAGGCAAAGGAGCTGGTGTCAAAATTTACCGCTATTCAGGTGGTCAGAATACCAAGAATGGAGAATGCGAGAGCAGACGCCCTAGCTCGACTAGCATCAGCTACTCGCGCCGTGTTATGATGAACAATACCAATTGAAGTGTTGGATGGTCGAAGTATAGATGAAGATCTGACAATGAACTTTATCACCCTTGATTTAGGACCATCTTGGATGGATCCCATCAGGGCGTATATCGAGGAGGGAGAATTGCCAATTGACAAGCTCGCAGCTAAGAAATTGAAGTTTAAAGCTACTCGGTATGTATTAACTAATGGTGTTTTATATAGACGAGGAATTATGACAGGTTTGCAGAGATATGTACACCCCTCCGAGGTGAAAGAATTAATCGAAGAGATCCACGAAGGGTCCTGTGGAGCACATGTAGCAGGTCAGACGCTTTTACAAAGGGTGATGACGTAGGGATACTACTGGCCGACGATGAGAGCTGATTGTATAGCCTATGCCAAGAAGTATGACAAGTGCTAGCGCTTTTCCTCCATCCGAAGAACTCCACAAGCATTGTTGACACCCATAACTTCCCCATGGCCATTTGCCATGTGGGGAATTGATTTGGTTGGACCACTACCAACGACCCGAGGAAGGTTCAAATACCTCGTCGTCGCAGTGGATTATTTTACTAAGTGGGTAGAAGCTGAGCCACTCATTGACATGACGTACGAGAAAGTGTACCAATTTTTTTGGAAGAACATCATTTTCCGATATGGTCTTCCTCATGCCTTCTTCACAGACCATGGAACACAATTTGATAACGAGGAGTTCGCTGCCTATTGTCGTCAGTCAAATATTTTGAAGGCCCACTCAGCACCAGGCCATCCTCAAAGCAATGGACAAACTGAAGTGACAAATAGAACGCTGCTAAATGGTTTGAAGAAAAGATTGGATGATGCGAAAGCAAACTGGATCAACGAGCTACAATCAGTACTTTGGGCCTACCGAACTACTCCCCGAGTAGCAACAGGAGAATCACCATATATGCTGGCGTTTGGAAGTGAAGCTGTTATACCTGCCGAGTTGGGCCTCCCAACACACAAGGTACTGAATTTTAACTCCCCTCTCAGTGACTTAATGAGAAGATTGGATTTAGATATGCTCGAGGAAGTTAGAGAAGAAGCAGCCATCAGAAATGCTGCGTATCAACAACGAATAGCTCTATTCTATAATAAGAGGGTGAAGAGATGCGACCTGAAAGAAGGAGACTATGTGCTGAAGAAAGTAATTCAAAAGCACAATAAACTGGAAGCAAACTGGCATGGACCATACCGAGTTACAGAAGTTGTTCGACCAGGAACTTATCGAATAGCAACTCTAGAGGGGGAGGAGTTTAAGAATGCATGGAACGCAGAGCACCTACGCAAGTATTATCAGTGATGTATATGTAATGCAGTTCCATCAGTATGAATAAAATGAAGATATTCTGCCAAAGTCTCTCCTTTTTATTGAGAATTTTTTGGGGAATACTAGTGCTACACACTACTCGGCAAAACTCGACAAAGCTCAGACTACTCAGCAAAAATATTCCTAAAAATGCCAACCTCGGCTGGTTAGGAAACAAAATATTCCTAAAAATGCCAACCTCGGTTGGTTAGGAAACAAAATATTCCTAAAAATGCCAACCCCGGTTGGCTAGGAAACAAAATATTCCTAAAATGGCCAACCTGTTTGGCTAGGAAACAAAATATTCCTAAAAATGCCAACCTCAATTGGTTAGGAAACAAAATATTCCTAAAAATGCCAACCTGTTTGGCTAGGAAACAAAATATTCCTAAAAATGCCAACCTGTTTGGATAGGAAACAAAATATTCCTAAAAATGCCAACTTGTTTGGCTAGGAAACAAAATATTCCTAAAAATACCAGCTTATGTTGGTTATGAAGTACAAATATTCTCGAAAATGCCAACTTATGTTGGTCGGAGGCAAAAATATTCTCGAAAATGCCAACTTATGTTGGTCGGAGGCAAAAATATTCTCGAAATGCCAACTTATGTTGGTCGGGAGGTAAGATTATTCCAGAAAAGCGATAAGAGTCTACTAACTATGGCTGGTCGGGGATAAAAACCCACCAATTGTAGTTGGTGGACAAAGAAAATTTACCGACCTTGGTTGGTCGGAAACATTTTATGGGTAAAATTATTTCAAAAAGACTAACTATGGCTGGTCGGGGATAAAAACCCACTAACTGTAGTTGGTCGACATGTAGAATCTAACAACGAAACATTTTAAATATTTTTTTTTATACTCGTGACTTTATCGAGCAACATTTTTATACTCATTACTTTATTATTAAGTGAACGAGCAACAATATTGATACTTGTAACTTTTTAATTATTACCGAGTTGGTCGAAAAACAACACAATATTGTTATCTTTTTAATAAATATGCACAAATATAAAGTGTTTGATAACTACAAGACAATAGCAATCAAGATTTGCAAACAAAAATGAAAGTCTTTCATTGAATTCAAAATAAATTACATTGATAATAAAATGAAAAGTACATTGATATTGAAATGTATACTAACTATTACATCAAAAATTCCCATTCTACTGGTCTCTTCCCCTCTGCTTTTAACACAGGTTCCTCGCCCGCAGGCGGATCATTTAAAGACAGAGGAGAATTGATGAAGTTGAGATCCTTCAACATCCTGACATTCATCACGGATGGTCGATCTAAAGATGCTCGGGACGAGATACCTCGGTTTGAGAATGCAAATTGTAGTCACCGAGATACTTTGAAATTAATCTCCGAGGAATGGCTCTAGCAGGGATCCAACCCATGTCCAAATTGTATGGAGGCACAGGTAGGTAGAGTAGCCCGAGATCATAATAGTCCCACAGATAATGACCTTGTTCGAGCTTCAGCACACCTAAGGCATTCATCCAGCCTTGCTTGTAACCCTCATTATTGGAATTCTGGATACGATCGTCCAAGTGGTATAGTGCTTTATTGTATCCAGCCATTCAGAACTCCCTGGGCTGTTTGTGGAACTGATATGTTAGCCTCTCCATCTGCTCATGAAGATTTTTGATAAAAATCTCTTTGTCCTCCAAAGTAGACTTCTGTGTGGAGAGCTGCTCTTCCAGATCTCTGATCTTCTTTGACATTTCAGCCAAAGTTTGGTTCTTCACCATCAGTTGGAAGGCCTGGTTCTCTAGGGCAGACTGAGTCCTTTGTTCCTCGATAGGAACTCGAGCTGCTCTTGCTCGTCCCCGAGGAGCTATTGATCATCCCCGAGAAGATGTGGAAGGGCCTGACCTCTTCAAGGTGTCCAACTCTTCCCTCAAGTTGGCATTCTCGATCTCCAAGAATGAAAATCCCTCATCAGTCACTGGGATTAGGGCTTTTGAAGAAGAGGCTGCAGACTTCAATTGTGACAGCTCCTTTTGTAGGTTGTTGTTTTCTTGCTCCAGCATCTCGGCAATCTGTCTGCATTCCTCGACCTCACCCCTCAAGGTTCTTTCCCTTACATCGTACCCAGCAAAAAGCTTCTCGTAGCCCTTGTCGGCAATGATCAGCTTGTACTTCTTCTCGTAACTCTCATGCAACAGGGAAGTGGATTCTTTGTATTGAAGCTGAAGGTCTTCAAGGGTGCCTTGGAGATCCTCGATCATTTCATAGTAAGCCACATTATTGGCCACCGCTCGATCAAGTAGACACTTCAGATATTGATATGCTTCCACCCAATGTTCTGAAGCATCCTGGTCGAGGATGTCGACAACTTATGCTGCACTCAGGTCTGTATGACCAGCCTTAAAGTAATCATTGCACTGCCTCAGCAGCACAGTATCGTGGGCAGATAACAAGTCCATCCTGGCCAGAAACTAGCAGAGAAAGAAAAATCAGTAATCAATAAGAATCAAGACATAGTATGAATATAATACAGACAACAGTATGCAAAAAGACCAAGTTTTATTAGATCATAAAATTCAGAGTTACATATTCTGAGTTACATGTGATAAAAGAGAAATAAAATAGAAAGAAACTCGAGCAACTCTACACCTTTTCCTTATCGCCTAAAACCTTCTCGGAAGGCTGGGACGAGGAGGTAGGTTGCTCGGAGGGAATGGATAGTTGCCCGGGAAGCATAGGCAATTGCTCGGAGGAAGTAATAATTTGCTGAAGTTCCTCGGAAGCAAGATGAATGGCTGGGGGGTGATCTCCCATCACCATAGAGGATTCTTCTGAGGCAGCTTCGTCCTCTTCAAGATCTTCTGGGGTTGGAGGGGGACCAGGAATATGTTGCTGGAAAAGCTCAGAAGATTCTTCAACTTTCATTTCCTGGAGAGCAGCAACCCATCCATCCCTAAAGTATTTGAGGATGCCATAGTCCACTTGCGACACCATGACAGCCAACCCCTTGGTCCACCCCTTGTCCCAGCCAGCACTGAAGGACTTATTCACAGCCATCTTCCTCTTCAACTTCTCCGAGAAAAGCTTCTCTGACAGCAGGTCATCAGCAGTTTTCAACTTTCTCTCAACCTCCTCTTTCTGTCGACCTACTTCCCGAAGTTGAGCCAGCTCCTCCTCAGCAGCCTTGAGCTTATCTTCAAGCTTCCCAGCAGTTTTGAGCTTCTCCTCAAGATCTTTATTTGCCTTCTCCAGCGCATTTATTCTCTTCTCCAACTCCTTGGAGGCATCAACAGCCCGAGCTTTTTCTTGCTCGGTGGAGGCAAGCTTTTTCTCCCAGACAGCCTTGTCAGTGGCATATGTCTGGCGAGAATCGTCCAAAGACTTGATAGCTTCTGCCAGAGCTCCCTCCACACTGGACGAGGAGCATGAAGCTTTAATTTCTTCATCCTTCTTCAGGATTATATTAAAGCAGCTCGTCAACTGTGAAAAGAAAAAGAAAGTAAATCAGAAAAAGAAATAACAAAGGAAATATGAAAAGTTCAAAGTTCAAAGTAAGAAGACTTACAGAAGCAAGGTGACGAGTAGCTAATGAAGTAACCATGTCCCGAGTAAGGTTTTTTTCAGTACCTTGGACCTCGGGAATGATCCAGGACTTTACCGAGATCATGGCAAAGCTCGGAGGAACAAAGGTAGGAACCCCAGTTCCAGTGGTTGGGGGCTGTGATATGGTTTCACCCAAATTGACCGAGGAGATCTTCTTCAGCTTCCTCAGGGGAACATGTACAGATTCAACCAAGGAAGGACCCTTGGTCGGTGATATTACAATCACCTTTACAGGAGCAGCAGACCTGCTCGAAGCCACTGCGGGATTCTCGACAACCTTCACAACAGCAGCTGAAGGAGGCGCATCAGTTTTCTTCATCCCTTCTAGGACATCGGCCTTATTTCTTTTTGCCTCTCCAGTACTAGAGGCAGGTCCTCGAATAAGGTGGGAGGTATTCTTCTTTTCATCCTCTTGCTTAAAGGGACGTGAGATTTAGGCGATGAACTAGTGGAAGCTGGTACTGGTTCCGCGTCACTTATTACTGGACGAGCAGTAAATGAGGTTGTGTAGCTCCTGTACTGCAGCAGATATGATGCAGATCTAATGTGTTCGTCGGCAACACTTTGATGCAGACTCCAGATAAGTTTCAAGTGTCTTGTGCTAACGTCTGCTTCCTTTGGACACTTTCTTTTGTTATCAACTGCAAATAAATAAACATTGAAATATCAGTGGAGCATTTTATCAAACACAAAAGAAGCATGGTTTCAAAATAAGTAAAATGAAATAAAAAGAACCTATCCCATTGCCATAAGGAGGGCATCGGGGACCCTGGTAAACCTCATCTCCAGTTAATGAAGGGTGTTGCTAATTTTTTATGACAACCCCGTGTTCAAAATAATTCCTATTAGCATCAGGGAGATTGACTACTAAGGCTCTATTTAAAAATCTAGTTTTTAAATAAAAAATATTATCATTAACTGCCCATCTATAGCAGTACATGATTTCTGGAATTCCTATGCGAGTTCCATGGACTTGATTTAATTTATGCACCCCATTAACTATTCTCCATGTGTTGGGAGCTATTCTTGCAGGAACAACATCAAAGTAATGATAGAATTCCAGACACAAGGGATTTGGTGGAAAAGAAAATCCACACTTAGCAATAAAGAGGCTGGGGAACCAATGTCCCTCTCCCAAATTGAAATAATCAGAAGGCTCAGAAAGCTCTTCTAAGACAACCCAAGAGGGAATGGAAAAATCAGATCAAAATTTGTCAAGAGACTCAACAGGGTAAACTATGGTGATTAAAGGAAATGAAGAAGAAGGAAGAAGATCTTACAGAAAAAGAGTGGATCTGATGACAACGGACGATGGAAGAGATGAATACATAGGAGAGAAAGAGACGACGAAGATAAAAATTTGAAAAGGTAGAAGACGATGGGAGTGTCTGTGAAGTTTAAATACCTTGCCTTGGGAAATGGTGAAGTAATGATTATAAAAAAGGATGATTACGTTTGTTGATGTAAAAAACTAGATTACTCTAATTATTTAATCACAGATAAATGAATGAGACAAATTTTTTTTAAAGTGGTTAAGCCTTATATGAATGGCCTACGTCCACTGTTATGTTATTGCTGAGTGTTTGGGAATTCTCGAATACAAATGCTATCAAGAAATTCCGATCCCCTTGAATGAGGGTGATACGAGGTATTTATAGCCCTTAGGCTGTACATGAAAGGGTGTTACATTAAATGATACACATATGAAAGGGTAATTCATTTAATGTTCTTCAAACGTGTGCGTCAAGATGATAAGCATTCAATGAATAGTTGAACTGTTGATTATCTGGCAATTAATGCTGCGGTCGAGATGCAGCTCGAACCGCCTTAGTTGCTCGTCGTCCAAGAGTTCCTCGGAGTATTAGAGTTCCTCGGAGGGTTGGTGTTCCTCGAAAGACTGGTGTTCCTCGGAGTACACCTGTTGCTCGGAGTGAGTATGTTGGTCGGGGGAATGATCTTCCTCGTTGCTATTGTGCCACGTAGATTGACACGTGTCTTCTTATTATTCGTCCACATCAGCACAATAATTTTGGGTATCAACAGAAGCCCCCAATGTTTCATATTTCGAACTTTGAGGAGTATGGAACATTCTTTCTCGGTATATGGCAATATTAAATGACCTTCCTGGGTTTTAGGAGCCTTTTCTTCGTATTTGAATTTCCTTCCAAATTCGCAGAATCCTCCTTTTTGCATTTTTATAAGCGCTTCGATCTTCGTGCCCTTTTTGTCCTTTTAGCCGCCGGTAGCGTAATAGTTTCTTTTTTGTAATCATTTCTTTCGCCGTTTCCCAAGGCAAAGTATTTAAGCTTCAGAGGCAATCCCATCGTCTTCTACCTTTTCAATTTCTGCTTTCGAGTTTTCTATAGCTTTTCTCTCTCCTGTGCGTTCATCCATTTTCTTCGTTTGTTTATCAACAGATCTCTTTTTTCCTGTAAGATTTTATTCCTTCTCCTTCATTTCTTTTTATTCACCATGGTTTATATTATCGAATCTCTTGAGAAATTCTGTTCTGACTTTTCTATTCCTTCTTGGGTAACTTTGGAAAGTCTTTCTGAGCCTTCAAGTTATTTTGATTTGGCTGAGGGACATTGGTTCCCTAGCCTCTTTATTGCTGAATGTGGATTTTCTTTTCCACCAAACCCTTTGTGTTTAGAGTTCTGTCAGTATTTCGATGTTGTCCCTGCAAAAATAGCCCCCAACACATGGAGAATAGTTAATGGGGGTGTATAGGTTAAATCAAACTCATGGAACTCGTATAGGAATTCCTGAGATTATGTACTGTTATAGATGGACTGTTTTAGACAATGTTTATTATTTAAAAACTAGATTTTTGAATAGGGCTCTAGTAGTCAACCTCCCTGATGCTAACAGGGATTATTTTGAACATGGAGTAGTTATAAAAAATTGGAAACATGCCCCTTTGGTTGGAGATGCAGTATATGAGGGTCCCAGATGCCCCCCATATGGCAATGGGATAGGTTATTTTCATCTTATTTTGTTTTTTGAAATTATGATTTCATTGTGTTTGACAAAATGTATGACTGATATTTCACTATGTTTTTGTTTGCAGTCGACAGCAAGAGAAAAACTCCAAAAGAAATAGAAGTTAATATCAAGCATTTAAAACATATCTGGAGTTTGCATCAGAAGGTTGGAGACGAGCACGTTAGGTCTGCTTCATACTTGCTGCAGTACAAGAGTTATACATCCTCTTTTACCGCTCGTCCTGTGGTTAGCATTAGCGAACCATTGCCAGCTTCTGAAGACTCTTCACCAGACTCTCACATTCCTTTGAGTCAGAAAATGGGCAAGAGAAGAGTTCCTGCTCTCTTTGAAGAGACCTCCTCTGCTGGAGATGGAAAGAGAAACAAAGTCGATGTCCCAAAGGGGACAAAGAAAGTGGATGCTACCCCTTCTGTTGCTTCTCAGAAGGCCGCCGAGAAGCCCCCAGTGGCTCCTGTACAGAAGGATGCACCTGTGGAAGTAATCAGTATCTCTCCAAATAAAATTTCTTCTTTGGTTGAGGTTGTTGAGAAGACACCGAGGAGATTGAAGAAGTCCTCCTCGGTTAGTTTTTCTGAAGTCATTCCCCAGCTCCAAGCTAGTGGAGCTGGTGTTCCAACCATTATTCCCCCGAGCTCTGCAATGAGCTCGGTAAAGACTTGGACTATTCCTGAAGTCCAAGGAATCGAGGAAAACATGTATAGGGATATGCTGACATCCCTAGCTACTCGTCACATTGCTTCAGTAAGTTTCTTCTTATCTTGAATTCTTCTTTCCTTCTATTAATATATGTATCTCGACACTAACTCATCACTACCTTCTTTTTCAGCTGGTGAGTTGCTTTAACACCATAGTGAAGAAAGATGAGGCGCTCAAGGCTTCAAGCTCCTCGTCTGGAGTAGAGAATGCTTTCCAGGGTTTGGCCCAATCTCTGAAAGAATCCCGTCAAAAGTACGATGAGGATAAAGGTGAATGGGAGAAGAAATTGGCTGCATCTGAAGCAGAGAAGGTACAGTTGGGAAATAAAGTTAAGGACTTGGAGAGAGAGAATAATAAATACGCCGAGAAGCTCACTACCTTCGGGGAGCTTGAAAATAAGCTGAGGAAGAGCTGACCCTTCTGCGCAAAGTAAATCGTCAGAAGGAGGAGTTGGAGGCCAAGCTGAAAGCCTCTGAGGACCTTCTATCCGAGAAGCTCTCCTCGGAGAAAATGAAAAGAAAGATGGCAATAAAGAAATCTTTCAACACAGGTTGGGACAAAGGGTGGAACAAGGGAGTAGCTGCCATGATGACTCAGGTGCAATATGGAAGTTTGAAATACTTCCGAGATGGCTGGGTTGCTTCTTTGCAAGAATTGAAGGTGACCGAGGACTCCGAGTTATTTTAACAGCATCTCCCTGGTCCTCCCCCAACCATCGAGGATGAAGAAGAGGACGAATCTACCTCAGAAGAATCTTCACTGGTAGTGGGTGATCTCATCCTTACCCAGCCTGCTGACGAGGAGCTTTCATCTATGCCAGCTCCTCCAGAACAAGTTCCAGCTCCCGACGACCAACTCATTATTTCCACCGAGCAACCAAGCTCCTCGTCCCAGCCTCCCGAGAAAGTCTTGGGAGACAAGGAAAAGGTGTGAAGTTGTTCGGTATTCTCTTTCTATTTTTCTTTTTACTTGTACTTTGTATCCCAGATCTTTGTAACTTTGCTTTATGATCTAATAAAATTTGAGTTCTTTTCTTCCATATGATTGTCTCTTCTCTATCTGCACTCTGTCTTGATCTTCTTTTTCTTTCTCTGTTAGTTTCTGGCCAGGATGGATCTTCTGTCTGCTAATGACACAAAGTTGATGCAGCAATGCCATGAATATTATAAAGCTGGTCACACAGACCTAAGTGCATCAGAAGTTGCCGACATCCTTGGCCATGGTGCTTCAGAGCAGGCAGTAGAAGCTTATCAATACCTGAAGGTCTTACTTGATCGAGCTGTGGCCAATAACGTGGCTTACTATGATATGATCGAGGAGCTTCAATATACTCTAGAAGATCTTCAGACTCAGTACAAGGAGTCAAATGCCTTGTTACATGAGGGGTATGAAAAGAAATATCAACAGCTTTCTGCCGAGAAGGGCTACGATAAACTCCTTACTGGGTATGATGTCAGGGAGAGGACCCTAAAGGGAGAAGTTGAAGCTTGTAGACAAATTGCTAAACTACTGGAGCAAGAGAATAATAATTTGCAGAAAGAGCTAGCATAATATAAGTCTGCAGCCTCTTCTTCAACAGTGGTAATCCCAGTGACCGATGAGGGATTTTCCTTCTTAGAGGGTGAGAATGCCAAATTAAGGCAAGAGTTGGATATCCTGAGAAGATCTGGTACTTCTACTTCTACTCGGGGACGAGGAAGAGGTTCTCGTGGGCGAGGAAGAGTTGCCCAGAATGTTGTCGAGGAACGAAGTACTCCACCTGCTAGGGGTCGATCAAGAACTCCTCGTAGTATTGAAGAAGCTCGTACTCTGTCAACATTGGAAACTCAAGCATACCAATTGAATGCAAAAGATCGGGCTTTGTCTGAAATGTCCAAGAAAATCCTAACTTTGGAGGATCAACTTACTGCGACGAAGTCTGCTTTAGAGAATAAGGACATTTTTGCAAAAAACCTTCACGAGCAGTTAGAGAGACTAACTTTCCAATTCCATAAACAGCCCAGGGAATTTTAGATGGCTGGGTATAACGAGGCACTATTCCATTTAGATGCTCGTATCCAGAATGCCACTAATGAGGGCTATAAACAAGGCTGGTTGAATGCCTTATGCGTGTTGAAACTTGAACAGGGACATTACTTGTGGGACTATTATGACCCTGGGATACTTGACTTGCCTGTGACACCGTTCAATTTGGACAAGGAATGGATCCCAGCTCGTGCCATTCCTCGGAGCTTAATTGCATAATACCTCGGTGACTACAATCTTCATTCTCAGATCGAGGTATCTCGTCCCGAGCATCTATTGGACACACCTTCAATAATGAATGTCAGAATGCTGAAGGACTTGAATTTTATTAATTCTCCTCAGACTTTAAATGATCCACCTGCTGGCGAGGAACCTATTTCAAAAGCTGAGGGAAAGAAACCAATAGGGTAGGGATCTCAATGTAATAGTTAGTATACATGTAATTTGTAATTCGTTTTGAATTTTAATGAAAGACTTTCATTTTCTGTTTGCAAATCTGTATTGCTATTATTTTGTACTTGTCTAACACTTTTATATTTGTTATTGCATAACAATACTTTGTGGTTCATCGACCAATCTAGTAATAAAAAGTTACAAGTATCAGTAATGTTGCTCGATCACTTAATAATAAAGTAATGAGTATAAAAATGTTTAAAATTTTTCCAACCAACCAAGGTTGTTAAATTGTGCTCGTCGACCAATTATAGTTAGTGAGAGTTTTTATCCCCGACTAACCATACTTGGTAAACTTTTTTCATAAAATGTGTCCGACCAACCAAGGTCGATAATTTTATCCTCGTCGACCAACTACAGTTAGTGGATTTTGATCCCGACCAACCATACTTGGTTCAGTTTGGAATATTTTGTAATTTCTGGAATAGTTTTACCTTCCGACCAACATAAGTTGGCATATTTTGTTTCTTAACCAACCGAGATTGGCATTTTTAGGAATCACATGTTCTCGCTCTTTTACCCACCGGAGTTGGTCTGAGTTCGAACTATCAGTGTCCACTAGTTATTTTATCAACCGGAGTTGGTCACGCTAGTGTGTGCCTCCTAACCAAAGGAGTATAGTTTGTTCTCGCCCTTTTACCAACCGGAGTTGGTCGTGGGTCTGAACTATCAATGTCCACTAGTTATTTTACCAACCGGAGTTGGTCACGCTAGTGTGTGCCTCCTAACCAAAGGAGTATAGTTTGTTTTTTTCCCTTTTACTAACCGGAGTTGGTCGTGGGTCTGAACTATCAGTGTCCACTAGTTATTTTACCAACCGGAGTTGGTCACGCTAGTGTGTGCCTCCTAACCAAAGGAGTATAGTTTGTTCTCGCCCTTTTACTAACCGGAGTTGGTCGTGGGTCTGAACTATCAGTGTCCACTAGTTATCTTACCAACCGGAGTTGGTCACGCTAGTGTATGCCTCCTAACCAAAGGAATATAGTTTGTTCTCTCCCTTTACAAACCGGAGTTGGTCGTGGGTCTGAACTATCGTCTTCTTTTTGCTGTCGAGCAGCGTAGTGTTGTACACTAGTATTCCCCAAAAAACTTTCAATAAAAGGAGAGAAGATGGTGAAACATCATCGTTTTATTCATATTGATCGAACTGCTTTACATTTTACATTACTGATAATACTTGCGTAGGTGTTCAGCATTCCATGCATTCTTAAATTCCTCTCCTTCTAGAGTTGCTATTCGGTAAGTTCCTGGTCGGATAACTGCGGTAACTCGGTAAGGTCCATGCCAGTTTGCTTCCAACTTATTGTGCTTCTGAATGACCTTCTTTAGCATGTAATCTCCTTCTTTTAAGTCACATTTTTTCACCCTCTTGTTGTAGAACAGGGCTGTTCGCTGTTGATAAGCAGCATTCCTAATGGCTGCCTCTTCTCTAACCTCCTCGAGCATATCCAAATCTAATCTTCTCATTAAATAGCTGACTGGGGAATTGAAATTCATCACTCTATGTGTTGGAAGACCCAACTCGGCAGGTATTACAGCCTTACTTCCAAATGCCAGCATATATGGTGATTCTCCAGTTGCTGCTCGGGGAGTTGTTCGGTAAGCCCACAATACTGACTGTAGCTCATTAATCCAATTAGCTTTAGCATCATTTAGCCTCTTCTTCAAACCATTTAATAATGTTCTGTTCGTCACTTCAGTATGCCCATTGCTTTGAGGATGGCCTGGTGCTGAATGAACCTTCAAAATGTTTGACTGATGACAATAGGCGGCAAACTCCTCGTTATCAAACTGTGTTCCATGGTCTGTGATGAAGGCATGAGGGAGACCATATCGGCATATGATATTATTCCAAACAAATTGGTACACCTTCTCGTATGTCATATCAATCAGAGGCTCAGCTTCTACCCACTTAGTAAAATAATCCACTGCGACGACGAGGTACTTGAATCTTCCTCGGGTCGTTGGCAGTGGTCCAACCAAATCAATTCCCCACATGGAAAAAGGCCAAGGGGAAGTTATGGGTGTCAACAATGCTTGTGGAGTTCATCGGACGGAAGAAAAACATTGGCATTTATCACATTTCTTAGCATAGGTTATACAATCAGCCCTCATCGTTGGCCAGTAGTATCCTTGCGTCATCACCCTTTGCAACAGTGTCCGCCCTGCTACATGGGCTCCACAAGACCCTTCATAGATCTCTTCAATAAATTCTTTCACCTCGGAGGGATGTACACATCTTTGCAAACCTTCCATAATTCCTCGTCTATACAAAACACCATTAGTTAGTACATACCGAGCAGCTTTAAACTTCAATTTCTTGGCAGCGATATTATCCTCCGGTAATTCTCCTTCCTCAACATATGCCCTGATGGGATCCATCCAAGATGGCCCTAAATCAAGGGAAATAACATTCATCGTCAGGCCTTCATCTATGCTTCGACTTTCTAACACCTCAATTGGTATCGTTCTTCGTAACTCGGTACGAGTAGCTGATGCTAGTCGGGCCAGTGCGTCTGCTTGTGCATTCTCCATTCTTGGTATTCTAATCAACTAAATTGCATCAAATTCTGTCAATAACTCCATCACCTTTGCATGATACTTGACCATTAATTATCCTTTAACTGCATACGTTCCCATCATCTGATTCACAATTAATTGAGAATCACTGAATACCATCACTTATTGTGCTTCCATAATCTTTGCTAAATTAAGACCTGCTATCAAGGCTTCATACTCAGCCTCATTATTGGAAGCTTTGAATTGGAATCGTAAGGCATATTCTACGTCAGCTCGTCTGGGGTGTTCAAAACAATCCCTGCCCCACAACCTGTTGTGCAAGATGACCCATCTACATATAATCTCCATGTAGGTAACTCGTCTTCAAATTTATTTTCTGACAGAGTTCCTCGGTGAAATATCTGTTATTTCCTTTCATCCTCCCCTGGTATTCTTTGTTCTTCGTCGACCATCTCTTCTCTCCCTTTTACCAATCGGAGTTGGTCTGGGTTTGAATTTGATGATCTTTATACATCCACAAGCCCTTTTACCAACCGGAGTTGATCTGGACTCATGTCTGTTGATCCTGTAACATCCACAGGTTGGTTAGCGAGCAACTTTTGCTCCTCGGGGGTATCAAGATATGTAAATTCTGCTATAAAGTCTGCTACAGCCTACCCTTTTAATGACGATCTGGGTTCATATATAATATCATATTCACCAAGCTCTATTGCCCAATACATCAGTCTTCCTGATTTTTCTGGCTTATGAAGGGCTTGTCTCAATGGCATGTCGGTGTATACGACGATGGTATGGGCCTGGAAATAAGGCCTCATTCTTCTACTTGCTTCAATTAATGCCAATGCCAATTTTTCCAACTTTGGGTACCTGATTTTTGCACCTCGGAAAGCCTTACTTGTGTAATAAATTGGCTTCTGGACTCCATTCTCCAATCTGATCAATGCCGAGCTGACTGCATTCTCTGATACTGCCAGGTATAAGTACAACTTTTCTCCCATCACTGGCCTGGACAGCAGTGGAGGTGTTCCCAGATATTTCTTCAAGTCTTGAAAGGCTTTTTCACATTCATCATTCCACTCGAAAGTTTTTCGGAGTGTTTTGAAGAATGGAAGGCACCTATCAGTTGCTCGAGATACAAATCTATTGAGCGCTACAACTCGTCCTGTAAGACTCTGCACTTCTTTCTTCGTCGTTGGAGATCGCAACCCTAAAGGAGCTTTGATCTTTGCTGGATTTGCCTCAATGCCTCGCTGGTTGACGATGTACCCGAGGAACATTCCTTCTCGTACTCCAAAGGTGCACTTCGTCGGGTTGAGCTTCATCTGGTATTTATCCAGTTGATCAAAGGTCTGACCTAAGTCAACTAGATGCTCAGCAGCTTTCTTGATATTTGTCAGCATATCGTCGACATACACTTCCATATTGCAACTGATTTGTTCGGTAAAAACCTTGTTCATCAGTCGCTGATATGTCGCTCCTGCATTTTTCAAACCAAAAGGCCTAACATTATAACAATAAGTTCCACTAGGGGTAATAAAAGAAGTGCTTTCCCTGTCTTCAGGTTTCATTTTGAT
Organism: Sambucus nigra; assembly: GCA_949130495.1. Lineage (NCBI taxonomy): Eukaryota > Viridiplantae > Streptophyta > Magnoliopsida > Dipsacales > Adoxaceae > Sambucus > Sambucus nigra. The sequence goes on along the minus strand of OX422217.1, from coordinate 431,009,638 downwards.
CTGTTTCTAACCAGAATAAGCATCCATGAAGCTGAGCAGCTCGTGCCCCGAGGTAGCATCCACTAGTTGATCAATTTTGGGCAATGGAAAGTGATCCTTTGGGCATGCCTTGTTGAGATCGGTGAAATCAACACACATTCTCCATTGATTGTTTTTCTTTTTTACCATCACCACGTTTGCTAACCAGTCTGGATACTTCACGTCTTCAATGAATTGGGCTTTCTGGAGCTTGTCGACCTCCTCTTGAATAGCTTGATTCTTTTCGGGGCTAAATACCCTTCTTCTCTGCTTTACAGGCTTGATCTCCTTATTCACATTGAGCTTATGACATAAGAAGTTTAGATCTATTCATGGCATGTCTTCATGACTCCACGCAAAAGTTTTCTTTCTGTTTCTCAAGAAAGTTATCAACTCCTGTTTTATTGAAGCATCCAATGACGAACCTATCTGAGTTGTTCGTTCAGGGTATTCGTCGTCCAGAATAACATTTTCTGTAGATTCCACCCCCTGTCCTTTTACAAGTTGGGATTCATCTCTCGGATCAAGTGTTTCAATTTCTGTACCTTCATCCACCTGGTAGGTAGTAGTCTTTTTCCTTGACTCTTCAAGCTCCTCTTGCTCGGCAGATGAATAATAGCATTCCCGAGCTACTTTCTGATCACCTTTCACAACTCCTACTCCGAAATTTGTTGGGAATTTTAAACACTGATGTACTGTAGATGGAACTGCTTCGAACTTCTTCAAACCAACTCTCCCCATGATGATGTTGTAAGCTGACTGCACATTCTTATCCATCACAAAGAAGCGTATTCTTTCTGTTCGACAAGCAGGCCAAGTTCCAATGAATATATCCAACTTGATCGTCCCAAGTGGAAAAACTTTCTCGCCAGCAAAACCCAATAGAGGTCTGTGATAAGGTTCCGATTGAGATAATTTCAAATTTAAACTGTCAAAATATGAATAGTACATGATGTCGGCCGAACTACCATTATCTACTAGCACCCTTGAAATCACTACTTCTTTCATCCTCATTTTGATCACCAAAGGGTCGTCGTGAGGGTAAAGAACACCTGCCAGGTCATTTTTTGAAAAGCCAATGACCAGCTTCTCTTTGTTTACCTTCCTCGGGCGATCTTCTTCAGCCAAATTTATCCGCTGAATGTATGAGCAAGCCTGATCCTCACCGAGATAAGCTTTTCTTTCTGCAGTAAGGTCTCCTCCTCCTGCATCTCCTCCTGTAATGACATTACAATCAAATGATCCAAAGCGTATTAAAAATACCTCTCGTTCTGGCTGCCTCGGTTTCTTGGGAAGATCGGGGTCATCCTCTGTATCATCTTCATGATCCCTTTTCTTTTTCTCCTCTGGTCGACGAGGAGATCTAAACCTTTCTCTAGTTCGGTCATTATTTCTTCTTTCGCCTCCCCGATCAACATAATTTGCTAATTTCCCTCTTCGGATGAGTGTTTCGATCTCGTTCTGAAGAGCTATGCAATTTTTGGTCATACGGTCGTGATCCTTATGGAACTCCCAGTATTTATCCCTGGTCCTCAGGTCAGGGTCTGACCTCAGTTTCTTTGGCCACTTTATTTCCTCATTATTCTTGATTTCTTCCAAGACATGATTAATACCCATTTTCAAAGGAGTATAATTATCGAATTTCTTCAGGACTTCCCATGACGATTTATTATTCTTGGAATGCTTGTCACCGCCATTCCCCTTATTCTCTTTCTTCTTGGATTTGTCGTCTTCCACCTTGGTTTCTTTATCCATATTCTTCTTCGCAGCCATAGCCTCCTCGGCATTCATGATTTTGGCCGCTTTCGCCATCAACTCTGACATAGTTGTAGGTGGATCTTTGGCTAAAGTGTAATACAACTTGTTAGGCAACAACCCACTCATCAAGGCGGTGATTACTGTCTTTTCTTCATAATCTATAACTTCCAGTTTCTCTTTATTGAAACGAGTTATGTAATCTCTAGTACTCTCACCAGATTTTTGTCTAACACTTAACAAGTGTGCTACTCTTTTTACTGGCTTTGCCCCAAAACAGAAATTGCCGATGAACAACTCGGCCAATTGAAAGAAATTTGAAATCTTACCCCGAGGAAGATTGTTGTACCATATCTGGGCAGCTCCAGTAAGAGTTCCTGAGAATGCTTTGCATCTCATCTCGTCCGGGACGGCATAGATGTCGGCAGCAGCTTGATATTGCTCTATGTGTAGAACAAGATCTGTCTTTCCATCATATTTGGGGGTCACCACTGGTGCTTTAAACTTTGATGGGGTAGGAAAAACCCACAATGGCTTGGACAAAAGGTGTTCCTTGAATAAAAGTTCATTGTAAGGGATTCTTCGCCTTAGCCATTTCTCCCAATCTATCCTCCAAGCACTGAATGGAACCCTTCCACGCATCGTTTCCTTCCTCGGGCTTATTAGTTCGAGCAATAGATCGTTCTGAAGTACCCTCCTGAGATCTATCTTGACGAGCAAATGGTCGTGATTGTGCTGATCCTTCTCTTAGATTTGATGGTTGTCAAAAACTCCTCGACATGGTTTTAGGTGGACTCCTATTCCTCCTAGGGCCTAATCGACTGAAAGGAGAAACCCTACTCAGTCTTTCCAAGGCACTGGGTCTTTCTGGAGAGAGAGTGATACGTTGATCAGTATCTGTAGCCCTTATTGACGAAGTTCGCCCAGGTTGATAAGAGAAATCATCAGATTCCTCATTACGATATGACTCAGTACGCCTGGATCGTGAAGAATGTAAGTAGGTTTGCCTATGACCACTTCGCTGTCCTGAACGCGCAGGTGCACCGCCATGAAGGGTCTGTATGAGTTGTCGCATTGTTTCCTGCATGGCGGTTTGTCCTTGAGCCAGATTCGTCATAATTCCAGCCAGATCTGGAGGTGCTGAGGGATTTGGGGGATTTCCAGCATTTCCAATGCTTCGATTGCTGGATTTCGGGTTATCTGCCATTGATGATGAATGATTTTCGGTGAAAAACGATAATAACAATCGTTCCCACAGACGGCGCCAATCTGTTGATGTAAAAAACTAGATTACTCTAATTATTTAATCACAGATAAATGAATGAGACAAAAGATTTTTAAAGTGGTTCAGCCTTATATGAATGGCCTACATCCACTGTTATGTTATTGCTGAGTGTTTGGGAATTCTCGAATACAAATGCTATCAAGAAATTCCGGTCCCCTTGAATGAGGGTGATACGAGGTATTTATAGCCCTTAGGCTGTACATGAAAGGGTGTTACATTAAATGATACACATATGAAAGGGTAATTCATTTAATGTTCTTCAAACGTATGCGTCAAGATGATAAGCATTCAATGAATAGTTGAACTGTTGATTATCTGACAATTAATGCTGCGGTCGAGATGCAGCTCGAACCGCCTTAGTTTCTCATCGTCCAAGAGTTCCTCGGAGTATTGGAGTTCCTCAGAGGACAAGAGTTCCTCGAAGGGTTGGTGTTCCTTGGAAGACAGGTGTTCCTCGGAGTACACTTGTTGCTCGGAGTGAGTATGTTGGTCGGGGGAATGACCTTCCTCGTTGCTATTGTGCCACGTAGATTGACACGTGTCTTCTTATTATTCGTCCACATCAGCACAATAATTTTGGGTATCAACAACGTTATTGGCGACTAAAAAGATGAAAAGTGGCACGGGAATCAAAGCGGGCAATAGCGGCTAAAAAGACGAAAAGTGGCGCGGGAATCAAAGCGGACAACGGCGGCTAAAAAGACGAAAAGTGGCGCGAGAATCGAAGCGAGCAGAAAAGTTCAAAAAAGCATGATTCTACGAATTTGGAAGGAGAAATAAATACGAAGGAAACACTCCTAAAAATCAGGAAGACCATTTAAAGCTACCATATTCTGAGAAAGAATGTTCCATACTCCTCAAATTTCGAACTATGAAACAATGGGGGCTTCTGTTGATACCAAATTTAGTCTGCTGACATGGCTCAATTGAATGATGACACGTGGAAATCTACATGGTAACAACAAACACTTCCGAGGAACCCACAAGCTCCAAGGAACAAGACTAGTTCCCCGAGGAACACTGCTTCCCCGAGGAACTCACACGCTCCGAGGAACAATACCTCTCCGAGGAACTCTTGAGTACCGAGAAGCTTAGGCGGTCCGAGCAACTCAGGTGGTCCGAGCTGCATCTCGAACAAAGCATTAATAGCTGGGTATTAAATGCTTATCATTTAGACGCACACGCTTAAGGGACATTAAATGTATTACCCTTTCATATGTATCTCATTTAATGTATTACCCTTTCACATTACAGCCTCAAGGCTATAAATACATTGTACAATCCTCATTGTAAAGGGGACCGGAACCCAGACGGGAATTTCTTGATAGAACTTGTAATCGAGAATTCCCAAAAAACTCAGTAATAACACAACAGTGGACGTAGGCCATTCTTATAAGGCTTACTTTAAAATTCTTTGTCTCATTTATTTATCTGTGATTGAATAATTAGAGTGATCTAATTTTTTACATCAACACTCGGTACGAGTAGCAGATGCTAATCGAGCTAGGGCGTCTGCTCTCGCATTCTCCATTCTTGGTATTCTGACCAGCTGAATAGCAGAAAATTCCGACACCAGCTCCTTTGCCTTTGCATGATATCTGATCATTAATTCTCCTCTGACTGCATATACTCCCATCATTTGGTTTACGATCAATTGCGAGTCACTGAAGACAATAACCTGTTCTGCCCCCATGGTTTTTGCCAAACTAAGACCTGCAATCATGGCTTCATATTTAGCCTCATTATTCGAAGCTTTGAATTAAAAACGTAGGGCGTATTCCATGTCGACCTCGTCAGGACTGCTCAAAACTATCCCCGCGCCACATCCTGTAGTGCAAGATGAAACATCCACGTACAATCTCCATATAGGTAACTCGTCTTCAAATTTTTGATCTGACAGAGTTCCTCGGTGGAAAATTTATTTGTTCCTTTCACCATCTCCTGATATTTCTTGCTGTTCGTCGATCATCTTTTCTTGCCCTTTTACCAACCTGAGCTGGTCTGGGCTTGAATTTGATGATCCTGTAATATCTATTTACCCTTTTACCAAGCTAAGTTGGTCTGGGCTTGCATTTGATGATCCTGTAACATCCACAGGTTGATCAGCGAGCAATTTTTGATCCTCGGGGGTATCAGGATAGGTGAACTCTGCTATAAAATCTGCTACAGCTTGCCCTTTTAACGATGATCTGGGTTCATAGACTATATCATATTCACCGAGCTCTATTGCCCAGTACGTCAATCTCCCTGATTTTTTTGGTTTATGAAGGGCTTGCCTTAACGGCATATCAGTATATACGACTATAGTATGAGCCTGTAAGTATGTCCTCATTCTCCTACTCGCCTCAATCAGCGCCAGTGCTAACTTTTCCAGCCTTGGATATCTGATCTCTGCTCCTCGAAAAGCCTTACTTGTGTAGTAGATTGGTTTTTGTACTCCATTCTCCACTCTTATCAATGCCGAACTAACTGCATTCTTGGACACTGCCAGATATAATTATAATTTTTCTCCCATCACTGGCCTGGATAGCAGTGGAGGTGATCCCAAGTATTTCTTTAAGTCTTGAAAAGCCTTGTCACATTCATTCCATTCAAAAGTCTTTCGGAGTGTCTTAAAGAATGGGAGACATCGAACAGTTGCTCGCGATACAAATCTGTTGAGTGCTGCTACTCGTCCTGTAAGACTTTGCACCTCTTTCTTCGTCGTTGGAGATCGCAACCCTAATAGAGCTTTGATCTTTTCAGGATTTGCCTAAATGCCTCGTTGATTGACAATGTACCCGAGAAACATGCCTTCTCGTACTCCAAATATGCACTTCGTCGGGTTTAGCTTTATTTAATATTTATCCAGTTGATCAAAAGTCTGACTTAAGTCAACTAGATGATCGACAGCTTTCTTGCTTTTTGTCAGCATGTCGTCAACATAGACTTCCATATTGCAACTGATTTGTTCAGCAAAGACCTTGTTCATCAGCCGCTGATATGTTGCACCTGCATTTTTCAAACCAAAAGGCATAACATTATAACAATGAGTTCCCCTAGGGGTAATGAAAGAAGTACTCTCCCTGTCTTCAGGTTTCATTTTAATCTGGTTGTAACCAGAATAAGCATCCATGAAGCTCAGCAGCTCGTGTCCTGAGGTAGTGTCCACCAGTTGATCAATTCGGGGCAGTGGAAAATGATCCTTTGGTCATGCTTTGTTGAGGTCGGTGAAGTCTACACACATCCTCCATTTGTTGTTCTTCTTCTTCACCATCACCATATTTGCTAACCAGTCAGGATATTTAACATCTTCAATAAAACAAGCCTTCTGAAGCTTCTCGACTTCCTCCTGTATAGCTTGATTCTTCTCGGGACTGAATACTCTTCTTCTCTGCTTTACAGGCTTGATCTCCTTATTCACATTGAGGTCGTGACATAAGAAATTTGGGTTTATCCCAGGCATATTTTCATGACTCCACGCAAAAGTTTTCTTTCTGCTTCTAAGGAAAGTTATCAATTCCTGTTTTAGTGAGGCTTCCAACGATGAACCTACTTGAGTAATTCGTTCAGGGTGCTCGTCGTCCAGAATGATGTTTTCAGTAGCTTCCACCACTTGACCCTTCACGAGTTGCGACTCATCTCTAGGATCTAATGTTTCAATTTCTGCCCCTTCATCCACTTGATAAGTAGTAGTATTTTTCCTTGATTCCTCCAGTTCCTCTTGCTCGGCGGATGAATAATAGCATTCCCGAGCTACTTTCTGACCACCTTTCACAATTCCTACTCTAAAATTTATTAAAAATTTTAGGCATTGATGTACCGTAGATGGTACAGCCTCGAACTTCTTCAATCCTACTCTTCCCATGATGATATTGTATGATGGTTGAACATTCTTATCCATCACGAAGAAGCGTATTCTTTTTGTTCGACAAGTAGGCCACGTACCAATGAATATGTCCAATTTGATCGTCCCAAGGGGAAATACTTTCTCGCCAGCAAAATCGAGGAGGGGTCTGTGATAAGGCTCCAGTTGAGATAGCTTTAGATTTAAACTATCGAAGCACGAGTAGAATATGATGTCTGCCGAGCTACCATTATCGACCAGTACTCTTGAAATCATAACCTCCTTCATCCTCGTTTTGATCACCAATGGGTCATCATGAGGATACAGAACACCTGAGGTAATTCCTTGAGAAACCAATGACCAATTTCTCTTTATTTACCTTTCTCGGGCGATCCTCCTCAGCTAGATTTATTCGTTGAATGTATGAGCAAGCTTGAGCCTCACAGAGGTAAGCTTTTCTTTCTGCAGTAAGGTCTCCTCCTCCTGCATCTCCACCTGTGATAACATTACAGTCAAATAACCCAAAGTGTATTGAAAATACCTCACGTTCTGGCTGCCTTGGTCTCTTGGGAAGATTGGGGTCGTCTTCTGGATCAACTTCATGGTTTCTTTTCTTGTTCTCCTCTGCTCGACGAGGAGATCTAGACCGCTCCCTTGTTCGGTCATTGTTTCTTCTTTCGCTTCCTCGATCAATATACTTTTCCAGTTTTCCTCGTCTGATGAGTGTTTCAATCTCATTTTGAAGAGCTATGAAATTTTGGTCATATGGCCATGATCTTTGTGAAACTCGTAATATTTTGCTTTATTCCTCCTATCAGGGTCTGCCTTCATTTTCTCCGGCCAGTTTAATTCCTCGTTATTCTTGATTTCTTCTAGAACATGGTTGATGTCCTTCTTCAAAGGAGTATAATTATCGAATTTCTTCATTATGTCCCATACCGACCTAGTTTTTGAATGTTTGTCATTACCATTGTTCTTATGCTCTTTCTTCTTAGCTTTATCACCTTCCACCTTGGTTTCTTTGGCATCCATATTCTTCTTCGCAGCCATAGCCTCCTTGACATTCATAATCTTGGATGCTTTTCCCATCAGATCTGACATGGTTGTAGGTGGATCTTTGGCCAAAGTGTAGTACAACTTGTTGGGCAGTAGTCCACTCATCAAGGCGGTAATCACTGTCTTTTCCTCATAATCAATGACTTCAAGTTTCTCATTATTAAAACAAGTTATATAATCTCTGGTACTTTCACCAGCTTTTTGTCTAACACTTAACAAATGTGCTACTCGTTTAACTGGCTTTGCCCCAAAATAAAAATTCCCAATGAATAACTCGGCCAGTTGAAGAAAAGTTGAGATCTTACCCCGAGAAAGATTATTATACCATATTTGAGCAGATCCGGTAAGAGTTACTGAGAATGCTCTGCATCTCATCTAATCTGGAACAGCATAGATGTCGGCTACAGCTTGGTATTGTTCTATATGAAGGACAGGGTCAGTCTTTCCATCATATTTGGGGGTCACAACAGGTGCTTTGAACTTTGATGGTGTTGGAAAATCTACAATGACCTGAACAAAAGGTGTTCCTCAAACAAAGGTTCGTTGTAGAGGTTTCTTGGCTTTAACCATTTCCCCCAATCTATCCTCCAGCCTTTGAATAGAGCCTTTCCATGCATCATTTCCTTCCTCGGGCCTGTTTGTTCGAGCAACTGATCGCGTTGAGGTGGCTTCCTGGGATCTATATTGACGAGCAACTGGTCGCGACTGGGCAGATCCTTCCCTTAAATCCGATGGTCGTCGAAAACTCCTCGATGCAGCTCTAGGAGGACTTTTGTTCCTTCTAGGGCCTAATCGATCAAAAGGTGATACCCTGCTTCTAGCGCACTAGTCCTTTCTGGAGAGAGAGTGATACGTTATTCAGTATCTGTGGCCCGCACTGACGAAGTTCGTCCAGGTTGATAAGAAAAATATTCAGATTCCTCAGTACGATGTGAATCAGTACGCCTAGTACGTGAAGAAGGTAAATGGGTATTTCTTTGAATACTTCGCAGTCCAGAATGGGTTGGTGCACCGCCATGGAGGGTTTGTATGAGTTGTCTCATAGTTTCTGGCATGAAGGTCTGGCCCTGAGCCAGATTTGTCATTATTCCAGCCATATCTGGAATATTTGACGGAGCAGATGGATTTGGAGGGCTTCCAGCGTTTCGATTACTGGATTCTGGAATATCAGTCATTGGAGATGAATTATTTTTGATAAAAAAAGATATTACCAGTCGTTTCCCACAAACGACGCCAATCTGTTGATGTAAAAAATTAGATCGTACCTAATTATTTAATCACAGATAAAATAAATGAGACACAGAAGTTTTAAAGTGGTTCAGCCTTATAAGAATGGCCTACGTCCACTGTTTCTGTTATTGATGATTGTTTGGGAATTCTCGATTACAAGTTCAATCAAGAAATTATGGTCCTCCTACAATGAGAATTGTACAATGTATTTATAGCCCTGAGGCTGTAATGTGAAAGGGTAATACATTCAATGCTGTACATGTGAAAGGGTAATATATTAAATGCCCCTTAAGCGTATACATCTGAATGATAAGCATTTAATGAACAGTCAAGCTGTTGGTTATCCTGCTATTAATGTTTTGTTCGAGGTGCAGCTCGGACCGCCTAAGTTGCTCGGTACTCAAGAGTTCCTCGGTACTCAATAGTTCCTCGTAGAGTTCTTGTTCCTCGGAGCGTCTAAGTTCCTCGGGGAAGCAGTGTTCCTCGTTGTAGTATGGTTCCTCGGAGAGTCTGAGTTCCTCGGAAGTGTTTGTTGTTGCCACGTAGATTGCCACGTGTCTTCAATCAAGTGGGACATGTCAGCAGACTAAATTTGGTATCAACAGTAGTGTAATACAATAAATTGGTATTACAAGTTCAAGGAACAAGACAATTGGTAATGAGCTCAGTAATTTGGCATTACAAGTTCAAGGAGCAAGACAATTGGGAATGAGCTCAGGACAGAAACCTACGATAGGAGAGGAGCATGAGAATATAGAAAGTAGCCAGTAATTATGTCCATGACCAAAAAAACTAGATTTTTTTATGACAGACAGTTACAAGACAAATTTGGAATAGAAAATGTAAATGTTTATAAACCATGTTCGAGTTAACATACAATATAATATCGAATTTAGGGAATACCTTCTACTGGATCAAAAAGGCTTGCCACTGGGAATTTTAAGCAAAGAAAGCATAAAGTTCAAAATAAAAAAGAAGAAAATGATTAGAAATTAAATACATAAAAAATAAATAAAAGAAAAGAACACTGTTAAATCATGGAAATATGTTAGATACTTCATATTCCAATAAAAATAATATACATTATAGGTACGAGAGAAATCACAGTAGTCATTCTAAGAGTCAAGGAATGAAAAAAATAACAGAAAAAAGAAGTGTTATCGAATGCCACAAGCAAAACAAGTAAGAAGGACTTCCTCAGCTAATCGATCTCCCCTGCGCAATTTGTAGGAACGAAAAAAAGTCGAATGGTGTCTAATCAATCTCCCCCTTTTACGCAATTTCTGACAATATTACTCAATAATTTCCAAATTATAGTTCTTGGGCTAAAAATTAAAAGGACCATTGAAAATATAAGTTCCCTTTTGATCATGTTTAAAATTTTCACAGAACTCTATCGTTGGCGTATACACACAAACGCACAGAGAAACCACACAATAGCCATGAAAAAAAGATAATGAAGTCTATATGTTGACTACTAAATGAAACATGTAGGCAATTCCATCCACCTTGGTCTATCCTAATTGATCGTTTCTCTTTCTGATATTAACCTTATTACATAGAAGTACCCATAAACGTATAATATATATATATATATATATATATATACATAAACTATATCTAATATAGATGTGTAATAAACATCAATTTGCAATAAAACTCAAGAAATTATTAAAATCATATCACCCAGGACAAAATACATGAAACCAGGACAAAATACATGATTGAGGTTGGACGGGAGCGACTTATTGTAGCCGGACGGAACGATCGGTTGCTGCAGTAGACGGAGTGGCTGGAGCTGGTGTAGCCTTGCCGCAGTAGAGGGGGGAGAGAGTGTAGCCTTATCGCAGTAGAGAGAGAATGTAGCCTTTCCGGACGGAGCGACTGGTGCCGATAAGCGGATGAGGGGAGGGAGAGAGTCGGGGAGCGAGAGATTCAAAGATGAGAGAGGAAAGAGAAGAGGGAAAGTAAACATAATAATTTTTTTAGGGTCTTTTATATTTTAATCAAGGGTACTCAATTTTGGCACACTTTAAAACAGTGGCAAATTTTGGCACTGTTTTAAAGTATGCCAGATTGTCATTAAACCGTGCTAGAATCTGGCACAGTTTAAAACTGTGCCATATTTTTAACATCAGGGTGTGCCAAATTGCTGTTTTTTGTGTAGTGCTTGTTGGACATTTTGCTGGGGCCAGTAATGGCTTCGTCTGAAGCTTCTGTTACTACCTTTAAAAACTCTAGTACGTTGCCTCTTAGTCGACTTCCCTTACTGCCTAGGCTGTTATACCCTACTAGCACCATCAGCTCTTGCTTGCTTAACTGTCCAATCTCCTCATGTCTCTTATTCTCTATCGATTGAGGGCCATAGTCCTGACGATGCCCTAACGCAGCATTCATAGTCTCATTTACAACTTGTAGGCACTTTATTGGCTACCTCCTCGGCCGTCAAAATCACCAATTGTACCTGGGACTCCCCGTCTTCGTTCCCACTTTCAGTCTTGGATGTGAAATCTCCGTTTGACGTCATCTGAAATAAAAGCAAATTGCATCAATTCATATTCAATGCAATTTACTATGACAGGAGAACGCAATGCACTTATAGATACAACAATCATGAAAATAGGGCTCTATATCAAAGAACGCTATGGTAGAGCGTAGAAAGTCCGTACAGATTCCTAGACACTAGAACCTGATGCTCTGATACCATCTGTGACACCCCGCATATTAAAATAACGGGTGGCCAGCCCTCTACTATAATAAATAAGAATCTCAAATTTATCATTCTTAGCATTAACTGTCCTAACCAAAATTTATAAAAGATATAAAAGAACAACCAGCCAACAAATTAATAAATGGGTGCCAAATTTTTTTAACAACAATAACACAAACCAAATAGTAGCTATATAAGATGATCATGACAAAATTTCACCCACAAGCTATATATATACACATACCATCACCAAAAACTTACAAGTATCATTATAACTAACCGAATAAGCTATCGATTAATAGACCATTATAAAATCAGTTATGTAACAAACTATACTCATACAAGAGTTTAAGTTTGGGCAACATTATCCCGAATAGTGACTGAAGCATCTAAACTAGATACTTAAAATAGGATGCGTCTACTTCAAAATCCCGCAACGATCCACCTACTTTGCAGCTCCCAAAAGAACCTTGGAATGATAATATAATATGGGCATCTTTGTGGGGGAACACCTGAATAATATACACAAGGATAGAATAGAAAAATAAAGAGATAAAAACGGGTCAGAGCCCGGTTGTGAAATTTTTTTAGCAAGTGAAATAAAGTGCATAATAATAATGAATATGCAACTCCATAATTAAAGTAGTGTCGCACTCTATTGCGATTCTAGTTCACCTCTCAACTATCATGCGCACCTAAACGTTGACTTAGAAATCCTAGTTAAACTACCCGACCTATTTTGGATAATTTAACTCTTCAAACCAACCTTATCCCATGGCTCGTAAATGAATTACATAATAACACATTTGCGTAAGATTGTTATTTAACTTCCTAATAGTTCCCAAGTTCATTTCGATTAACCTTAACTATTTAAGAAACATAAGGATTTATGCATCATTCTAAATAAGTCCATGTGTAATACTTCACTCGTTTATTAAAGATGAAACAATGCAACATAAGCATACACACAAGTCGCCCATTTTAAGTAACTACTCATCCTGCAGTCATTAGTTCACAAGATGAGGTCTCTACGTGCTACCATCTTCCAGGATTTACTCGCTTTATCCCAGGTTACTAGCGATCGGGCTGTCACACCGACTTGGTATTAACCTAATTGCAAGCATATGGGAAGCGTCCATAGTTCCTTACCTAGAGCAAGACGAATCATACACAATACGTCTTACCCCTACCTCACGCAAGGTAAAATATTAGATGCTATGACTTGAGGACTATACTGTCCTGCTCCTCAAGCTAGAAGATTCACCCACATTGCGCAACTTCCCATGATAGCACTAAAGGGGGTATGAGGCAAAAAATATCATACACACAAGATATATAAATACATACACATACCATATCGTATCCCTATACACATAAAATAAACCCGGCTCCCCGTGTATCTCACTTACTACACAAGCGGATCAAATATTCAACTTCACATCCAAATTCAATTACACAATTGATTAAAGGTATACTCACAAATGATTTTCTCTGGATATCTAACTTCACTCACCTAGTGCATATCCATCATCTAAATAGATCCCCTTCCCTAGGAAAGACTCAACAGATAACTGAAGTACTGATTCCTCAAACATACTCCTATAATTTCCACGGATGTCTCCTAACTATCCGATAGTATCCATAATCCCAAATTATATCACCAACATTGTTATCACACCAATTTAGAAGGCTTACTATCCCTAAACCCAAGTGAAAAGGTATAGAATGAAAGTTAGTAAAATTTCATAAAGATAACAGGGTACCGAATCGATTCGCTACTGGCCGAATCGATTCTCCCTTTATAGTGAATCTATTCCCTAGTAATCGAATGGATTCGAGTGAAAGGACCTGATACATCTATATGAGTCAAATCGATTCGCCACTGAAGCGAATCGATTCGCCCAGAAGACCTGACACTACTGGTTAGTAGCGAATCGATTTGGCAAGGGCCGAATCGATTTGCCCCTGCTACGGAAGCTAACTGTTTCCATTTAAAGGTTCCTACAAATTTTATACCCAAAATTCATCTTCAATATCAAGTCTCTCAACAATAATCCACCCCAAAATCAACCCTAACCTTCTCATATAACAACCTATCAATTTATACCCATAAATCACATAATCAACAACACTTTAAGGTTTAAACTACACCAAAACCCAATTTAAACCCTAAGTTCCCAAAATCAACAAACCCACTAATTTAACCATGAAATGAACACACACATGCATTATTTAGCAAGATTAAATCACTTGCCATTAGTTGTAGTGTCGGATCCTCGTTGAACTTGCGGATTTGAGCCAAGAATTCCCAATTTTCTCACTTTCTCCTCTTTCTCTTCTTCTTTCTCTTTTCTCTCTTAAGTCTCTCCCACTCTCTCTCTCTCTCAAATGAGATTGTCTTATTTCATAAGCCTAATAAACCCAAACTCACCTTAAGTGTTAATACACAAAAAATGACTCGTATACCCTTAACCAAGTCCCAAATAACTAAAAAGACTCCTGGAACCCAAAAATAACTCGGGCACTCATTTTGACTATCTCGACCCATACCGAATCAATCGTGCACTCCAAGTTTCCATCCGAGACTCCAAATAAATTAATTTTATTTCACCATAAAAATTTAAATTCCTATGTCCTAGAACACATGGGTATTACACGTGTGTAATAAACTAGCATACTATGAGGGGCAATAAGGTCTTTTAAACATCATTAGACTTGTAGTCGATCAAACTACCACAAAGCTCAAGAGTGATGAAATCACGTTGGTTAAACCCTTATCATTGATTTGCCAAAACCATTAAATACGAATCGCCAACTAAAAACCATTCGAGGAACAAAACGCTCTCGTTTAGCTATTGTTGATTTTAATTTAAGAAACAAAAATTAATTTTGATTTTGTTTCTTTTAAATGTTTAAACCAGAATTAAAAAATTCTAGAAAATGATATAAAATATGAAAATTAATTTTTAAATTCTGAAAAATTATAAAACCAAGAAAACTATAATATTAATAATATTTAATTATAAAATAGAATAGGACGTATAAATTCAAAAATACGGAATGATTATACAAACTCAGATTAGTGTTTTATAAAATAGAAAATTTGATTTTAAATTTAAAAAAAAATCTTTTTAGGATTATATTTGGTGTGTGCGATGAAACTTAGTATATTTGGGACTGTTGTTACAAAATTGAGCCAAAATAAAATCGAAAGATTAGAAAGGATACTTTCAACCCAAATCGATAGGCTGATACATAACCTTAGGGTGCAAAAACGGACGGAGTAAGAAAATATGAAACACTATATGAACTCGATCGAGGTGGTCTGAAAGTTTGAGACAGTACCCAACCTTACCCACCTTCTCCATCATCATGAATGGCCCAATATAACGAGGGGATAAATTCCCCCTCTTCTGAACCTCATCACCTCTTTTAAAGGAGGAAATCTATAGTAAAACCTGTTCTCCCACCTAAAACTCTGTTGATTTTTTTATTCATATCGACATAGCTCTTTTTCCTATCCTGAGTAATTTTAATTCCCTCTCTGATCAACTTGATCTTCTCAGTCATCTCTTAGACATACTCCGATCCCAAATGTCTACCCTCGTCGGGGTCCAACAACATACTGGCGATCAACACAGTTTTCCATAAAGTTCCTCATAAGGAGCTATAAAAATAGACCTCTCATAACTGTTTTATAAGCAAACTCTACTAGCGGAAAATGGGCCTCCCAACTACTTTTGAAGTTCATTATATACATTCACAACATATCTTATAACGCCCGATTGACCTTCTCGATCTGGCCATCCGTCTGTGGATGTTATGTCGTGCTAACATGCATCTTAGTCCCCATGTCCTGTTGGAAACTCTCCCAAAAATAGGGCCCTGATATAAAATGATCAATAATGGATACCCAAGTAAACAAAAAATCTCGAGCACATATAAATACGCGAGTTGCTCAGTCGAATATTCAGGATGGGCAGCCAAAAAGTGTGCTACTTTTATAAGTCGATCAACAATCACCCATATAGAATCATGCGATTGAGGTGTCAAGTGTATTTTCGTGATTAATTCCATCGAGATTATATCCCATTTCCACTCTAGAGTGGGTAGAGGCTGAAGCATACAAGAAGGCTTCTGATAGTCGACCTTCACCATTTAACAAGTAGTTCATCTCGATACGAATTCGACCACATCCTTCTTCATATCGGCCCATCAATATTATCGTTTCATATATTGGTACATTTTATACCCTCCTATGTGTAATGAAAAGTATGAACCATGCGTCTCTTCTATAACAAACCATCTTAATTTCTCATCCAATGGTACCACAAACCTAATCTTATAATGTAACTCTCCATTGGATCCTATCGAAAACAAAGGTACACCGGTAGCGAGAAGCTCCGTCACCTTCCCCTTATAAATTTCATTATGTGAATGTCCCTGGATCATTAGTGCCATGAGTTTTGGAGTCACTGTGAGAATACCCATAAATGCTCTGATAAACTCTCCAATAATTTCTCCTGAGCCCCAATCAGTCACCTGAAATGCTTAGAGACTACCACTAAGTCATCGACTCAATGCATCTACCACCATTTTAGCCTTCCCCGGGTGATCCTAGAACGTGAATGAATAATCCTCAATGAATTGAAACCATCGTCGTTGTCTCATACTCAGATCTTTCTATGTGAACAAATATTGTAGACTCTTGTGATCACTGAATAGCTTAAAATTCTCACCCCAAATATGACGCCTCTAAGCGTGCAATATAAATATAATGGCCGCCAACTCCAAGTCATGAGTTAGGTAGTGAACCTTGTGCGAATTCAACTTTCAATAGGAATAAGAAATTGGTTTATATTCCTGCATTAATACCCCACCTAATGCCTGTAGAGAAGCATTGGTATAGACCAAAAACCCAACTCCACTTCTAGGTAAAGAAAAAATTGGCGAATAAGTCAATTTATCCTTGAGAGTGTACAACTCCTTCTGACACTTATCACTCCAAAAAAATATCGCATCCGCCTTGGTCAACCCAATCATTAGCCCCGTTATCTTTGAAAATCCCACGATGAATCTCCTGTAATAACCACCCAAATTTAAAAAGCTACGAATATGAGTAGGCATCGTGGGATATATCTAATCCAACACGGCTGACTCGTTACTCAGGTCCACTGAGAGTCTTTTATCTGACATAACATGGACCGAAAGCTTCACTTCTCGTTTCCAAAATTCAAATTTAGATAACTTATCATAAAGTTTGTGCTCTCGCTAAATCTGCCACACAATTTGCAAATGTTGTTTGTGTTCCTTGTCAACTCGTGAATAGATGAAAACATCATCAATAAAGACGCTGATGAACTGGTCCAAATATGGTTGGAACACCTAATTAATTAAGTCCATAAATACTGTGTAACACCCCCGTGCTAAAAAATACACGCGGTATGCTACTGCGATAAAAGTAAACTAAACCCATCAATAATGAGTATAGAGAATCTAAATTCCCACAATTAAAATACAACAAGTCCATAATCCATCTATTTCCACAATAATGATTACAATAAAGTTTCTCTTAAATACAAAATTCTCCAACTAAAATTACACCACTAATTTACACAACAAAATAATTCTTCCAATCCATGCTCTAAAATTTATCCTCCAAAATAGTCCATAGCATCCCAATCCATGCTAGCCAACCACTAAAACAAAATATGGGGAAGTACACAATATGATACGTATAGATGCTAAAAATAATTAGCACGATGAATAAATCCCAACAATACAAATCGCATATACAAATAAAATGCAATACTCAAGTAGTGTATCAATATTAATTTCTCAATAACACATCAATGGGTCACTAAGCCTCACCTCACCTCCCCTAGGCATCTGAAAGCCATATACTAGTTTGTGGGACTATTAGTGGGTGCCCATTCTCTGTGACATATTGAAATATCATGACACGATGCTAAAATCACAATATAATATATCACAATATTATATATTTCAACATTTATTCGGATTTCAAATGAATATCACAATTCAATCATGAGTGCAATCGACACAGAAAACAAATGGAATAATCTCCAGAGAATTTAGGAGTATATTGTGTAAGTCCCGTACTTCAAAATCATCACATGAATTGTTACATAAATTCTGACTAAAAATAAAATTTCACCATCACATTCCTCTCGCGAAAATAATCAAATCACATTCTTGCTCCAACACGAGATAACCCCAATTAGGCCTCCAAATCTAAAGCTGAACATTGAATAAAATAGGGGCTAGGGTTTGCATATAGAGGGAGAGGAAATATAGAGGGTCTACTGCATTTTTATGTTGATAAAAAAGTTGGTTAAAAACTCATACCCACGACCTCTATTAATAAGGGAAAAGGAGGAATTCGTAAAGGCTAAAACTCTTCAAAACAGATCTGCCGACTCAAATCTGGGCATAGTCGATCGATCAACTCCCTGGGTCGATCGATCGACTCTTCAGGAAAACTGATTGTGTCAGCGTGTTAAAATGAAAACGCTATCACTAAAACCTCTTTTAAAACTTCATTTTAAATCCAAATTCAAAACCGATTGAAATTCCACTTTTCAAAAATAAAACTCAACATATTTAATTATTAAAAATAATTAAATCCAAAAATATATTTTCCTAGAATTTTCCCAAATTAATTTAAAAATACCCATTTAAAAAATTCGGGTTGTTATATACTTCCCCAGTAAAGAGGATTTTCGTCCTCGAAATTCGACGAAACCTAACGCTTGAAATAAAATGCGACTCGATTCTATCTCCCAAAAATCACAACTCTAAAGTCCTCGATCAATTCTAAACATCCTCACCACGATGCCTAACACATCCTTAAAAATTGTCTATCTCCAAAGAAAACATATCTAACCCGCATGCAAGACCCAAGACCCAAGACCCGAGGGTTGTCGTATACCTAAGCTCTAATACCATTTTGTAACACCCCGCGCGCGCGAAAAGACATGCTTCGTGCTACTACGATAAAACTAAACTAAAATCATCAATAATGAGTATAGAGCATCTAAATTCCCACAATTAAAATACAACAAGTCCATAATCCTTTTATTTTCACAATAATGATTACAATAAAGTTTCTCTCAGAATACAAAATTCTCCAACTATAATTACACCACTAATTTATACAAAAAAATAATTCTTCCAATCCATGCTCTAAAATTTATTCTCCAAAATAGTTCATAGCATCCCAATCCACGCTAGCCTGCCACTGAAAGAAAATATGGGGAAGTACACAATATGACATGAATAGATGCTCAAAAATAATTAGCACGATGTAAAAATCGCAACAATACCAATTGAATATACAAATAAAATGCAATACTCAAGCATTATATCAATATTAATTTCCCAATAACACATGAATGGGTCACCAAGCCTCACCTCACCTCCCCTAGGCATCTCAAAGCCATATACCGGTTTGTGGGTCTATTATCGGGTGTCCATTCTCCGTGTTATATTAAAATCTCATGATACGATGCTTAAATCACAATATAATATATCACAATATTATAGATTTCAATAGTTATTCAGATTTAAAATGAATATCTAATTCAATCATGAGTGCAATCAAAATAAAAAATAAACGGAATAGTCTCGAGAGAATTTAGGAGCATATTGTATAAGTCCCGTACCTCAAAATCATCACATGAATTGCCACATAAATTCTGCCTCAAAAATCAAATTGCACCATCACATTCCTCTCACAAAAATAATCAAATCACGTTCTTTCTCCAACACGAGATAACCCCAAATAGGCCTCCAAATCTAAGGTTGAACATTGAATAAAATAGGGGCTATAGTTTGCATATAGTGGGAGAGGAAATATAAAGGGTCTACTGCATTTTTGTGTTGATAAAAAGTTGGTTAAAAACTCCTACCCACGACCACTATTAATAAGGGGAAAGGGGGAATTTGTAAAGGCTAAAACTCTTCAAGACAGATATGCCGACTCAAATCTGGGCAT
Source organism: Sambucus nigra (assembly GCA_949130495.1). Taxonomy (NCBI): domain Eukaryota; kingdom Viridiplantae; phylum Streptophyta; class Magnoliopsida; order Dipsacales; family Adoxaceae; genus Sambucus; species Sambucus nigra. The sequence continues at coordinate 430,989,741 of OX422217.1, read as the reverse complement.
AGTCGATCGATCGACTCCCTGGGTCGATCGATCGACCCTCCAGGAAAAATGAGTCTGTCAGCATGTTAAAATCAAAACGCAATCACTAAAACCTCTTTTAAAACATCATTTTAATTGGACTCATTTTCTTACAAAGTGAATATGAATTTTTGCGCACTATTTTGTGAGTTGAAATCTATTTAATTACAAATATCGCTCTAAAAATTGTAAAAGCAATCATTTATTTTAAAATGGAATTTTTTCACTTAATTATTTAACTTAACCCTCACTTTATTAATCCCTTTAACATAATACACATTTTTTCAGATGGCAAGCTAAATTCGTCAAAAATTAAGTAATCCATTAAATTCAAAACCGATTGAAATTCCACGTTTCAAAAATAAAACTCAACATATTTAATTATTAAAAATAATTAAATCCAAAAATATATTTTCCTTGAATTTTCCAAAATTAATTTAAAAATACTCGTTTAAAAAATTCAGGTTGTTATATACTTGTCCACTAACAAGGAATTTCGTCCTCAAAATTCGATGAAACCCAACGCTCATAATAAAATGCGACTCGATTCTATCTCCCAAAAATCACAACTCTAAAGTCCTCGATCAATTCTAAACATCCTCACAATGATGCCTAACATGTCCTTAAAAATTCTCTATCTCCAAAGAAAATATATCTTACCCGCATGTAAGACCCAAAACCCAAGACCCAAGGGTTGTCGTATACCTAAGCTCTGGTACCATTTTATAACACCCCGCGTGCCCGAAAAGACACGCGTCGTGCTACTGTGATAAAACTAAACTAAAACCATCAATAATGAGAATAGAGCATCTAAATTTCCACAATTAAAATACAACAAGTCCATAATCCTTCTATTTCCACAATAATGATTACAATAAAGTTTCTCTCAAAATACAAAATTCTCCAACTATAATTACACCACTAATTTATAGAATAAAATGAATCTTTCAATCCATGCTCTAAATTTTATTCTCCAAAATAGTTCATAGCATCCCAATCCACGCTAACCTGCCACGAAAAGAAAATATGGGGAAGTACACAATATGACAAGAATAGATGCTAAAAATAGTTATCACGATGAATAAATCGCAACAGTATGAATCGTATATACAAATCAAATGCAATACTCAAGCAATATATCAATATTAATTTCCCAATAACACATCAATGGGTCACCTTATTCAACTCATGTAGTCTATGCACAATCTCAATGACCCATTTTACTTCTTCATAAACAACACTGGTGCACCCAAAGGCGAAGTATTATGACAGATAAACCCTTGCTCTAATAATTACTTAATCTGATATATGAGTTCCTTCACTATCAGAGGGGCCATATGATATGGATATCTAGTTACCGAATTAATGCTTGGTGCTAAATATATGATGAAATCAATTTCTTTACCCTTTGGTAAACTAAGAATCTCATTTAATATGTCATAGAACTCCCGAACTATGGGAATCATATATAGGGACACTGTTGTATCCTCTTGAGTCTCCTCATCAATAAAATACAAGTAGGTAGTAGCCCCGCCCTCACGTCTAGACATAGTCGCCAAATACATATCTTGTCCTAGTATAGAAAATATAATCGCTCTACCTTCACAATCAATCTTAGCCCGATACGTACACAAATAATCCACCCCCATAATCACATTGTGTGTGTGTGTATATAAAACTAATAAATTCATTACAAATCGTAGCCTACCAATATCAATGCCTACCCCATGACAATACTAAGGTAATAATGATGGATAAACCTAATGGAGTAGCTATAGATAATCCCCTAATGCAAGGGGTTGGAACCATCCCCGATAAACCCATGAAATGTTGTGCAATAAAAGAATGTGTGGCACCCGTATTAAATAAAACTCTAGATAGAGTGAAATGAATGGAGAACATACCATTAACTATCTGAATAGGTGCTTGATCATCCCTGAGTCCCACCTGATAGACCGTACCATATTGCAGTTAGGGATGAGTTGTTGCGGTTGGTGCAGGAAGTGTTATTGGTGTGTGTTGCCTAGGAGCTTCAAGACCTAGCACCAACTGCTGCCTCTATTATTGCTAGTAGTAGGATCGAAAGCCATACTTTGTTGACCCTGACTATACTATCCCTATTGGCCCTACTAACCCCATACATACTAACTCTGCTGGCCAGGCTTAGCCTCACTTGGGAAATCAATCTGTTTATAACCAAATCCTTTACACCTAAAATATACTAGTGAAGCCTTCCCCTGGGAGTTATCACCCTTCCTCACCTGCTGTTGTTGACCTTGCCCATCCTATTGGGGCCTCTGCTAATCAGGTCGAAACTTCTTTCACGGTCCTTAGCCTTGTTGGCCCTAACCTCCCTTCTGATCCGTGCAGATCCTACCTCAGTCTTGGGCCCACCTACCTGGACCCCTTTCTCTAACTTCTTCTTATTCTCAAACTGATCCCTATAAAGGGTGAGAGCCACATCAACTATGTGGGTGTACATGGCATAAGTGGGATTCACCACCAGAATATGACTTATCAGGTATATGAGGTCCTTCACAAAATGAGTAATATTTTTCTTCTTATTATTCACTTCCTCTAGAGCGAATAATGATAAATTTATGAATTCTTTCTCGTACTAAAAAACTATACGAGTTCTCTACTGAAAATCCAAAACTTCCATCATCTTTTATGTGTGAATGGACTCCGAGAAATACTTGTCATTGAATTTCTCTATGAACACAACACAAGTCATCTGGTCTACTTGATCAGGAGTAGTCACACTCTCCAACCACTGAAGAGCTTCATTGTTAATCGAAAAGTGACTAGAGTCTGCTTCTGAACATCCGTACAAGACAAAACCTAAAGATGGTGCTCTATATCCTAACTCCACTGAATAACTACTAGAGGAGCTATCAACCCTGAAATATGGGCGGACTATTCTTCATGAATGAGCCATGAATCTTCTCCTAGTCCGTGGTGGGGGCCTGTACCACTGGATGTGGATCATTAATAAATATGTCTCGCTTGTACCGCTTGGGAGATCATCTAAAAAATCTACTAATATCCAAATATAAACTGTCCTCGGTAATCGGGAGCTGGGTTGCTGACATCTGTGACAAATAATGCAATAGGCGGTGCGGGTGGCACTAGTGCTATGGGATTTAGTTTTGCAGCTCATGTGGCATAAAAGGGTCTTCCTCTTCGGTCCTATGTGAAATATGACATAAAAGGCTTCTTAATATTAAACATATTATGACAAGAGTACAAAGAGAATAACGTATCAAAGAAATTTACAGGGAAAACTAGAATGGACTTATGGAACCAACGTTGCCTAAGACCATGCTCGAATACCAACTGTGACACCCCATAATTTTTAATAATTAAGTTGATTAGATCTATTTATTAATTATTATAGTTTGTCAAAAATACCATCCTTAGCATGAAGTAGGAATCAATGAGTCATGATAATAAAAAACGAATAACAATATGATAAAATGTCAATTGAGAATATAGATAAAGTCAATCACTACCACTAATTAATAAGAGTACTACCTAATATAACTATTACATGCCAAACTCCCAAACATAATATCGTTTCCAAACTAGCATGAGTACAGTGTTAAGACAAACCTTGCATCCCCAGACATAAAGAAAAATAAATGAAAGATAATACTTGGAGCATTTGTAACAACGCGACGGGTCAACCCCACCACAACATGATAATAGCTACTCACTCGAATAGCAAAACTATCAATCATGAGTATAAATAATCAGTTTTACAGTTATTATTTGAATAATTATACCCTACCCTCAATGGTTTCAAATCCTCTAAGTTAAGTATTTTCAATCACTCTATCTTAAACCCTAATATTTTCCATATGAGTAGAACATATGGAGTAAAAAGTGTACTTTTAAAATTATCATACAACTCCTTAAATTTTAATTAATTTATCAAACTTCATTAACGCATGCCCCGTTTGCACGGTTAAAAACATGGTCTTTCACATGTCGTGTTCACATAGTAAGATACACGATCATTTGCATGGTGTACGAAACAAAAGTTTCCCTAAAATAGATCTGGCTTCAACCTATCTACTCTATCACAGGCCCAAAACTCAGATTCACCATTTTCTTCCAAAACGAAGTAGTACACCCCCATTACCCTCCAAGAATGGTCTAGTATAGTTATTTAAGTCCGTCCTTACTTAAAACCCCAATTTTTCGTATAAAATTTATGGGATTTCAACATATGATTCCATTCCTAATTACTACATTATAATTTGAAGGGAAATATACAAATACATATAAAGGAGTAATTAACCACATGAATTATACTTAAATAGGAATATACAATAAGAACATACAATTATCTAACCCTATTTAAATTCAACTAATTTAACTAAACATAATACTTCAAGAATTTAGGCTCATTCATTTATGTATATAAATCACCATTTTTTAATATATCAAATAACCTTAATTATTCCTACACAATTTTTGTAATTTATAAAAATCTTATTTTGGTAGAAATTATTATTTACATCATAAGAGGATAGAGTAGAATTATCTTGAATTATGAATAAAATTTTTCCAAAGAAAGATAAGAGAAACCCCTTTGAACATCCCTTGTAATTGCTCCTTAAAATTTTCTAATTTAAGTAAAGAAGCTCCCAATGATGTAGAAAAGAGCTCCTTTGAGAAAATAGTTGAATTATTCTTCCAAGATATCCCTAAAAGTCTTTTATTTTTGTAATTGGGTGGATGTCATCTCAAAACCAAGTTTAGAATTGTAGGATTTCAGGTTAGAATAAAAGAGAAAAATTGTGTGGATTGGAAGTTGGTATTTTGTGTGAAGTTGGTCAGATTATGGGTTTAGGAGGTAGTAGGGTTTCATTTAGATTTTTATATTAATGCTCTTCTTTTATGTTTTTACTCTTTTGTCCTTAACCCTTGATTTCTTTCCAAGTATTCTTTAATTACCTTATTAACCTTATTCATTCAACTAATTACTTTGCTTAGTATTCAAATAACAATTTTAAAATCTTTATTTGAATTAAATCATAATTAAATATTTTAAATTTCATTCTTCTCTCAAATGAAACTCAAATTCCAATTAACTACAAATAAATATAAAAGTTTCTTATAAAACTTTATCATAAAAAACAATTCACTTAAAATAATTATTTAAATTTTTATAATTTTTTTTAACAAGTCTTAAAAATCCGAATTAACTAATTATTTTAATTAATTAAATTTACTTGGTATTACATAACTGAATTATGTTTTACACAATAGTAACTAAATTTTACAAAAGTGTAACTAAATTGATTTTTAAATTTTTTTATGTACAAACTCATTTCTATCTTCTTTTGTTTAAAAAAAATTATTATTGGATTCTTACACAAAGAGTAATTGACTTATTTTTTTAGAAAATGGTAATTGAGTTTTACACAATTGCAACTGAATTTTTTCATAATTGTAATTGGATTAATTATTGTAACTATATATTTAATTACAAGTGTAACTATATTCGTTTGTATAAGCATGATTCTTTTCTTTTAGTAATTTTTATGTAGACGCACAATTGTAACTCACTATTTGCACAAAAGTAATTGGAGGTAAAACTGAATTTTACAAAAGTGCAATTGAATTGTTATTTAAAATTATTTATATTGAAACTAAATAGTTTTGCTTTTATTTAGAGAGTTGTAACTGAATGTTTTCACAAATTGTTAACTTAAATAATTTTTAGACCACGGTTACTGAATTTTATACAAGTATAACTTATTTTGTTCACAACTGTACCTACAGTAATTAATATAATTGTATATATGATTATAAGTGTAACTATATCTACAATACTTAGTGATAGTAAGTCTAACTCTATATACAATATCTACATATTGTATCTGTATTAATTAATATAATTGCATATATATATATATATATATGTAACTATGTATAGATTATCGAGTGTAATATTATCAGTATTTTCAGTGTAACTATATGAACATTATTTTAATACATGTACATTATTTTCAGTGTAACTATATAAATTATCTATATATATATATATATATATATATATATATATAACCACTTGCAAATACATATATATTTATTTAACTGAATGTAAGTTAATCTATGTAAATGTACATGTTTTATTCATCACTATATTCACATGTTAATATATAAATACATAGTTGTATGCATGTGCACAAATACATTTATATTGGAATACTAAAAAGGTTTAATCACGAATTTAATTAAATGATGTGAGTAGTGAAGTGATCACATATACAGAATAACGTATTTGTTTTCATCATTGTAATAGTATGTACATAAATATATGTAACAATATCTTTTTTACACATTTATTTATGCATATGTGAATATATAAACAAATAAGTGCATTTACATAAAAAAATATTTATTTGGCAATACTACAAAAGTTAATTATGAATTTCATTAAATGATGTAAGTGGTGAAGTGACAATAGATACAGAATAGTAAAATTGACAGCTTACGTCTTACACATAAAAATACTTTTTGCATAGGAAAAAAATTCAATCTATTTCAAACACCAGCGTATCAACTTGTCTGATATTTTAATTACTAACATATCAACATGATTTCCTCTCTATATATAATAACATCCAGAAATCTTCGTTTGCATCTTTTTCGACAAATATCAACATAAACCCTAAAACATATTAACTTCTGCTGCCAACAATGGTTCAACCAATAAGTTCTTTAAAAAATCACCTTACCTTGTAAACATATTACAAACAAGAAGTTAAAAAAATTGAGGATGTAATCGATCAATACAATGGTGTATATTATGAGTTTTTCATATATGTTGCAAAACGTTGCATTGGATTACCTCTTTATCAAAACTAATTGAGGGGGAAAACATTCCTCTTATCTTTAACGATTTGTGGATTTTATATGTCCATGAGGTCATACCATAATGCAAAGAAACAGTTTTAACTAGAGATTTGTATTTGCATTTGCTTGAAGATTGAATTCCAAACAAGATCAACACACCGATCAACTTCATATAATCCCTTAATGACTTTTCAGATTCTTATCTTCACTTTTCAGAGACTTTGTTTCCTTTTTAATGTATGTTTTATTTTATTTAATTTTAGGTTTTATGTTACTATGTCAGAGATTTTATTGAAAAATAGCTATTTTGTAATTGAATGAGTAGGACTGTTACTCCAACTATTTTCTATTAACTGCTCTTTTAGTTTTTTTTAATTTATAAATTAATTACAAAAGTCTGGTTAGTCAAATGAATTTTTATCTTCATTGTTAAGAACTTCGAAACTTGAACCTTCAAACTAAAGATTGAAAAAAAATAAAATCAATAAAACTTGTTTAAAATTGTAAGTGTATTAGTAGCACTATAACTGTAGGTTTTTTTTTAATGTTTTTATGTTTATAATGTTTTTTGAATATTAAAATAAAAATTTCGCTTTGTTGTTATGAAACTCAGAACGTGAACCAACATATTTGACATTTATATATACTTTCTTAATGTAACAGTTTGTTGAAAATTATAATTGTATCAGTAACGGTGCGACTATAGATATTTTGTTGTAAATGTTTCCAAATTTTTGTGTTTATGACTTTATTACGAAATTTACAATGAAATTTGTCTTTCTCATTATGAAATTCAGAACTTCAAACTTTTTACACCAGTGTAACTGTAACACCCCGAGAGGTGCTACTAAAAAATATTGATAAATTACATAATTTAGTTTTTATAAAAAATACCATTTAGATTGAAAATAAATTTTGCAGAAGCATAAATAATAAATCGACTCAATAAAATTTCTCAATTTTATTAAATCTCAAATGTCCTCTTACAAAACAGTTTACAATAAAAAAAAATGATACAAATAAATTTTGAAAATAAATATCCATACCCTCTAGTGACGGTCTCAATCCCAACGATGCCATAAATATCATCTCGCATCAACTTGAAATACAAAAAAAACTATGGGGGGGATGAGCGGGAAGCTCAGTAGCTCGTATAAATGCTCCAAGTGCAACTACACACACTCGTGTATGCATGTATCATATACAAGAGTGTATGCAATATGAACACTCAAACTAAAGTTCCAATAGTATAATCATCACCTATGATCTCTCCGCGGCACTTCAAAATCCAAGACCCAGTATCAAAATTCCCGTCGCACTTCCCACAGCACGTTATGGACTACCACCACTATCCTGTTAATTATCTCCGGAATAATCCAATGGCCCCCCAAAATAAATAACATAACTTGGGCACACGACCCATCATAAACTAGCATCACCGCCATAAAATCTTCCTATCACCATTATAGTAAAACTTGGCTTACTCGTCAATCGAGGTCTATGACCTAGTCTCTGAACAATAAATAAAATCATAGCCGACAGCACACCCCGTTGAGCGGGTGGTTTGGCTAAGGAATGCCTATGCATTCTCTATTAATAATCATCATAATATCATTCCCCGAATTATAATAAATTTTAGATTCAATTCCTATAAATCAGGTTTATAGGTTTTGTACCCATTTTTATAACCCAACATGCTCGAAAAATTAACCAGCTTCGTTACCCAAACTACACGACATGAAAATGACACATAAAAAGGATGTAAGGATGAATATAATATACGAGCATAAAATACATATAAATGCAACACGTATCATGGATATAACTATACAATCAAGGTTGAATAAGTGTAGCACACTAAATTAACCATGGGAGAACGAAACTACCTGTGACAACCCGTGATCCGAAATAAGGGGTGGCCATCCCGATACTCCAATATAACGGAATCATGGATGGAATCATTCTCAGCATCACAACAATATAATAAGTATACAGGAAAAACACCCAATAATTCAGAAAGCTGGTTGCCAAAAATTTTAGTTTTATTATGAGTTAAGAAAATAATTTAAACAACCCAATCTGAAAAGAAAGTGAAATCCCAAAGAGCTTATATTACATCCATAATGAATATACAGTAAGAGGACCGAATATGTCGTCGGTCAACAATTACATACAACGTATTACCACAATTTTAATGAATTACATAATACATTCATTAAACAGTTACAAAAGTTTGGGCCACACGCCCGAGTGAAAGACCCGATCATAACTAAAATACAAAAATGAAGTCGTCTAACAACATATACCGTAAATATACGCAAAGTATTAAGGCTCCCCAAAAGCACCGGAATAGGAACAATCAAAACGGGCGCCCTTGCGGTGGAGCACCTGAGCGGATACAAATTCATGCACAACAAGGAAAATGAACGGGTCAGGGCCCGGTTTTATATGATCACCAGATGAATAAAAAGCATGATAGTTATGAACAGTTAATCATGAATGATGAAGATGAGAATTTATTAACATAATTTTAAGCATAAGAATACAATTTAGATAATTATAACTTTTATTCAATGAAGCAAGAGAATATGATTAAACCTCATTAATTAAAAGTCTCCATCATTACTCATCATTTCATTTCATTTTTCATTCGTTATCAGGAATATAATTACTGTCATATGCTCTTATGTCATTTCACATACATCAAGTCCCACTTAATTAAGAATTGTTATATTCATATACATATAACGATTCTAAGACCGCCCCTACGAGTTTCCCCATTGGGCGCGACCCTAAATGACTATCATCTTCCAGGGCCTATCAAACAAGACAACCTGGGTACCTAATGCAACATCGAGAAGTGGTCATATGCCTGCGGGAGAGTCATGACCACACCCAGAATCACCTCACTAGTGCAGTAAACATATAATAACCCCTCATATGGCCGAGGACTATAGTCTCCCTGCGTTCATTAGTCAGGGGACATCACCTCATGCGTGAACTTCCCTTATGATAACATTTAGAGATGTGTGTTTAAGTAAATTAGCATTTACCATTTAAATCTCATTTTCATTTCCATTATTCATATGTATGTTTCATTTTATCTGAAATCATAATCATTGAATATTCTCATTAATGTTCATCATATTTTAAGTCCCGAATTATTCTCCAAGTGATCACAATAATTCTACAAGTCCCAAGGTTTTATATATCTCCATTGAGCCCCTAAAGTCTCAAAGTATGAGCTTACAACTCTTAAACTCCTAATAATGTACTAAAGGAACGAAATGCCCTAACCTCAATTTGTACACCTCAAGAATAAGCCCCGTTTAACCCATTCCTAACGTAGGGTAGTGACTCAACTCAACTAAAACTCTAGGAATCTAAGTTTACTTCATGCAAGAAGGTTCCTAGGTCCTAAACCTAAAGGAAAGGGTTGCAATTATACTAAGAAAAATTTCCCCAAAGTGCAGGATTTCCGAATCGATTCGGCCTGGCCGAATCAATTCGTCCAAAAAAGAGAATAGATTCGGACCATCCGAATCGATTCGATCAGGAAATTTGGGTTTCTGCATAATTGCCGAATCGATTCGGACAGGCCGAATCGATTCGGTCCAATCAGACCTATAAACTGCCCCTTGGGCGAATCAATTCGAAAATGGCCGAATCGATTCGGCCCTACGAATTTGCCAAGTTTGGCTATGGAGTCTTGGACTTATAAATTCCTCCAACTCAATTCTACCCAAACCAAGCTCATTTATTGCAACCAACTAATCATAAATGCATCTAACAACTATAATTTACACCAATAAGCATCCCAATCAACCTCCAAGGATTCAAAACCCATAAATCCATAAAAACCCTAACTTTGTTAAACCATAACTAATCCACAACTATCAATACCAATTATTCATCTCAAATCACATATTAGCAAGTAGAAAACTTGCCTTGGTGTAGGAATCTCAGATTTTTGGAAGGTGAATGCAAGATCAACACTCCAATCTTTAATTTCTTCCTTTCTTCTCTTTTTTTCCAAAGTTTTCTTCCTCTCTCTTTCTCTCTCGGTTAACAAATGCATTTAAGAGAAAAAAAAGGCTTAGCAAGACTAAATAATGGCATTAGTCTAAAATTCCAACTTAAATGGCTAATACCACGATAAAATGACTCGCAACTACACATTTAAGCTATAACCAGTCAAAAGTGCCCGAAACATAAAAATACAATATGGCACTTATTTCGACTATCTCGCACATTTCAGGACTAACTACGCCCTCCAAATTATCATTTGGAAATTTTATAACTCATTTCAAGTTTCGGTTTCATTTTAAACTATAATGTCATTTAAATCTTATGACACAATAAAACACAACATGGAGATATTTACTTACACATACGGTAAATATGCAATATTTTTATAAATATTAACTTTTGTCTTATTAAATTAATACTTATTCCACATTCTAACATTTTATATATAATTACTTCACATAGTAAATAAATATAAAATAGGTTCTCAATAGTGAGGGTTGTTACATACTCCCCCCCTTATGAGGGATTTTTCCCCCAAAATTCAGGCGTACCTTGTATAAAGAGATGCGGATACTTTTCCCGCATATCATCCTCACGTTCCCATGTTGATTCCTTGACATTGTGATGACTTCACTCGCACCAAGGGCACCACTCGAGAACTCAACCTACGCTCCCCATGCTCTAAAATAGCAAGCGGTTGTTCTTCATAGGAGATGTCGGGTTGCAAGTCGATATCCTCGAAAGGAGTATGCCAAAGGTCAACTTCACATCTCTTATAATTTTTCAAACAGGAAACATGGAACACATCATGGATTTGTTGTAATGGTTCCGGTAAGGCAAGTTGATACGCCACTGGACCCACCTTAGCAATAATGGGAAAAGGTCCAACAAAACGCGGCGCAAGCTTTCCTTTATTCCCGAAACGCTTTGTACCTTTCATTGGTGACACTCGCACCAAGACTTGATCCGCAATCTCCAACTCCATGTGCCTTCTATTCGCATCGACATAACTCTTTTTGCGGTCTTGAGCTATCCGAATGCGATTCTGAATGAGTTGAATCTTGGAAGAAGTATCCTAAATCATTTGAGGTCCAAGGAATTTATTATCTCCCACCTCCAACCAATACGTGGGTGATCTACAAGGATGGCCATAAAGTGCTTCATAGGGCGCCATTCCAATAGTAAATTGGTACGAATTGTTATAAGCAAATTCGACCAAAGGGAGATATTATTCCCAACCACCTTTGAAATCAAGCATACACATATGGAGCATGTCCTCCAACATTTAGTTTACTCTTTCAGTCTGGCCATCTGTTTGAGGATGATAAGAAGTACTTAACTTCAATTAGGTCCCCATAGCCTCTTAGAAACTTTGCCAAAACTGGGAAACAAAGATCTTATCTCGGTCATAAACTATATTTAAGGGCACCCCATGGAGTCTGACAACCTTCGCGATGAATAATCAAGCATAGCGAGCAGTGTCATAATCGGCACGCATTGGTAGGAAGTGTGCCGACTTAGTCAAGCGATCGACAATCACCCAAATAGAATCACAACCACTCTGTGACCTTGGCAAGCCCGTAATAAAGTCCATCGATATACACTCACACTTCCACACTGGAATCTCCAACGGTTGCAACAAACCTTTCGGTCGTTGATGATCTATCTTGACCAATTGATAAGTAGTGCATTGGGATACGAACTCAGAAATATCCCGCTTCGTGCCTGGCCACCAATACTGACGGCACATGTCTTATACATCTTATCCCCACCAGGATGTACCGTAAATTTAGACCTGTGAGATTTTGCCATCACGGCCCTTCTCAAGTCCCCTTCGTTCGGGATAATGAGTTTTCCATGGAAGCGTAATCCACCCTCTGAACTTATCGAGTAGGATTCCGCTCCCTCAGATAACAATTGACGTATATGGTCCTGACAACCTTTATCTCTTACTTGGGCTTCTACAACCCTTGCCACAATTGTAGGCGTAACGGTCATCACCGACAGGAACGCCCTAGCAACCGCATCCTCCTGACTGAGCTCTTTCCATTTAGCTTTCCATACCTCCTCTAACTCCCCCTCGGGCTTTCTACTCAAAGAATCCATTACTACAATTGCCTTGATCGGATGATAGTGGATGTCAAATTGATAGTCTTTCACAAACTCCAACCATTGGCGTTGTCGCATATTTAAATCTTTCTGTGAAAATAAATATTGTAGCGATTTATGGTCCGTGAAAAGACTAAATTTCTCCCCTAGGAGATAATGCCTCCAAATCTTCAAGGAAAAAACAACCACGACAAGTTCCAAGTCATGCACCGAATAATTTCTTTCATGGGGATTAAGCTTGCGGGAAGCATAAGCAATAACCCGTCGCTCTTGTTGAAGTACACCTCCTAATCCTTATAGAGATGCATTAGTGAAGACTAGATATTCCAACCCCGACTTTGGCAATGCAAGGACTGGAGCCGAAGTGAACCTATCTTTGAGCTCGCAAAAGCAGCCTGACAAGAATTATCCCAAAAAAACCTCACCCCTTTCCGGGTTAAATTTATCAAAGGGCTAGCAATTTTTGAGAAACCCTTGATAAATTGACGGTAATAGCCCGCCAAACCCAGAAAACTACAAATCTCGGTAGGTGTCGTGGGCTGACCCCACTCCCTCACCGCAACCACCTTGCTTGGGTCTACCGAAATACCCTGAGAAGTCACAATGTGACCCAGAAACTACACTTCCTACAACCAAAAACCACACTTCTCGAACTCAGCATACAATTGGTGATCCCTCAACCTCTGTAGGGCCAACCTCAAATGAGTAGCATGATCAGATTCCGTTCGAGAATAGACTAGGATGTCATCGATGAATACAATAACAAATTGGTCCAGGAAGTCCCGAAATACCCTATTCATGAGATCCATAAATACGACGGGGGCATTGGTTAGTCCAAAGGGCATAACCAAAAATTCATAGGATCTATATCTCGTCAGAAAAGCGGTCTTGGATACATCATGCTCCCGTATTCTCAACTGGTGATACCCCGTTATCAAATCGATTTTAGAAAAGTACGACGCTCCCCTAAGCTGATAAAACAAGTCATCAATACGAGGCAAAGGGTATTTGTTTCGGATGGTGACTTTATTCAACTCTCTGTAGTCAACACATAACCGGAGAGAACCATCCCTTTTCTTCACAAACAACACCGGAGCACCCCACGGTGACGTGCCACGCCTAATGAATCCCTGCTCCAACAACTGCTGAATTTGATCTCTTAACTCCCTCATTTCCAAAGGAGACGTGCGATATGGAACTCTCGCAATCGGTCTCGTTCTTGATGCTAAATCAATCACAAACTCAATCTCCCGACTCGGAGGCAAACTCGATATTTCTCGAAAAACATCTTCAAAATCTCTAACAATCGGAATAGAATCCAAGGGAACAACTACATCCCGATAAGTCTCCTCTGCGATACAATACAAATAAGTGCTAGTACCTCCTTCTAAACGAGGCATAACTACCAAGAACATTTCTTGTCCCGGAACGGCAAAGACTATACTCTTCCCATAACAATTAACTATCGCATGATAGTTCACTAGCCAATCCATACCCAATATCACATCATACCCGACCATGTCAAGGACGAGCAAATCGGCCTCAAAGCGCAAATTACCAAGAGTAATTCCTATTTGTTTATAAAGAAAGAAAATGAGCGAACCATCACCCATAGAAGACTCAACACTAGTAAAGGTACTCTCTGCAGATTTTATCAACTCTGTAGACTGAACAAAACTTCTAGAAATGAAGGAATGTGTCGCACCCGTATCAAACAAAACACGACCCATGTGCCCCTGAATAAGAAACTTACCCTCAATGGCTGGAGGCGCCGGCGGAGCCGGAGGAAGCATAACATCATGGATATGATAAACTCTCCCATACTGTAGCTGACCCTACTGCGGAGGGGCAACTAGATTAGGTACCTGTGGTGGTAGCTGAACCTGTGGCTGCTGAGGAACCCTAGGAAGCTGACCCCCAATCAACTGAGGACACTCCTTCTTATAATGACCCGCCTCTCCACATTGGAAACACCGTCCTGCCATATTCTTCGTATTTTGGCCCCGGTTATTTCTAAACTGGTTAACATCTTGGCCCGGATGGCCCCTACCCCCTTGACTACCCCGACCTGTTTGTTGTTGCGAGGCACCCTGACAGTGCCTATTATTATTGCCACCCAAATTCAACCCACCAAAACGTTGCCTTTTTGATAAGTCCCCTTGCTGGGGATACCTTTCTTTCTGCTTATTACCCAAAGATTGGTACGAGGGAAAGACTCCTCCTCCAGTCCCACTACCTCCAGGCTTTCCTGCTTGTCCCACTACGGTAGCTTTCTTGCCACTCTGTAAATACAACTGATGTTCTTAGCAATGGAGAAATGCCTCATTCATTACTTCACCAAAATTTTGCAAGGCTGGATTACACAGGAAATATTGCCAGATTCTCCAGTTCAAACCTCCTATAAACTTTGAAACCTTCCTCTCTTCCGAAGTCACCTCGTCCGGTACAAAACTTGATAACCGGGTGAACTCCTCTTCATATTCCGCCACGGATCTCTCACCTTGAACCACATCTTGAAGCTTCCTTCTCATCTCCCTTTGAACTGCTGGAGGGGTGTACTTCTGGTCAAACAAAACCCAAAAATCAGTAATAGTCATGGTATCTCTCTGTTCGGGTGTAGTCATCGACTCCCACTAATGCAATGCGGCCCCAACAAGTTTAAAAGTAGCAAGGACTTGTTTCCTCTCCTCACTACACTCCACCATTCATAGATGGGATTGCATATCCTTCTTCCACTGATTAGCTCTAATCACATCAGAACCTCCATCAAATTCCGGGGGATGGCCCTTTAAAAAGGACTCTCTAACTCTCTCCCGCGGAGAAGGTCCCGTAGGAGCTTGTACATCCTGCGCTCGGTGTTGTTGAGCTTGTGACATTTACTGAGCCACTGCGGTCATAGCCGCATTAACCACTTGGGCCACAATGTTTGCTACATCAGCATCATTTATTGTTCTTTGTGGCGGTGGTGGAGAATCAACCTCCACTTCTACAACTCTATTGCGTCTCGTTGGGCGACCTCTTTTAGGCGGCATCTGAGATGAAGAAACCATAGAGTTAGAATACTATTCAAAATAATCTATCTTGCAGAAGATCGCAAACATAAGTAACAAAGCAGTCCTAACATTAGGCTCAATATCAAAGAACGTTACGGTAGAACGTGACAAGTCCGCATAGATCCTAAAGACTTTAGAACCTAATGTTCTGATAACATCTGTGACAACCCGTGATCCAAAATAAGGGGTGGCCAGCCCGATACTCCAATATAACAATATCATGGATGGAATCATTCTCAGTATCACAACAATTTAATAAGTATACGGGAAAACCACCCAATAATTCAGAAAACGGGTTGCCAAAATTTTGAGTTTTATTATGAGTTAAGAAAATAATTTAAACAACCCAATCTGAAAAGAAAGTGGAATCCCAAAGAGCTTATATTACATCCATAACGAATATACAATAAGAGGACCGAATATGCTGTCGGTCAACAGTTACATACAACGTATTACCACAATTTTAATGAATTACATAATACATTCATTAAACAGTTACAAAAGTTTGGGCGGCCACACGCCCGAGTGAAAGACCCGATCATAACTAGAATTCAAAAATAAAGTCGTCTAAAAATATATCCCGTAAATATCCGCAAAGTATTACGGCTCCCCCAAAGCACTGAAATAGGAACAATCAAAATGGGCGCCCTTGTGGCGGAGCACCTGAGCGGATACAAATTCATGCACAACAAGGAAAATGAACGGGTCAAGGCCCGGTTTTATATGATCACTAGATGAATAAAAAGCATGATAGTTATGAACAGTTAATCATGAATGATGAAGATGAGAATCTATCAACATAATTTTAAGCATAAGAATACAATTTAGATGATTATAACTTTTATTCAATTAAGCAAGAGAATATAATTAAACCTCATTAATTAAAGGTGTCCATCATTACTCATCATTTCATTTCATTTTTCATTCCTTATCAGGAATATAATTACTGTCATATGCTCTTATGGCATTTCACATACATCAAGACCCATTTGCTTAAGAATTGTTATATTCTTATAAATATAACGATTCTAAGATCGCCCCTCCGAGTTTCCCCACTGGGCTCGCCCTTAAATGAATTTCATCTTCTAGGGCCTCACAAACAAGACAACCTAGGTACCTAACGCAACGTCGGGAAGTGGCCATATGTCTGCGGGAGAGTCATGACCACACCTAGAATCACCTCACCAGCGTAGTTAACATATAATAACCCCTCATATGGCTGAGGACTATAGTCTCCCTGTGTTCATTAGTCAGGGGACATCACCTCAAGCGCGAACTTCCCTTATGGTAGCATTTAGAGAGGTGTGTTTAAGTAAATTAGCATTTACCATTTAAATCTCATTTTCATGTCCATTATTCATATGTATGTTTCATTTTATTCGAAATCATAATAGTCGATGTAAAAAATTAGATCGTATCTAATTATTTAATCACAGATAAAATAAATGAGACACAGAAGTTTTAAAGTGGTTCAGCCTTATAAGAATGGCCTACGTCCACTGTTTCTGTTATTGATGATTGTTTGGGAATTCTCGATTACAAGTTCAACCCAGAAATTCTAGTCCTTCTACAATGAGGATTGTACAATGTATTTATAGCCCTGAGGCTGTAATGTGAAAGGGTAATACATTCAATGCCGTACATGTGAAAGGGTAATATATTAAATGCCCCTTAAAAGTATACATCTGAATGATAAGCATTTAATGAACAGTCAAACTGTTGGTTATCCTGCTATTAATGATTTGTTCGAGGTGCAGCTCGGACCGCCTAAGTTGCTCGGTACTCAAAAGTTCCTCCGTACTCAAAATTTCCTCGTAGAGTTCTTGTTCCTCGGAGCGTCTGAGTTCCTCGGGGAAGCAGTGTTCCTCGTTGTAGTATGGTTCCTCGGAGCGTCTGAGTTCCTCGAAAGTGTTTGTTGTTGCCAAGTAGATTGCCACGTGTCTTCAATCAATTGGGCCATGTCAGCAGACTAAATTTGGTATCAACAATAATCATTGAATATTCTCATTAGTATTCATCATATTTTAGGTCCCGAATTATTCTCCAAGTGATCACAATAATTCTACAAGTCCCAAGGTTTTATATACCTCCAGTGAGCCCCTAAAGTCTCCAAGTATGGGTTATAACTCCTAAACTCCTAATAATGTACTAAAGGAAAGAAATGCCCTAACCTCAATTTGTACACCTCAGGAATAAGCCTCGTTTAACCCATTCCTAACGTAGGGTAGTGACTCAACTCAACTAAAACTCTAGGACTCTAAGTTTACTTCATGTAAGAAGGTTCCTAGGTCCTAAACTTAAAGGAAAGGGTTGGAATTATACTAAGAAAAATTTCCCAAAAGTGCAGGATTTCCGAATCGATTCGGCCAGAAAAGAGAATCGATTCGGACCATCCGAATCGATTCGATCAGGAAATCTGGGTTTCTGCATAATTTCTGAATCGATTCGTACAGGCTGAATCGATTCGGTCCAATCAGACCTATAAACTGCCCCTTGGGCGAATCGATTCGGTCATGGCCAATGGTTTGTTAATTCAGCTCCTAACGAACATGTTATGACCATTTTCCCGGGGAGCTCCTTCTTGATGTTTAGGATAAATCAATTTCTTTTCTTTTATCTTTATTTCTTTTACCACTTACTATATAAGTGTGTTTTTGTTGTATTTGAATATATCTTTCATTACATAGTTTTTATCTTTTTATCAAGTTTTTTGTTAGGTTAAAGGAGGTTAGGGTTTGGAGGTGATTTTGGGTGTTTTTTTCTCTCTCTCCCAAGGTTTTACCTACTTTGGTTTGTAAGAACACTATTCATCATCTCACTCTTTAAATCGAAGCTTCCATTGTTATTTTTCTTGATTTGTTATTTGTTTACTTGCTTTGTAATCAAGATTTAATTTCTTTCATTTACTTTCTTTCATTTAATTAATATCATTTAACATGCTTTATAGGTAACTTAATCTAGGTTGAGATTGTTAAACTCAAATATGTTAATTAGATGCTATGCTATGGTATAATGAGTTTACGGAAGTTTTAATGTGATTATGCATAAATATTGTTTATTTATCCCTTTAATTTCGGTACCTTTGTGAACCCGAGTGATGCAATTGATATGGATTTAACTCACATTTGTGCTACTAACCTTCTTTGGCAAGTATTTCATGTTTTGTGTTTCTCTTATGTGTTTTACAGGTAAATTATGCAAGCGAAAGAGAAATCGAAACAATGAAAGAAAGGCTAGGAAGGCAAGTTCAAGGGCATTTTTGTAATTCTACAGCCCGATCCCGGAGGTGGGGCCTTCTAAAAAGTTGAATATTTCAAAACAACGAGAATAGTGGAAAAAACGTCACCTAAATCCGAGCTATGGTGAAGGAGTTATGATCATTTAAAGTTGAGAAAAAATCCAAGGAAGAAAAGAAGAAAGTTGGAAAATATTCTAAGTGTTGAAAAAGGTACAAAACCAGCAAATTCCCCCGAACCGGTTCGCCCATTTGTCACGCACCAGATCCATTACAAAATTAGTCACGCTTTCTAAGTGTGACAAATTGTCAGATACGGGATTTTTATTTTGTGATTATCTTTTAGCCAAAAGAGTTTTATGTTTTGGGAACTCTTCTAAACGAACTCTAGCCTATATATTTAGTCATTAGGACTCTTTTTAGGAATATTTCATTCATGTAAAAGCTCCATAACAAGTAGGAACATCTAGGAGAAGAATTTACATATTTTGCACCTTTAATTCAAGAGCTTTTCCAGTTTTTCTTCAACCTTTGATTTCTTCTTGCATGTTCTTGTTCTTCAATATTGGTAACTTTTATTTCCAGCACTTTTATTATTATTTCTCATATTTCATCTCTCGTTCCGAGAAATTATGAGTTCATGCAACGTAGATAATGTAGTCTTCATTAATTTCACCATGTTAGGCTAGGTTTTTAAAGGTTGGGATGAACAAACCCAACCTGATGTGGTAGTTGTATGTGTATAAAATTAGTCCTCTAAATTTAATGATTTATTATGACCGTATTGCGTAGAAATGCGACAATTATAGATCTTTGGATCTCGTTTGCTTCAGGGTAATCGGGATGCTTCAAAATGCAATTCGAGTGTAACTATCGCAATACCGATTTACTCGTCCTTTGATTATGTATGGTGCAGGCTTGAAGCTCATATATCTAATGCTTGGGAGTACTAAATTCTGGGTCTAATTAATCACTTAAATTTATGATTATTTTTATACCATCAATACTCTAGGGTTGGGGGATTGTGTCTCTACCTTAATTTTTCAATTAGTTTTAGTTAACTTATTTATTTTTCCCTTTTTCCTTTCTCACTCAATCATCATCTTTTAGACTTTATTTTTTTGAGTGATAAATCAATTAAAATCTATCAAACATTCCTTGTGGATTCGATACCCAGACTCGCCACTATACTCCGCAAGAGTGTAGTTAAAGTTTAGTTTTTTTTTGTATTGCGATTGGAAGCCGATAACAACGACTAGCGTATTTACACGGAAGCTTTGTTTCCACCTCGATCAAAATGGCGCCGTTGCCGGGGAGTGTTTTGTTATAGATTATAATTGATTTACTATTTTTCAAGATATTTTTTCTTTTCTTTTAATTTTTTTTGCAGGCTTGCACAATTGAGCGCCAAGAAACGTTGAATCGTTAACCGCACACCTCTTTACGTGGAGTGTCCGTTTACAAACTATTCGGTAATCGTGTCTTTTTATAGTGATTTCGATAATTATAATGGTTCATATGGGAATAGTTTTCAATCTTTTTATTTTCAAGAATCTCCTCCTCGTCCTATTAAAGTGGGTGAGGGGATTTAACTTCATGAATATGAAAGGCTTGAAACAAATATCGGGAAAAAATCATTTTTGGGAGCAAGAGTTGGATGAATTATTCGAATCCAATGACAACTTTTCTTCCGAGGTTATAAAGCCAAGGAATCCTACTTTGGAAGAAAGAATGCTTTTTCTAATCAAACAAGTACTCGATTTTCTTTCCAATCAAAGCGTGATGGATACTGGTCTTGTTACGAAAATGATCTCACTTTGCGATGAGGTGCGTTCTATTTTGAAAAATAAAGAGGGGGTTGAGACTTGTGTGTCACCTCAAAGTTTTGAAGAACATCTCATTGAAAGTGAGTCGTGCTCCCTTGAAATTCAATCTCCAAGTGATGATGAATCACTTGAGATTGAGTTTATTTCATCACCATTTTCGTTCACCGTTATTGAACCATTAGAAGTACCGCTAGATTCCTATCAGTCGGTTGAAAATTCTGAAATGTTTACACCTTTTACCGACAAAGACACTTTGCTAGAACTGTTTTCAAATATGGAATATTCCTTTTTGTGTTCCCCTCTCCCCATACTACTTGAAAAATCTTTGGGAGGTGATTATATTTTTCTTGGATCTCAATTGTACTTGTCCCACCTAGCATTCAAAACCCCCCATCATCCCGTTAAAATTTTTAATTGGTGATGGTTCATTTTTTCCATCTCATACATACCTTCCGTTGTTCAAACGGAATCCTTATTTTTCGGGAGGCATGCATCCTAGTGAGGGTACACCATTAATCCCTCAAAGTCATATTGTCTTTTTGGTGGACCCTCAAATTTTTCGACTTCTAGTGTATAACTTATTAGAATTTCAAATCGTAGGTTGTACAATAGTTAGCTTATTTTTTTTTTGTTTGGAGTTTTTGTTATTCTTTTTGCTATGCTTGGTTCTAACATGTTTTGTAGATTCAATGGACTCGTAATTTTCGAGCATCGCTCCATTTTGGGTAATATCTTTCTTTTCCTCTTTTTATGTTGTGTTCTTGATTCGCATTGAGGACAATGCAACATTTAAGTTAGAGGATGTGGGATATTCTTCCCATTTATTGTTTAGTTTCATTGATTCGATCACATGTTCTTTCCAAGTGTATTTGTTTTAGAAAATTTCAAAAATTTCCCCAAAAAAAAATTGAAAAATGTTGAAAAGACAAAAAAAATTAAAAAATTTGAAAAAAAACAAAAAATATTTTTCTTCAAAATAAATAAAGATTGGAATTTAAAAGATTAAAAAATGTCACATTTTTTCTGTCTCAAATTGTAAAATTCAAAATGTACAAATCCGAAATTGACCAAAGATGGAAATTGAGCGAAAATTGACGATTTAACGAATAAGTGTGGCGATTAATCAAACCGGTGAGATTTCGAGCCCATCGATTTTTTCGAGTTTTTAAATCAATCTGAGTTCATGATTAATCAATGTTATTTTCAGTATTTTAATAAGTCGTTGATGATCTCTATTTTATTATTTTTGATCGGCTATGGGAAATATGTGAGATATTATCTTGAATAACGTGCACTAAAATATCTCTAAACTAAATTAATCTCGATACGCATATGGTAGAACAACTCGCATTTGGACAATGAAGTAGGCCATCATTTGTTACCCAAAAAGATTAGCCATAAGAAGACGTGAAAAAAACATCCCTTTGCAACCCAATTTGAGCCTAATAAATTTTTTCCTTTTCGTTTGATAACCCGAAAAATCCAATTAGCCCGGAATTGTGAAAATTGAATATTCATCAAATAAAATCTGAAAAGTGCATAAGAAGGGGCAAGAAAAGAATAAAAATGCTCAAAAAAATTAGCAAGAAAAGAAAAGCATGAAAAATAGAAAAAAAATAGAAAAAGAAGAAAAAAAATGAGCAAAATCCCGGAAAAGCACTCATGGACATCTTAAGAATAGTTTCCAATTCCAAAATTTTCAAACCCATTTCCTTGTACCCATTACACCTTAAAACCCGAAAAAGTCCTAACCGAGTCCAAATTGCAAAATTAGTTACCGCGTGGAATGTTAAAACACAAAAAGATAATAAAAGAGATTACATGGCGTGAAAAATAGATGATGTTTCCCGTTTCCCTATGACCGTATTCCGATGAAGAGATCTTTTCATCCAAAAAATTTCGTCTTTCAATTTGTGTGCGTGACTTTGTGTACATTATATTTACTCTTTTAAATCACGCATACCGAGAGAATAGACACATTCCGAGAGATTCATTTGAGAGGGCATCCCGTGAGCATTTGAATCAAAACGAATTTTCGAAAAGTAACACAATGATCAATCGGTGGAAGTTAGCGGTTCGATTTTTGGCTTCGCACACACACACTATGACTTGAGACTTGTAAATATGACTTTAAGGTGATTGTTTTTGGGGAGTTTAAATTGTACAATTATTAAGTATTTTGATTTTTCTTTGAGTCAATAAAGAATTTTGTGGGTATATTCACTACAAACCCTCACGAGACACCACTCGTCCTACTAGGGTAACCTGGGGGTTTAAAGGCTTATTGCATACGCTAAATGCAATCGCTTGCTCGCGAAAAAGGTATTTTGTCCCAATAAAGTGTTTAGAAGAGTTGTGACATTTTTCTTTTTCTTTTACATTGCTCGGGATGCGCACAGTTCTAAGTTAGGGGGGCTTGATTAGGCATAAATATTATATATTTATCCCCTTAATTTCGGTACCTTTTTCAACTCGAGTGATGCAATTGATATGGATTTAACTCACATTTGTGATACAAACCTTCGTTGTCAAGTATTTCATGTTTTGTGTTTCTCTTATGTGTTTTACAGGTAAAGTATGCAAGCGGTGCGAAAGAGAAATCGAAACAATGAAAGAAAGGATAAGAAGGCAAGTTCAAGGGCATTTTCGTAATTCTGAGGCCCAATCCAGGAGGTGGATCCTTCTGTAAAGTTGAAGATATCGGAACAAAGAGAATACTGGAAAATACGTCACCCAAATCCGAGCTACGGTGAAGGAGTTATGATCATTTGAAGTTGAAAAAAAATCCAAGGAAGAAAAAAAGAAAGTTAGAAAATGTTCCAAGTGTTGAAAAAAGGCCCAAAACCAGGGAATTCCCCCCATTTGTCACGCACCAGATCCGTTACAAAATTAGTCACGCTTTCCAAGTGTGACAAATCGCCAGATACGGGATTTTTATTTTGTGCTTATCTTTTAGCCAAAAGAGTTTTATGTTTTGGTGACTCTTCTAAACTAACTCTAGCCTATATATTTAGTAATTAGGACTCTTTTTTGGAATATTTCATTCATGTAAAATCTCCATAGCATGTAGGAACATCTAGGAGAAGAATTTACATATTTTGCACCTTTAATTCAAGAGCTCTTCCAATTTTTCTTCAACCTTTGATTTCTTCTTTCATGTTCTTGTTCTTCAATCTTGGTAACTTTTATTTCCAACAATTTTATTATTATTTCTCATATTTCATCTCTCTTTCCAAGAAACTATGAGTTCATGAAACGTAGATAACATAGTCTTCATTAATTTCACCATGTTAGTCTAGGTTTTTAAAGGTTGGGATGCACAAACCCAACCTGATATGGTAGTTGCATGTGTATAAAATTAGTCCTCTAAATTTATTGATTTATTATGACCGTATTGCATAAAACTGCGACAATTGTAGATCTTTGGATCTCGTTTTCTTCAGGGTAACCGGGATGCTTCAGAATGCAATTCGAGTGTAACTATCGCATTATCGATTTACTCGTCCTCTGATTATGTATGGTGCGGGCTTGAACCTCATATATGTAATGCTTGAAAGTACTAAATTCTGGGTCTAGTTAATCACTTAAATTTATGATTAGTTTTATACCATCAATACTCTAGGGTTGGGGGATTGTGTCTCTACCTTAATTTTTCAATTAGTTTTAGTTAACTTCTTTAATTTTCCCTTTTTTCTTTCTCACTCAATCATCATCTTTTACACTTTATTTTTTAAAGTAATAAATCAATTAAAATCTATCAAACATTCCCCGTGGATTCGATACCCAGACTCGTCACTATACTCCGCAAGAGTGTGGTTAAAGTTTTTTTTTTGTATTGCATTTGGAAGCCGATAACAACGACTAGCGTATTTACACAGACGCTTGGTTTCCACCTCGATCATAATGAGTTAATTGTACCTTGCATCACATTTAGGATATTTAACGGGGTATGTCACGTATGCTCCATATTTATGACCTTTCATGTGTAATTTCGAAATTTTTTGTTAACACCGAACTCAAATTAAGCTTTTATAAGAATTTAGAGGGTGACAACTCTAGGTTTAATTAATTTTTCAAATGTGATTAACCTTGTTAGCGCTTTTATGTTCATGTAACCATTTGTGCTATTTAGCCCCTGTGAGGAAGACGATTCTCAAACTATAGTTTTACTCATTTGTTAATCTAAGTTTAAATACATGCATAGTTTAAAGATTTTCTCACATATAATATTTTACACTTTTATTTGTGAAGTATTAAATTAATAGAATTCTAATAACTAGTCTTTGTGGATTCAATACCCGGACTGGCCGCTATACTCCCGTAAAGAGTGTAGTCAATAGTTTAGCTTTTTGTATTGAGGTGATGAACCGAAAACAATGACCAACGTTAGTAACTCGAACGCACGATTTTACCGTTGATCAACTGTATATGTGATTAAAAGTGTAACTATATATAATTTACTGAATGCATCTGTATTTACCATATGAATAGTTACATTTATATGATATACAAAATGAAATTACAAAAATAAAAACATTTACTCTACAATACCAAATTATTTGTTCATTTTTTCTTCTCCTTCTGCGATTCTTCCTTGGCCAACAGGAACGCTTCATTTGAATCCAAATCTATAGTTCTTTGAATATCATGTAGGAACATATCTAAAATGTTTACTTT
Organism: Sambucus nigra; assembly: GCA_949130495.1. Classification (NCBI taxonomy): domain Eukaryota; kingdom Viridiplantae; phylum Streptophyta; class Magnoliopsida; order Dipsacales; family Adoxaceae; genus Sambucus; species Sambucus nigra. Next base: position 430,963,924 of record OX422217.1, on the reverse strand, counting down.
GCAGTCTAACATAATGTCTCACTTAAATTTCTCTTAAATATATGTATTCTTAGATAGTTTGCACATGTAATAACAAACAACGACGCCACAATCAAACTTGTTTTTTCAGAAAACATAAATAAATTTATAAAAGAGAGTGTAAAGACATGAATATAAGAGAATTTGTCATCTATTCCAAATAAATCAACGTACGACCCTGATCTCTTTTGAGGAGAGCTCTTTTGAATCAAAAGAAGCTCGAACTCATCATTGTCATTTTTTGTAGACGCAACTTCCTTTTTTTTTTGCAAAATCCTCAATAATTTTTTCTGCAAATACATATTAATTTTATTATTAAAATAATAAATAAATAAATAAATAAATATATATATATATATATATATATATATATATATATATATATATATATATATATATATATATATATTTATATGTATATATTAAAATGAACTGTTTAACTATGAATTATACTTACACATTTTAACCATCAGTAAAATAGTAATCAGTGACTCCACCTTTCAGAACCAGTGAATTCAAATGCATCCATTTTCCTTAGATAGTGTCCAACACCAACAAAGTCCAATGGTCCCTTGTTTTACAACCTTCACTTTCAGTACTATTCATTGGAAAATATAAAAAATTATAAGTCTGTATTTCTTCAAGTAAATCATTGTTGACGTATACTTCTCTATCACCGTCCTTGGAATCCCTTGAGAATTCTACAACATAAATGAGATTTGATAAGTAAATAAAAATAATATATTCAAAAATTTAAAACTACGTAACTTTGTCCCTCCATAACCCATGCATAACATTGGAAAAAATATGAAAAATCTATGATATCCTCTTTGCTTGCATTAATTCTTTTTGTGTTCTCCTTATCTGGCAGCAAAACAGTGAAAGTGTCGATGACTTTATACAAATACAAAACAACACGTTCAGAAAAAACAAGTAATTACTTATTATAAATAATTAGTAATTATTACACAAAAAAAATCTTACAAAATTTGAAATTGCACATTGATATAACGATTCTTCAATGTCTTCAAAAGTTATAGGCGCGCGATTATTTGCATTCCAAATGAGCGCGTTGTTTAAAAAAATAACATGCGACATTTAATTTAGAACCAAATATAAAATAAAAAGTAAAAAGTATCGAAATAGGCCAACCCATATCCTTGTTGCCAATATAATCAATTTATGAAATCCCTGTCATCGTTGAATAGCCTCCTGACGCCCGCATTCTTCTCGTACAACTTCCATTGTGTAGCATTAACTTTATTGACGATATTATCTTCGACCTTCTTTTTTAATTTTTCACTTTCAAGAGCCTCAACTTTTTCTTTATTTTTTATACATGATACAAGTTTCTCGTTTCTTTGATTTAAAGAAAATATTTATTACTATATGCTCAACTAAGCATTTGAACTCCTTCCTGAAACTTCACTCATTTATTCTCCGATTTGGCACGTTCCTCATTTTTAAACTACTTCTTCCATGCAAAATCGATATCGGTATTCAATGCATCAATAATGACATCTGTGGTTAGAGAAAACTATTTCAAGTCTTCCAACTCGATGCTTATGCACTCATTCGAATCCTTTATTTCTTTAATTTATTTTTTTGTTTTCATATTCTCTACAGGTTTTACAAACATGGAATTAAAAATTAAATATAAAAAAAATTTAATTGAAAAAAATATTGTCAAGTTCATATTATTCTTCAATGCAATGGTCTTCTTTCTCCCATTATCAATTTTTTTTTTGTTCCAACACACTACTCTCAAACAGAACCTTCAATTCTCTTATTTGATTTTGCAATTGACAATTTTCTGTAAAACAATAACTTTCAATGAATATATAACTGTTGATACCAAATTTAGTCTGCTGACATGGCTCAATAAAGTGAAGACACGTGGCAATCTACGTGGCAACGACAAACACTTCCGAGGAACTCACACGCTTCGAGGAACCATACTACTGTAAGGACACAAATTTCCAATTGAGTCCATATATAGTTTTGGCTCAATTCCGGACAAAAACATTTATTCATAGGATAGTATGTAATTGTAATACTCTCAAGCCTATGAAGTGTTTGTTGAAGACGTAGCAGCAAAGAGTATAAAGCTTCATCAAATATGCCGGTTTGCATGCCTCGTTTCTACGTCATCAACCATAGTTCCATGCTCCCAAGGTATGAATGAAATATTATATATATAGGAGCTTGGAACAAGTTTATTGGGTGTTAGGTTTTATAAAAACTGCGTTTTGTTTTAAGAAAGAATTATTTAAAACTTTAAATAAATGTTTATAAAGTTTTTTGGGCTATAAATGAATTTTTCAAACTTTCTGGTGGTTCGTTAGATATGTCGTTCGAACGAGTTTTTTCGTTCGAACCAGATGTCATTCGAACGAGGTTCCAGTATAGGCCTATGAAATGTCGTTCGATATGTCATTCGAACGAACCTTCTGTTCGAACGAGATATCCAACGAGATTCTAACGAGTTGAATCTGGAACGTCGTTAGAAGTCTCGTTCGAACGAGATTTCGTTCGAACGAAATGTCGTTCGAACGAGATGCCAGGCGGGAACAGTTTTTGGCAGTTTTTTGGCAGTTTTGCACCCACTTCCCCACTTGGTTTTTAACCAACTTTTTCAGACTTTAATATGTGCGGGAAGGACATTTTCCAACTTAACTTTTCCATCCTAGTTTATCTCTTAGAGAGAGTTTAAGAGAAAAAATTGTTTAGGAAAATGTTCATGTTTTGAGTGAGATTTTTTAGAGAAAAATTTTCGTCACTCTAGTGTTTACACCCAAATGAGTTTATTCCAAGTTCTTATATACATATCAATTGCTTAGAGTTTGGCACCGGTTTTCTCTACACCGAATTGAAGAGAAGTCTTGGGTTTTGCTTCCACCACCCACAAAGAAAGAAGAAGTGTTTCTATGTTGATTTACCAACACGGAAAAAGGCTCCATGCTCGGGTGACGGTGACCGTATAAAGTCCTATCGGTGGATTCCGAGACCGCGGTGGTGTTCCAAGGTTATTCACTAGGAAGAGGTGTCTACAAGAAGAAGCGTCGAGGCTTGAGAGGGATCGAGTCGTGCGTTGTAAGTCTATCTATCTTGTACTTGTAATTCCGTATCTAGTGGATTTGTGGCTAGGGCCGTCCGAGGTTGTTTCCCGTCTTGGGTTTTTCCTCGTACATCGCGGCGTAGTGTGATTGGTTTATTTTATCTTGCAAAATAACGTAGAACGCATGCTTAGAATAATTCAAGATAAAATTCGGTTTAAATCATCACACTCAATTTAATTTGGACTTAAATTAAATATTGGGTAAAGTTTGTTTAATTCAAGTCTTTTGCAAAATTTGGTTTGACCTAACTTTGGAATATTGACAATCATGACTTAGGCAAAATTTCTAGGGCTTGGATTAATTAATTGGTTTAAGTGAATATATTAATTGATTAATTTTACTTCACTTGGTGTAATTTTAATTTGTTTAAGAAATTAAAATTTTTTGTGTTAAAGTTGAACCATCCCATTTTTACGCTTCCGCATCATCTTGAATTTATCTAAAAGGAAATTATTAATAGTTTGATTTTAATTAAGATCATCATATTCTGGGGTCCTTCAAATTGGTATCAGAGCCAGAAACGATAATATATTTCGTTAAGATCCTTTAAATTTTTGGCTAAAATGGATTTTTCCCCATTTTCAAAATTTCCTATTTTCGATGGTTCAAACTACGCGTATTGGAAAGCGCGTATGAGATCGGCACTAAAATCTATCGACGAGAGAGTTTGGATGTCTGTTGTTAACGGGTGGTCCCCACCAAATTATTTAGTTGAAAATGAACGTGTTATCAAACCCGCCGATAGATGGACTGAAAATGAGTTTAAACTTTCTAATTTTAATTCCCGAGGTTTGAATGCCTTGTTTAGCGCTGTCACACCCGATGAATTCTGACGTATTATGACATGTGAGACAGCTAAAGAAGCATGGAATATTTTACAATTAACTCATGAAGGAACTAGTGTCGTTAAAGCTTCAAAACTCCAAAACCTCACCACTCAATTTGAAACTATCAAAATGAATGAAAAAGAAACTTTTGATGAATTCTATGCTAGACCTTTTGATATTGTTAATTCATCTTTTAATTTGGGAGAGAAAATACCTGACGACCGTGTTGTAAAGGAAATTTTAAGGTCCCTACCCGATAGATTTATTCCAAAAGTGACCGTTTTAAATTCTTAACCCACTTTAGCCTCTACGAAATTAGAAGAGCTTGTAGGTGATTTACAAACCTATGAACTAGATATGTTCCCCTCTAAATATGAAAAGAAAATCGAAAAGGGAGTTGCTTTAAAAGCCCGAAAAGAGGTCAAACAAGTAGTAGAGAGCGAGAGTGATAGTGACTCGGAAGACATGGCTTTGTTTGCTCATAAATTTAGAAAATTTCTTAAAATTAACAAAGACAAATTTAAAAATGATTTTAAGAAATTTGAATCTTCTAAGTATGACAAAGGCGAAAAGATTTCTAAAGCCGAGATGATTCCTAAAGCCGAAAAGATCCCTAAACCTAGTAATGAAAATTTAGATAGGGACGAGTCTAATAAGTGTTTTGGTTGTGAAGGTTATGGCCATAGGGCTTATGAGTGCCCCACTAAACTAAGGAAAGAGGGTAAGCGACCCAATTCATATAATGCGACCCTTAGTGACAGTGATAAGGAAGAGAATCCCGATTCCCCCACTAAGAAAAATTTTGCGGCTTTTATGGCTAGTCATGTGAGTGATAGTGAGAACTCATCCATTGATGAAACGTTAACACATGACACTTCCAAGGTCTTAGTTTATGATTCTCTTATTTTTTATGATAGTGAGAGTGGAGAAGAAAGAGAGTGAAAATGAAGAAGAGGTTAATGTGAGTGAACTTCAAAATTCTTTTCAAGAACTTTATAAAGAATCTATTAAATTGAAAAGAGATAATTTGAAGTTAGAAGCTAGTTTAAGAGAGAGTGTTAAGGTCGTTAATGACAATGATTTAATAGAAGACCTTAGGACACATGTGAAGACTCTTCAAGAGAAGCTTGAATATGTAGAAGGCGAGAGAGATAGCCTTAGAGGTTTAATGGAATCCTTGAAAAAGGAGCTTCTTGCTTTTGAAGAGAGAAATGTTTTATTAGATTCTAACATTTTAGAATTGCAAAATAAATTAAAAGACTCTAGTAATGTCAAATTTGATTTGGAGTGTCGTTCGAAAAAATTAGATAAAATCTTAGGAACGGTCCAAATTAAAAATGACACTTGTGGTTTAGGCTTCAATACTTATAATGAATTTACTCATAATGCCCAAACCAATGTTTTAGGAGAATCTACTAGGAATACATTCAAAGATCACTCCTTAAGTAAATCTTTTCGACATGTTTTCACTTGTACACATTGTGGTCGAAAAGGTCATCTTAGAAAATTTTTTTTTGATCTTAAACGAATTCCTCGAAAATCCCAACGCAATGCATCAAATATTTTTAAAATTCCTATACCCCAAGATAATCATTCTTCATTAATTTGGGTTAGGAAATCCGATTTGGTTGCCTTGCAAAATAGGGTTTTTGATTCTCATTTACTTTCACATGCTTCCTCCCTTGCTAAATCTAAAGGATGAATGTGTTAGTGTTTGCATACTTTAGCGTTTGTACTTCATGCTATATTCACATGCTAAATGTATGCTTGTTTAGTCATTTTCTAGTCATTGCCTTATTTCATATCACATGCTAGAAATTATGACTTGTTTATCTTTTTGTATTATATTTTGTGTTTGAATTAATTGAAAAATATAAAAAGACTTTTGTTTATCATTTGTGTTTTATTTATTTCATTTAAGCTTAATGAAAAATACAAATGATTTTTGTTTATTCTTTTGAGTATATATCTTTATTTTTGGTTATAAATGTCAAAAACTCAAAAAGATTTGATTTTGTGTGTATTTTAGTTTGACACACTTTATGTGGCATATATTTGTGTTTGAATCCCTTCTTTTACGCTCCCACGTGGCTAGAACTTTTGGTTTAGATTTTCAATCCTTAAAATGTTCTTTACCATGTTTTATATGGAGTAGTTGGATTTTGTATTGTTTAAATGGATTCTATTTTTATATGCCTCTTTTCACACATGCACGAGCTCTTTTGAAATCTTAATGTCACATGTTATATTTGAGCTTTTTGAGGTGTTCTCCTACCAATCTAGTCATCTACATATCTATGACCTAGGAGGACTAGTGCATATCACAATCCGTTGCATGTGAGCTTTGTGAGATAAAAAATTATATATCTAAATGTGCACGGGGAAGGGCTCCGAAAGGATGAATTAAATCCTTTGCGATAGTAAGCCACCGTTTATTGGATCTTAAAGAAATACGTGATCCAAAGGCCTAAAAACAGAATATTTGGCATTAAAAAGAAAACAATTGCCAAGGCCTACGTTTGTTTGATATATTCATTCAAAAGAAAAAGAATATATATGCTTATTGAGGGAGAATTGGATGGTATATCAACGGTTTGCACAATGTCCGTTTATCCTAGTTGTCTTTAATGTCATGACTCTATTTCGTTTGTAGAATCATCATCATGCTAGGCTTGTATGCATTGTGTATGTTTGTTCATTGAGTTCAATCTTCATATTGTCACATGAGGTTATATTTAAATGTGATAAAGTTTGCAATCAAATGAGAACTCCGTGAATGTTTATTAAGTGTTTGGGTCTAAATTTAATTGTTGCTAGTTCACACCCCAACACTTACGTTTCCATATGACACATTTTTGCCATACGAGTGTGCAAACTTATTTTATTTTGTGTTATATGTGTGTTTATATCTATATCTATATATATATATATATATATATATATATGCAAGTACTCTATTGGTATATTTATAGTATATATATATATATATATATATATGATATTTGTTTGTCTTTGCCTTGCTTTTATTGCCCATATGCTTTCATGTCTTATCACTTTAAGCTTCAACATGCTGTTTATTAGTTCTTTATCCTTTGCCTATTCCTGAACAAAAAGGGGGAGAAATGATAGGGGGAGAAATGGTATCTAATCCTATTATTATCGTATCTTAGTTTGGGGGAGATTTATCTTAGGGGGAGACGTCTTTCCAAGTAGGTCATGTGTTTGATAATTAATTTAGGGGGAGAATTAATTTAGGGGGAGTAATTAATTAAAATTGCATTTAATACTTTGATATTCCCTATGCATTTGATGAGTTTGCTTAAGTGTGCAGGATTTCTTCTAAAACGGCATTGTTTAAAGGCAAAGCGTTTTATCCTTGGGTTGAGTCAAGTTTGGGTGGGTTATGTTTTGAGTCTAGTGAGCTTGACGGCCCTTTAGGATTTTTGTTTGGTTTTTGTCCCGGAATAGCCAAAGGGGGAGATTTGTAAGGACACAAATTTCCAATTGAGTCCATATATAGTTTTGGCTCAATTCCGGACAAAAACATTTATTCATAGGATAGTATGTAATTGTAATACTCTCAAGCCTATGAAGTGTTTGTTGAAGACGTAGCGGGAAAGAGTATAAAGCTTCATCAAATATCCCGGTTTGCGTGCCTCATTTCTACGTCATCAACCATAGTTCCATGCTCCCAAGGTATGAATGCAATATTATATATATAGGAGCTTGGAACAAGTTTATTGGGTGTTAGGTTTTATAAAAACTGCGTTTTGTTTTAAGAAAGAATTCATTAAAACTTTAAATAAATGTTTATAAAGTTTTCTGGGCTATAAATGAATTTTTCAAACTTTCTGGTGGTTCGTTAGATATGTCATTCGAACGAGTTTTTTCGTTCGAACCAGATATCGTTCGAACGAGTTTGCCAACGAGGTTCCAGTATAGGCCTATGAAATGTCGTTCGATATATCGTTCGAACGAACCTTTTGTTCGAACGAGATATCCAACGAGATTCTAACGAGTTCAATCTGGAACGTCGTTAGAAGTCTCGTTCGAACGAGATTTCGTTCGAACGAAATGTCGTTCGAACGAGATGCCAGGCGGAAACAGTTTTTGGCAGTTTTTTGGCAGTTTTGCACCCACTTCCCCACTTGGTTTTTAACCAACTTTTTCAGACTTTAATATGTACGGGAAGGACATTTTCCAACTTAACTTTTCCATCATAGTTTATCTCTTAGAGAGAGTTTAAGAGCAAAAATTGTTTAGGAAAATGTTCATGTTTTGAGTGAGATTTTTTAGAGAAAAATTTCCATCACTCTAGTGTTTACACCCAAATGAGTTTATTCCAAGTTCTTATATACATATCAATTGCTTGGAGTTTAGCACCGTTTTTCTTTACACCGAATTGAAGAGAAGTTTTGGGTTTTGCTTCCACCAACCACAAAGAAAGAAGAAGTGTTCTATGTTGATTTACCAACACGGAGAAAGGCTCCATGCTCGGGTGACGGTGACCGTATAAAGTCCTATCGGTGGATTCTGAGACCTGTTCCAAGGTTATTCGCTAGGAAGAGGTGTCTACAAGAAAAAGCGTCGAGGCTTGAGAGGGATCGAGTCGTGCGTTTTAAGTCTATCTGTCTTGTACTTGTAATTCTATATCTAGTGGATTTGTGGCTAGGGCCGTCCGAGGTTGTTTTTCGTCTTGGGTTTTTCCTCGTACATTGCGGCGTAGTGTGATTGGTTTATTTTATCTTGCAAAATAACGTAGAACGCATGTTTAGAATAATTCAAGATAAAATTCAGTTTAAATCATCACACTCAATTTAATTTGGACTTAAATTAAATATTGGGTAAAGTTTGTTTAATTCAAGTCTTTTGCAAAATTTGGTTTGACCTAACTTTGGAATATTGACAATCATGACTTAGGCAAAATTTCTAGGGCTTGTATTAAGTGAATATATTAATTGATTAATTTTACTTCACTTGGTGTAATTTTAATTTGTTTAAGAAATTAAAATTTGTTGTGTTAAAGTTGAACCATCCCATTTTTACGCTATTAATAGTTTGATTTTAATTAAGATAATCATATTCCGGGGTCCTTCAACTACAACGAGGAACACTGCTTCCCCGAGGAACTTATACACTCCTAGGAAGGAACTCTTGAGTACCGAGAAGCTTAGGCGGTCTGAGCAACTCGGGCGATCCGAGCTGCACCTCTAACAAAGCATTAATAGTAGGATAACCAACAGTTTGACTATTCATTAAATGCTTATCATTCATACGCACACGCTTAAGGGGCATTGAATGTACTACCGTTTCACATGTACATCATTTAATGTATTACCCTTTCAAATTACAGCCTCAGGGCTATAAATACATTGTACAATTCTCATTGTAAGGGACCGGAATTTATTGATAGAACTTGTAATCGAGAATTCCCAAACGCTTAGCAATAACATAACAGTGGACGTAGGCCATTCTTATAAGGCTGAACCACTTTAAAAATTCTTTGTCTAATTTATTTATCTGTGATTGAATAATTAGATATGATCTAATTTTTTACATCAACAGATTGGCGCCGTCTGTGCGAAATGACTGATAATATCGTTTTTCATCAAAAACAATTCATCACAAATGGCTGATATTCCAGAATCCAGCAATCGAAACGCTAGAAGCCCTCCAAATCCATCTGCTCAGCCAAACATTCCAGATCTGGCTGGAATAATGACAAATCTGGCTCAGGGCCAGACCTTCATGTAAGAAACTATGCGACAACTCATACAAACCCTCCATGGCGGTGCACCAACTCATTCAGGGTTGCAGAGTATTCAAAGAAATACCCGTATTCCTTCTTCGCGTACTAGGCGTACCAATTCATATCGCAATGAGGAGTCTGAAGATTTTTCTTATCAACCTGGACGAACTTCATCAGTACGAGCCACAGATACTGAACAACGTATCACTCTCTCCCCAGAAAGGACCAGTGCGCTAGAAAGATTAAGCAGAGTATCTCCTTTCGATCGATTAGGTCATAGGAGGAGAAAATGTCCTCCTAGAGCCCCATCGAGGAGTTTTTGACGTCCATGAGACTTAAGGGAAGGATCTGCCTAGTCGTGACCAGCTACTCATCAAGAGAGATCCCAGGAAGCCACATCAACGCGATCAGTTGCTCGAACCAATAGGCCCGAGGAAGGGAATGATGCATAGAAAGGCTCTATTCAAAGGCTAGAGGATAGATTGGGGGAAATGGTTAAAGCTAAGAACCCCCTACAACGAACCTTTGTTCGAGGAACACCTTTTATCTAGGCCATTATAGATTTTCCAACACCATCAAAATTCAAAGCACCTGTTGTGACCCCCAAATATGATGGAAAGACTGACCCTGTCCTTCATATAGAATAATACCAAGCTGCAGCCGATATCTATGTTGTTCTAGATGAGATGAGATGCAGAGCATTCTCGGGAACTCTTACCGGATCTGCTCAAATATGGTATAATAATCTTCCTCGGGGTAAGATCTCAACTTTTCTTCAATTGGTCGAGTTGTTCATTGGGAATTTCTGCTTTGGGGCGAAGCCAATTAAACGAGTAGAACATTTGTTAAGTGTTAGACAAAAGGATGGTGAAAGCACCAGAGATTATATAACTCGTTTTAATAACGAGAAACTTGAAGTCATTGATTATGAGGAGAAGACAGCGATTACTGCTTTGATGAGTGGACTACTGCCAAACAAGTTGTATTACACTTTGGCCAAAGATCCCCCTATAACCAAGTCGGACCTGATGGGAAAAGCGTCCAAGATTATGAATACCGAGGAGGCTATGGCTGCGAAAAAGAATATGGATGCCAAAGAAACCAAGGTGGAAGGAGATAAAGCTAAGAAGAAAGAGCATAAGAACAATGGTAATGACAAACATTCAAAAAACAGGTCGGTATGGGACGTGATGAAGAAATTTGATAATTATACTCCTTTGAAGAAGGATATCAACCATGTTCTAGAGGAAATCAAGAACAACGAGGAGTTAAACTGGCCAGAGAAAATGAAGGCAGACCCTGACAAGAGGAATAAGGCGAAGTATTACGAGTTTCATAAAGATCATGGCCATATGACCAAAAATTGCATAGCTCTTCAGAATGAGATTGAAACACTCATCAGACGAGGAAAGCTGTCAAAGTATGTTGATCATGGAAAAGAAAGAAGAAACAACGACCGAGCAAGAGAGAGGAATAGATCTCCTCGTCGAGCATAGGAGAACAAAAAAAGAAACCATGAAGTTGATCCCGAAGACGACCCTGATCTTCCTAAGAGACCAAGGCAGCCAGAACGAGAGGTATTCTTAATACGCTTTGGGTCATTTGACTATAATGTTATAACAGGTGGAGATGCAGGAGGAGGAGACCTTACTGCAGAGAGAAAAGCTTACCTCTGTGAGGCTCAAGCTTGCTCGTACATTCAACGAATAAATCTAGTTGACGAGGATCGTTCGAGAAAGGTGAACAAAGAGAAATTAGTCATTGGTTTCTCAAAGAATGACCTCGCAGGTGTTATATATCCTCATGATGACCCATTGGTGATCAAAATGAGGATGAAGGAAGTAATAATTTTAAGAGTACTGGTCAGCAATGGTAGCTCGGCGGACATCATGTTCTACTCGTGCTTCGATAGTTTAAATCTAAAGCTATCGCAATTGGAGCCTTATCATAGACCCCTCATCGATTTTGCTCGCGAGAAAGTATTTCCACTTGGGACGATCAAGTTGGATATATTCATTGGTACGTGGCCTGCTTGTCGAACATAAAGAATACGATTCTTCGTGATGGATAAGAATGTTCAATCATCATACAATATCATCATGGGAAGAGTAGGATTGAAGAAGTTCGAGGCTGTACCATCTACAGTGCATCAATGCCTAAAATTTCTAATAAATTTTGGAGTAGGAGTTGTGAAAGGTGATCAGAAAGTAGCTCGGGAATGCTATTATTCATCCGCCGAGCAAGAAGAACTGGAGGAATCAAGGAAAAAGACTACTACCTATCAAGTGGATGAAGGTGCCGAAATTGAAACATTGGATCCTAGAGATGAGTCGCAACTCGTGAAGGGTCAAGCGGTGGAAGCTATTGAAAACATCATTCCGGATGACGAGCACCCTGAGCGAATTACTCAAGTAGGTTCGTCGTTGGAAGCCTCGCTAAAACAGGAATTGATAACTTTCCTAAGAAGCAGAAAACAAACTTTTGCGTGGAGTCATGAAGATATGCCTGGGATAGACCCAAATTTCTTATTTCACGAACTCAATGTGAATAAGGAGATCAAGCCTGTGAAGCAGAGAAGAAGAGTATTCAGTCCCGAGAAGAATCAAGCTATACAGGAGGAAGTCGAGAAGATCCAGAAGGCTTGTTTTATTGAAGATGTTAAATATCCAGACTGGTTAGCCAATGTGGTGATGGTGAAAAAGAAGAACAACAAATGGAGGATGTGTGTAGACTTCACCGACCTCAACAAAGCATGCCCAAAGGATCACTTTCCATTGCCCCGAATTGATCAACTGGTGGATGCTACCTCGGGACACGAGCTGTTGAGCTTCATGGATGCTTATTTTGGTTACAATCAGATTAAAATGAAACCTGAAGACAGGGAGAGTACTTCTTTCATTAACCCTAGGGGAACTTATTATTATAATGTTATGACTTTTGGTTTGAAAAATGCAGGTGCGACATATCAGCGGCTGATGAACAAGGTCTTTGCTGAACAAATCAGTTGCAATATGGAAGTCTATGTTGACGATATGCTGACAAAGAGTAAGAAAGTTGCCGATCATCTAGTTGATTTAAACCAGACTTTTGATCAACTGGATAAATATCAAATGAAGCTGAACCCGACGAAGTGCATATTTGGAGTACGAGAAGGCATGTTCCTCGGGTACATTGTCAATCAGCGAGGCATTGAGGCAAATCCTGAAAAGATCAAAGCTCTATTAGGGCTGCGATCTCCAACGACGAAGAAGGAAGTACAGTGTCTCACTGGACGAGTAGCAGCACTCAACGAATTTGTATCACGAGCAACTGAAAAATGTCTCCCATTCTTCAAGACACTCCAAAAGACTTTTGAGTGGAATGATGAATGTGAGAAGGCTTTTCAAGACTTGAAGAAATACTTGGGAGCACCTCCACTGTTGTCCAGGCAAGTGATGGGAGAAAAATTATACTTATATCTTGCAGTGTCTGAGAATGCAATTAGCTCGGCGTTGATCAGAGTGGAGAATGGAGTGCAAAAAACCAATTTATTATACGAGTAAGGCCTTCCGAGGAGTAGAGATCAGATATCCAAGGCTGGAAAAATTGGCACTGGCGTTGATTGAGGCGAGTAGGAGAATGAGGCCATACTTCCAGGCTCATACCATAGTAGTATACACTGCTATGCCATTGAGGCAAGCCCTTCATAAACCAGAAAAATCAGGGAGATTGATGTATTGGGCAATAGAGCTCGGTGAATATGATATAGTTTATGAACCTAGAGCATCGCTAAAAGGGCAGGCTGTAGCAGATTTTATAGCAGAGTTCACCTATCCTGATACCCCCGAGGAGCAAAAGTTGCTCGCTGATCAACCTGTGGATGTTACAGGACCAATAAATACTAGCTCGGACCAACTCCGGTTGGTAAAAGAGCAAGTAGATGTTACAGGATCATCAAATTCGAGCTCAGAACAACTCCGGTTGGTAAAAGGGTAAGAAAATATGATCGACGAGGATCAAGAAATATCAGGGGAGGATAAAAGGAAGCAACAAATATTTCATCGAGGAACTCCGTCAGATCGGAAATTTGAAGACGAGTTACCTATATGGAGGCTATATGTAGATGGCTCATCTTGCACTACAGGATGTGGCGCGGGGATAGTTTTGAGCACTCTGGACGAGGTCGACATGGAATACGCCCTACGTTTCCAATTCAAAGCTTCCAATAATGAGGCTGAGTATGAGGCCATGATCGCAGGTCTTAATTTGACAAAAATTATGGAGGCACAGCAGATTATTGTCTTCAGTGATTCTCAATTGATTGTAAATTAAATGTTGGGAGTATATGCAGTTAGAGGAGAATTAATGATCAAATATCATGCAAAGGCAAAGGAGCTGGTGTCAAAATTTGCTGCTATTCAGCTGGTCAGAATACCGAGAATGGAGAATGCGAGAGCAGACGCCCTAGCTCAACTAGCATCAGCTACTCGTACCGAGCTACGATGAACAATCTCAATTGAAGTGTTAACTGGTCGGAGTATAGATGAAGATCTGACGATGAACTTTATTACCCTTGATTTAGGACCATCTTGGATGGATCCCATCAGGGCATAAATTGAGGAGGGAGAATTACCAATTGACATGCTCGCAACCAAGAAATTGAAGTTTAAAGCTACTCGGTATTTATTAACTAACGGTATTCTATATAGAAGAGGAATTATAGCAGGTTTGCAGAGATGTGTGCATCCCACCGAGGTGAAAGATTTAATTGAAGAGATCCATGAAGGGTCCTGTGGAGCCCATGTAGCAGGTCGGACGCTTTTACATAGGGTGATGACGCAGGGATACTACTGGCCGATGATGAGGGCTGATTGTATAGCCTATGCCAAGAAATGTGACAAGTGCCAACGCTTTTCCTCCATCCGAAGAACTCCACAAGCATTGTTGACACCCATCACTTCCTCTTGGCCATTTTCCATGTGGGGAATAAATTTGGTTAGCCCGCTGCCAACAACCAGAGGAAGGTTCAAATACCTCGTCGTCGCAGTGGATTATTTTACTAAGTGGGTAGAAGCTGAGCCTCTCATCGATATGACGTACGACAAGGTGTACCAATTTGTTTGGAAGAACATCATTTGTCGATATGGTCTTCCATTGCTTTCATCACAGACCATGGAACACAATTTGATAACGAGGAGTTCGCTGCCTATTATCACCAGTCAAATATTTTGAAGGTTCACTCAGCACCAGGCTATCCTCAAAGCAATGGACAAACTGAAGTGACAAACAGAACGCTGCTAAATGGCTTGAAGAAAAGACTAGATGATGCAAAAGAAAATTGGATCAACGAGCTACAATCAGTACTCTGGGCTTACCGAACTACTCCCCGAGTAGCAACAGGAGAATCACCATATATGATGGCGTTTGAAAGTGAATCTGTTATACCTGCCGAGTTGGGCCTCCCAACACACAGGGTACTGAATTTCAATTCCCCTGTCAGTGACTTAATGAGAATATTGGATTTATACATGCTCGAGGAAGTTAGAGAAGAAGCAGCCATTAGAAATGCTGCTTACCAGCAGCGAACAACTTTGTTCTACAATAAGAGGGTAAAGAAGTGCGACCTGAAAGAAGGAGACTATGTGCTGAAGAAAGTAATTCAAAAGCACAATAAGCTGGAGGCAAACTGGCATGGACCATACCGAGTTACAGAAGTTGTTCGACCAGGAACTTACCGAATAGCAACTTTAGAAGGGGAGGAGTTTAAGAATGCATGGAACGCAGAGCACCTACGCAAGTATTATCAGTGATAAATAAAATGAAGATATTCTTCCGAATTCGTTCTTTTTATTGAAAGTTTTTCGGGGAATACTAGTGCTACACACTACTCGGCAAAACTCAGAACTCGACAAAGCTCAGGCTACTCAATTTTTTTCTCGAAACGCCAACTAAGGTTGGTCGAGAAACCTATATTCCTCCGGGAAGTAAAGCTACCAATATTCCTCCGGGAAGTAAAGCTACCAATATTCCTCCGGGAAGTAAAGCTACCTATATTCCTTCGGGAAGTAAAGCTACCAATATTCCTCTGGGAAGTAAAGCTACCTATATTCCTCCGGGAAGTAAATCTACCTGTATTCCTACGGGAAGTAAAACTATATCTTCCTCGAGAAATAAAAATATTCCTAAAAATGCCAATTTATGTTGTTTTGGAAGTAAATATATTCTTGAAAACGTTCCAAAGCTCCTCGTAGAGGAAAAATCCACTAACTATGGCTGGTCGGGGATAAAAACCCACTAACTATAGTTAGTCGACAAGGAAAATTTACCGACCTTGGTTGTTCGGAAACATTTAAGAAAAAAATCTACTAACTATGGCTGGTCGGGGATAAAAACCCACTAACTATAGTTAGTCGACAAGGAAAATTTACCGACCTTGGTTGGTCGGAAACATTTAAGAAAAAATCTACTAACTATGGTTGGTCGAGGATAAAACCCAACTAACTGTAGTTAGTCGACAAGGAAAATTTACCGACCTTGGTTGGTCGGAAACATTTTAAACATTTTTGATATTCGTAACTTTTTACTAAGTTGGTCGAGAAACAAAACTTTATTATTAAGTGATCGAGAAACATAAATTATACTCGTAACTTTTTAATTATTACTAAGTTGGTCGAGAAACAAAATATTATTTTTGCCAAATGACTACCACAAATTAAAGCTATTCGACAATAAGTTGATCGACAAACGACACAATATTGTTATCTTTTTAACAGATATGCATGCACAAATGTAAAATGTTTTATAATTACAAGACAATGGCAATTAAGATTGCGAACAAAAATAAAAGTCTTTCATTAAATCCAAAATAAATTACATTGATAATGAAATGTATACAAATTTATTACATTAATATTCCTACTCTACTGGTCTTTTCCCCTTTGCTTTTGATACAGGTTCCTCGCCAGCAGGTGGATCATTTAAAGCCAGGGGAGAATTTATGAAGTTGATATCCTTTAACAGCCTGATATTCATCACGGATGGTCGATCTAAGAGGTGCTCGGGACGAGATATCTCGATATTTGAATGGAGATTGTAGTCACCGAGATATTTGGAAATCAAGCATCGAGGAATGGCCCGAGCAGGGATCCAACTCATATCCAGTTTGTATGGAGGCACAGGTAGGTAGAGCAGCCCAGGATCATGATAGTCCCACAGGTAATGACCCTGTTCGAGTTTCAGCACACCTAAGGCATTCAACCAGCCTTGCTTGTAGCCCTCATTATTGGCATTCTGGATACGATCGTCCAAGTGATAGAGAGCTTCGTTGTATCCAGCCATCCAGAACTCCCTGGGCAGTTTGTGGAATTGATATGTTAGTCTTTCCAGCTGCTCGTGGAGATTTTTGATGAAGATCTCTTTATTATCCAAGGTAGACTTCTGCGTGGAAAGATGCTCTTCCAGGTCCCTGATCTTCTGTGACATTTCAGCCAATGCCTGGTTCTTCGCCATCAGCTGAAAGGCTTGGTTTTCTAAGGCAGACTGAGTCCTCTGTTCCTCGACATGAATCCGAGGAGCTCTTGCTCGTCCCCGAGGAGCTCGTGCTCGACCACGAGAAGATGTAGATGGGCCAGACCTCTTCAAGGTTTCCAACTCGTCCCTCAAGTTGGCGTTCTCGACTTCTAAGAATGAGAATCCCTCATCAGTCACTAGGATCAAGGCTTTTGAAGTAGAAGCTGCAGACTTCAACTGTGACAACTCTCTTTGAATATTGTTGTTCTCTTGCTCTGATAATTCAGCTATTTGTCTGCATTCCTCGACCTCACCCTTCAGAGTTATCTCCCTCACATCGTAGCCAGCAAAAAGTTTCTCGTAACCCTTATCGGTAACGATCTGCTGATATTTCTTCTCGTACCCCTCATGCAACAGGGCAGTGGATTCTTTGTATTGTTGCTGAAGGTCTTCAAGAATGCCTTGGAGATCCTCGATCATGTCATAATAAGCCACATTATTGGCCACTGCTCGATCAAGTAGTCACTTCAGATATTGGTATGCTTCAACAGCCTGTTCAGAAGCATCTTGGCCGAGGATGTCGACGACTTGTGCTGCACTCAGATCTGTGTGACCAGCATTAAAATAATCATTGCATTGTCTCAGCAGCTAGGTATCGTGAGCAAATAATAATTCCATCCTGGCCAGAAACTAGCAGAGGAAGAAAAGCAATAATCAATAAGAATCAAGACAGAGTATGAAGAAGAGACAACAGTATGAATAAACACAAGTTCAAGTTTTATTATATCATAAAGGTCAGAAGTACAAGATTCAGAGTTACATATTCATGGTTACAATTGACAAAAGAAAAATATAAAGAGAAACTCAAACAACTCTACACCATTTCCTTGTCTCCCAAAACCTTCTCGGGAGGCTGGGACGAGGAATTGGTTGCTCGGAGGGAGTATAAAGTTGCTCGGGGAGCGCCAGCTGTTGCTCGGAAGAAGTAATGATTTGCTGAAGTTCCTCGTCAGCAGGCTGGATAGTCGGGGGAAGAGAAATCTGGTCTCCCATCACCATGTAAGACTCTTCGGAGGCAGCTTCGTCCTCTTCTAAATCTTCAGGAGTTGGAGGGGGACCAGGGATGTGTCGCTGAAAGAGTTCAGAATTTTCATCCACTTTCATCTCCTGTAGAGTAGCGACCCATCCATCCCTAAAGTACTTGAGGCTGCCATAGTCCACTTGCGACACCATGGCAGCCAATCCCTTGTTCCACCCCTTGTCGCAGCCAGCGCTGAAGGACTTCTTCATAGCCATTTTCCTCTTCAACTTCTTCGAGGAAAGCTTCTCGGACAGTAGGTTATCAGCAGCTTTCAATTTATTCTCGACCTCCTCCTTTTGACGACTTACTTCGTGAAGTCGAATTAACTCCTCCTCAGCAACCTTGAGTTTATTTTCAAACTCCTCAGTATTCTTGAGCTTCCCTTCGACCTCTTTATTTTTCCCCTCCAAGTCCTTTATTCTCTTCTCCAACTCCTTGGAACCTCAATAACCTGAGCTTTTTCCTGCTCGGTGAAGGCAAGCTTGTTCTCCCAGATTGCCTTATCAGTAGCATATTTCTGGCGAGAATCTTCCAAAGACTTCGTCAGGCCCACCAGAGCTTCCTCCACACCAGATGAGGAGCTTGAAGTTTTAATTTCTTCATCTTTCTTCAGAATTATATTGAAGAAGCTCGTCAACTGTGAAAAGAAAATGAAAGAAAGTAAGAAACAGAAATGACAAGGGAAATATGAAAAGTTCAAAGTAATAAGACTTACAGAAGAAATATGGCGAGTAGCTAACGAAGTGACCATGTCCCGAGTAAGGTTTTCTTCAGTACCTTGGACCTCGGGAATGATCCAAGACTTTACCGAGCTCATGGCAGAGCTCAGAGGAACAAAAGTTGGAACTCCGGTTCCAGTAACTGGGGGCTGAGTGATGGTGTCAACCAAATTGACCGAGGAGCTCTTCTTCAGCTTCCTCGGGGGAGCAGGAATAGATTCAACCAAGGAAGAACTCTTGGCCGGTGATATTACAATCACCTCTCCTGGAGCAGCAGACTTGCTCGGAGCCACTTGGGGCTTCTCGGCAACCTTCACAACAGGGGCAGCCGAGGAAGGTGCATTAGTTTTCTTTGTCCCCTCCCCTGGGACATCAATCTTACTTCTTTTTGCCTCTCCAGCACCAGAGGCAGGCTTCTCGAAGAGAGTGGGAGGTCTTCTCTTCTTCATCCTTTCACTTAAAGGAACGTGTGACTCAGGCGAAGAGCTGGTAGAAGCTGGTACTGGCTCTGCTTCACTTATTACCGGACGAGAAGTAAAAGAGGTGGTGTAGCTCTTGTACTACAGCAGATATGAAGCCGACCTAATGTACTCGTCGGCAACACTTTGATGCAAATTCCAGATAAGTTTCAAATGTCTTATATTAACATATGCCTCCTTTGGACACTTTCTTTTGTTGTCAACTGCAAATAAATAAATAAACATTGAAATATCAGTGGCACATTTTATCAAACACAAAAGAAGCATGATTTCAAAATAAGTAAAATAAAATAAAAATAACCTATCCCATTGCCATAGGGAGGGCATCTGAGACCCTGATAAACTTCATCTCCAGATAAAGGAGCATGTTGCCAATTTTTTATGACAACCCCGTGCTCAAAATAGTTCCTATTGGCATCCGGGAGATTGACTACTAAGGCCCTATTTAAAAATCTAGTTTTTAAATAAAAAGTATTATCGCCTACAGCCCATCTATAGCAAAACATGATTTCTGGAATTCCTAGGTGAGTTCCATGGATTTGATTTAACCTATAAACCCCATTAACTATTCTCCATGTATTTGGGGCTATTCTTGCAGGAACAACGTCAAAGTATTGATAAAATTCCAGACATAAGGGATTGGGTGGAAAAGAAAATCTACACTCAGCAACAAAGAGACTGGGAAACCAATGTCCCTCAGCCAAACGGAAATAATCAGAAGGCTCAGAAAGATCTTCCAGAACAACCCAGGAGGGAATAAAAAAATCAGAGCGAAACTTATCAAGAGATTCAACAGGGTAAACCATGATGAATAAAAGAAATGAAGAACAAGGAAGAAAATCTTACAGAAAAAGAGTGGATCTGATGACAACGAACGATGGAAGAGATGAATACACAGGAGAGAAAGAGACGACGGAAAACTCGAAGATACAAATTTGAAAAAGTAGAAGACGGTGGGATTTTCTGCAGCGTTTAAATACTCTACCTTGGGAAAAGGAAAAATAATGATTACAAAAAGAGACGGTTACGTTACCGGCGGCTAAAAAGACGAAAAGGGGCGCGAGAATCGAAGCGGACATAAAAATTCAAAAAGCCTGATTCTACGAATTTGGAAGGAGAAATAAATACGAAGGAAACACTCCTAAAAATCAGGAGGACCATTTAAAGCTACCATATTCCGAGAAAGAATGTTCCCTACTCCTCAAATTTTGAACTATGAAACATTGGGGGCTTCTTTTGATACCAAATTTAGTCTGCTGACATGGCTCAATAAAGTGAAGACACGTGGCAATCTACGTGGCAACGACAAACACTTCCGAGGAACTCACACGCTCCGAGGAATCATACTACAACGAGGAACACTGCTTCCCCGAGGAACTTATACACTCCGAGGAACAAGAACTCTCCAAGGAACTCTTGAGTACCGAGAAGCTTAGGCGGTCTGAGCAACTCAGGCGGTTCGAGCTGCACCTCGAACAAAGCATTAATAGCAGGATAACCAACAGTTTGGCTGTTCATTAAATGCTTATCATTCAGACGCACACACTTAAGGGGCATTGAATGTACTACCCTTTAATATGTACATCATTTAATGTATTACCCTTTCACATTACAGCCTCAGGGCTATAAATACATTGTACAATCCTCATTGTAAGGGACCGGAATTTCTTGATAGAACTTGTAATCGAGAATTACCAAACACTCAGCAATAACATAACAGTGGACGTAGGCCATTCTTATAAAGCTGAACCACTTTAAAAATTCTTTATCTCATTTATTTATCTGTGATTGAATAATTAGATATGATCTAATTTTTTACATCAACAATAACAATTAAATTTTTAGCACAAAAATATAGTTACTGAAAAAATAACGATGCTATACATAACTAGTAAAAAAGAACTAACAACTAGTTAAATTGGCTAATAGTACTCAATAATATAAATATGTTTCAAATAATTAAATAGTTTCACACAAAATTACATATAAAGTATGTCAGAATCATGCCCTTATAAATTAAACAGATACAAGTACAACATAACAATGCGAATAACTAGTGATCCAAAACATACATGATTTATGCTACATATTATTAGTTACATCAAAATAAAAGTTAAAGTTCTATAAACATACATCTCAATTATAATAAAATATTTTTCTATGACATAGATAAACTAACAAAACGACTGATGAAAAAAGTCATTTGCATAATAACAAACATTATCATATAAAAAAAGGCATACCATCAATATAAGTTGAAGATTATTGGCATATTTGTTATTTCCTTTAACTTGATTCAACTTTAATGTTGTCCACCTTTTTTTATTAACATCTCTTTCTCACTCAATAAATTTTCAAATTTATTTTTCTAGATTCGAATCTGCTTCTCCAAAATTTCTTTCCCTACATACAATTAAAACAATTAGGGACTAGTAAATTATAATAAAATAAACTCAAATTTTAACAACTAAAAACTCAAAATAATACCTTCAACAACATCATTTGAAAAAACCAACATTTGTTTGTTGAGTTTCTCCTTCCCTGGATTTTTCTAATAAATACTCATTAACACTTAAGAACTTAAAACTATAGTAAAAAAATACTATAAATAAATAAACCTATATTAGATATTACCTTCGGCCATCAGATTATACCTTTTTGTATCACTATAAAAATTTTCTTTCAAACTTAAAATTTCATCCTCCATCAACTTCTTATCTGTACGTTGGAACATAAAAATATGAAATTTCACATTAGTAAGTTTAACTACATACAAATTAATTAATATAACTACATATCTAATAACAATTGAAACTATATATAAATTACTCAATGTAACTATTATACACATTCATCAATATAACTATTTCTACATTTATGAATTTAAAACATACATATAATAATAATAATAATAATAATAATAATAATAATAATAATAATAATAATAATAATAATAATAATAATAATAATACTGTAATTTTTTATAAATTAAAAAGTGTAAATATATATATATGTAAACATTTTAACTACTTCTGCATTACTAATTGTAACAATTAATCAAAACAATTAGGGACCAAAAATATTATAATAAAACAAACTCAAATTATATAGCTAAAATCTCAAAATACTACCTTTGGCAGCATCATTTGAAAAAACCAATATTTGTTCGTTGAGTTTCTCCATCCCCAAAAATTTATAATAAAATACTCATTAACTTTTAAAAACTTAATACTGTAAAAAAAATTACAAATAAATAAATATGTATTAAATATTACCTTCGACCATTTGATTATGCCTCACTTCTGTAATACCCCGTACTTTTATTATTAATTAATTTGTGTGTACTTTATATTATTAATGTAATTGGGAAATAAAGATTGATATTATATGTCGCGTACGAGTGATTATTAATTATTGTTGTGTCATAAGTATATAGTTATGTGAATTATTATATGTCGCGTACAAGTGATAGTGGCAGTTTATTGTTTTATGTTGATAGGGTGCTATATCGGCAGATTGATATAATTTATGGGTGACGCGTAGGGTACGCACGTGTCTGACCCGGTTAAAGAGATATCAGCATATTTTTTAGTTAGGTGATTCGAATGACATTTTCGAGCATACTGATGATCCGAGAAGGGTCAAAATAGTTTAGAATAGGTATCTGGGTGTTATAATAGGGTTCCGATGGCTTTTTAGACATAAAAGGACCCATATAAGGGTAGGAGGGTCATTTTATACTTAGGGCTAATAAGAAACAAATGGGATTAGGTTAAGTAAGGGGATAATTAAGAGGTTGGGAAGGTGGATGGCATCCCACCCTTCATATTTTATATGAGCAATTGAGAGAGAGAACCCAAGAGAAGAGAAAAATAAGAAGAAAGAGGAGGAAACTTGGACAGGGGAAGGAGGAGGACTCAATCCGTCATCAAATTCATAGAGAACTTTGAATTCTAATCCATCAAGGCAAGTAGTTACTTTCTTTATGTCATAAATTTAGTGTAGTTAATTACTTTCTTGATTTAATATAGAAATTGAAAATTTAGTGCTTGAAAAATTGAAACTTGATTAGTTAATGAAGGAATCTAAATATTAAAGGATTAAGGATCTTAAACGAATGATTAATTGAGATTGATTACACTTGTAATTAGAAATAACATTATGGGATTTAAAGAACGAATATGCAATTGAGTTCAATTATTTCAACCTAAACTATGTTAGCTACAAAGCATGGTAAATGACATGAATTAAATGAAAGAAATAAATAAGCAAGTAAAACTAATAAACAAAGCTTGAAATGACAAAAAAAAGCTTGAATGAAAGGAAGAAGACAATGAATGGTGGATTACATACCCAAATGGGAAAACCCTTAGAGAGAGGAGGAGAAGCTCCCTAAAACCACCTCAAACCTTATTATAAAACTAGATAAAAACTATGCCCTTTTAGAATAAACCCAACTTACAAATATATAGTAAGTTGGGAGAAAAGAAAAGAAAAAAAAGAAAAAGAAAAAATTGTCAAATATATGATGGACCCAATCGATCGCGGGTCTGGTATGCTTCGTAGGCATAAATTGAATGGCCGATTGACTGGGGCTTGGGGTCGGTCGACCAGAGTACTATTTTCTGGGCAATTTGATTCTTCAAAAGGGAAAGTTTGGCATTTGGACATGGATCTAGTTCATCGTTTGGACTCAAAATGAAGTGTGATTTGTGGCCACGCGAAGCTAACTTAACGAACTATGCTTCCATGGAGATTTAAAGGTCGGGAAATGAGGTGTGAAAATACTAAAATGCTCTGGAAGTTACAACAAATGATGGAACTTCTTCAAAATGCAACCAATCATCACGCTAAGCATTCCAATACCTATAAAAGCTCAATTATAGATAGAAAATCACATAAACATAGATAAAAGAGTTTATCTAGATAACAAGCTAAAATAGGAATTAAGGAACACAAAAGTGATAGAATGCATAAGAATAACGGGCACAAATATACAATATTCGTGAAGTATCACACCCCTAACTTAGACATTGCTAGTACCTAGTGATGAAATAAAAAAAAACCCAGTCCAATAGGTACTGTTGATACCAAAATTAATATGCTGATATAGACAAATAATAAGAAGACACGTGTCGACCTACGTGGCCCAATAGTAACGAAAAAGTTTATTTCCCCGACTAAGTCATACTCACTCCGAGCAGCAAGTGCACTCCGAGGAACTCCAACACTCCGAGGAACTCCTGAACGACGAGCAACTAAGGCGCTTCGAGCTGCATCTCGTCCATAGCATTGATTTCCAGATAATTAACAGTTCAACTATTCATTGAATGCTTATCATACATACGTATATTCTTAAAGGGCATTAATTGTTTACCCTTTCACATGTACAGCCCAAGGGCTATAAATACATTGTATCACCCTCATTCAAAGGGATCGGATTTTCTTGATAGAATTACATATCGAGAACTCCAAAACACTTGGCAATAACAGAAACAGTGGACGTAGGCCATTCTTATAAGGTTGAACCACTTTAAAATTCTGTGTCTCATTTATATTTATCTGTGATTAAATAATTAGAAGCAATCTAATTTTTTACATCAACAGATTGGCACCGTCTGTGGGAAACGACTGTTGTTATCGTTTTTTACCAAAAATCATTCATCATCAATGGCAGATAATCCGAAATCCAGCAATCGAAATGCTGGAAATGTTGGAAATCCTCCAAATCCCTCTGCGCCTCCAGATCTGGTTGGAATTATGACGAATCTGGCTCAAGGACAAACCGCCATGCAAGAGACAATGCGGCAACTCATACAGACCCTTCATGGCGGTGCACCTGCACATTCGGGACAGCGAAGTGGTCAGCGGCAAACCTATTTACTTTCTTCGCGATCCAGGCGTACAGATGCGTATCGTAATGAGGAATCTGATGATTTCTCTTACCAACCTGGGCGAACTTCATCAATACGGGCCACAGATACTGAGCAACGTATTACTCTATCTCCAGAGAAACCCAGTGCCTTGGAAAGATTGAGCAGGGTATCTCCTTTCAGCCGATTAGGCCCTAGGAGGAATAGGAGTCCACCTAAGACCATGTCGAGGAGTTTTCGATAACCATCAGGTTTAAGGGAGGGATCAGCACAATCACGACCAGTTGCTCGTCAAGATAGATCTCAGGAGGCCACGTCAGAACAATCAATTGCTCAAACTAATAAGCCCGAGGAAGGAAATGATGCTTGGAAAGGTTCCATTCAGCGGTTGGAGGATAGATTGGGAGAAATGGCTAAGGCGAAGAATCCCCTACAACGAACTTTTGTTCAAGGGACACCTTTTGTCCAGGCCATTGTGTATTTTCCTACCCCGTCAAAGTTTAAAACCCCTGTGGTAACCCCCAAATATGATGAAAAGACAGATCCTGTTCTGCACATAGAGCAATATCAAGCTGCTGCCGACATCTATGCCGTCCCCGACGAGATGAGATGCAGAGCATTCTCAGGAACTCTTACTGGATCTGCCCAGATATGGTACAATAATCTTCCTCGGGGTAAGATTTTAACTTTCTTTCAATTGGCCGAGTTGTTCATCAGCAATTTCTATTTTGGAGCAAAGCCAGTAAAAAGAGTAGCACACTTGTTAAGTGTTAGACAAAAATCTGGTGAGAGTACTAGAGATTACATAACTCTTTTCAATAACGATAAGCTGGAAGTCATAGATTATGAAGAAAAGACAGCAATCATCGCCTTGATGAGTAAAATGTTGCCTAACAAATTATATTACACTTTGGCCAAAGATCCACCTACAACTATGTCAGAGTTGATGGCAAAAGCGGCCAAAATCATGAATGCCGAGGAGGCTATGGCTGCGAAGAAGAATATGGATAAAGAAGCCAAGGTGGAAGATGACAAATCTAAGAAGAAAGAACATAAAGGCAATGGCGGTGACAAGCATTCCAAGAATAATAAGTCGTCATGGGAAGTCCTGAAGAAATTCGATAATTATACTCCTTTGAAAATGGGTATTAATCATGTCTTGGAAGAAATCAAGAATAACGAGGAAGTAAGGTGGCCAAAGAAACTGAGGTCAGACCCTGACAAAAGAAATAGAGATAAATATTGCGAGTTTCACAAGGATCATGGTCATATGACTAAAAACTGTATAGCCCTCCAGAATGAGATTTAAACGCTCATTAGACGAGGAAAGTTGTCAAAGTATGTTGATCGTAGAAATGAAAGAGGAAATGAAGACCGAGCAAGAGAGAGGTCTAGATCTCCTCGTCGGGCAGAAGAAAACAGGAAAAGGGATCATGAAGATGATACAGAGGATGACCCCGATCTTCCCAAAAGGCCAAGGCAACCAGAACGCGAGGTATTTTTAATACGTTTTGGAGGATTTGATTGTAATGTTATTACAGGTGGAGATGCAGGACGAGGAGATCTTACTGGAGAAAGAAAAGCTTACCTCGGTGAGGCTCAGGCTTGCTCATACATTCAGCGGATAAATTTGGCTGAGGAGGATCGCCCGAGGAAGATAAACAAAGAGAAGCTGGTAATTGGTTTTTCAAAAAACGACCTTGCATGCATTCTTTACCCTCACGACGACCCTTTGGTGATCAAATTGAGGATGAAAGAAGTAGTGATTTCAAGAGTTCTGGTAGATAATGGTAGTTCGGCAGACATCATGTTCTACTCATGCTTTGACAGTTTAAATTTAAAATTATCTCAATTGGAACCTTATCACAGACCTCTCCTGGGTTTTACTGGCGAGAAAGTTTTTCCACTTGGGACGATCAAGTTGGATATATTCATTGGAACTTGGCCTGCTTGTCGAACAGAAAGAATACGCATCTTTGTGATGGATAAGAATGTGCAATCAGCTTACAACATCATCATGGGAAGAGTTGGTTTGAAGAAGTTCGAAGCAGTTCCATCTACAGTAAATCAGTGCTTAAAATTCCCAACAAATTTTGGAGTAGGAGTTGTGAAAGGTGATCAAAAGGTAGCTCGGGAATGCTATTATTCATCTGCCGAGCAAGAGGAGCTTGAAGAGTCAAGGAAAAAGACTACTACCTACCAAGTGGATGAAGGTACAGAAATTGAAACACTGGATCCCAGAGATGAATCCCAACTTGTAAAAGGACAGGTGGTGGAATCTAGAGAAAATGTTGTTCTAGACGATGAACACTCTGAACGAACAACTCAGATAGGTTTGTCTTTGGATGCTTCAATAAAACAGGAGTTGATAACTTTCTTGAGAAGCAGAAAGAAAACTTTTGCATGGAGTCATGAAGACATGCCAGGAATAAATCCAAACTTCTTATGTCATGAGCTCAATGTGAATAAGGAGATCAATCCTGTAAAGCAGAGAAGAAGAGTATTTAGTCCCGAGAAGAATCAAGCTATACAAGAGGAGGTCGAGAAGCTCCAGAAAGCCCAATTCATTGAAGATGTGAAATATCCAGACTGGTTAGCAAATGTGGTGATGGTAAAGAAGAAAAACAATAAATGGAGAAGGTGTGTTGATTTCACCGATCTGAACAAGGCATGCCCAAAGGATCACTTTCCATTGCCCAGAATTGATCAACTAGTGGATGCAACCTCGGGACACGAGCTGCTCAGCTTCATGGATGTTTACTCTGGCTACAACCAGATCAAAATGAAACCTGAAGACAGGGAAAGTACTTCTTTTATTACCCCTAGGGGAACTTATTCTTATAATGTTATGCCTTTTGGTTTGAAAAATGCAGGAGCGACATACCAGCGGCTGATGAATAAGGTTTTTGCCGAACAAATCAGTTGCAATATGGAAGTCTATGTCGATGATATGCTGACAAAGAGCAAGAAAGTTGTTGATCATCTAGTTGACTTAGGTCAGACCTTTGATCAACTGGATAAATACCAAATGAAGCTCAACCCGACGAAGTGCACATTTGGAGTACGAGAAGGAATATTCCTCGGGTACATTGTCAACCAACGAGGCATTGAGGCGAATCCAGAAAAGATCAAAACTCTTTTAGGGTTGCGATCTCCAACGACGAAGAAAGAGGTGCAGAGTCTTACAGGACGAGTTGCAGCGCTCAACAGATTTGTATCCCGAGCAACTGATAGATGCCTCCCATTCTTCAAAACACTTCGAAAAACTTTCGAGTGGAATGATGAATGTGAAAAAGCCTTTCAAGACTTGAAGAAATATTTGGGATCACCTCCACTGTTGTCCAGGCCAGTAATGGGAGAAAAGTTGTACTTGTACCTGGCAGTATCAGAGGATGCAGTCAGCTCGACATTGATCAGAATGGAGAATGGAGTCCAGAAGCCAATTTATTACACAAGTAAGGCTTTCCGAGGTACAGAGATCAGGTACCCAAAGCTGGAAAAATTGGCATTGGCATTAATAGAGGCAAGTAGAAGAATGAGGCCATATTTCCAAGCCCATACCATAGTCGTGTATACCGACATTCCATTGAGACAAGTCCTTCATAAGCCAGAAAAATTAGGGAGATTGATGTACTGGGCAATAGAGCTCGGTGAATATGATATTGTGTATGAACCCAGATCATCACTAAAAGGGCAGGCTGTAGCAGATTTTATAGCAGAGTTTACATATCCTCATACCCCCGAAGAACAAAAATTGCTCGCTGATCAACCTGTGGATGTTACAGGATCAACAAACACAAGCTCAGACCAACTCCGGTTGATAAAAGGGCTTGTGGATGTAGAAGGATCATCAAATTCTAGCTCAAACCAACTCCGGTTGGTAAAAGGGCGAGAAAAGATGGTCGACGACGAGCGAGAAATACCAGGGCAGAATGAAAGGAAACAACAAGTATTTCACCGAGGAACTCTGTCAGATAAGAAATTTGAAGACAGGTTACCCATATGGAGATTATATGTAGATGGGCCATCTTGCACAACAGGTTGTGGAGCAGGGATTATTTTGAACACCCCAGACGAGGTTGACATGGAATATGCCATGCAATTCCGACTCAAAGCCTCCAATAATGAGGCTGAGTATGAGGCCATGATAGCAGGTCTTAATTTAGCAAAAATTATGGAAGCGCAACAAGTGATGGTATTCAGTGATTCTCAATTAATTGTGAATCAGATGATAGGAATATATGCAGTTAAAGGAGAATTAATGGTCAAGTATCATGCAAAGGTGATGGAGTTATTGGCAGAATTTGATGCCATTCAATTGATCAGAATACCAAGACTAGAGAATGCACGAGCAGACGCACTGGCCCGACTAGCATCAGCTACCCGGACCGAGCTGCGAAGAACGATACCAATTGAAGTATTAGAAAGTCGGAGCATAGATGAAGACCTGACGATGAATATTATTACTCTTGATTTAGGACCATCTTGGATGGATCCCATCAAGGCATATATTGAGGAAGGAGAATTATCGGAGGATAAGCTGCCAAGAAATTAAAGTATAAAGCTGCTCGATATGTACTAACTAATGGTGTTTTGTATAGACGAGGAATTATGGCAGGTTTGCAAAGATGTGTACATCCCTCCGAGGTGAAAGAATTGATTGAAGAGATCCATGAAGGGTCCTGTGGAGCCCATGTAGCAGGTCGGACACTTTTACAAAAGGTGATGACGCGGGGATACTACTGGCCAACGATGAGGGCTGATTGTATAGCCTATGCTAAGAGATGTGATAAATGCCAACGTTTTCCTCCATCCGACGAACTCCACAAGCATTGTTGACACCCATAACTTCCCCTTGGCCATTTTTCATGTGGGGAATTGATTTGGTTGGACCACTGCCAACGACCCGAGGAAGATTCAAGTACCTCGTCGTAGTAGTGGATTATTTTACTAAGTGGGTAGAAGCTGAACCCCTTATTGATATGACATACGAGAAGGTGTACCAGTTCGTTTGGAAGAACATCATCTGCCGATATGGTCTCCCTCATGCCTTCATCACAGACCATGGAACATAATTTGATAATAAGGAGTTTGCTGCCTAGTGTCATCAGTCAAACATTTTGAAGGTTCATTCAGCACCAGGCCATCCTCAAAGCAATGGACAGACTGAAGTGACGAACATAACATTACTAAATGGTTTAAAGAAAAGGCTAAGTGAGGCTAAAGTTAATTGGATTAATGAGTTACAGTCAGTATTGTGGGCTTACCGAACAACTCCCCGAGCAGCAACTGGAGAATCACCATATATGCTGACGTTTGGAAGTGAGGCCGTAATACCTGCCGAGTTGGGTCTTCCAACACACAGAGTGCTGAATTTCAATTCCCCAGTCAGCAACTTAATGAGGAGATTAGATTTGGACATGCTCGAGGAGGTTAGATAAGAGGCAGCCATTAGGAATGCCGCTTACCAACAACGAACAGCCCTATTCTACAACAAGAGAGCGAAAAAATGCGACTTAAAAGAAGGAGATTACGTGCTAAAGAAGGTCATTCAGAAGCACAATAAGTTGGAAGCTGGCATGGACCTTACCGAGTTGCAGAAGTTGTTCAACCAGGAACTTACCGAATAGCAACTCTAGAAGGAGAGGAATTTAAGAATGCATGGAATGCTGAACACCTACGCAAGTATTATCAGTGATGTAAAATGTAAAGCAGTTCCATCAATATGAATAAAACGACGATATTTCTCCATCTTCTCTCTTTTTATTGAAAGTTTTTCGGGGAATACTAGTGTGTAACACTACGCTGCTCGACAGTAAAAACAACACGATAGTTCAAGCTCGGACCAACTCCGGTTGGTAAAAGGGCGAGAACAAACCATACTCCTTTGGTTAGGAGGTGTACACTAGCTCAGACCAACTCCGGTTGGTAAAAGGGCGAGTGGACATAATAGTTCGAACTCAGACCAACTCCGGTTGGTAAAAGGGCGAGAACACGACATTCCTAAAAATACCAGCTCTGGTTGGTTAGGAAACCATACTCCTTTGGTTAGGAGGCTGACATTGGCTCAGACCAATTTTGGTAAAAAGGCAAGTGGACATGATAGTTCGAACTCAGATCAACTCCGGTTGGTAAAAGGGTAAGAACAACACTCCTAAAAATGCCAATCTCGGTTGGTTAGGAAACAAGATATGCTCTCAAATGCCAACTTATGTTGGTCGGGAGGTAAGATTATTACAGAAAATACAAAAGTTCCTCGAGGAACAAAATATTCCAAACTGAACCAAGTATGGTTGGTCGGGGATAAAAACCCACTAACTGTAGTTGGTCGACAAAGAGAATTTATCGACCTTGGTTGGTCGGACACATTTTATGAAAAAGACAAAAATTTACCAAGTATGGTTGGTCGGGGATAAAAATCCACTAACTATAATTGGTCGACGAGCACAATTTAACAGCCTTGGTTGGTTGGAAAAATTTTAAACATTTTTATACTCATTATTTTATTATTAAGTGATCGAGCTACATTACTAATACTTGTAATTTTCTTATTACTAAGTTGGTCGATGAACCACACAATATTGTTACACAAGCATAAATATAAAGTGTTTGACAAATACAAGACAATAGCAATACAAATTTGCAAACAAAAATGAAATTCTTTCATTAAATCCAAAATGAATTACACAAATTTATTACATTGATATTAAATTGTGTACTAATTATTACATCAGAATTTCCTATTCTACTGGTTTTTTCCCTTCTGCTTTTGAAATAGGCTCCTCGCCAGCGGGAGGATCTTCCAGGCAAAGGGGAGAATTGATGAAGTTAATATCTCGAAGCATTCTGACGTTCATTATTGAAGGTGTGTCCAGTAGATGCTCGGGACGAGATACCTCGATCTGAGAATGAAGATTGTAGTCACCGAGGTATTTTGCAATTAGGCTCCGAGGAATGGCACGAGCGGGGATCCATTCCATGTCCAAATTATACGGTGGCACAGGCAAGTCAAGTACCCCAGGATCATAATAGTCCCACAAGTAGTGTCCTTGTTCGAGCTTCAGCACGCCCAAGGCATTCAGCCAACCTTGCTTGTAGCCCTCATTATTGGCGTTCTGGATACGATCATCTAAATAGAATAGTGCTTCGTTTTATCCAGCCATCCAGAACTCCCTGGGATATTTATGAAATTGAAATGTTAACCTTTCAAG
The DNA here is from genome assembly GCA_949130495.1 of Sambucus nigra. Lineage (NCBI taxonomy): Eukaryota > Viridiplantae > Streptophyta > Magnoliopsida > Dipsacales > Adoxaceae > Sambucus > Sambucus nigra. The sequence goes on along the minus strand of OX422217.1, from coordinate 430,931,360 downwards.
CTTCTCGTGAAGACTCTGGATGAAAAGTTCATTAGTCTCCAACACTGATTTCTTTGAAGAGAGTTGTTGTTCCAGTTCTCTAATTTTCTTTGACATGTCAGACAAAGCTTGATTTTTTGCCATCAATTAGAATGCTTGGTTTTCCAACGCTGATTAAGTACGAGCTTCTTCAATAGTACGATGAAGAACTCTTGATCCTCCTCGAGCAGGTCGAGAACTTGGTTCCTCGACAACATTCTGAGCAACTCTTCCTCGTCCACGAGAACCTCTTCCTCGTCCCCGAGTAGCAGTAGAAGGCCCAGATATTCTCAAAGCCTCTAACTCTTCTCGCAACTTGGCATTTTCTACTTCTAATAATGAGAATCCTTCATCAGTGACCGGTATTAAGGCAGTGGAAGATGAAGCTGCAGACTTATACTGTGCTAGCTCTTTCTGCAAATTGTTATTCTCTTGCTCCAGCATCTCGGCAATCTATTTACATGCTTCAACTTCACCCTTTAGGGTTCTCTCCCTAACATCATATCCAGCGATGAGCTTCTCGTAGCCCTTCTCGGCGAAAAGCTGCTGATATCTCTTCTCATATCCTTCATACAATAAGGCGATTGATTCCTTATACTGATTTTGAAGGCCTTCTAAGGTACATTGAAGATCCTCGATCATTTCATAGTAAGCCACATTATTGGCCACAACTCGGTCAAGTAAGCCCTTCAGATACTGATAAGCTTCGATTGCCTGTTCTGAAGCATCATGCCCAAGGATGTCGGCAACTTCTGATGCACTCAGGTCTGTGTGACCAGCCTTATAATATTCATGACATTACTGCATCAGTTTTTTATCATTAGCAGATAGCAGATCCATCCTGGCCAGAAACTAGCAGAGAAAGAAAAGACAATCATCAAGAAGAAAATCAAGACAGGGTACAGATAGAAAAGAGACAATCGTATAGAGGAGACAATTCAAATTTTATTAGATTATAGTGCATAGTTACAAAGATCTCGGTTACCCTTGACAAAAAAGAAAAATAGAAAGAGAATACCAAACAACTTCACACCTTTTCCTTGTCTCCCAAGACTTTCTCGGGAGGCTGGGATGAGGAGCTCGGTTGCTCGGTGGGAACAATGAGTTGGTCGGCTGGAACTGGAACTTGTTCAGGAGGAGCAGGCAGAGATGAAAGCTCCTCGTCAGCAGGCTGGGTAAGGATGGGATCACCCACTACCATTGAAGATTCTTCGGAGGCAGCTTCGTCCTCTTCTTCATCTTCTATGTTTGGGGGAGGACCAGGGAGATGTTGTTGAAATAGTTCTGAGTCCTCATTAACTTTCAATTCTTGCAGGGCAGCGACCCAACCATCTCGAAAGTATTTCAAACTCCCATACTGCACCTGAGTCATCATTGCTGCTACCTCCCTGTCCCATCCTTTGTCCCAACCGGTACGGAAAGATTTTTTCACCACCAGTTTTCTTTTCATTTTCTCCGAGGAGAGCTTCTCGGATAGAAGATCCTCGGTGGCCTTCAACTTAGCTTCCACCTCTTCCTTCTGGTGGTTCACTTCTCGCAGAAGGAACAATTCTTCTTCTGCCATTCTCATCTTGTCTTCAAGCTCCCCAAAGTTCTTGAGCTTCTCGTCATACTTCTTTTTCTCTCCCTCCAAATCTTTCACTTTATTTTCCAACTGCACCTTTTTTGCCTCAACTGCAGCCAACTTCTTATCCCATTCAGCCTTATCCTCGTCATACTTTTGACGGGTGTTGATACCAAATTTAATCTGCTGATGTGGACCAATAATAAGAAGACACGTGTCAATCTACATGGCACAATAACAACGAGGAAGTTTATTTCCCCCGACCAAGTCATGTTCTCTCCGAGCAACGAGGAGGACACCCCGAGGAACTCTATCATCCCGAGATACTCTAAGCACTCCGAGGAACTCTTGATCAACGAGCAACTAAGGCGGTCCGAACTGCATCTCGGCCGTATCATTAATTACCAGACGGACAACTGTTCAACTATTCATTATATTCTTGACGCACACGCTGCATTAAATGTATTACCCTTTCATATGTATATCATTTAATGTATTGGACCTTTCATGTACAGCCTAAAGGCTATAAATACCTTGTATCATCCTCATTCAAGGGGACCGGAATTTCTTGAGAGAACTTGTAATCAAGAATTCCACAAACACTCAGCAATAACATAACAGTGGACGTAGGCTTTATTCCTAGCCGAACCACTTTAAAAATCTTTGTCTTATTTATTTATCTGTGATTAAAAAATTAGAGCGATCTAGTTTTTTACATCAACAGATTGGCGCCGTCTGTGGGAACGTGTTACAAGCGTTGTTCTCCACCAAAAGCTAAGTTTTTATTTTCTTTACGTATAATCAATTATACATACATCTTTTGATTCAATCATGATTTTTATGTTTATATACATAAATTAATTGTCCAATTTTTATCTGCAAATTGTTGCATATCATGATTTTTAAATCATAAATGTAGATTTATCCTTATTTAGAAATCTGAAAAATAGTAGATTTCATAAATCATAATTCTTTGCTTGATTCTCAAGTTTTAATCATGGAATAAATATTTTAAATGATTACATATGCCAATATATACGACGATGATAAGATTTGATCATTTTCATTGTTGATTTTGAAATAAATTTTGTAAGATATTTGATGTCTATTCAAATTCCCATCATATTTTTAATAAAAGAATGGGAAAAGGTTAAAGACAATGAAAAGTCTTTTCATGGAAATCATGACCCATATATATTCTCTCTCTCTCTTCAAGTTTGAATCTCTTTGCATTCACTTTTATGAACTATATACTTAATTTGGTTCATCTTCCATCTATGTCAATAAAGTCAAATTGATTGATTTTTTATATAAATTTGGTAATAACTTCTATCATTCAACATATTTTTATCTCTCCAAATTGGGAATATGAAGGGATCAATATAAAAAAAAAATTCTCTCACCTGAAAAATCATTACCCACCTCTTGTAAAAGAGGATCAGTAAAATAATCATGACCATATCAAGACTCTGGGAACAAATTTGATATGTTGGCCCCTCGTTCATCACATCACAAGGTTTCTTTGTCGAAATCACACGATATAGTAGATTAGATAATTATTCATTTAATTAACAGTCTCAAGGCTTAAATTTTACATTGAATGTTATTTTTGATCTAAAGATTCGAGATATTCTAGTCATCCAACCATATATTCTATAATTTTAGATATCCTTAAATGTTGGTCGGCAACATCCATGTCGTTTGTCGGCAGCAGTAGAATATTGGGGTATTAAAAAATGCGAAGCACCTCAGATATTTCTTTAAACACGAGTTCAGCTTGGGGACAAACAGGGGGGCTTAAGTCTTTTTAACTTGTGATCACCCCAAAAATATTTTTAAAACCAAGTGATAAATAATTTTCAAACAGCAACTTATACCTGATTAGTTGTTGGAGATTAAATAAATTTACAAAAAACTCTACGTCTTATTTATGGCGCATATCTAATAAAAATTTGTACATCTCACACACGTGTGGCACAAAAATATTATTTCATACTTTGAAATTTTTATGCTGATACATATCATATATTGATTGGATGAGTAAATTATTCTCATGACTAATCAATTCAGCCTACACATATGGTAGAGCAAATTATTAATTTTTACAGGCACAAAATTCAATGCCGACGAATGCTGAAGCACAAATTATTCTATATCCGTTCGGATTCATATTTTATATTTATCTCAGCATGGAGCTCGAAAAATTTCTTCTCTCTATATATATTCGGCTCCGAGGAAAAGCTACAACAGTTATTATATTTCACCCCCAACGGATAGTTGGTCGGGGTAATTCTTATTTACATTCAGGCCCAGATATCTGCTCCAGCACAAATGATTCTATATATCCATTGGGATTCATATTCTATATTCATCTCAACATAAAGCACGGCGAGATACTTATTATCATATTCAGCTCTGAGGAGAACTATAACATTTATTATATTTCACCCCCAACAGATAGTTGGTCGGGGTAATTCTTATTTATATGCAGGCCCAGCAAAGTTCTCGGCCATATTCTTATGTTCTGAAAAATATTATTCTTATTCGGCATTCTGCAATTATGCCTCGACAAGATACTTATTCAGTTTTAAGGAGAATTACAACATTCGTTTGGATAATTCTTATTTATATTCAGGACTGACAACGTTCTCGGCCGTATTCTTATGTTCTGAAAGATCTTATTCTTGTTCTGCATTATATGATTATACCTCGACGGATCGGCGAGGCACTTTATTATTTTTAATTATTCTTTATATCTATTTGGATGCATATTCTATTCTCATTTCAGCATGGAGCTCGACAAATAATTATATCTTATTCAGCTCCAAGGATGTCTCCAACAAATAATTATATCTTATTCAGCTCCAAGGATGTCTCCAACATTTATTATATCTTATTCAGCTCCAAGGATGTCTCCAACATTTATTATATCTTAGCCGAGGAGGTATCCTGCATTTATTATATCTTATTCCCAACAATCTGTTGGTCATCGCCGAGGAGGTATCCTGCATTTATTATATCTTATTCCCAACAATCTGTTGGTCATCGCCGAGGAGGTATCCTGCATTTATATTATCTTATTCCCAACAAATCTGTTGGTCATCGCCGAGAAGGTATCTTGTATTTATATTATATTATTCCCAACAAATCTGTTGGTTAGTGCCGAGGAAGTCTCTAGCATTTGTCTTATCTTATTCCCAACAAATCTGTTGGTCAGCGCCGAGGAGGTCTCCAGTATTTATATTATCTTATTCCCAACAATCTGTTGGTCAGCTCCGAGGAAGTCTTCATCATTTATTATCAATTACCACCAACTCCGATTGGTAGATAAAATCCAACTCCGGTTGGTAGACAAAATCCAACTCCGGTTGGTAGATAAAATCCAACTTCGGTTGGTAAAAAAAAATCCAACTCCGGTTGGTAGATAAAATCCAACTCCGGTTGGTATTGGTCGATAAATCTCATTCAAAGTTCACATTCCACAGTTGGGGGCTTCTATTACAGATATATTTGTTCATTTGGTGGCACATTCTTATATCATCATGCAGTCGAGCATCAAATTCAACCCCGACTAATCATCATTCAGGAGTTATTGTTCTTGCTCAGGAATTACTTTTAATATTGAAGTTCAGGAGGTATATTGAAGTTCAGGAGGAATATTGAAGTTCAGGAGGTATATTGAAGTTCAGGAAGAATATTGAAGTTCAGGAGGTATATTGAAGTTCAGGAGGTATATTGAAGTTCAGGAGGAATATTGAAGTTCAGGAGGTATATCGAAATTCAAGAGGTGTATTCAGAAGTATCAGGACATGATGAAAGAAAGCGAAAAATATTCCACCGAGGAACTCTGTCAGACCAGAAATTAGAAGACAAGTTGCCTATATGGAGGCTATATGTAGATGGATCATCTTTCACTACAGGCTGTGGGGCAGGGATCGTTTTGAACAGCCCAGATGAGGTCGACAGGGAATACGCCCTACGTTTCTAATTCAAAGCTTCTAATAATGAGGTTGAGTATGAGGACATGATAGCAGGTCTTAATTTGTCAAATATTATGGAGGCACAGCAGGTTATTGTCTTCAGTGATTCTCAATTGATGTAAACCAAATATTGGGAATATATGCAGCCAAAGGAGAATTGATGATCAAGTATCAAGCAAAGGTGATGGAGTTGGTATCAGAGTTTGTTGCTGTCCAACTGGTAAGAATATCAAGAACGGAGAATGTGAGAGCATACGCCTTGGCCCGATTAGCATCAGCTACTCGTACCGAGCTGCGAAGAACGATACCAATTGAAGTATTAGAAAGTCGGAGCATAGATGAAGACCTGACGATGAATATTATTACCCTTGATTTAGGACCATCTTGGATGGATCCCATCGGAGCATATATTGAGGAGGAACAATTACCGGGGGATAAGCTCGCTGCCAAGAAATGGAAGTTTAAAGCTGCTCGGTATAATGGTATTCGGAAGATAAGCTCGCTCCCAAGAAATGGAAGTTTAAAGCTGCTCGGTATAATGGTATTCGGAAGATAAGCTCGCTCCCAAGAAATGGAAGTTTAAAGCTGCTCGGTATAATGGTATTCGGAAGATAAGCTCGCTGCCAAGAAATGGAAGTTTAAAGCTGCTCGGTATAATAGTATTCGGAAGATAAGCTCGCTCCCAAGAAATGGAAGTTTAAAGCTGCTCGGTATAATGGTATTCGGAAGATAAGCTCGCTGCCAAGAAATGGAAGTTTAAAGTTGCTCGGTATAATGGTATTCGGAAGATAAGCTCGCTGCCAAGAAATGGAAATTTAAAGCTGCTCGACGAGGAATTATGGCAGGTTTGCAAAGATGTGTACATCCCTCCCGAGGTGAATTGATTAAAGAGATCCATGAAGGGTCCTGTGGAGCCCATGTAGCAGGTCGAACACTTTTGCAAAAGGTGATGACGCATGGATACTACTGACCGACGATGAGACCTGATTGTATAGCTTATGCCAAGAAATGTGACAAGTACCAACGCTTTTCCTCCATCCGAAGAACTTCACAAACATTGTTGACACCCATCATTTATCCTTGGCCATTTTCCATGTGGGGATTGATTTGGTTGGACCATTGCCGACGACTCGAGGAAGATTCAAATACCTCGTCATCGCAGTAGATTATTTTACTTAGTGGATAGAAGCTGAGCCACTTATTGACATGACATACGAGAAGGAAGGTGTACCAATTTGTTTGGAAGAACATCATCTGCCGATATGGTCTCCCTCATGCCTTCATCACAGACCATGGAACACAATTTAAAAATGAGGAGTTTGCTGCCTATTATCATCAGTCAAACATTTTGAAGGTTCATTCAGCGCCAGGATATCGTCAGAGATAATGGACCAAAAGTGCTCTAAGGAGCCAAAAAGCGCTCTAAGGAGCCAAAAAGTGCTATAAGTAGCCAACCTCCTTTGGTTAGGAGGACAGCTCTACGGAGCAAAAGTGCTATAAGTAGCCAACCTCCTTTGGTTAGGAGGACAGCTCTACGGAGCAAAAGTGCTATAAGTAGCCAACCTCCTTTGGTTAGGAGGACAGCTCTACGGAGCAAAAGTGCTATAAGTAGCCAACCTCCTTTGGTTAGGAGGACAACTCTACGGAGCAAAAGTGCTATAAGTAGCCAACCTCCTTTGGTTAGGAGGACAACTCTAAGGAGCCAAAAATATTCCTTTGGTTAAAAGGTGTACACCAGCATGATCAATTACGGTTGGTAAGATAAAAATATACTCTCATATTACAACTTATGTTGGTCGGGAGGTAAGATTATTACAAAAGTTCCTCGAAGAACAAAATATGGTTGGTCGGGGATAAAAACCCACTAACTGTAGTTGGTCGACGAGGAGAATTTATCGACCTTGATTGGTCGGGAACATTTTATGAAAATATTTGAAATTGAACCAAGTATGGCTGGTCGGAGATAAAAATCCATCAACTGTAGTTGGTCGACAAACATTATTTATCCACCCTGGTTGGTTGAAAAAAATTTAAACATTTTTATACTCATTACTTTATTATTAAGTGATCGAGCAACGTTACTAATACTTGTAACTTCTTTATTACTAAGTTGGTCGATGAACAACACAATATTGTTATACATATGCACACATGTAAAGTATTTACAAGACAATAGCAATTAAGATTGCGAACAAAAATGAAAGTCTTTCATTAAAATAAAAAACAAAATACATTTAGAATGAAAATGTATACTAACTATTACATTGAGATTCCTATTCTACTGGCTTCTTTTCCTTCTACTTTTGAAACAGGTTCCTCACCAGCAGGAGGATCATCTAAAATATAAGAGGAGTTTATGAAGTTAAGACCTTTCAACATTCGGATATTCATCACAGATGATCTATCCGAGAAGCATTAGCCCATTCCCGAGAAGCACTTGCTCGTCCCTGAGAACCTCTTATTCGTCCCCGAGCAGAGGTAGAAATCAAAATCAACATCAACAGTATTGAGATCTTTGCTACTACTATCCCAACCAATATTGAAGAAAAAGTTATATGAAAATGTTTCGAAGTCCACCACTAGCTCATAGGAGGCAGTAGGTCGGCTAGCAAACCAATCAACATACTTGAAGATTATGACAAGCTACAAACGGCATCATATGTCGTCCAAAAGATAATGCACTTTATGTTAAACAAATCAAGAAGGTAGATCAAGAATTTCACGAGCACCGAGCAACATTGCAGAATAAATACTCCATCCTTTCAAGTAACCCATCAAGCATGAAGCATTGGGGGCTTCTGTTGATACCAAATTTAATCTGCTGATGTGGACCAATAATAAGAAGACACGTGTCAATCTACATGGCACAATAACAACGAGGAAGTTTATTTCCCCCGACCAAGTCATGTTCTCTCCGAGCAACGAGGAGGACACCCCGAGGAACTCTATCATCCCGAGATACTCTAAGCACTCCGAGGAACTCTTGATCAACGAGCAACTAAGGCGGTCCGAACTGCATCTCGGCCGTATCATTAATTACCAGACGGACAACTGTTCAACTATTCATTATATTCTTGACGCACACGCTGCATTAAATGTATTACCCTTTCATATGTATATCATTTAATGTATTGGACCTTTCATGTACAGCCTAAAGGCTATAAATACCTTGTATCATCCTCATTCAAGGGGACCGGAATTTCTTGAGAGAACTTGTAATCAAGAATTCCACAAACACTCAGCAATAACATAACAGTGGACGTAGGCTTTATTCCTAGCCGAACCACTTTAAAAATCTTTGTCTTATTTATTTATCTGTGATTAAAAAATTAGAGCGATCTAGTTTTTTACATCAACAACGGGAATCCTTCAAAGATTTGGTTAACCTCAACAAAGAATCCTCCACTCCAGACGAGGAGCTAGAAGCCTTGATTGCTTCATCTTTCTTCACAATGGTGTTAAAACAACTCACCAGCTGAAAAAAGAAGATAATGATAAATCATCTCAGAGATACATGTATTGATGGAAAGAAAAAAAATTCAGAATATGAGAAACTTACTGAAGCAAGGTGACGAGTATCCAAAGATGTAAGCACATCCCTAGACATACTCTCCTCAATTCCTTGAACCTCAGGAATGGTCCAAGTCTTTACCGAGCTCATTGCAGAGCTCGGGGGAATAATAGTTGGAACACCAGCTCCACTAACTTGGAGCTGGGGAATGGTTTCAGCCAAATTGACCGAGGAGGATTTCTTCAGTCTCCTTGGTGGCATTTCAACAGTCTCAACCAAAGAAGAGCTTTTGGTTGGGGAGATGGTGACCACTTCCACAGGTGCATTTTTCTTGCCCGGAGCCACTGGGGGCTTCTCGGCAGCCTTCTGAGGAGCAACAGAAGGGGCAGCATCTACTTTCTTTGTCCCCTTTGGGACATCAGTCTTGTTTCTTTTCCCATCTCCAGCAGAGGTAGTCTCCTCAAAGAGAGCAGGAACTCTTCTTTTGTCCATTTTCTGACTTAGAGGAATGTGAGATTCTGGAGAAGAGTCCTCAGGAACTGGCACTGGATCACTAGTGATGATCACAGGACAAGCAGTGAAGGATGATGTATAGCTCCTATACTGCAACAAGTATGAAGCAGTCCTGATGTGCTCGTCTGCAACTTTCTGATGCAAATTCCAGATAAGTTTCAAATGCTTAATATTAACTTATGATTCTTTTGGAATTTTTCTCTTACTGTCAACTGCAAACAAATACATAGTGAAATATCAGTCACACATTTTATCAAACATAATGAAATCATAATTTCAAAAATAAAATAAGATGAAAATAACATATCCCATTGCCATATGGAAGGCATCTCGGACCTTGATATACTTCATCTCCAATCAAAGGGGCATGTTGCCAATTTTTGATAACTACCCCATGTTCAAAATAATCCCTATTAGCATCAGGGAGGTTGACTACTAAGGCCCTATTCAAAAATCTAGTTTTTAAATAAAAAATATTGTCTAGAACAGCCCATCTATAACAATACATAATCTCAGGAATTCCTATACGGGTTCCGTGAGTTTGATTTAACCTATACACCCCATTAACTATTATCCATGTGTTGGGGGCTATTTTTGCAGGGAGGGACAACATCGAAATAATGACAGAACTCTAAGCATAAAGGGTTTGGTGGAAAATAAAATCCACATTCAGCAATAAAGAGGCTGGGGAACCAGTGTCCCTCAGCCAAACGAAAATAATCTAAAGGCTCAGAAAGATCCTCCAGAGTTACCCAAGATGGGATAGAAAAATCAGAACGGAATTTCTCAAGAGATTCAATAACATAAACCATGGTGAATAAAAGAAATGAAGAAGAAGGAAGAAGATCTTACAGGAAAAAGGAGATCTGTTGACAACAAACGAAGAAAGGGATGAACGCACAAGAGAGAGAAAGACTATGGAAAACTCGAAAGCAGAAATTGGAAAAGGTAGAAGATGATGGGATTGCCAATGAAGCTTAAATACTTTGCCTTGGGAAACGACGAAAGAAATGATTACAAAAAGAAACTATTACGCTACCGGCGGCTAAAAGGACAAAAAGTGAGCGAAGATCGAAGCGCTTATAAAAATTCAAAAAGGCGGATTCTGCGAATTTGGAAGACATTCGAACACGGAGAAAATGCTCCTAAAAACCAGGAAGGTCATTTAATACCGAGAAAGAATGTTCCATATTCCTCAAAGTTCGAAATATAAAACATTGGGGGCTTCTGTTGATACCAAAATTAATATGCTGATATAGACTAATAATAAGAAGACACGTGTCGACCTAAGTGGCACAATAGCAACGAGGAAGTTTATTTCCCCGACTAAGTCATACTCACTCCGAGCAGCAAGTGCACTCCGAGGAACTCCAACACTCCGAGGAACTCATGAACGACGAGCAACTAAGGCGCTCCGAGCTGCATCTCGGCCATAGCATTGATTGCCAGATAATTAAGAGTTCAACTATTCATTGAATGCTTATCATACAGACGTATATTCTTAAAGGGAATTAATTGTTTACCCTTTCACATGTATAGCCCAAGGGCTATAAATACATTGTATCACCCTCATTCAAAGGGACCGAATTTTCTTGATAGAATTACATATCGAGAACTCCAAAACACTTGGCAATAACAGAAACAGTGGACATAGGCCATTATTATAAGGCTGAACCACTTTAAAATTCTGTGTCTCATTTATATTTATCTGTTGTTGATACCAAAATTAATATGCTGATATGGACGAATGATATGAAGACACGTGTCAATCTACTTGGCATAATAGCATCGAGGAAGTTCATTTCCCCGACCAACTCATGTTCTCTCCGAGCAACGAGGATACACCGAGGAGCTTCAGCACTCCGAGGTACTCTAGCGCTCCGAGGTACTCTAGCGCTCCGAGGAACTAAGGCGGTCCGAGCTGCATCTCGGTCGTAGCATAAACTGCCAGATAATCAACAGTTCAATTATTCATTGAATGTTTATCATCTTGACGCACACGCTGCATTAAATGTATTACCATTTCATATGTATATCATTTAATGTATCAACCCTTTCATGTACAGCCTAATGGCTATAAATACCTTGTATCACCCTCATTCAAGGGGACCGGAATTTCTTGAGAGAACATATACTCGAGAATTCCCAAACACTCAGCAATAACATAACAGTGGATGTAGGCCATTCTTATAAGGCTGAACCACTTTAAAAATCTTTGTCTCATTTTATTTATCTGTGATTGAATAATTAGAGCTATCTAATTTTTTACATCAACATCTGTGATTAAATAATTAGAAGCAATCTAATTTTTTACATCAACAGGTACCAATACAAAATATATAAAAGCATAAAAGATATAAATGCCACTTTCGCGGGCGAATGATTGTATTTAGAATATGCAATAAGCCACTAAACCCATAGGCTACCCTAATGGACTAATGTTGTCTCATGAGGATTTTTAGGGATAAAACCCACAAACATCATGTTTTCTCAAAATATACCCAATCAATAATACAAGACAAGATCATCAATAATGAAAAGTATAAAGGCGAAATAATCGCAAGGGTGGAAATTAACAAAAAATGCAATACCAATTTTATATGCGAAAACCAATTTTAAATTGATTATATCTTTTCATCCTAATCATGCATCTATGGTGATGAAACAGATAAATCAAACTAGCAAATATGATAAGGCCAAGTTTCATGAAAAAATCCACGCAGGGCAAAAAACTTTTATTCCACCAATAGCATTCAAATCGTCACTTACAAATTTACAAGTGAAATACAACAATGAATTCCCTCAAGAACTCACAAAAATCGCAGTCTTCATATCAACAATGATTCCCTCCAGAACCACAATGGACCGCAGCCCTCCATCAGCCTCAGACTTCGTCTTTAGCAGTGAATCACAAGTTAGCAATGGAGATCCTCTCCACAAAGGGTGTATGCCAAGATACAAAACCTTCTAGGGTTCTAAAAAAATTCATAAGAACAATATTCAAGGATGTTTTGTTATGAATTAAAATAAGTATTTTTTTAACATAAAAAGTGAAGAACTTTTGCAAAAGATATGCAGAATATGTTCTGTTAAAAGTCTTAAATATTCTGTAAATGAAATAGGTATTTATAAAAACTTTAAGTCGGCGGATCAATCGAACGATTTTTGGATGTCGTTTGAACGACAAGAGTATGTTGTTAGCAGCGACAAGTGATGTCGTTTGAACGACATGAGTGTTGATGTAAAAAATTAGATCGCTCTAATTATTCAATCACAGATAAATAAAATGAGACAAAGATTTTTAAAGTGGTTCAGCCTTATAAGAATGGCCTACGTCCACTGTTATGTTATTGCTGAGTGTTTGGGAATTCTCGATTACAAGTTCAATCCAGAAATTCCGGTCCCTTTGAATGAGGGTGATACAAGGTATTTATAGCCCTTAGGCTGTACATGAAGGGGTTGATACATTCAATGATATACATATGAAAGGGTAATACATTTAATGCAGCGTGTGCGTCAAGATGATAAACATTCAATGAATAGTTGAACTGTTGACATTCTGGCAATTAATACTACGGCCGAGATGCAGATCGGACCGCCTTAGTTGCTCATTGATCAGGAGTTCCTCGGAGCGCTAGAGTACCTCAGAGTGTTGCAGTTCCTCGGTATATCCTCGTTGCTCGGGGAAAACATGAGTTGGTCGAGGAAATGAACTTCCTCGTTGTTATTGTGCCACGTAGATTGACAAGTGTCTTCGTATGATTCGTCCACATCAGCATATTAATTTTGGTATCAACAATGAGTATGTTGTTTGAACGATGGGATGATGTCGTTTGAATGATAGTGTGTTATCATTTGAACGACAGAAATGGAAACTTAAAGATTTGAAAAAATCCGCCTACGTGTATCTCAGAAAACATATTTTGAAAACAAAAAATTGTTTTGGGATGTCGGGAAGTCTTCAAACTTGGATATGCTTGAGATCGGTTCATTTTCTCAGTGCATGGCGATTTGTAACAGAATACGCCAAACTAGCCTAAAGCTATGCTATGAATAATCCTAAAAAATTGTTCCTATAAATATCCCCCTTTGGCTATTCTGGTACAAACAAAATGACTGAACACCAAATTAAAATCAAAATCTCCTATGACAATAATAATAATACCCTTCCCAATCCTAGAACCGAATGGCATAAGTCTCTTTGTCTTGAAAATTCTTCTTCTTCCCTTTTAAACTTTGTCTTCACTCGTGTGTCTTGAAATCCTATTTAAGTACCTACACACATGAGACCACAAACATATACCTTCGTGACACGTTGAATTTGAAACAAAGTAAAACTCATAAATAAATACTCCCCCATAATTTAAACTTATTAAAAACTCCATTTTAATTTGCTCTTCCCCTTTGTTTTTATCCGAAATAGACAAATAAGTAATGATGTAGAAACAAACAAACATAAAATACGAAGCATCACGTAGAAGATATCATCACATAAAGATGTAAATCATGCATGTGTAATTATCATCTCAAAGGCAAATTGAACCGATTATTTTTTGAAATTTTTTAGTTTTTCTAAAAAAACAAATTTCACAATTACAGCACACAATACCATATATAATATATACAAAATATATCAACAAAAATTTGGCACACATATATAGGTATAAAGGAACCCCAAACATGACACAAAATACATAAGCTTTACATAGTAACATAGTATTGATGTGTCCAAACGTGTGTTATGGAATGAATGGGTGTGAACTGGTAACAAAAGAATTATAACATAAACGCTCAAATATGTTCAAGAAGTTCTAATTGACCATAAAACTTTATCAAACTAAGCTTTAGCCTCAAGTGATAGTTAAAGTTGAACTTAATGAACAAAACAAGCACAACGCACACAAGCCTAGAATATTTACGATTCTACAAATGAATATCATCGTGACAAAATAAGATTAACTAGGATTCATTGTCATTGTGCAAACCCTTTGATAATTTCCATCCAAACTCCTTAAAAATATAAACATGATCATATCATCCTAAACTATTTTTGCCTCTTTTTGTCATATTATTCTTTTTAATGCCTCAATTTTTTCTTAGGCTCTTTTCAAATGGTGGATTTCATGACGAGTTCATTATACTCTCACAACCCTTTCCCATGCACACTCATCATTTTTCCATAATAAATAAATACTCATGGGCAACAGTTCTTACATCCACAAACCCTACATAGTCAAATAAACATGTAGATAAAAAAATTGATAGGAGAACATCTCACCAAGATCAAATATACATCATGAAGTGAAAATCCAATAAGCTCGTGCATGTGTGTGGAGGCATATGCAAAGTCGAATCCATAAAGCAAGTAAATTTCGAAACAACTTCATAAACATGGTTAAGATCAATTCAAGTATCTAAAGTCAACCAAATATCCTAGCCACATGGGAATTACATAGTGAATTGGGTTCAAACACATCAATATGCCACACCAATGTGTAAAACTAAAATACACAAAGAATTGGAAATCTTTTTGATTTTTCAAAAACAAAATCTTTTTGTATTTTTAAAAAAATATATAAAGTCAAAAATATTTTTGTATTATTCAATAAGACTCAATCAAAGAAATAAATCATACAAAAAGTTCACATGTCATAACACTAGAAAGAATATATCATGAAGCAAAACTAGAGTATGACAAACAAAATCATGCAAACAATCAACGATATGAAATAGCATGTGACGCATCATGTGCAAGCATGTGATAATCAACCAATATAACATTTTACGTCTCTAAAATAGATTTTCTAATCCAAACCGATGTGTACCTAACTCGAGGGGCAATGGGAACCGACGAGACACTATCCTTAAACTTTCTTTATAACTGAACCACTTTAAAAATATTTATCACTTATGTATTTGATGAAATTGTGTATCTTTATTTCATATTTAATCTTTATCTTCGTACCTTCACTTTATCTGACGTTGAATCCTATGAGATATGCACCGTCTGAAAAAAAATCTTTCCATTTTTATTATAATAGACGAAGATCATCTATAAGAGTTGACGCTGAATTTATCACTGGCCGTCAAAATCAAACTTCGGCGACCTGACTAGCCCCCCCCCCCCCCCCCCCAAACGAAAATGGTGACTTGCTTTTCCACATTCCGTGGCAACATATTGGGTTATTACAAAATCAACCTCTGGACGATCATGGGTTGGCCACAAGTCTGTTCGTCAAAATTATTGCATCAGCTAAGAATTATTAACATCCGATCAGCTTGGAACAGGAATCGCCATGATAGGTGATCCAGATCCTTTCAATTGGCATCATCGGCCGACGAACTTATTTGACAAAACTGGTCGCTGGACCATTTTTTCTACGCGGAGACATGTATTCTTGGTCGGAGACATCGTTACACTACCATAATTCTCTTAAATTACGATTTGGGAAAGTTAGGAGCTTCTCGGCCATATAGAACTGGTCGGCGCAAGTATAGAACCAGAACGAAGGTTTCCCGACCAGCTAACACTGGTCAGCACCATCTAACACTGGTCGACGATCACTTTTTGTTGACCGACGATCAATCCTATTACAGTGATCGACAACATTTACTGCCAGATCTAATTCTCATCCATATGAACATGTTTGTAGCTTCTACACGTTGGTCTGCGAGGAGAGAACATACTAGTGGTCAGACCATTTTCTAGTCGGCCACTTCATCGGACCACCTTTTATTAGTCGGTAATCACTTCACTATAACAACAAATGCATAGGATTATCGCTCCGTGACCATCATCACTGATCGGTCGAAACAAAGATAAAATTTCTATGGATCGTGGTTACAGACCTGTTGGTCGGCGGCCAAAAAGAAAAAGATTGAATAAAATTTCTTTGACGCTCCTGGGTGTCAAACCTTTCTGACTTTATTAAAATCATCATTTGGTGTTAAAAGCTTTGTTTTCTTAAAAACTCCCTGTATTTCACATTTTTATGCTAAAATAATTTCTAAAAACCAACTTATATTTAATAATTGTTGGAGTTTAAATAATTTAGAATTTTTTTTGAACCAAACCTCATACTTGATACAAATTTGTTCACGTGACACATATTCGGCATAAAACTTATTGTTCATGTCTTGAACTTTTTATTCCCTCATGTTCGAGTAGATACATATAATATATTGTTTGGCCAAATAAATCTCATGATAGTTCCTATTTGATTTAGCCTCAACAAATGGTCGCGTGAATTTTTAATTTTCATAGGTACAAAATTCAATCCTCACAAATGATCAACCACAATCTTAAACTCTTGGAAATATTATTAATGCTCTGACACGAATAGCTCTTCGTCCACAAAGCTTCTGAAAAATATTATTAATGCTCG
Organism: Sambucus nigra; assembly: GCA_949130495.1. NCBI lineage: Eukaryota > Viridiplantae > Streptophyta > Magnoliopsida > Dipsacales > Adoxaceae > Sambucus > Sambucus nigra. Next base: position 430,914,389 of record OX422217.1, on the reverse strand, counting down.
TCACTATACAATTTTGCCTCGACATATCATCCAGGCACTATGTATCTTCTTATTGCTCCGACATATATGATCGAGCACGAAACATTCTATACATTCATTCGGATGGTTATGCATATTCCATATTTATCTCGATAGAAGCTTGGAAAAATATTTATTGTCATACATTCAGTCCCGAAGAGATCTGCTACACTTATTATATATTACCCCCAACAAATAGTTGGTCGGGATAATTCTTATCTATATTCAGCCAAGGCAAAAGGTCGGCATAGTCGATTGATAATCGACATTACATTTATTATTGATATTCAACCCTATTGAATGGTATAGATATATATTTTTCTCTAACAATGCAGGATCATTCAGTCGCCTCGTGCATTACTTAAAGGCCCAGACATATTCTAGGTCGATGATTCATTATTTATCTAGATGAATGTTAACGCAAAAATTCTCCATCTACGAGGACCAATCAGAAAAGGATACATGTCATCCTACGTGGCAATATTCGACATCCGAGGAGAGTTGGTCGGCACCCGAGGAGTATTAGTCGGCACCCGAGGAGAGTTGGTCGGCCCCCGAGGAGAGTTAGTCGGCACCCGAGGAGAGTTGGTCGGCATACCAACCAGGAAGATCAAAGGATAACTATGCATTTGATGTGCATTAATGAAGATGGCATCGCATTTAATGAGCCTTAATGTACATTTATACTGTATTAATAGATGACAACACATAGCATACCAAGCAATTCAACAATTAGATTCGTTGAATGTAGACATAAATGTCTACATACAATGAATCTCTTTATCTCTCATCACTATAAATACATGTATTTCCTTAGCCAAAAGGAGGAGATCCAGGGAGATCCGGGGGGAACCTAGAAACCCCATACACAAGATACACATCCTTTCTCTCTCTACACCCTATGGTGCTATTGTAAATCCCTGGGAATAAAATAACAGTGGATGTAGGCTTTATTCATAGCCGAACCACTTTAAAAATCTTTGTCTCTTATGTGCTTGATTGGATTGCTTTCATCTATTTATCTGTGATCATAAAAATGGGATTCGATCCAGTTTTTTGCATCAACAGATTGGCGCCGTCTGTGGGAACGTGTTACAAGCATTGTTCTCCATCAAAAGATAAGTTTTTATTTTCTCTACGTACAATCAATTATATATTATACATACATCTTTTGATTCAATCATAATTTTTATGTTTATATACATAAATTAATTATCCAATTTTTATCTGAAAAATGTTGCATTTCATGATTTTTAAATCATAACTATTAGATTCATTCTTATTTAGAAATCTGAAAAATAGTGGATTTAATAAATCATAACTTTTTTCTTGATTCTCAAGTTTCAATTTTATATCGTAGAATAAATATTTTAAATGATTACATATACCAATATATATGACGGTGGTAAGATTTGATAATTTTTATTATAAATTTTGTAAGATCTTTGATGACTATTCAAATTCCCATTACATTTTTAATCAGAGAATGTGAAAAGGTTAAAGACAATAAAAAGTTTTCTCATGGAAATCATGACCCAGATCTATTTTCTCTCTCTTCAAGTTTGAGCCTCTTTGCATTCATTTTTATGAACTATATACTTAATTTGGTTCATCTTCCATCTATGTCAATAAAGTCTCATTGATTGATTTTTGATATAAATTTGGTAATAACTTCGATCATTCAGCATATTTTTATCTCTCCAAATAGGGAATATGAAGGGACCAATATAAAAAATAATTTTCTCTCACCTGAAAAACCATTAACCACCTCTTGTAAAAAAAAAAATAACAATCATGACCGTATCAAGACTCTGGGCACAAATTTGAGATGTTGGCTCCTCGTTCATCACATGGTTTCTTTATCGGAATCACACGATATAGTGGATTAGATAATTATTCATTTAATTAACATTCTTAATGCTTAAATTTTACATCGAATGTTATTTTTCTGATCTAAGGATTCGAGATATTCTGGTCATCCATCCATATTATTGGTCGGCATCATTGTTGATGTAAAAAATTAGATCGCTCTAATAATTTAATCACAGATAAATAAAATGAGACAAAGATTTTTAAAGTGGTTCAGCCTTATATGAATGGCCTACGTCCACTGTTATGTTATTGCTGCGTGTTTTGGGAATTCTCGATTACAAGCTCTATCAAGAAATTTCGGTCCCCTTGAATGAGGGTGATACATGGTATTTATAGCCCTTAGGCTGTACACGAAAGGGTTGATACATTGAATGATATACATATGAAAGGGTAATACATTTAATGCAGCGTGTGCGTCAAGATAATAAGCATTCAATGAATAGTTGAACTGTTGATTATCTGGCAATCAATGCTGGGGCCGAGATGCAGCTCGGACCGCCTTAGTTGCTCGTTACTCAAGAGTTCCTCGGAGCGCTGGAGTTCCTCGGAGTGATAGAGCTCCTCGGTGTATCCTTATTGCTCGGAGAGAACATGAGTTGGTCGGGGGAATGAGCTTCCTCGATGCTATTGTGCCACGTAGATTGACACGTGTCTTCGTATTATCAGCATATTAATTTTGGTATCAACAGAAGCCCCCAATGTTTCATATTTCGAACTTTGAGGAGTATGGAACATTCTTTCTCGGTATATAGTAACATTAAATGACTCTCCTGGGTTTTAGGAACTTTTTCTTCGTATTTAAATTTCCTTCCAAATTCGCAGAATCCGCCTTTTTGTATCTCAGATATTTGTAACTTTTGCCTTATGATCTAATAAAATTTGAGTTCTTTCTTTCCATATAATTGTCTCTTCTTTATCTGCACTCTGTCTTGATCTTCTTTTTCTTTCTCTGTTAGTTTCTGGCCAGGATGGATCTTTTGTCTGCTAACGACACAAAGTTGATGCAGCAATGCCATGAGTATTATAAAGCTGGTCACACAAACCTCAGTACATCCGAAATTGTCGATATCCTTGGTCATGGTGCTTCAGAGCAAGCAATCGAAGCTTATCGGTACTTGAAGGATTTACTTGATAGAGCAGTGGTCAATAACGTGGCCTACTATGATATGATCGAGGAGCTTCAATATACTCTAGAAGACCTCAAGGATCAGTACAGGGAGTCAAATGCCTTGTTACATGAGGGGTATGAAAAGAAATATCAACAGCTTTCTGCCGAGAAGGTCTATGACAAACTCATTGCTGGGTATGATGTCAGGGAAAGGATCCTAAAAGGTGAAGTTGAAGCCTGCACACAAATCGCCGAGTTGCTGGAACAAGAGAACAACAATTTGCAGACAGAGTTGGCACAGTATAAGTCTGCAGCTTCATCTTCCGCTGCCTTGGTACCAGTCTCCGAGGAAGGGTTCTCATTCTTAGAGGTTGAGAATGCCAAATTAAGGCAAGAATTGGATACTTTAAGAAGGTCTGGTATTTCAGCTACTGTTCGGGGACGAGGAAGAGTTTCTCGTGGGCGAGGAAGAGCTGCTCAGGATGTTAACGAGGAACGAAGCACTCCAGCTGCTCGGGGTCGATCAAGAACTCCTCGTAGTATTGAAGAAGCTCGTACTCTGTCAACATTGGAAACTCAAGCGTACCAGTTGAACGCAAAAGATCGGGATTTGTCTGAAATGTCCAAGAAAGTCCTGACTTTGGAAGATCAACTTACTGCGACGAAGTCTGCTTTGAATGATAAGGATATTTTTGCCAGGAACCTTCATGAGCAGTTAGAAAGATTAACTTTCCAATTCCATAAACAACCTCGCGAATTCTGAAATACATGCTATAATGAGGCCCTTTGTCACTTGGATGCTCGCATTGAAAATGCCAATAATGAAGGTTATAAGCAGGGATGGTTGAATGCCCTGGGTGTGCTGAAGCTCGAACAAGGCCATTATTTATGGGATTATCATGCTCCTGGGCTACTAGACTTGCCTGTACCGCCTTATAAATTGGATATATAATGGATCCCAGCTCGTGCCATTCCTCGGAGCTTAATTTCAAAATACCTTGGTGACTATAGTCTTCATTCTCAGATTGAATTATCTCGTCCCGAGCATCTCTTGGATACTCCTTCAGTAATGAATGTCAGAATGTTGAAGGACTTGAATTTTATCAATTCTCCCCAAACATTAAATGATCCTCCTGCTGGCGAGGAACCTGTATCGAAGGCTGAGGGGAAAAAACCAATAGAATAGGATTTTCAATGTAATAGTTAGCACACATATGTAACTTGTAATTTATTTTAATGAAAGACTTTCATTTTTTGCTCACAAATCTGTATTGCTTATCGTTTTGTACTTATCTAATACTTTTTATATTTGTGCTTGCATAACAATATTGTATGGTTCATTGACCAAAATAAAGTATCACAAATGTTGCTCGATCACTTAATAATAAAGTAATGAGTAAAATAACTGCTTTAAAATTTTTCCAACCAACCAAAGTTGTTAAATTGTGCTCGTCGACCAATTATAATTAGTGAGAGTTTTTATCCCCGACTAACCATACTTGGTAATTTTTTCATAAAATGTTGTCCGACTAACCAAGGTCGCTAATTTTATCCTCGTTGACCAACTATAGTCAGTGGATTTTTATCCCCGACCAACCATACTTGGTTTAGTTTGGAATATTTTGTATTTTCTGGAATAGTTTTACCTTCCGACCAACATAAGTTAGCATATTTTGTTTCTTAACTAACCGAAATTGGCATTTTTAAGAATGTTGTTCTTGCCCTTTTACCAACCAAAGTTGGTCGTGGGTTTGAACTGTTAGGTTCTTTCGAACTATCTTGTCCACAAGCTCTTTTACCAACCGAAGTTGATCACGCAAGTGTACGCCTCCTAACCAAAGGAGTATAATTTGTTCTCGCTATTTTACCAACCGAAGTTGATCACGCTCGAACTATCAGGTTCTTTCGAACTATCTTGTCCACAAGCTCTTTTACCAACCGAAGTTGATCACGCAAGTGTACGCCTCCTAACCAAAGGAGTATATTTTGGTTTTTTCGAACTATCTTGTCCACAAGCTCTTTTACCAACCGAAGTTGATCACGCAAGTGTACGCCTCCTAACCAAAGGAGTATATTTTGGTTCTTTCGAACTATCTTGTCCACAAGCTCTTTTACCAACCGTAGTTGATTACGTAAGTGTACGCCTCCTAACCAAAGGAGTATATTTTGTTCTCTCCCTTTTACCAACCGGAGTTGGTCGTGGGTCTGAACTATCGTCTTCTTTTTGCTGTCGAGCAGCATAGTGTACAACACTAGTATTCCCCGAAAAACTTTCAATAAAAGGAGAGAAGATGGTGAAACATCATCGTTTTATTCATATTGATAGAACTGCTTTACATTTTACATTACTGATAATACTTGCGAAGGTGTTCAGCATTCTAAGCATTCTTGAATTCCTCTCCTTCTAAAGTTGCTATTCGGTAAGTTCCTGGTCGAACAACTTCTGTAACTCGGTAAGGTCCATGCCAGTTTGCTTCCAATTTATTATGCTTCAGAATGACCTTCTTTAGCACATAATCTCCTTCTTTTAAATCGCATTTCTTCACCCTCTTGTTGTAGAACAGAGTTGTTCGTCGTTGATAAGCAGCATTCCTAATGGCTACTTCTTCTCTAACCTCCTCGAGCATATCCAAATCCAGTCTTCTCATCAAGTCACTGACCGGGGAATTGAAATTCAGCACTCTGTGTGTTGGTAGACCCAACTCGGCAGGTATTATAGCCTCACTTCCAAATGCCAGCATATATGGTGATTCTCCAGTCGCTGCTCGGGGAGTTGTTCGGTAAGCCCACAATACTGATTGTAACTCATTAATCCAGTTAGCTTTAGCTTCACTTAGCCTCTTCTTCAAACCATTTAGCAGTGTTCTGTTCACTACCTCTGTCTGCCCATTGCTTTGAGGATGACCTGGTGCTGAATGGGTCTTCAGGATGTTTGATTGTTGACAATAGGCAGCAAACTCCTCGTTGTCGAATTATGTTCCATGGTCTGTGATGAAGGCATGAGGGAGACCATATCGACAAATGATATTCTTCCAAACAAACTGGTATACCTTCTCGTACGTCATATCGATAAGGGGTTCAGCTTCTGCCCACTTAGTAAAATAATCTACTGCGACGACGAGGTATTTGAATCTTCCTCGAGTGGTTGGCAGTGGTCCAACCAAATCAATTCCCCACATGGCAAATGTCCAAGGGGAAGTTATGGGTGTCAATAATGCTTGTGGAGTTCGTCGGATGGAGGAAAAACGTTGACACTTGTCACATTTCTTAGCATAGGTTATACAATCAGCCCTCATCGTCGGCCAGTAGTATCCTTGAGTCATCACCCTTTGCAAAAGTGTTCGACCTTCTACATGAGCTCCACATGACCCTTCATGGATTTCTTCAATTAATTCTTTCACCTCGGAAGGATGTACACATCTTTGCAAACCTGCCATAATTCCTCGTCTATACAAAATACCATTAGTTAGTACATACCGAGCAGCTTTATACTTCAATTTCTTGGCAGCGAGCTTATCTTTTGGTAATTCTCCTTCTTCAATATATGCCCTGATGGGATCCATCCAAGATGGTCCTAGATCAAGGGTAATAATGTTCATCGTCAGGTTTTCATCTATGCTTAGACTTTCTAGTACTTCAATTGGTATTGTTCTTCGCAGCTCGGTACGAGTAGCTGATGCTAATCGGGCCAGTGCGTCTGCTCGTGCATTCTCTATTCTTGGTGATTAACTGAATCGCGTCAAATTCTGCTAATAACTCCATTACCTTGGCATGATACTTGACCATTAATTCTCCTTTAACTGCATATGCTCCCATCATTTGATTCACAATCAATTGAGAATCATTGAATACCATCACTTGTTGCACTTCCATAATCTTTGCTAAATTAAGACCTGCTATCATGGCCTCATACTCAACTTCATTATTGGAGGCTTTGAATTGGAATCGTAAGGCATATTCCATGTCAATCTCGTCTGGGGTGTTCAAAACAATTCCTTCCCCACAACCTGCTGTGCAAGATGAGCCATCTACATATAATATCCATATGGGTAACCCGTCTTCAAATTCCTTATCCGATAGATTTCCTCGGTGAAATATTTGTTGCTTCCTTTCATCCTCCCCTAGCATTTTTCGCTCCTCGTCGACCATCTCTTCTTGCTCTTTTACCAACCGGAGCTGGTCTGAGTTCGAAATTGATGGTCCTTCTACATCCACAAGTTCTTTTACCAACCGGAGTTGGTCTGAGCTTGTGTTTGTTGATCCTGTAACATCCACAGGTTGATCAGCGAGTAATTTTTGCTCCTCGGGGATATCAGGATAAGTAAATTCTGCAATAAAATCTGCTACAGCCTGCCCTTTTAGTGATGATCTGGGTTCATATACAATATCATATTCACCGAGCTCTATCGCCCAATACATTAGTCTCCCTGATTTCTCTGGTTTATGAAGGGCTTGTCGTAACGGCATGTCGGTATATACGACGATGGTATGGGCCTGGAAATATGGCCTCATTCTTCTACTTGCTTCAATTAATGCCAACGCCAATTTTTCCAACTTCGGGTACCTGATTTCTGCACCTCGGAAAGCCTTACTTGTGTAATAAATTGGCTTCTGGACTCCATTCTCCAATCTGATCAGTGCTGAACTGACTGCATTCTCTGATACTGCCAGATATAAGTACAACTTCTCGGCCATAACTGGTTTGGACAGCAATGGAGGTATTCCCAGATATTTCTTCAAGTCTTGAAAGGCTTTTTCACATTCATCATTCCACTCGAAAGTTTTTCGGAGTGTTTTGAAGAACGGAAGGCACCTATCAGTTGCTCGAGATACAAATCTATTGAGCGCTGCAACTCGTCCTGTAAGACTCTGTACCTCTTTTTTCGTCGTTGGAGATCGCAACCCTAAAAGATCTTTGATCTTTTCTTGATTCGCCTCAATGTCTCGCTGGTTGACGATGTATCCGAGAAACATCCCTTCTCATACTCCAAATGTACACTTCGTCGGGTTGAGCTTCATTTGGTATTTATCCAGTTGATCAAAAGTCTGAGCTAAGTCAAATAGATGATCAGCAACTTTCTTGCTCTTTGTCAGCATATCATCGACATAGACTTCCATGTTGCAACTGATTTGTACGGTGAAAACCTTGTTCATCAGCCGCTGGTATGTCGCTCCTGCATTTTTCAAACCAAAAGGCATAACATTATAGCAATAAGTTCCCCTAGGGGTAGTAAAAGAAGTACTTTCCCTGTCTTCAAGTTTCATTTTGATCTGGTTGTAGCCGGAGCAAGCATCCATGAAGCTGAGCAACTCGTGTCCCGAGGTAGCATCCACTAGTTGATCAATTCTGGGCAATGGAAAATGATCCTTTGGGCATGCCTTGTTAAGATCGGTGAAATCAACACACATTCTCCATTTATTGTTTTTCTTTTTTACCATCACTACGTTTGCCAACCAGTTTGGATACTTCACATCTTCAATGAATTGGGCTTTCTGGAGCTTCTCGATCTCCTCTTGTATAGCCTGATTCTTCTCGGGGCTAAATACCCTTCTTCTCTGCTTTACAGGCTTGATCTCCTTATTCACATTGATCTCATGACATAAGAAGTTCGGATCTATTCCTGGCATGTCTTCATGACTCCACGCGAAAGTTTTCTTCCCGTTTCTCAAGAAAGTTATCAACTCCTGTTTTATTGAAGCATCCAACGTTGAACCTATCTGGGTTACTCGTTCAGGGTGCTCATCGTCCAGAATAACATTCTCTGTAGATTCCACCACTTGTCCTTTTACAAGTTGGGATTCATCTCGTGGATCCAGTGTTTCAATTTCTGTACCTTCATCCACCTGATAGGTAGTAGTCTTTTTTTTTTAATCTTCAAGCTCCTCTTGCTCGGCAGATGAATAATAGCATTCCCGAGCTACTTTCTGATCACCTTTCACAACTCCTACTCCAAAATTTGTTGGGAATTTTAAGCATTGATGTACTGTAGATGGAATTGCTTAGAACTTCTTCAAACCAACTCTTCCCATGATGATGTTGTAGGCTGACTGCACATTCTTATCCATCACAAAGAAGCGTATTCTCTCTGTTCGACAAGCAGGCCAAGTTCCAATGAATATGTCCAACTTGATCGTTCCAAGTGGAAAAACTTTCTCGCCAGCAAAACCCAAAAGAGGTCTGTGATAAGGTTCCAATTGAGATAATTTTAAATTCAAGCTGTCAAAGCATGAATAATACATGATGTCTGCTGAACTACCATTGTCTACCAGCACTCTTGAAATCACTACTTCTTTCATCCTCATTTTGATCACCAAAGGGTCGTCGTGAGGGTAAAGAACACCTGTCAGGTCGTTTTTTGAAAAGCCAATGACCAGCTTCTCTTTGTTTACCTTCCTCGTATGATCCTCCTCGGCTAAATTTATTCGCTGAATGTATGAGCAAGATTGTGCCTCTCCGAGGTAAGCTTTTCTTTCTGCAGTAAGGTCTCCTCCTCCTGCATCTCCTCCTGTAATAACATTACAATCAAATGCCCCAAAACGTATGGAAAATACCTCTCATTCTGGTTGCCTTGGTTTCTTGGGAAGATCGGGGTCATCCTCGGCATCATCTTCATGTTCTCTCTTCTTTTTCTCCTCTGCTCGACGAGGAGATCTAGATCTCTCTCTAGTTCGATCATTATTTCTTCTTTCACCTCCCCGATCAACATACTTTGATAGCTTTCCTCTTCGGATGAGTGTTTCAATCTCGTTCTGAAGAGCTATGCAATTCTTAGTCATATGGCCATGATCTTTATGAAACTCACAATATTTATCCTTACTTCTCGAATCAGGGTCTGACCTCAGTTTCTTTGGCCATTTTACCTCCTCGTTGTTCTTAATTTCTTCCAAGACATTATGAATACCCATTTTCAAAGGAGTATAATTGTCGTATTTCTTCAGGACTTCCCATGATGACTTATTATTTCTGGAGCGTTTATCACCGCCATTGCCCTTATGCTCTTTATTTTTAGACTTGTCGACTTCCACCTTGGCGTCTTTATCTATATTCTTCTTTGCAGCCATAGCTTCCTCGGCATTCATGATTTTGGCCGCTTTTGCCATCAATTCTGACATAGTTTTAGGTGGATCTTTTGCCAAAGTGTAATACAACTTATTAGGCAACAACCCACTCATCAAGGCGGTGATTGCTGTCTTTTCTTCGTAATCTATGACCTCCAGCTTCTCGTTATTAAAACGAGTTATGTAATCTCTAGTACTCTCGCCAGATTTTTGTCTAACACTTAACAAGTGTGCTACTCGTTTTACTGGCTTTGCTCCAAAACATAAATTGCCAATGAACAACTCGGCCAACTAAAAGAAAGTCGAAATCTTACCCGAGGAAGATTATTTTACCATATCTGGGCTGCTCCAGTAAGAGTTCCTGAGAACGCTCTGCATCTCATCTCGTCAGGGACATCATAGATATCGGCTGCAACTTGATATTTCTCTATATGAAGAACATGATCTGTCTTTCCATCATATTTGGGGGTCACTACTGGTGCTTTAAACTTTGACGGTGTAGGAAAATTCACAATGGCCTGGACAAAAGGTGTCCCTTGAACAAAAGTTCGTTATAGGGGATTCTTTGCCTTAGCCATTTCTCCCAATCTATCCTCCAACCGTGAAGGGATCCTTTCCACGCTTCATTTCCTTCCTCGGGCCTATTGGTTCGAGCAATGGATCGTTCTGAAGTAGCCTCCTGAGATTTATCTTGACGAACGACTGGTCGTGATTGTGCTGATCCTTCTCTTAGATCTGATGGTTGTTGAAAACTCCTCGACATGGTCTTAGGTGGACTCCTATTCCTCCTAGGACCTAATCGACTGAAAGGAGACACCCTACTCAGTCTATCTGAGGCACTGGGTCTTTCTGAAGAGAGATTTATACGTTGATCAGTATCTGTAGCCCTTATTGACGAAGTTCGCCCAGGTTGATAAGAGAAATCATCAGACTCCTCATTACGATATGACTCAGTGCGCCTGGATCATGAAGAAAGTAAATAAGTTTGCCTCTGACCACTTCGTTGTCCTGAATGTGCAGGTGCGTCGCCATGAAGGGTTTGTATGAGTTGCCTCATTGTGTCTTGCATGGCGATTTGTCCTTGAGCCAGATTTGTCATAATCCCGACCAGATCTGGTGGTACAGGGGGATTTGGAGGATTTCCAGCATTTCCAGCATTTCGATTGCTAGATTCTGGATTATCCGCCATTGGTGATGAATGATTTTTGGTGAAAAACGATAATAACAATCGATTCCCACAGACGGCGCCAATCTGTTGATGTAAAAAATTAGATCGCTCTAATAATTTAATCACAGATAAATAAAATGAGACAAAGATTTTTAAAGTGGTTCAGCCTTGTATGAATGGTCTACGTCCACTATTATGTTATTGCTGAGTGTTTTATGAATTCTCGATTACAAGCTCTATCAAGAAATTTCGGTCCCCTTGAATGAGGGTGATACATGGTATTTATAGCCCTTAGGCTGTACACGAAAGGGTTGATACATTGAATGATATACATATGAAAGGGTAATACATTTAATGCAGCGTGTGCGTCAAGATAATAAGCATTCAATGAATAGTTGAACTGTTGATTATCTGGCAATCAATGCTGGGGCCGAGATGCAGCTCGGACCGCCTTAGTTGCTCGTTACTCAAGAGTTCCTCGGAGCGCTGGAGTTCCTCGGAGTGATAGAGCTCCTCGGTGTATCCTTATTGCTCGGAGAGAACATGAGTTGGTCGGGGGAATGAGCTTCCTCGATGCTATTGTGCCACGTAGATTGACACGTGTCTTCGTATTATCAGCATATTAATTTTGGTATCAACAATCATCTTGGGCCATCTTTTATTAAAGGGAAGCTTAACCAGACCATTTTTGTTTGTCGAAGAAAAGATGTGAAGATCCATCAGCAATGTTGAAATAATTTTATCCAACTACGAGGTATCTTATTGTTGGTCAGAGACTCTTATTGTAGCTGGATGGAACCAATTGCAGGTCGACGATCATCTACTTCTTGATCGGCGACATCTCAGTCTTGTTCGGAGGGTTCAATTTACTGGTCGGCAACTATCCAACCATCCACTTTTTGGTCGGTAACATCTAATGTTGTTCGGTGTTGTCAATACACCATTTTTGTTGATCGACGAAATTGCTCAGCTGGTCGAGGACCATTTTCTTCTTGGTCGACACCATATATTCTATAACTTGAAATATCCTTAAATGTTGGTCGGCAACATCCATGTTGTTTGTCGGCAGCAGTAGAATCTTGGGGTATTAAAAAATACGAAGCACCCCAGATATTTCTTTAAACACGAGTTCAACTCGGGGACAAACAGGGGCTTAGGTCTTTTTTAACTTGTGATCACCCCAAAAATATTTTTAAAATCAAGTGATAAATAATTTTCAAACAACAACTTATACCTGATTAGTTGTTGGAGATTAAATAACTTTACAAAAAACTCTACGTCTTATTTATGATGCATATCTGATAAAAATTTGTCCATCTCACACACATTTGGCATAAAAATATTATTTCATAATTTGAAATTTTTATTATTTTATGCTGATACACATCACATATTGTTTGGCTGAATAATTATTCTCATGATAATAATTATTTTCTCTAGTCTCGACAGGTGCTCGGGAAGCTTATTAAAATTTCATAGGGACGAGATTCAATCCCGATGAAAGCTCTCGTAAACCTCTGGAAAAGTAGTATTGCTCGACATCAGACAATTGTGCCTCGACATATCAGCCAACATATATTATTTCATTTTTTGAAATTAATATTTTTATTTCTCAAGCATATACATGTCATATATTGATTGGATGAGTAAATTATTCTCACGACTAATCAATTCAGCCTACACAAATGGTAGAGCAAGATATTAATTTTTACAGGTACAAGACTCAACGCCGACGAATACTCGGAAACAATCTGGAAACTATTATCATTGCTCAGCATTATGAAATTTCACCTCAGCAAGGAACTATATATTTTATTATTGCTTTGATTTGTGCTCAAGCACGAATTATTCTATATATCCGTTCGGATTCATATTCTATATTCATCTCTTCATGGAGCTCGGCGAAATACTTATTATCATATTCAGCTCCGAGAAAAAGCTACAACAGTTATTATATTTCACCCCCAACAGATAGTTGGTCGGGGTAATTCTCATTTATATTTAGGCCCAGATATCGGCTCAAGCACAAATTATTCTATATATCCCTTGGGATTCATATTCTATATTCATCTCAACATGGAACTCGGCGAGATACTTATTATCATATTCATCTCCGAGAACTATAACATTTATTATATGTCACCCCCAACGGATAGTTGGTCGGGGTAATTCTTATTTATATGCAGGCCCAGCAAAGTTCTCGGCCATATTCTTATGTTCTGGAAAATATTATTCTTATTCGGCATTATGCAATTGTGCCTCGACAAGATACTTATTCAGCTTTGAGGAGAATTACAACATTCATTGTATTTCACCCCCAACGGATAGTTGGTCGGATAATTCTTATTTATATTCAGGCCTGACAACGTTCTCGGCCATATTCTTATGTTCTGGAAGATCTTATTCTTGTTCGGCATTATATAATTCTACCTCGACAGATCAACGAGGCATTTTATTATTTTTAATTATTCTTTATATCTATTTGGATGCATATTATATTCTTATTTCAGCATGGAGCTGGACAAATATTTATAATCATATATTCAGCGCCGAGGAGGTCTCCAGCATTTATTATATCTTATTCCCAACAATCTGTTGGTCAGCGCCGAGGAGGTCTCCAGCATTTATTATATCTTATTCCCAAAAATCTGTTGGTCAGCTCCGAGGAGGTCTCCAACATTTATTATATTTTATTCCCAACAATCTGTTGGTCAGCGCCGAGGAGGTCTCCAGCATTTATTATATCTTATTTTATTCCCAACAATCTGTTGGTCAGCTCCGAGGAAGTCTCTATCATTTATTATCAAAAATGTATTCCTCCGGGAAGTAAAACTTGTATTCCTCCAGGAAGTAAAGCTACTTGTATTCCTCTGGGAAGTAAAACTTGTATTCCTCCAGGAAGTAAAACTTGTATTCCTCCGGGAAGTAAAGCTACTTGTATTCCTCCGGGAAGTAAAACCTCCGGGAAGTAAAGCTACTTGTATTCCTCTGGGAAGTAAAGCTACTTGTATTCCTCCGGGAAGTAAAGCTACTTGTATTCCTCCGGGAAGTAAAACTTGTATTCCTACGGGAAGTAAAACTTGTATTCCTACGGGAAGTAAAACTATGTATTCCTAAAAATGCCAACTTATGTTGGTTAGGAAGTAAATGTATCCCTCCGGGAAGTAAAACTATGTATTCCTACGGGAAGTAAAACTATTACTAAAAATGTCAACTCAGGTTGGTCGGAAATAAGAAGCTGTCAACTACAATTGGCCGAAAACATTTTATGAGTATGTGAAAGCGATCAAGCAAAAATCATTCAAAGTTCACATTCCACACTTGGGGGATCTATTAAAAATCCAGTTGTTCATTCGGTGGCACATTCTCATAACATCATGCAGTCGAGCATCAGATTCAACCCCAACTAATTATCATTCAGAAGTTATTTTTCTTGCTCAGGAGCTAATTTTGCTTATGAAGTTCAGGAGGCATATTCAGGAGTTATTATGCACATGCTATTGAAGTTCAGGAGGCATTCAGAAGTTCAGGAGACATATTGAGTTATTATGCACATACTATTGAAGTTCAGAAGTCAAATTCAGCATCTACAGCACTGAGATCTTTACTACTACTGCCCGACCAACATTGAAGAAGAAGTTGTATGAAAATGTTTCGAAGTCCACCACTAGCTTGGTACTAATCAGATTAAAGATTTGGGTTCAAAAGCTAGTATGTTACTCGACAAAGTATTCAGAGGATCATAAATCAGAAGAATCAAGCGCGTGAAGTTAGCACTCAGTTGCTCGGCACAGGAGGCAGTTGGTCGGCTAGCGAACCAATCAACATACTTAAAGATTATGACAAGCTACAAGCTGCATACTATGGCATGGCTGCATCCAAATTCCCAGGGGAGATACATAGCACACGGAGTTCCTCAAAAGAAAGATTAGCAACCATCGATCAGCCTGCATCATATGTCGTCCAGGAGATAATGCACTTTATGTTGAACAAATCAAGAAGGTAGATCAAGAATTTCACGAGCACCGAGCAACACTGCAGAATAAATACTCCATCCTTTCAAGTAAACCATCAAGCATGGAGCATTGGGGGCTTCTGTTAATGCAAAAATTCTCCATCTACGAGGACCATCAGAAAAGGACATATGTCATCCTACGTGGCAATATTCGACATCCGAGGAGAGTTGGTCGGCACCCGAGCGGCACCCGAGGAGAGTTGGTTGGCCCCCGAGGAGAGTTAGTCGGCACCCGAGGATAGTTGGTCGGCATACTAACCAGGAAGATCAAAGGATAACTATGCATTTAATGTGTATTAATGAAGATGGCAGCGCATTTACTGAGCCTTAATGTACATTTATACTGTATTAATAGATGACAACACATAGCATACTAAGCAATTCAATAATTAGATTCGTTGAATGTAGACATAATTGTCTACATACAATGAATCTCTTTATCTCCCATCACTATAAATACATGTATTCCCTTAGCCAAAAGGGGGAGATCCAGGGAGATCCGTGTGACACCCAGCCTAATTAAATACCGGGCGATCACTCCTTTATTAAATTAAATCAAGGTAAACAGTTGGTTCATTCTCAGCATCACTGTCGATAAAAAAAATCACTTTTCCAATTTAACACCCTAAATAATTAAGCTAAGTGTCAAAACATTTTTCATACAAACTTTCCAAATTTTAATTAAAGAAAAGATTTATTTATTTAAAACAACATTTCTACAATTAAGAATCACATCACAGTAAATCAGATAATATAATACATTCGTCAATCGAACGTCAACATATGAAAACTAAAGTCACAAATCCGAACTGAATAAATCCCATAGAACAATACTGGAAACAACTGAAATATAAATGTCCTAACAACAAATGAAATGATGGAAAGGGCGACACATGCCCAATAAATGAGAATGCTAGAAGTGGAGTCAATAAAGGAAGCCGTCTACGCAAGTGACCTGCAACTCCCACCTAAGCTGCAGCACGTTCCTCTCAAGGAATCCTAAGCAAGATGCCCCTGTGGCTGGGCACCTGAAATATATACATATATATACAAGAGAGAGAGAGAAAAAGAAACGGGTCAGAGCCCGAATGTGTGTTTGATTTTAAAATACGTTTAGCAAGTATTTAAATTGATACAGGCTAATGCAACAACATATTAGTGCGTCACTCTCTTGAGAAATACTCACCTCTCTTCTAATGTGCACACCTATCGCACTAATCTTCCCAACGGTTTGTTTTATCAATAATCGCACTAGTTTTTCTAAAAGATTTAACGTATCTTAGATTACTCGTAAGATTTACAATTCACCATTTCCACTTTAAAAAGATGTTCCAATTTGTAACCAAAGTTCTCTATTTTTAACTTTATAAAAACAATAAAGTTTCCAGTGACATATTATACTTTCTCAAAACAAGTATTTATAATTTGAGCCAACAACCATGTCCTATTTATGAAATCTCAGTGGGCAATTTCAAAGATCATAATCTCATATATATATTAACTACTCGTATAATATATATATATATATATATATATATAACAGCACCCCGAATAAAAATTATGGTGCGTGCATACTTCCACTATCCAAACCCCATACCACTCAAATCAAGGGGAATACAAATTCGGAATCACTCTCGAATTGTATTAACACATACACAAACAACATCGAGGCGAAGCATAGATTCCAAGTCTCTAAGAGGATGGCACATACTCGCGTCTCTTAGGACCGTCTGAACTATCAATTCGATAGCTTGTACTAAGGATATCTATCTTCTAGGGTACAAGTCAATATCCCCCATAAAGGTCCCATCGAGATAACACTGTCCCAGCGCGGTAACCTCAAGGATAGCAAGTAGCGCGGTATGTTTTTCACATGTATATAATATATGTACACACAATCATATAAATATACCACTTTATCATATTAACATAGGTTATTCACGTTACCCATAATTATACCATTTATCCTTAATTTCACATTTATAGATATACGTATAAGGTTTCGTTCCTAACCTTAACTCGAAGGGTTTTCTCACTCATTACCTGACACTCGTGGACTATATTCTCACAAATCTGAAATTCAGTAAGTGTCTTTATTAGGTTCCAATGTAACTCGCTTACGCACCTCACCCTTTAAATTTATAAATTCACCAACCCTAAAGTAAATGTCCCATAAATACCATTCTCGTTGAAGATTAAAGGTCCAAACATTTATTCCTATGCCCTACTGGTCCTCAATGTCTCCCAAATAATATTTCAAGAATGCCCAAGAATTATATCACGAAAATTTGAATTTAACTCATTTAAAGAGGAAATTAGGAGTCTGTTAGGAGGGGTCGATCGATCGAAGCTTGGGGCTCGATCGATCGAACCTTCGATCGATCGAAGCTCTAGGCTCGATCGATCGATCAAGCAGGTCTGGGCAAAATTCTGCAGAATGCAGTTACGGGTTTCACTAAACTTCTTCATCCAAAACTATGTTTTTCCATTCCAATCGTCCCAAAAATCCTACTATCATCATTATAACATTATACCAGGTGTTTATAACGTAAAGCATGTGTATAACTATCATTAAACATGGATAATTAACTCAAATCCCATCTAATCATCAAGAACCCTAGAGTTTCCCTTAATCAAGGTTCTAATCTGTTTTTACCAGAAATTCCTTCTAATATATCATCAAAATTTCATGAGGTATATTCCTCTACATGGCAAGGGTTCCAGAATTTCCATATAATCAAAACTACATGCATTATCCTAACACAATTTGAGTTTATTCCATAGTTTCCATCTCTAAACAATCCTAGACTAATATGAAGATTGCATTAACGAAAATACGCAAGTCAAATACTTGCCTGGGATTTTTGGTATGCAGATTTACGGATGATTTTGGTATGGCTGCGTTCCTTGTCTCGCGATCTACGCGGTGGTGGTGGCGGCGATGCAAACCGGTGGCTTCTTGGCCTTGAATTGCCTTGGAGCTCTCTACTCTCTTCTCCAATGGCCGTCACCTGATTTTTGGATATTCTAACCCTAGAAGCTTACCTAAATGGCTGATATAGGTTGCTGAATTTCGTGGGTTTAATTACCCAATTATGTAAAATGACTAAAATGCCCTCCTGGGGTACTAATTAAGCCTAAAAACGCCCCGAGACCCAAACTAAACCCCCGGGTACACTTTTCTGACTATCTCGACCTTTCCGGACGCGTTGACGCACTCAAAACGACCATATGAACAACTTATAAAATATTCACTTTTTATTTAACAAAATTAGTCCTGACGTGACACGGGCACGTCCCGACTTAAATTTCCGAAATAGTCATTTAATTCACTCAAGACAACATTATAAAAATAAATCTCATATATTACTATACTCATCCAGTAATATGTAACAAATAATAAATTTCCACTAATTACTAACTCTCGTCACGCTAGTAAATATTCAAAGCAACATTCCGGATTAAAATTAAATTAGTTTATCTCCATTAAATTTAATAAATCCCATAATTTTAAAAGCTATAAAAATACGGGGTATTACATACTTCCCCCCTAATAACTGAATTTCGTCCCGAAATTCGGAAAATAAGGCCTATCCGATAGCACAATTTGGAAAATAAGGCCTATCCGATAGCACAATTCTGGATACACAAATTAACTACACATTACGGCGCTCAATTACTATAGCCCTTTCTTCACAGAAACATTGTTTTACATTCTCATTAGAGATACTTCACCTTGTGCTCCCAACCGACAACATTCGCATAAGTCACGCTTATACGTTATACATTTCATTAACTCACTAACATTAGGAGGCCGCACCCTACTATAGACAATTACTCGGATCATTTATATACAAAACTTCCATTCTGAGAAATATATTACGAAAATTTGATCACTCTTGCTCGCCTAATACAGTCGTGGAATTCTACCACATTTTATCGGAAGTTCTCTTGACCGATCCAAAAATTCTGATTACCTACTCTCCTCTAATCATACGGAAGGAGAATAGTCAAGGTTCTTCCATAATAAAACCTTAATAAGTACCTTGTACGCTACAAACAGGTACGAGTGTTTCTACCGAGCATGCTTGAAATCATCGTACCAAGATTCCAAAATCTCCTTCACGTGGCTCCCCTAATCTTTAATCACCATGCGCTTATTCCCTGGCTAAGGGTGATACATCCTACTCGAATGAAATCTTATCTCCGCTGGTTTCTGAAATCCCATTTCAAAGGTGGGATTCACCAATCTCATCCTGATTCAGAAATTTATACTGCGCCGGACCATGCACTGGCGCGATCCTTCCTTCGAAGGAAGTCTGGGGCATACTAGTTAATATTGTAAGCCAGCCCAAAGGAATATCAATCACTTCCTTCTCGGTGACTTAATTCACATGTTCGGGATAAACCCTTGATCTTGTTTTGAGGATGGAAACCCATCCAAGGATTGTACCAACTTTACCGACCTCTTCCAATTTCAGGAATTTTTGATAAACACAAAATTCTTTGGTTGATTCTCCACTTTCAACCAAACCTTACTTATGGGCGGTGCATGTAGAGTTTACTCACTACGTCTCGCTAAACATCGATTATTCCCTTGAAATGTCTCACATTAAGTGACACGTAATACTCCCCTTCCTCCTTGGAGTATGCCGAAAGTTCCGACCCGTGCTCTTCTCTCCACGAAGCGCACTTCTGGATCTCTTATACCATACTAACATCCTTACTTTTTGTATGCGCAAGTCGCTCTCACACTTGACTAATAACAACTCCGCTCCGGGCGTTCTTCATAATCATTAAATTCTACTCTATTCAAGGAATACCAATTCTTGAACGGCTTCCACAGCCTTCCAATTAAGTTAGGGCGTGCTATTCTAATTGCACACTTATGTATGGATTATCGCCCCTCATGTGACGTTTAATCCACTCTATCACTTCCACTTCGTCATACTATTCCCACAAACATATATTCCACACGTCTATTTTTACGCCCCTTTAATTCGGACCATTTTAACTGTAGTTAACCAAGATGCCCACATTTTTGCAACACTCCGACCGCCCTGGGAGAGCGAACGGCGTGCTACTCATCTGTAGAACTTAACTAGATTCTACGGAATAGAAGGAATAGGGCATTCGATTTCCATGACAGTAAAAGAGGAATAATAATTCTCAACCTTCCTCGGATAAGTACAACAATTTTCCCAAATAGGTACAACAACTAAAGTAAATCACTAACGCTCTATTCATCAAAATAATTATAGGTCATCTCTTATGTAATGTATAAAGTTCTTTCCAGATAATCCATGCTAAAAATCATTCCAACTCTTTATTCACTTTGTGTTCTGTACGCGGTTATGATATTCGGGTACTCCCAATCACCCTAGAAATCAGAATTCTTAAATTCTCCTTATCAAAGTTCCACCCCTCAACTTGTGGGGATAACTTTCAATGTTTTCCTACCACAAGATCCGGCTCCAATAACCTTAAAATAAAATTCAACTTCCAACTTACATACATAATTACTCGATCCCATTTCGACCAGGGTACCAAACTCGTGGAATAGTGACCAAACGTCTCCCTATTTCCAACCTTACGCTAAGTTTCATGCGTGGGATGTCTCGCAAAGCGAAATCCAAACAAGGAACCCCCCCGATACACTACTACCTAGCTTTGTCGGTCATCGAAATCCGTTAGGTCTTCCGTCCGTGGTGTGTACCCCTTTATTCCGTCTCTTGACAGAAAAGTTACAATTCTCCCATAATTATGCTTAATAACGAACGTTTCACCAATTTCACTACCGTATTGGTTGATGGTAATAACATTCCATAAACCTCGAATACATACAATCGGAATCCTCGAAATTCCTTTCCCTAATAATAGGGGTATAAATATTAACTCCCACATCTCTAAAGGTTAAATATAACAATGCACTCTTCCTATCACTAAGTCCGGAGTGCTAAACATAATACTGAGTCAAATCTTTTCGCTCAACGATAAATCCCGATACATACGGAATTATACTAACAAAGTCTATACATACATTGGCATCGAATATCTCGAGCCCACTATCTCCTCCGAAGTCTCTAGGATGGATAATATAAGTGCAAGTCCCACCTTCTTACAGGTAAAGCTTGCCAAAACAAAACATAAACATGTTGCTCTAATGCAATCATTCCGATAGCCTAGCAATAAATGCCCACTAGTACTAACCATTTCTATAACGTTTTAGTAAGGATAATATCATACTTGTGTATCGCATCACTACAACGAGTAATCTCAATGAAGTATAAAACACTTTTGATATACTAATTCATCCTTCGCGGATAGCGCTAAAGAAAAAAAATCCTGCTACACTAGGAAAATATTCACATAATGGTAACATTTATAATTTTATGCATTAAGCTCGTCTCACATGCAAATCTAGCAATGAACAAAATATAGTGATTCCCTCGTGTCACATAAACACGCCCCATCCTCTGAGGATACAACATACACTTCTACCTTGACAATCGTCTTGACTGTGCAAATGGTTTCCGGACGTAACACGTCTACACAAACCAACAATATTACTTTACTCGTTGACTTTTACTAGGCACTATATACTTGCCCTTGTACTTACTTTGGAACATATTATCGTGAGCGATCTCACTCCGCATAAAGTACTTCAACACATAATTCATATATCACCTGTCCTACTAACCAGGTTAGGATTGTTCTTTCCTCGGACATTAGTAGACTCGATTTCTGTTAACCATCCCGGTTGTTCCATAGCCTTCTTAGGCCATAAAGATCATGTTACTATCTATACTCGTACTTACTGGATTTACCATCACTTGGTAAGAATTTAACTGTCTGAAGCATTTAAATGGTTTTTCCTTGATGTGTGTCCACATCCTTCTGTGGTGCTATACCACCACCGTTGCATTCAGTCTCATACTCGACTAAATTCTTCGATTCCTTTAACTTCCTCCACAAAGAAGCGTTATCATCTATTCTGACACAATATGACAATGTCAACCTCTGGATCGTTCGTCCATCAGAATTTCCTCCTCGAGTTTTATCAACTATTATTAAGAGTTGGTCTTCCACTTGGAGTCGTTTCTCCCACTTGTATCTACATCTTCTGATACAAAATTGGCTAACGGTTAAGATTCAAATTCACAAATGGACCCCTGATACGCCCTCCCTCGAAGAGTTCAGAACCACATTTGCTTCTCATCCTGAACAGTTAAGGAAGGAACATACGGTCAATACTGTACCTCAGGTTCTCCTATAGGCATAACATTCCACTTCTAAAATTGGTGGTTGTCTCCAACCATTATAATTTCGTCCCGAAAGCCAAGAAAATTTTTCTCTAAATTTTCACTTTCGGTTTGTCACACTCTGTTCTACATTTAAGCCCTTGGACACTTTACCGCCTTTGGTAAAGACACATACAATTTTCGCGTTTCTAAAATTTCCCGGTGATAGTCTCTACACGTTTTTGTAAAACGTTAGGTAAGTTTACCCCCGTACCTCATTTGACTATAACATCATTTGAAAATCATTGCTGCACCTTAGTCGCCTTTCAAGTCTTGGCTTCTTGTGCCATAATGGAGGTGACCTCGACTACGGTCGTCATCCTCGAATATATTTCCTAATCTCAACTGAGCCCTGCCCTCCTGATGTACGCTTAACGGTCTTCTTCTGACATCCGTCATCGCTCGGCACACGCACACGTCCGAACGAAATTAGAATTCACTAATGCATACACAATATAGCAGGAGAACGAAATCTCGCCAAAGGAATCGACAATCCTAAACATAGGGCTCTATAACAAACAAAGTAACGCTGAAAGCATAATAAGCCGTACAGATCCTAAGGACAGTAGAACCTGTTGCTCTGATACCACCTGTGACACCCCGTCTAATTAAATACCGGGCGATCACTCCTTTATTAAATTAAATCAAGGTAAACAGTTGGTTCATTCTCAGCATCACTATCGATAAAAAAATCACTTTTCCAAGTTAACACCCTAAATAATTAAGCTAAGTGTCAAAACATTTTTCATACAAACTTTCCAAATTTTAATTGAAGAAAAGATTTATTTATTTAAAACAACATTTCTACAATTAAGAATCACATCACAGTAAATCAGATAATATAATACATTCGTCAATCGAACGTCAACATATGAAAACTAAAGTCACAAATCCGAACTGAATAAATCCCATAGAACAATACTGGAAACAACTGAAATATAAATGTCCTAACAACAAATGAAATGATGGAAAGGGCGACACATGCCCAATAAATGAGAATGCTAGAAGTGGAGTCAATAAAGGAAGTCGTCTACGCAAGTGACCTGCAACTCCCACCTAAGCTGCAGCACGTTCCTCTCAAGGAATCCTAAGCAAGATGCCCCTGTGGCTGGGCACCTGAAATATATACATATATATACAAGAGAGAGAGAGAGAAAGAAACGGGTCAGAGCCCGAATGTGTGTTTGATTTTAAAATACGTTTAGCAAGTATTTAAATTGATACAGGCCAATGCAACAACATATTAGTTCGTCACTCTCTTGAGAAATACTCACCTCTCTTCTAATGTGCACACCTATCGCACTAATCTTCCCAACGGTTTGTTTTATCAATAATCGCACTAGTTTTTCTAAAAGATTTAACGTATCTTAGATTACTCGTAAGATTTACAATTCACCATTTCCACTTTAAAAAGATGTTCCAATTTGTAACCAAAGTTCTCTATTTTTAACTTTATAAAAACAATAAAGTTTCCAGTGACATATTATACTTTCTCAAAATAAGTATTTATAATTTGAGCCAACAACCATGTCCTATTTATCAAATCTCAGTGGGCAGTTTCAAAGATCATAATCTCATATATATATTAACTACTCGTATAATATATATATATATATATATATATATATATATATATATATATATATATATAACAGCACCCCGAATAAAAATTATGGTGCGTGCATACTTCCACTATCCAAACCCCATACCACTCAAATCAAGGGGAATACAAATTCGGAATCACTCTCGAATTGTATTAACACATACACAAACAACATCGAGGCGAAGCATAGATTCCAAGTCTCTAAGAGGATGGCACATACTCGCGTCTCTTAGGACCGTCTGAACTATCAATTCGATAGCCTGTACTAAGGATATCTATCTTCTAGGGTACAAGTCAATATCCCCCATAAAGGTCCCATCGAGATAAGACTGTCCCAGTGCGGTAACCTCAAGGATAGCAAGTAGCGCGGTATGTTTTTCACATGTATATAATATATGTACACACAATCATATAAATATACCACTTTATCATATTAACATAGGTTATTCACGTTACCCATAATTATACCATTTATCCTTAATTTCACATTTATAGATATACGTATAAGGTTTCGTTCCTAACCTTAACTCGAAGGGTTTTCTCACTCATTACCTAACACTCGTGGACTATATTCTCACAAATCTGAAATTCAGTAAGTGTCTTTATTAGGTTCCAATGTAACTCTCTTACGCACCTCACCCTTTAAATTTATAAATTCACCAACCCTAAAGTAAATGTCCCATAAATACCATTCTCGTTGAAGATTAAAGGTCCAAACATTTATTCCTATGCCCTACTGGTCCTCAATGTCTCCCAAATAATTTTATCAAGAATGCCCAAGAATTATATCAAGAAAATTTGAATTTAACTCATTTAAAGAGGAAATTAGGAGTCTGTTAGGAGGGGTCGATCGATCGAAGCTTGGGGCTCGATCGATCGAACCTTCGATCGATCGAAGCTCTAGGCTCGATCGATCGATCAAGCAGGTCTGGGCAAAATTCTGCAGAATGCAGTTACGGGTTTCACTAAACTTCTTCATCCAAAACTATGTTTTTCCATTCCAATCGTCCCAAAAATCCTACTATCATCATTATAACATTATACCAGGTGTTTATAACGTAAAGCATGTGTATAACTATCATTAAACATGGATAATTAACTCAAATCCCATCTAATCATCAAGAACCCTAGAGTTTCCCTTAATCAAGGTTCTAATCTGTTTTTACCAGAAATTCCTTCTAGTATATCATCAAAATTTCTTGGGGTATATTCCTCTACATGGAAAGGGTTCCAGAATTTCCATATAATCAAAACTACATGCATTATCCTAACACAATTTGAGTTTATTCCATAGTTTCCATCTCTAAACAATCCTAGACTAATATGAAGATTGCATTAACGAAAATACGCAAGTCAAATACTTGCCTGGGATTTTTGGTATGCAGATTTACGGATGATTTTGGTATGGCTGCGTTCCTTATCTCGCGATCTACGCGGTGGTGGTGGCGGCGGTGCAAACCGGTGGCTTCTTTGATTTGAATTGCCTTGGAGCTCTCTACTCTCTTCTCCAATGGCCGTCACCTGATTTTTGGATATTCTAACCCTAGAAGCTAACCTAAATGGCTGATATAGGTTGCTGAATTTCGTGGGTTTAATTATCCAATTATGTAAAATGACTAAAATGCCCTCTCGGGGTACTAATTAAGCCTAAAAACGCCCCGAGACCCAAACTAAACCCCCGGGTACACTTTTCTGACTATCTCGACCTTTCCGGACGCGTTGGCGCACTCAAAACGACCATACGAACAACTTATAGAATATTCACTTTTTATTTAACAAAATTAGTCCTGACGTGACACGGGCACGTCCCGACTTAAATTTCCGAAATAGTCATTTAATTCACTCAAGACAACATTATAAAAATAAATATCATATATTACTATACTCATCCAGTAATATGCAATAAATAACAAATTTCCAATAATTACTAACTCTCGTCACGCTAGTAAATATTCAAAGCAACATTCCAGATTCAAAGCAACATTCCGGATTAAAATTAAATTAATTTATCTCCATTAAATTTAATAAATCCCATAATTTTAAAAGCTATAAAAATACGGGGTATTACAATCCCGGGGGTACCTAGAAACCCCATACACAAGATACACATCCTTTCTCTCTCTACACCCTATGGTGCTATTGTAAACCCCTGAGAATAAAATAACAATGGACGTAGGCTTTATTCATAGCCGAACCACTTTAAAAATCTTTGTCTCTTATGTGCTTGATTGGATTGCTTTCATCTTTTATCTGTGATCATAAAAATGGGATTCGGTCCAGTTTTTTGCATCAACAATGAATTTATCATTAGCTTTTATGGATATTCGAAGAAAATTATATATATTATGTGAATCATCACAATTTAGCTCTAACGTATTGTTGGGCTCCATTATTCATATTTAATTCTACTGTGGCTAATGATTACATCAACATTATATTCGCGATTCAGTCTAGATTCTCATGCATGCTTATTATTTGATCTTTTGAAAACGCTCTATATGGTCTGCATTATAACACAACAAAGTCCTGACGGCTAGTTAGGCATTATTATTATCGAATATTCTTATTCTTATTCAGTATTCTCTTCATTAAATGGGGACTCCGATTATTTCCCCAGGTACCGATTTCAGTATAGAATTTACATATGGACACATTCAGCCGAGCAGACTTCTCCACTAGAGAGATCATTGTTCAAGAAGATCGAGCAGGCTTCTCCGGAAGAAATATCATAATGATCATTACTTTATGTATGACTTCGTAAAAATGAAACACGAATAAGAAGTTATTGACTTAATGTATAATTTTGTATAAACAAGTCAAGAACAAGAAGTGTAAAACTTTGTATACAACTAAAAAAGTTATAAACAAGTTTTACCCGACTAAGTTAAATGTAGGAAGGCATGTAAACATTCCTAAATACAGGAATACAAACATATATTCCCCATACATTTGGTCACCACAGATAACTAATGCTAAACTTGGATCAATATATCTAAGTGCATTAGTAGAATCTACAACTTTACCACTGATAACTAATGCTAAACTTGGATCAATATATCTAGGTGCATTAGTGGAATCTATGGCTTTACCATTGATAACTAATGTTAACAAAACTAATTACAGTTTTGCAACATTAGTAGAATCTGTGGTTTTACACTTGGTCGTCGCTGATAACTAATGTTAACAAAACTAATTACAGTTTTACAATATTAGTAGAATCTATGGCTTTACAATCATTCAACATTTAAGCAGGTTACTCAATCATTGTCCCGACTAACTAGTTTTCACATATTACCTGGTCTACAAGCTGATTAAAAGCTAATCACAAGCTTAAATATAGATCAATCAATTATTCCAACACCAAATGGCCTCAGCAACAGAAACATTTATTATAGATGACAAAGAGCTTAAAAGTCATTTCATGGAGCATTTTTCTTTGGCCTTATCCATCATAACAAGAGCAATAGCAAGGGAAAAGAAATATGAGTATGAGGGTAATTTTTGACGATTCATAATTTTTCAAACTACAAAAATACTAGTGAAATATTCTATAAAGTCCAGTAGGTCGGCTGTCAACAACCATCATACTTAAAGATCGAGAAAGTATTCAAAGCTCATATTCCATTCGTGGGGGCTTATTATTCATGTTGCTAAGAAATTCCAAGGAAGAATTGATGACATCACCATCCAAGCATCATATTCGACTTCAGATCATAACTTCATCGGTGCACTGGTCAATCATCATCTAGGAGTTATTTTTGCTATTGAAGATCAAGAGTCATATTCAGTATGTACATCACTTGGATCTCCACTACTGATGTTTTGACCAACACTGGGTAAGAATTTATACTTATATTTATATGTTTTAAAATCCTCTACTAGCTCGGCACTGATCAGACTGAAGAAAGGGGTTCAAAAGCCAGTATATTACACTAGCAAAGCATTTAGAAGCGCAGAAATTAGGTATCCACGCGTAAAAAGAAAAATTGACTTTGGCTCTCATTGAAGCGTGAAGGAAGATGAAACCCTACTCCCAGGAACACACCATCGTAGTATACACAGATTTACTTCCTCGATAAGTGCTCCACAAACCAAAAAAATCAAGCAGGTTAATGTGTTAGGCCATGGAGCTTGAAGATTATGATAGAATTTATAAACCAAGAGCTGTGAACTATGATAACCTAAGTTTGTCTGTCGAGTAGACTTCCTCAAAAGAGAGCTTAGCTCCAAGAAAAACAAAATTATCAATCAGCATGAATCAACCGTTGTCTAGGAGATAGCCCACCAATATGATGAACAAAACAAGAAGATATTCTATCAAGGAATTTTATCTGAAGAAAGTCTTGACAATTACATTCCGATATAGAAATTATGAGGGAATCCTCATGTGCAAATGGCAGCGGAACTGGTCTAATCTCTCATTATCTCATATAGATTTGGTCTTCTCCAGGAGATAAACTATCAAGAAGAAGAATGGTCAAGCGACACTCTACACGTGTTTTAAAAGGACAACAATCTCATTCATTATGAATGGGCGCTGAGCAATTTTTTAGAATAAATACTCCGTCCTCTCAGTAAATCATCAAGCATGGGGCATTGGGAGCTTCTGTTGATGCCCAAAACTATCCATTTACATGGACCAATAAAAAATAGAGACATGTCATCCTACGTGGCAACATGTACAGTCATCACTCAGTTGGTCGACACAGAGACAGTTGGTCGGCTGACCAACCTACCAACCAACCTAAAGAATATGAACTATCAAGAATATCAAAGGCCATTACTTTATAATATAAACCATTGTATTTATTATACAGATGTAAATGCCTAGATATATAAATGCAATGCATCTCTTGGGTTCCTAACAACCCCTATTAATAAATGCTCTCCCTTAGCTAAAGGGAGAACAACTCAATGCTTCTCACCACATCGTGTTGTGTTATTGTAATCTCCTGGAATAAAATAATAGTGGACGTATGCTTTCCTTACAATCGAACCACTTTAAAAATATTTTTCTCTTATGTGTTTGATGGGATTGTGTATCTTTATTTCATCTTCAATCTCATCTTCTTATAGGCGTCAATATCTGTAGTCTTCAAATAAAAAACGAATCCCTCGAGAACCATAATGGACCGCAACCCTCCGCCAGTCTCAGCCTTCGTCTTCAGCAGTGAATCCCCGTAGGTATCACAAGTTAGCAATGGAGATCCTCTACATAAAAGGTTTATGCCAAGGTACAAAAATTTCTAGGGTTTAAACTAATTCATAAGAACAATATTTAAGGATGTTTTGTTGTGAATTAAAACGTGTGTTTTTTGACATAAAAAATGAGGAACTTTTGCAAACGATATGCAAAAAACGTTCTATAAAAAGTTTTAAACATTTGCAAACAAAATAGGTATTTATAAAAACTTAAAGTTGGCGGGTCGTTCGAACGATTTTTGAATGTCATTTGAACGACCAGAATATATCGTTAGTAGTGACAAGTAATATCGTTTTAATGACACGAGTATGTCATTTGAACGGCATTGTGTTGTCGTTTGAACAACAAAAACAAAATCTTTGATATTTATAAAACTCATCCTACAGGTTTCTCAGAAAACATATTTTCTAAAACAAAAAGCCATGTTCGCCTTTTGATAAAAATTAATCATCCCAAATATAGTTTCATGAATTAACTCAAAACTCTAAATCGGTTTATACCTTTTGGGATGTCGAAAAGTCTTCAAACTTGGAAATGTTTGAGTACGGTTCGTCTTCTCGATGCATAATGGTTTGCAATAGAATATGCCAAACTAGCCTAAAGCTATGCTATGAACAATCCTAGAAAAATTGTTCTTATAAATATCTCCCTTTGGCTATTCCGGTACAAACAAAATGACTAAACACCAAATTAAAATCAAAATCTCCTATGACAAGTGTTGATGCAAAAAAGTGGACCAAATCCCATTTTTATGGTCACAGATAAATAGATAAAAGCAATCCAATCAAGCACATGAGAGACAAAGATTTTTAAAGTGGTTCGACTATAAGAAAGAAGCCTACGTCCACTGTTATTTTATTCCCAGGGGTTTACAATAGCACAATGTGGTAGAAAGAGGGAGAAAAATGGTGTATCTTGTGTATGGTCTCTCATAGTTGTCAGATTTTTCCTTCTATGATGGGTTTACCATGTATTTATAGCCATGAGGCTATCCATATGAAAAGGATATGTGTTGTCATCTAGTAGGCATCTATTGATATAGTAGAAATGTACATTAAGGCTCATTAAATGCGTTGTTATCTGCATTTAACGCACATTAAATGCATAGTTATGCTTTGATCTGGAGTTGCTCTGCATGCCTTAAGTTGCTCTGCACGCAAGGCTGCTCGTTGCTCATTACTCTGCAGACCTGCTCGTTGCTCTGCAGACCTGCTAGTTGCTCTGCACACTTGCTCGTTTCTTGGTGATAGTATGTATCCACGTAAGGTGACACGTCTTCATTTAATTGGTCCACGTCAGCTGACTAATTTTTGTGTCAACAGAAGCCCCCAATGCTTCATGCTTGATGGTTTACTGAAAGGATGGAGCATTTATTCTGCAGTGTTGCTCAGTACTCATGAAATTCTTGATCTTCCTTCTTGATTTGTTCAACATAAAGTGCACTATCTCCTGGATGGCATATGATGCAGGCTGATCGATGGTTGTTAATCGCTCTTTTAAGGAACTCCGTGTGCTATGTATCACCCCTGGGAATTTGGATGTAGCCATGCCATAGTATGCAACTTGTAGCTTGTCATAATCTTCAAGTATATTGATTGGTTTGTTAGCTGACCAACTGCCTCCTATGCCGAGTAACTGAGTGCTAACTTCACGTGCTTGATTTTTCTGTTTTATGCTCTTCTGATTACTTTGTCGAGCAACATACTATCTTTTGAACCCAACTCTTCAATCTGATTAGTACTAACCTAGTGGTGGATTTCAAAACATTTCCATACAACTTCTTCTTTAATGTTGGTCGGGACAGTAGTAGTAAAGATATCAGTGATGTAGATGCTGAATCTGACTCCTGAATGTGCATAATAACTCATGAATATGCCTCCTGAACTTCAATATGCCTCCTGAACTTCAATAGTGTGTGCATAATAACTCCTGAATATGCCTCCTGAACTTTAATATCAAAACTAATTCCCGAGCAAGAAAAACAACTCCTGAATGATGATTGGTCGGGGCCCCGACCGTGTACGTTTGTGGAGTTGAATTTGATGCTTGACTGCATGATGTTATGAGAGTGTGCCACCGAATGAATAACTAAATCTTTAGTAGAATCCCCCAAGTGTATAATATAAACTTTGAATGCTTTCTTGGCCTTGGTCTTGCTAGAAAAAAATAAGGCCGAGGAAATGTTCCCTGAAATTATTTCCTGAGATCTTTGCATGTTTGCTTTTTTATTTTCTTGGAAATAATTTGTAAGATGCTTTCCTTGTTGTTTGCTGATGAATATATATATGTAGAAGGACAAATTATCCTATTTTTCATATATAATGAAACTTGCTCCACCTGCTGTTTAATTATAGTGACTTATCACTCTTTGGGCCTAAGCAATGAAATAACTTTCATCCCATTATCCTACTTAGTTTAACCAACCGGAGTTGATTGTAAATTGATTTGCCGACCAATCGGAGTTGGTGGAGATTTGTTCCCGACCAACCGGAGTTGGAAGAGATTGATTCCATCGACCAAACGGAGTTAGATTTTATCGACCAACCGAAGTTGGATTTTATCCACCAACCAGAGTTGGATTTTATCTACCAATC
Organism: Sambucus nigra; assembly: GCA_949130495.1. Classification (NCBI taxonomy): domain Eukaryota; kingdom Viridiplantae; phylum Streptophyta; class Magnoliopsida; order Dipsacales; family Adoxaceae; genus Sambucus; species Sambucus nigra. Next base: position 430,882,448 of record OX422217.1, on the reverse strand, counting down.
GGAGTTGGATTTTGTTTGTTCCTGACCAACCGGAGTTGGTGGTAATTGATAATAAATGCTAGAGACTTTCTCGGAGCTGACCAACAGCTTGTTGGGAATAAGATATAATAAATGCTGGAGACCTCCTCAGAGCTGACCAACAGATTGTTGGGAATAAGATAATATAAATGTTGGAGACCTCCTCGGAGCTGAATATATATAGAGAGAAGAAATTATCCGAGCTCCACGCGAGCTCCATGTTGAGATGAATAAAGAATATGAATCCCAATGGATATATAGAATAATTTGTGCTTGAGCCGATATCTGGGCCTGAATATAAATAAGAATTTCCCCGACCAATTATTCGTTAGGGGTGAAATATAATAACTGTCGTAGCTTTTCCTCGGAGCTGAATATGATAATAAGTATTTCGCCGAGCTCCATGATGAGATGAATATAGAATATGAATCCGAACGGATATATAGAATAATTCGTGCTTGAACATATATCGGAGCAATAATAAAATGAATAATTCCTCGCTGAGATAAATCTTCATAATGCCAAGCAATGATAATATTTTCTAGAAGTTTAAGATTGTGGCTGAGTAGCTATTTGTGCTTGATTGAATATATATATCGGAGCATTAATAAGATTTGCAGGCAATCACGGCCGAATACTTAGTCGAGACTAAAAATTGTACCTGTAAAAATTAATAACTTGCTCTACCATGTGTGTAGGCTGAATTAATTAGTCATGAGAATAATTTAGTCATCTAATCAATATATATGATATGTATATGCTCGGGCAATAAAAATATCAATTTCAAAATATGAAATTATATATGTCCGGTTGATCTGTCGAGGTGAAATTGCCTGATGTGGAGCAATAACAGTTTCTAGAGGTTTAAGATTATAGCCGAGCTTTCGTAAGGATTGAATCTTGTACCTAAGGAATTTTAATAAGTTTCCCGAACACCTGTTGAGACTGGATCAGATAGGTAATGATGAGAATAATTTTGTGATCCAATCAATATGTGATGTGTATCCGTTCAGACATAAGGCAATAAAAATTTCAAAATATGAAATAATATATTTTGTGCCAAATGTGTATCATGTGAGCAAATTTTTATCAAGGGAGTTGTCTCATTTTTTAGCAGCATGGTGGGGATTTTGACAAAGTCAAAATCGATATTTCTCCATTTGGGCATTTGTCGTGAACAGATAACAAATTCCGCTGAGCAGCTACAGATGGTCGGGATATTGCAGTATAACTCCTCTGATCAACAAAAACCTCTACAAACGTGCTCATACAATAATATGTTGTGCCGACTTAATAGATTTTATCCAATATGCACCAGTTGTAAGGCATAATTGTTCAATCTAAAATTTTTGCAAAATTATTTGAATTCCAAGAAATACTTAATATAAGATGGTTTCCAAAATATTTGTAAGTTGGTTCACGTGAGGGTGTAAATTGTAGATAATTGGTGTAATTAACCAAAATGATATCTGGACAAAAGTCATTTTTAATGGCAAATGTTTTATTTTAATAAAATTGAATAAATTTGAGTCCCAAACTTGAGCTCTGGAGCCCAATTATCTCTAAGGAAGTTAATAAGCGTGGCCAAACCAAGTCTTGAGACAGTAAATTTTGACCAGGTCTGAAACCCAAGCGTCCAAAGAAGTTTGATAAGTGTTTTGTCTTCTGATGTCGATTAGAGATGATGGCTATTGTTCGTCCGACCATGAATGTCGACCAACCCGTCGTACACGAATGCCGACCAACTCTAATCAGAAAAGATCTGTTCGTCGCCAATCAGCAAAAAGGGGGGTAGTTTGTTCCTTGCCGACCAAAAGATAGGAGTTTCCGACCTGTATATGGAAGTAGCTGATCTGCAGTAATTGTATCCGACGAATAATAAATCATCATTAAATGATTGCCAACTAACATTAGGTTTCGAGTTTCATAATCTTCAAAGAAATTTTGTTTTGTTTTGTTTTTGTCCCTGTGATGGTTGCCGACCTGGACAAGAATTTCTGCTGCCGACCAACATTGGTCGGGAAACACTGATCCTGTATAGTACTTATCGACGAGCAATAATAGTTGCCCTGATGATCATTTGATGGTACCGATCTGGGTGTTCTGAAGCTGACGTCGACCAGAAATGGATGTTGACGACCAGGGGTTTCAAATATATATATTAAAAGATATTGTCCTTATTTTTCTGTTGTACTGTGATCGCCGACCAGCAATGATTGAGGGTTTCGAGCTGGTTACGCCGACCAACCTTAGAATTGCAGTTTATCTTTCTGCCGATCAAAACATATGATGTCAGGATCTGTTGCCGACTAACAAAAGTGAATTTTCTCATTACTGATGTGTCGCGCTTGATAGCTGACCGGGCCGAATGATCTATGGAGCTGATGATGAGGACCAGATGATGGTTCTACTTTAAGAACTCAATTTCTTTCTTTCTTTGTAATTAATTATCCGAGGAAGAACTTGTAGTGGATAGTCATCGATCGTCAAATACTCTAATTTTACATGCCGACCAACATTATTTCCTTTAATAATCACCGACCACCATACTCTGAATTTAGGTCTGCCAAAATATTTGGTGGTGTTTCATAGCAGCAAAAATGGTTGAAACTGTGGGATCATATCTGATCAAGAAGTATTATGGGGTGATTTTGATCCTCAAATTTGTGCCCCAATTTCATTATTTTTGTTTGCTATAGGATGTTGAAGTCTAAGGGACTGCTATCAGATTTTTTGCTGATAGAATTTAATCTTAATTCAAAGAGAGAAAATATTAAAAAGATATTCATGAATAAATTAAGATCTAGCATCTGCAATTGGGATTTTTCAAAACTAAATTTCCCCATTTTTCGGTTCCTTCTGTATTTTTCTATGAAGAAAAGTCTATTTGAAGAAAATTATCAAATGTATTGGCAGAACCATTTGAATGTTTGTCTCCAGTTCAAAAAATTTAATGTATGGGAGTCAACATAGGGGTATATTTATCCCCTGACTGATTTAAGATATTTTGAAGATCTGGTGAGCATCAAATATGTGTTCTACAGAAAAAGCTTTCGAGAGAAAAATACCTTTTCATCTTATTTGAGAAAATTTAAATACACATTGCGTTTCAAGAAATTATTATGACCCATGTTTTAAACATGTTTGTTCAAAAAAATTTCTTCAGGACTGATACAAAACTAATGATGTTGAAGTCCATTATTTTGCAAATTCCTAAATAAAAATTGATCACAAAATTTGTGCATATAAAAATTATGACTGAATCAAAAGATATATGTATACCATATATACGCAGAAATTAGAAAAACTTATCTCTATCCTAACGTATTTGTTCAAAAAAATTTCAAGTGGATCCATATATGTAAGGACTTGTATAATATTTATGAGTTTAAAATTCACCAGATCCCCAAATTGAAATCGATCACACAGTTAGTGCATATAAAAATTATGACTAAATTAAAAGATTTCCCAATGAATCAAATATGTATATACTCATGTAAAAGAGATTTATGAATACAGAGAAATTATTTTATCTCCTTAAAAGAGAAATAATATAATATGTACACAAATTTCTCAAACTTTGTGATTATGAAATATACATTTATGCAGATTTGTAAAAATTGATTCAACAATTTGTGAATATAAAATCATGATTGAATTAAAACATGTATGCACAATATATAATTGATTATACATAGAGAAAATAAAAAACTTAGCTTTTGATGGAGAATAATGCTTGTAACACGTTTCCCACAGATGGCGCTAATCTGTTGATGCAAAAAAGTGGACTGAATCCCATTTTTATGATCACAGATAAATAGATAAAAGAAATCCAATCAAGCACATGAGAGACAAAGATTTTTAAAGTGGTTCGGCTATAAGAAAGAAGCCTACGTCCACTGTTATTTTATTCTCAGGGGTTTACAATAGCACAATGTGGTAGAAAGAGGGAGAAAAAGGGTGTATCTTGTGTATGGTCTCTCATAGTTTTCAGATTTTTCCTTCTATGATGGGTTTACCATGTATTTATAGCCATGAGGCTATCCATATGAAAAGGCGATGTGTTGTCATCTAGTAGGCTTCTATTGATATAGTAGAAATGTACATTAAGGCTCATTAAATGCGTTGTTATCTGCATTTAACGCACATTAAATGCATAGTTATGCTTTGATCTGGAGTTGCTCTGCACGCCTTAAGTTGCTCTGCACACAAGGCTACTCGTTGCTCGTTGCTCTGCAGACCTGCTAGTTGCTCTGCACACTTGCTCGTTGCTTGGTGATAGTATGTATTAGACACGTAAGGTGACACGTCTTCATTTAATTGGTCCACATCAGCTGACTAATTTTTGTGTCAACAACAAGAATACTAATAACCTTCCTAACTCTACAACGAAATGGCATAACTCTCTTTGTCTTCAAACTTCTTCTTCTTCCCTTTTAAACTTCGTCTTCATTTGTGTGTCTTAAAATCCTTTTTATGCACCTACACACACGAGATAACAAAATATACCCTCGTGACACATCAAGTTTGAAAGAAAGTAAAACTCATAAATAAATACTCCCCCATAATTAAACTCATTAAAAACTCCATTTTAATTTGCTCTCCCCCTTTATTTTTATCCGAAATAGACAAATAAGCAAAGAAGTAGAAACAAACAAACATGATATACTAAGCATCACGTAGAAGATAATATATCATCACATAAAGATGTAAATCATGCATGTGTAATGATCATCTCAAAGGCAAACTCAATATACTATTTTGAAAATTTTCAATTTTTCTTAAAAACCGAAATTTCCCAATTACAACACACAATACCATATATAATATATGTAAAATATATCCAAAAAAAATTGGCACACATATATAGGTATAAACGACCCCAAAACATGACACAAAACACAAGCTTTACGCAGTAGCATAGTAACGATGTTTTCAAACGTGTGGAGTGGAATGAATGTATGTGAACTAGTAACAAAAGAATTATAACCCAAATGCTCAAATATGTTAAAGAAGTTCTAATTGACCCCAAAACTTTATCAAACTAAGCTTTAGCCTCAAGTGACAATTACAGTTGAACTTAATAAACAAAACAAGCACAATTTATACAAGCCTAGAATATTGATGATTCTACAAATCAATTTCATCATGACTGTTGATGTAAAAAACTAGATTGCTCTAATTATTCAATCACAGATAAATAAATAAGACAAAGATTTTTAAAGTGGTTCGGCTAGGAATAAAGCCTACGTCCACTGTTATGTTATTGCTGAGTGTTTGCAGAATTCTTGATTACAAGTTCTCTCAAGAAATTCCGGTCCCCCTTGAATGAGGATGATACAAGGTATTTATAGCCTTGAGGCTGTACATGAAAGGTTCGATACATTAAATGGTATACATGTGAAAGGGTAATACATTTAATGCAGCGTGCGCGTCAAGAATATAATCATTCAATGAATATTTGAACTGTTGATTATCTGGCAATTAATGATACGACCGAGGTGCAGCTCGGACCGCCATAGTTGCTCGTTGCTCAGGAGTTCCTCGGAGCGCTAGAGTTCCTCGGTGCGCTAGAGTTCCTCGGTGTATCCTCGTTGCTCGGAAAGAATCATGGTTGGTCGGGAAATGAACTTCCTCGCTGCTATTGTGCCACGTAGATTGACACGTGTCTTCGTATTATTCGTCCACATCAGCATATTAATTTTGGTATCAACAGAAGCCCCCAATGTTTCATATTTCGAACTTTGAGGAGTATGGAACATTCTTTCTCGGTATATGGCAATATTAAATGACTTTCCTGGGTTTCAGGAACATTGTGTTCAAATTTCCTTCTCATTTCGCAGCTTCCGCCTTATAAATTGGATATGGCATGGATTCCTGCTCGTTCCATTCCTCGGAGTTTGATCTCTAAATATCTTGGTGACTACAACCTTCATTCTCAGGTTGAAGTATCTCGTCCCGAGCACCTATTGGACACTCCTACAATAATGAATGTCAGAATGCTGAAGGACTTAAACTTTATTAATTCTCCTCTTTGCTTGGAAGATCCTCCTGCTGGCGAAGAGCCTGTCTCAAAAGATAAAGGAAAGAAACCAATAGAATAGGTTTTTCAATGTAATAGTTAGCACATACATGTAACATGTAACTTATTTTGAATTTTTAATGAAAGACTTCATTTGTAAATCTGTATTGGTATTGTCTTGTGTTTATCAAACACTTTACATTTATGCATATGTATCTGTTAAAAAATAACAATAATATTGTTCATCGAGCAACTTAATAAAAAGTTACAAGTATCAAGGTTGTTCAATCACTTAATAATAAAGTAATGAGTATAAAATGTTCAAATTGTTTCCAACCAACCAGGGTGGATAAATAATGTTTGTTGACCAACTACAGTTGATGGGATTTCATCCCCGACCAGCCATACTTGGTTCAATTTCAAATATTTTCATAAAATGTGTCCGACCAACCAAGGTCGATAATTTTACTCCTCGTCGACCAATTACAGTTAGTGGGTTTTTATCCCCGACCAACCATACTTGGTTCATTTTGGAATATTTTGCTCTTCAAAGAACTTTTTGTAATAGTCTTACCTCCCGACCAACATAAGTTGTAATTTGAGAGTATATTTGTATCTTACCAACACCGTAATTGATCATGCTGGTGTACACCTCCTAACCAAAGGAGTAGTAGTGGTTCTTTCGAACTTTTTGGCTCTTTCGAACTGTCCACTAGATATCTTACCAACCGTAGTTGGTCACACTAGTGTCGCCTCCTAACCAAAGGAGTATTTTTTGGCTCTTTCGAGCTGTCCACTAGATATCTTACCAACCGTAGTTGGTCACACTAGTGTCGCCTCCTAACCAAAGGAGTATTTTTTGGTTCTTTCGAACTGTCCACTAGATATCTTACCAACCGTAGTTGGTCACACTAGTGTCGCCTCCTAACCAAAGGAGTATTTTTTGGTTCTTTCGAACTGTCCACTAGATATCTTACCCCAAAGGAGTATTTTTTGGTTCTTTCGAACTGTCCACTAGATATCTTACCAACCGTAGTTGGTCACACTAGTGTCGCCTCCTAACCAAAGGAGTATTTTTTGTGCGTAGTGTATTACACTAGTATTCCCCGAAAAACTTTCAACAGAAAGAAAATGATGAAACATCCTCGCTTTATTCATAATGAAGGAAATGCTTTACAATTTACATTAATGATAATACTTGCGCAGGTGTTCAGCATTCCATGCATTCTTAAATTCTTCTCCCTCTAGAGTTGCTATTCTGTAAGTTCCTGGTCGAACAACCTCTGTAACTCGGTAAGGTCCATGCCAGTTTGCTTCCAACTTATTTTGCTTCTGAATGACTTTCTTTAGCACATAATCCCCTTCTTTTAAGTCACATTTCTTCACCCTTTTGTGGTAGAACAGAGCTGTACGTTGTTGGTAAGCAGCATTCCTAATGGCTGCTTCTTCTCTAACCTCCTCGAGCATATCCAAATCCAGTCTTCTCATCAAATCGCTGATTGGGGAAGTGAAATTCAGCACTCTATGCGTTGGGAGACCCAACTCGGCAGGTATCACAGCCTCACTTCCAAATGCTAGCATATATGGTGATTCTCCAGTTGCTGCTCGGGGAGTTGTTCGGTAAGCCCATAATACTGATTGGAGCTCATTAATCCAATTTGCTTTAGCTTCACTCAACCTCTTCTTCAAACCATTTAGTAATGTTCTGTTTGTCACCTCAGTCTGTCCATTGCTTTGTGGATGGCCTGGTGCTGAATGATACTTCAAAATGTTCGACTGATGACAATAGGCAACAAATTCTTCATTATCGAATTGTGTTCCATGGTCTGTGATAAAAGCATGGGGGAGACCATATCGACAAATGATGTTCTTCCAAATGAACTGATATACCTTCTCGTACGTCATATCAATTAGTGGTTCAGCTTCCACCCACTTAGTAAAGTAATCCACTGCTACGACGAGGTACTTGAACCTTCCTCAGGTCATCGGCAATGGTCCAACCAGATCAACCCCCCACATGGCAAATGGCCAAGGTGAAGTTATGGGTGTCAACAATGCTTGTGGAGTTCTTCGGATGGAGGAAAAACGTTGGCACTTGTCACACTTCTTGGCATAGGCTATACAATCAGCCCTCATCGTCGGCCAGTAATATCCCTGTGTCATTACCCTTTGCAAAAGTGTCCGACCTGCTACATGAGCTCCACAAGATCCTTCATGGATTTCTTCAATCAATTCCTTGACTTCTGATGGATGCACACATCTTTGCAAACCTGCCATAATTCCTCGTCTATACAAAACACCATTAGTTAACACATACCGAGCAACTTTATACTTCAATCTCTTGGCAACTATCTTGTCCTCCGGTAATTCTCCTTCTTCAATGTATGCCCTGATAGGATCCATCCAAGATGGTCCCAAATCAAGGGTAATTATAGTCACCATCAGATCTTCTTCTATACTCCGACTTTCTAATACTTCAATTGGTATTGTCCTTCGCAGCTCGGTGCGCGTAGCTGACGTTAATCGGGCCAATGCGTCTGCTCTTGCATTCTCCATCCTCGGTATTCTCACTAATTGAATAGCATCAAATTCTGTCAGTAACTCCATCGCCTTTGCATGGTATTTCACCATTAATTCGCCCTTAACTGCATATATTCCCATCTTCTAATTCATAATTAATTGAGAATCACTGAAAATAATTACTTGCCGTGCTCCCATAACTTTCGCCAAATGAAAACCTGCTATCATGGCCTCATACTCAGCTTCATTATTGGAAGCCTTGAATTGGAATCGCAAGGCATATTCCATGTCAATATCATCTGGGGTGTTTAAAACAATCCCTGCCCCACAACCAGCTGTGCAAGATGATCCATCTACATATAATCTCCATGTAGGTAACTCGTCTTCAAACTTCTTATCTGTCAAAACTCCTCGGTAAAATATCTGCTGTTTTCTTTCATCATCCCCTGGTATCTTTCGTTCCTCGTCGGTCATCTGTTCGTGCCCTTTTACCAACCGGAGTTGGTCTGGGTTTGAATATGATGATTTTTCTACATCCACAAGTCCTTTTACCAACCTTAGTTGGTCTGGACCTGTGTCTGTTGATCCTGTATCGTCCACAGGTAGGTTAGCAAGTACCTTTTGTTCCTTGGGGATATCAGGGTATGTGAACTCTGCTATAAAATCTGCTACAGCTTGCCCCTTTAATGATGATCTGGGTTCATATACAATATCATATTCACCAAGTTCTATTGCCCAATACATCAACCTTCCTGATTTTTCTGGCTTGTGAAGGGCTTGTCTTAACGGCATGTCGGTATACACGATGATGGTATGGGCCTGGAAGTATGGCCTCATTCTTCTACTTGCCTCAATTAACGCTAATGCCAATTTTTCTAGCTTTGGGTACCTGATTTCTGCACCTCGGAAAGCCTTACTTGTGTAATAAATTAGTTTTTGGACTCCATTCTCCAATCTGATCAACGCCGAGCTGACTGCATTCTCTGATACTGCCAGATATAAGTATAACTTTTCTCCTGTTATTGGCCTAGACAGCAATGGTGGTGCTCCCAAATATTTCTTCAAGTCTTGAAAAGCCTTCTCACATTCTTCAGTCCACTCAAAACTTTTTCGCAGTGTTTTGAAGAATGGGAGGCATTTATCAGTTGCTCGGGATACAAATCTGTTGAGCGCTGCAACTCGTCCTGTAAGACTCTGTACTTCTTTCCTCGTCGTTGGGGATCGCAGCCCTAAAAGAGCTTTGATCTTTTCTGGATTTACCTCAATACCTCGTTGGTTGACGATGTATCCGAGGAACATTCCTTCTCGTACTCCAAAGGTACACTTCGTCGGGTTGAGCTTCATTTGGTATTTGTCCAGTTGATCAAAGGTCTGGCCTAAGTCAACTAGATGATCAGTAGCTCTCTTGCTTTTGGTGAGCATGTCGTCGACATAGACTTCCATATTGCAACTGATTTGTTCGGCAAAAACCTTGTTCATCAGTCGCTAATATGTTGCACCTGCATTTTTTAAACCAAAAGGCATAACATTATAACAATAAGTTCCCCTTGGGGTAATAAAAGAAGTGCTTTCCCTGTCTTCAGGTTTCATTTTGATCTGATTGTAGCCAGAGTATGCATCCATAAAGCTGAGCAGCTCATGTCCCGAGGTAGCATCCACTAGTTGGTCGATTTTGGGCAATGGAAAATGATCTTTTGGGCATGCCTTGTTAAGATCAGTGAAATCAACACACATTCTCCATTTATTGTTCTTCTTCTTTACCATTACCACATTTGCCAACCAATCTGGATATTTTACATCTTTAATGAATTGGGCTTTCTGGAGCTTTTCGACCTCCTCTTGTATGGCTTGGTTCTTCTCGGGACTAAACACTCTTCTTCTCTGCTTCACAGGCTTGATCTCCTTATTCACATTGAGCTCATGACATAAGAAGTTTGGATCTATCCCTGGCATGTCTTCATGACTCCAAGCAAAAGTATTTTTCCTGTTTCTCAAGAAAACTATCAACTCTTGTTTTATTGAAACATCCAACGACGATCCTATCTGGGTTACTCGTTCAGGATGCTCGTCGTCCAGAATAACATTTTCTGTAGATTCCACCACCTGTCCTTTTACAAGTTGGGATTCATCCCTAGGATCAAGAGTTTCAATTTCTGTACCTTCCTCCACTTGGTAAGTAGTAGTCTTTTTCCTTGATTCTTCAAGTTCTTCTTGCTCGGTAGACGAATAATAGCATTCCCGAGCTACTTTTTGATCACCTTTCACAATTCCAACTCCAAAATTTGTTGGGAACTTCAAACACTGATGTACTGTAGATGGAACTGCTTCGAACTTCTTCAATCCAACTCTTCCCATGATGATGTTGTAGGCTGACTGCACATTCTTATCCATCACAAAGAAACGTATTCTTTCTGTTCGACAAGCAGGCCAAATTCCAATGAGTATATCCAACTTGATCGTCCCAAGTGGAAAAACTTTCTTGCCAGCAAAACCCAGAAGGGGTCTGTGATAAGGTTCCAATTGAGATCATTTCAAATTCAAGCTATCAAAGCATGAATAATACATGATGTCTGCCGAACTACCGTTGTTTACTAACACCCTTGAAATGACCACGTCCTTCATCCTCATTTTAATCACCAAAGGATCATCATGAGGGTAAAGAACACCTGCCAGGTCGTTTTTTGAAAAACCAATCACTAGCTTCTCTTTGTTTACCTTCCTCGGACGATCATCCTCGGTCAGATTTATTCGCTGAATATATGAACAAGCTTGAGCCTCTCCGAGGTAAGCTTTTCTTTCTGCAGTAAGGTCTCCTCCTCCTGCATCTCCTCCTGTAATAACATTACAATCAAATGACCCAAAACGTATGGAAAATACCTCTCGTTCAGGCTGCCTTGGCTTCTTAGGAAGATCGGGGTCATCATCTGGATCATCTTCATAGTCCCTCTTCTTTTTCTCCTCTGCACGTCGAGGAGATCTGGATCTTTCTCTAGTTCTATCATCATTCTTCCTATCACCCCTGCGATCTACATATTTTGACAATTTTCCTCTTCGGATGAGCGTTTCAATCTCGTTCTGAAGGGCTATGCAATTTTTGGTCATATGGCCATGATCTTTGTGAAACTCGCAGTATTTGGCCTTATTCCTCAAATCAGGATTTGTCCTCAGTTTTTTTGGCCACTTGATTTCCTCGCTATTCTTGACTTCTTCTAAAACATGATTAATACCCATTTTCAATGGAGTATAGTTATCGTACTTCTTTAGGACTTCCCATGACGTCCTATTATTCTTGGAGTGCTTGTCACCACCATTACCTTTCTGCTCTTTCTTCTTAGACTTGTCGACCTCCACCTTGGTTTCTTTATCCATATTCTTCTTTGCAGCCATAGCCTCCTCGACATTCATGATTTTGGCCGCTTTTGCCATCAACTCCGACATAGTTTTAGGTGGATCTTTGGCCAAAGTGTAGTATAACTTATTAGGCAACAAACCACTCATGAAAGCAGTGATTGCTGTCTTTTCTTCGTAATCTATGACTTCCAACTTCTCGTTATTAAAACGAGTTATGTAATCTCTAGTACTTTCACCTGATTTTTGTCTAACACTTAGCAAGTGTGCTACTCGCTTTACTGGCTTCGCCCCAAAACAAAAATTGCCAATGAACAACTCGGCTAATTGAATAAAAGTTGAAATCTTACCCCGAGGAAGATTATTATACCATATCTGTGCAGATCCGGTAAGAGTTCCAGAAATGCTCTACACCTCATCTCGTCGGGAACGGCATAGATGTCGGCAACAGCTTGGTATTGTTCTATATGAAGAACAGGATCTGTCTTTCCATCATACTTGGGGGTCACTACAGGTGCTTTGAATTTCGACGGTGTAGGAAAATCCACAATGGCTTGCACAAAAGGTGTTCCTTGAACAAAAGTTCTCTGTAAGGGGTTTCTTGCCTTAGCCATTTCTCCCAGTCTATCTTCCAACCGCTGAATGGAACCTTTCCATGCTTCATTTCCTTCATCAGGCCGCTTAGTCCGAGCAATTGATTGCTCTGACGTAGCTTCCTGAGATTTATCTCGACGAGTAGCTGGTCGTGATTGTGCTGATCCTTCTCTCAAACCTGATGGTGGCCGCAAACTTCTCGATGGAGCTCTAGGTGGACTCATATTCCTCCTTGGTCCTAATCGGCTGAAAGGAGACACCCGGCTTAATCTTTCTAAAGCGCTAGTTCTCTCCGGAGAGAGAGTGATACGTTGATCTGTATCCGTAGCCCGTATCGATGAGGTTCGCCCAGGTTGATACGTAGAATCGGTAGACTCCCCATTACGATATGACCCAGTACGTTTGGATCGTGATTACCCACGATCACTCCTTTGTCCTGAATAGGTAGGTGCACCGCCTTGAAGAGTTTGAATGAGTTGCCTCACAGATTCTTGCATGGCGGTTTGTCCTTGAGCCAGATTTGTCATAATTCCAGCCAGATCTGGAGGTGCAAATGGATTTGGAAGATTTCCAGTATTTCCAGCATTTCGATTACTGGATTCTGGATTATCTGCCATTGATAATAAATGATTTTTGCGAAAAACGATAGTAACAGTCGTTTCCCACAGACGGCGCCAATCTGTTGATGTAAAAAACTAGATTGCTCTAATTATTCAATCACAGATAAATAAATAAGACAAAGATTTTTAAAGTGGTTCGGCTAGGAATAAAGCCTACGTCCACTGTTATGTTATTGCTGAGTGTTTGCAGAATTCTTGATTACAAGTTCTCTCAAGAAATTCCGGTCCCCTTTGAATGAGGATGATACAAGGTATTTATAGCCTTGAGGCTGTACATGAAAGGTTCGATACATTAAATGGTATACATGTGAAAGGGTAATACATTTAATGCAGCGTGCGCGTCAAGAATATAATCATTCAATGAATATTTGAACTGTTGATTATCTGGCAATTAATGATACGACCGAGGTGCAGCTCGGACCGCCATAGTTGCTCGTTGCTCAGGAGTTCCTCGGAGCGCTAGAGTTCCTCGGTGCGCTAGAGTTCCTCGGTGTATCCTCGTTGCTCGGAAAGAATCATGGCTGGTCGGGAAATGAACTTCCTCGCTGCTATTGTGCCACGTAGATTGACACGTGTCTTCGTATTATTCGTCCACATAAGCATATTAATTTTGGTATCAACAATGACAAAATAAGCTTAATTAGGATTCATTGTCATTGTGTAAACCCGTTGATAATTTCCATCCAAACTCCCTCAAAATATAAACATGATCATATCAACCTAAACTATTTTGTCCCCCTTTTTGGCATATATTTCTTTTTGATGCCTTAATTCTTTCTTTAGATCTTTTCAAATGGTAGCTTTCATAACAAGTTCATTATACTCTCGCAGTCATTTCCCTTGCGCACTCATAATTTTTCCATAATATATAAATACTCACGAGTAACGTTTCTTACATGCAAAATCCTCCATAGTCAAATAAACATGTAAATGATAAAACTGATAGGAGAACATCTCACCAAGATCAAATATACATCATGAAGTGAAAATCCAATAAGCTAGTGCATATGTGTGTGTTGAGGCATATGTAAAGTCGAATACATAGATAAAGTCAATTTCGAAACGACTCCATAAACACGGTTAAGATCAATTCAAGTATCTAAAGTCAAAACCAAATGTCTCAGCCACATGAAAATTGCGTAGTGAATTGGATTCGAACACACTAATATGACACACCAATGTGTAAAACTAAAATACACAAAGAACTTAAAATCTTTTTGATTTTTCAAAATATATTTCAAAAACAAAATCTTTTGGTATTTTTAAAAATATATATAAAGCAAAATATCTTTTTGTATTTTTCAATATGACTCAATCAAAGAAAAAAATCATGCAAAAAGTACACATGTCATAATGCTAGCTAGATAATATCATGAAGGAAATGTGACACCCCACCTAATAAAATACCAGGTGATCAGTCTTATATCAAATTAAACAGGAATCTCATCTTGTTCATTCTTGGCATCACTGTCGAAATTTTTTTTTAAAACATTTCTAACCACCTAGTATTCAAAAAGCTAATGTCAAATTTTATCTTTTTAATTAAACAACCCAACATGCACAAATACAAAATAAACCAATCACACCATCTTGAACTGAACAAACTGAATAATTAATAAAAGATTTGCCGAATAAACTATCGGCTAAAATTCCAAACCAAATAAATGCCCAACAATAATAAAATAATCCGAAAACTGAATATGAAAATAACTGGGCAACATGCCCTACACGAATAGTGACTGAGAATAAATCCCTAATCTAGGAACAAAGGAATGAGGCGTCTAATACAAACCCTACTAGCATCCACATGTACCGCAACTGCGTGTCCCTGGAATAGATATCAAGTCTAGCATCCTTATGGCTGGACACCTAAAATATTTTGAAAATATTTTTATACGAAGAGTTAGAACCCAAAAACATTTTGAAAATATTTATCAAGTGAATTAAAATGCAGAAATTTAAAAATGCATGAATGCTCTTCATATTTAGGTTAGTTTCGCACTCCCTTGAGATACTATTCACCCAAATGCTAATTTTGTGACTGCCTTTTTGTGACTGCTAATTGGGGTGACAAGCTCATCACTCCGAGAAGCAGTCACAAAATTATTTGTAACTTCCATTAGGAGTGATAAAATTAAGGGTAATAAAAAATTTGATTCAATTAGTTTGTCACCGCTAATGAGAGTCACAAATGTTACTATTTAATTAACTTGTGACTGCTATCAGCAGTCATAAATTTATAACTTCCACAAGCAGTCACAAATTTATTAGTAGGCCTAATATATGACTCTTATGAGTAGTCACAAATTTATAACTACTATGAGGATTCACAAATTTTGACCTAGTACTAAATTTGTAACTGTTAACGATAGTCATAAAATTATGACCGCTCCCGACACTCGCAAAGTTTAGCCTACTTTAATTTGTGACTGCTGTGGAGGCTCACAAAATTTTTGACCTAATTTTATTTCCCTCTTCTCTCCTATCTCTTCTAACTCTTTTTGACAACGTTCCCGCCCCTCACTCTTGCTCTTATGCTCTGAAGAGCTCCCGCCCTAACATTTCATTTTTGGTGAACATTTCTCCCGACCTTTCATTTTTGGTGAGTTTTTTTTATTTTGATTTTGGTGCGCATTTCGTTTTTCTGTTTGTTATTCATTTTATTAATTTAAGTTTGGTAGTAATTACATAATATTATAAATAATCCGATGGTTTCATGTGATGAATCAACTATTGCTGATTGGTTAATCAATTTGGTGTTAATCAAATATTGTATTATTAAGGCTGGATTAAATTAAAGAAGGAATTTTATTTATTTGATTAGGGTTTTTATAGGTTATTGCTTCTATAATTATTCTATTAATTATGTCCTCTCATAAACTGTAGTTTGCATTGAAAAGTTATCTGAGAAACCCTAATTTATATTTCTACTCTTACCATGTTAGTTTGTGAGATAAATTAAGGGTTTTATTTGATTAATGTTGAAGATAAACTGATGTGGGGTTTATTCATTTGATTTACAGGGATTAATTATTACTTTTCATGGGATGAATTAGAAGTAATGGTGTGCAATGTTCCGATACTACATTTGGAACACAATGACTAGAATCATAAGATGGCCCAACTTGAAGAGGTGGCAAAGCCAAATTCTTGAAAGATACAAAAAACATCACTTTTCAATTACTCTATTAAAGTAATATAGTACTGATTTGCCAATAGTTTATATGTTAATTATATATTTGCCGGGACTAATGTATTTTCAGGTCATACTGATATGTCTTCTTAGCGACATTTATTTTGTATGTATGTTTCTATCTGAGAAGATGAATGTGTAGCTCGTGAAGTTCCCAACATCGGCGAATTTGAACGATCTAAATTTTTGGTAAGGTTTTAAATATTCTTGTTTCAGTTGTAAAGGCATAGTAGAATGTATCAATTTAACTCCATTAACAATGGATAACTGTAATCTCACTTTAACTTCTTTGGTGCTTTAGTTTACTGGTTCTTGTTTACTTTCTATTTTTAAATGTTTTGTCATTACTTATTAGTTATTTGTAATTTTATTCAGGAATCCATGTGAATTGTAGAATGTAAAATATACCAAGAAGTTTAATTTAAGGTAAGTTTTTCTGTAAATGTAGTTTCCCCAAAATGAATGTCATTTTTTGCATAACATGATTGAGTTTTTTTTTAGTTTTTATCATGGTCATCACCGCTTAAAATTTGATTGAATTGTTTGATGTTGGGTGTGATCACAGGCTGCATGTTTGTGATAACCACATAAATATTGATTTGAGATGAAATTATATATTTAAGAATTTTAACTCCGATTTCATTTTTTTCATCTCAATTACTAAAAGTTATATAGGGGTTTCAGACAATCATGTTCAAAGACTCATTTTACTTTGTTATAAATTTCATTTTGGTTGAGATAAAAAAATGGCTCCATACATGAATAATTTATTTAATTGTGTTTGCTTCCTCTGCTTCCTATACGTATTAATAGATAGACAATGAGAAAATGAATACTCTGGTAGATCAAGAACAAATCTTGGACAGACAATCGGAGGAGTCATTTTTCGCTTAGGTAATGGCATTTAGTACTCACACATGCATCAAAGTCTTATTCATTTTTATATAAAACCTTAGATATTTTTTTGGATGCAAACTTCAATCCAGGAATATGTAAATTTGGATTAGCTAAATTATTGATAATGTAAATTTTACATCTTTTGCACCAATGATCACGAAGATGAACCGACGAGGTATGACTATACGAGAGAGAGAGAGAGAGAGAGAGAGAGAGAGAGAGAGAGAGAGAGAGAGAGAGAGAGAGGGAGATATCGTAGAAATTAAAAAAAACTAACCTTTATTTTATTATATTGGACTTGTGTGATAGTGTTTTAGTTGAAATTTCAGGTTTAGACCTAAAAATAAAAAGAGGCATACATAAATAATTTTTTTCTATTGGGGGGGTTAAGGAAAACGCCTTAGTTCCCTTGGGTCAGGGTCGCTACTACCCTTGTGTTATTAAAAAAAATTATGCTTCACCGCTATAACACCCCGTATTTTCATGCATTTAATATTTAATTAATTCGGGAATTCAAAATTACTTGTGTGTCTTAATTTTAATTGAATTAATTATGGCAATTTATATTTAAATATTAACCGGGGAGTGAATGGTTAATATTTAGGGAAATTCATTTACTAAGTGAGTAGTAATGATGTATTTACGTCATTTCGGATATTAATGACGGGATATGTACTTATTTCAGCCGGGAGTCGGTATAGACTAATTTGGATGTGAAATGAGGATTTTTATAAATTAATTCGGATGACAACTCTGAGTGTACGGTTGAGTCTGGCTGGGCTGAGATAATCGAAAAAGTGTACCCGGGGGCAGTAAACGGGTCACGGGACATTTTTAGGCATAGTCGGGCCCACATGGGGGCATTTGGGTCACTTGGACTTGGCCCATTAGACAAAAAATGGGATTAAGACAAATTATACAATTATAAGAAATAAGGGAACGGCTGAATTGAGTTTAGAAAAGACTTAGTGGTTTAGGAAACCCTAATAGCAGTCAAAGGCAAAGTTGGGGATCACAAAAGAGCCAAAAAGAGTCATCTTCAACCTTAGGTATTCACAACCTCAAAATTAGACTCTACGAACCCTAAGGCAAGTGGTTAACTTGCTGTAATATTTAAAGTGTATTTCAATTGATATTCATGTGATGTGTGTAATCAAAGAAATTCGTTTTGGGATTTAAAGGTTATAAACATGGGGTTTTGGAAACTATGATTCTGATTTCTAAATTGAGTAGAAATTCATGTATAATCTGAGTTGTGTATTTGTATCTGGTAAGATGTGTAAACCCGGATGCATTAGAAATGAATTGGTGATACGAAATTGATGTTTAAATGGGTTAAAAGATTAAATTGGATTTTACCCCAAACTTGTGAAAACATGAGAGAAAGTAAATTAATTGATGTTTGTGGACTTTAGGGAGATTTCATATAAGGTGTTTGATGTTTATTATCGATGGGAAAGCTTAGTTTTCAGTGTAGAAGAAGCTAGGGTTTGGAGGTGTGCATCTATGGCTGAAACAACCAACTCGGGGAAGACGAGGACCTGATCAATCTATCGATCGAAGGTGGACCATCGATCGATCGATGGTTCGGGAACTTTGACAGTTCGCCCAGTTTTTAATATATAAGGAAATTAAATAAAATTTCTTCCATGCCTTAATCCTTGAGAAATTAATACATGGGTTTAAATCTAATTAATTATGAATAAAAATTAATTAGGATTTAAGGGCGACTTGGTGTGACATCATGATTAAAATTTATTGGGATTTGGAGGAAATTAGGTGTGACACACTAAGGTTAAATTTTGGAAACTTTGTTTCAAAATGATTAAATACGGATTGAGTGGACAAGTCCGGGAATATTGGTTGAGCGATACCGAGGTGTAAATTTTATTCAGGTGAAAGCTAAATAATTTAGAGTCGAGAATTTTGACTCAGGTGATGTTGTTTCGGGCAACGAGAGTAAGTCCGAATATATTGGTTGGGGCGATACCAAAAGAAATTAATGTGCAAATTAATTTATAATTGGAGTTGGGCCATAAACTCATAATAAAATGGAATAGGCTTGTGTTACGGACTTAGTACACGGTGTAGCCGGGATATTATATATATATATATATATATATATACGGTGTGTGATAGTATATATATAGTATGGGCATTAATATCATTGGATAAATATTATTATTATATATTCTAGTGCTATAGGGGAGGTTGCGCGTAGTGGATGAATCCCCTAGCTTGAGGAGTAGGGTGAGTATATTACCAGGTCATAGCGTCCATTATATGGGTGAGGGGCATCTCACTTTCAGGGAAGGAATATGAATGCCTCCAACATGTATGTATTAACCAAGTTAGTTAACAATTCTGACTTGGGGTAACTAGGTTATGTGAATACACCTAGTGGGATAGCACTTTAGAGAATTTATACCCGGTAACACTTTACTCGGGGGATATTATTATTAAATGTTATTTCAGTATGTTTGTGAATACTGTAATATGACTAAGTATATAATTAGGTAAATAATTATATACGGGATAAATAATACAAGGCATGAGTTGTATTATATGTACAACAGATGTGGAAGTTATATGAAATTAAAGGGAAATGATTTAATTAAGTTCGATGTTGATAATAACTTAAAAATCATAATTAAGGAATACTCGGTTAGAGTAGGATGTTTACAAGGGTTATATAATTTATCTAGTCATGAGAATAAGAACTAGGAAAAATTTAATTAAGGCGTTAGTAGTGCACATTAGAGGAGGGGTGAGGATGTCCTCAAGGGAGTGCGACACTAACTAAAATATGGAGAGCATGCATATTTATTTATTACTGCAATTTAATCATTTGCTAAATGTTTTTCAAATGTTTTGGCTACTAATCCTCGCTATAAAAACTTTTAAAAAATCTTTTAGGTGTCCAACCACAGGGACGCCAGGCTTGACTCAATTTCAGGGATCCGTTGCTGCAGCATATGTGGGTGTTGCGGGAGTTTTGATAGACACCTCACTCTTTCATTCCTAGTATAGAGACTTCTTATCAGTTATTTCTAACATGTAGCTCACAGTTCATTTAGTTTTTTCCAGACTTTTTGAGATTGATTGCTTGTCTTTATTCCATATTTGTTGGATCTTGGGCCGATGGTTTATTCGGTCAGTTAATTAATTGTGAATGGTTGTTTCAGTTAATTGTGATTATTATGTAGTGTTATTTTCGCATGAGATTTTTTAGTTGAGTTAATGAAAGATAAAACTTGGCACCAGTCTAATTTTCTCACTTAGGTGGTTAGTAATTTAAAAAGGCGACAGTGATGCTAAGAATGATCCAACTGAGAAACCTTTTCTAACTTAATTGAGGACTGATCACCTCGGGTTAATTAGGCGGGGTGTCACAAATGGTATCAGAGCATCAGGTTCTAGTGTCCTTAGGATTTGTGCGGCTTACTATGTTTTAGCGTAGCATTCGGTTGTTATAGAGCCCTATTATTAGGACTGTTGATTAATTTTCCGCTTGTGAGATATCATATTTCTGTTATGAATGTTTTTGTATAAATTTTGTACTTATACAATTCAATCTATTTCAGATGCCACCGAGGAGACAGAGAGCGGAGAGGGCTGAGGCTAGAGATGAGGTTAGGGAGGCTCATCAAGAGACACAAGTACCGCCACCCCCACCCCCACTCGAGTTGATTTCCACTACTCAGGTGGCAGTGATAGTGGACCAGGCGGTCGAGATAGCGATGAAAGCTATGGAAGCTCATTTCCATAGCCCCAGGCACCGCCTCCAGTGGCACTAGTAGTTTAGGCTCCAGTGGGGACACCGTCTTGGCAGCGAGTTAGGGAGACCTTTCAGAAGGGTCACCCACCTGAGTTTTGGGGTAGCACCGATGTGGTAGAGGCTTGTGACTAGAAGAAAAACATTCAGCGCCATCTGCGCATGCTGGAGTGTACCGAGGTGCAGAAACAAATGCTTGCTTCCTTTCGTCTGTCGGGGGCATCCTTACAGTGGTGGGAGTCAATTACCACCGTCGAGAAGAAGGATTTGATGACGATAGCAGAATTCTGGGTGCGGTTCGACCGCAAATACTTTCCACCAGCGGTAGAGGCTGAGATGAGGAAAAAGTTCAGTGATTTAGTACAGGGTGATCGATCCGTGGCAGACTATGAGGAAGAGTTCACCCGTTTGGAAAACTTTGTGCCAAATGAGGTGAGCGATGAGGAGCGGAAGACATCGAGATTTATGGATGGCTTAGCCTGGCGGATCAGGAAACATTTGATTGGGAATCCGACGTTAGTGTCTTATACAAATGTCGTTAATGCCGCGCTTGTACATTGCCAGGATCATCTCTTCCATGCGAAGGGGATCAAGAGAACAGGGGAGCCGAGCCAATAGGGCAAGGCAATTACTAGTGGTGACACGAGTAGTACTCAGCAGCAGACTGACAGTCAGCAGGGGAATCAGGATAAGAAGTTTAAGCCTGGTGGGTTCCGACCGAGAGGACAGGGGTTCAGGCAAGGGCAGCCGGGCCCGAATCAGCAGCAGTAGGTTCCTCAGGGCCGTCAGGGGCAAGGGAACAATGGGTGAGGCCAGCAAGGCCAGCCACGTCAGGGCCAACGACAGGGGGATGGTCGGAAATGCTATTTTGTCTGTGGCTAGCCAGGACACTTCAAGAGGGAGTGCCCACAGAGGGGTAGAGGTCATCAGCAGGAGGCCCAACAGGGGCAACGGGGACAGATGCTGCCAGCAGCACCAGCCCCACCGCAGCAGGGGCAGATGCACTACGGGCATGTGTATAACGTCCAGGATGTTCCCAATCCTCCAGCGCAGCAAGCACCGCCAGCAGTTGAGGGTATGTTTCTCATTCATGGTTATGAGGGTATTATTCTTTTTGACACGAGAGCATAGCATTCATTCATTAAATATAATTTTTCTAAACGAGCGGGGTTACTAGAGACCGCGGGTAGTCTTCAGATGTACGTAGAGTCGCCAGTAGGCAGCGGGGCTTCGATTCGCTCAATTTGTCGGGGGGTGGACATTTTGATTGGGTGGCTTAGTTTAGCAACGGACCTCTTGGTGTTAGATATGTGGGGTGCGATGTCATCTTGGGTATGGATTGGTTGGCAGGTTATCGGGCAACGGTGGATTGCTACGAGAGGACAATCGTGTTCTCCATTCCAGGAGAGGAGATGTTTTTTATAGCAATGCCGTTACCCGAGGGAGGGTCACGCACGCACCTGTATTACATCGAGGAGGAAACCTTACAGGAGGTGGAGATTCCATTGGACTCAATCCCGGTAGTGAGGGACTTTGAGGATGTGTTCCAGGAGATAACAGGGTTACCACCTAGCAAGAAAATCGAATTTGTAATTGATTTAGCATCGGGGACGAGGCCGATTGCTCGGGCCCCATACCGTATGGCCCCTTCAGAGATGCGTGAGTTAAGAGAGCAAATTCAGCAACTTTTGGGTCAAGGTTTTATTCGGCGGAGTACATCGTCGTGGGGTGCATCAGTGTTGTTTGTGAAGAAGCGGGATGGTTCACTACGGTTATGCGTGGATTATAGAGAGCTGAACAAGGCAACGATACGGAATAAGAATCTGTTACCTAGGATTAATGATCTATTTGACCAGTTGAGAGGGGCGTCTTACTTCTCTAAGGTCGACTTGAGGTCAGAGTATCATCAGCTGCGTATCCGAGAGGAGGATGTTCCTAAGACCGCTTTCCTATCGCGGTATGGATCTTATGAGTTCAGGGTGATGCCATTAGAGCTCACCAATGCACCAGCAGTGTTCATGGACCTCATGAACAGGGTTTTTAGGGAATTTCTCGATCAGTTTGTCATCGTGTTCATTGATGACATCCTGATCTACTCACGCACCGAGGAGGAGCACGCAGAGCATCTGCGTATAGTTTTACGGACACTGCCGGATCACCAGCTCTATGCCAAATTCGGGAAATGTGGATTTTGGTTATGGGAGGTACAATTTCTTGGCCACGTGGTGTCAGACCGGGGTATTACGGTGGATCCGAGTAAGGTATCGGTGGTAAGGGAGTGGGGACAACCCACGACACCGACCGATCTGCGTAGTTTTCTGGGATTGGCCGATTCTTACAGGCGGTTCATCATATAATTCTCAAAGATTACGAGCCCTTTGACGAATCTGACTCGAAAAGGGGTACCTTTCACTTGGAGTGATCATTGTCAATTAGCTTTCAACGAGCTAAAGGACAAGTTGACATTTGCACCCGTACTTGCTTTGCCAAAGGGAGGATTACAGTATCTAGTTTACACTGACGCATCCTTATAGGGACTTGGGGGTGTGCTTCAGCAGGAGGAAAGGGCTATAGCTTATGCGTCCAGAAAGCTAAAGCCCCACGAGAGGAAATACCCCACTAACGACCTGGAGCTAGCAGCGATCGTTTTTGCTTTGGGGATATGGAGACATTAGCTTCTAGGAGAGCAGTTCACGTTATTCACAGATCACAAATCACTTCAGTATCTCTTCACACAAAAGGATCTGAATATGAGGTAGAGGCAATGGCTAGAATTCATGAAGGACTACCAGTTTGATATTCAGTATCATCCTGGTAAGGCTAATGTGGTGGCAGACGCATTGAGCCGGAGACCGACTGGGGAAATATCAGAAGTCTAGAAAGCGAAGTGGAGACAGCTTCGATATGAGGATGATGTACCCAGGGCTTGCATGTCAGCATTATCCATCACACCTGAGATCATTATACGGGTTGTGAGGGCGCAGGCAGAGGATCAGGTCTGCCGGGACAGGGTGAGCCAGTTGCTAGCTGAGGGGGCAGAGGGTTACTCGGTCAGCTCGAAAGGAGGCTTATGCCTTAATGGGAGGTTAATTGTGCCAGAGGATGAGGAGTTGAGGCACGCGGTTATGACAGAGTCCCATGGGTCAAGATTTGCGGTACATCTCGGTGGGGATAAGATGTACCAGGATACAAGGAGGCAGTATTGGTGGGCAGGAATGAAACGGGACATAGTAGAGTTTGTTTCGAAATGTACCACGTGTCAACTTGTGAAAGTTGACCATCAGAGACCATCAGGGATGCTACAGCCGCTGGAGATTCCCGTGTGGAAGTGGGAGAGCATCTCCATGGACTTCATTACAGGGTTACCTGCATCGCAGAGAGGTCACGATTCCATATGGGTCATTGTGGATCGATTGGCCAAAGTGTCCCACTTCCTGCCGGTTCGCACAGACTTTGAGACGATGCGATATGCGCAGATATTCATAGTTGAGATTGTTAAGCTGCACTGAGTACCGGTTAATATTGTGTCTGGCAGAGCTTTCAGGAGGCCATGGGCACGGAGTTACGTTTGAGTACAGCCTATCACCCACAAACTGATGGGAAGACTGAGAGAGTCAATCAGATGCTGGAAGATATGCTCAGAATATGCATATTAGACTTTGGGGAAGGTTGGGAGAAATATCTTCCTTTGGTAGAGTTCGCGTATAATAACTCTTACCAATTCACGATCGACATGGCACCGTTCGAGGCACTATACGGGAGACCTTGTCGTTCACCCGCCTGCTGGTTAGAGGTGGGGGCCAACAAACTATTGGGGCAGGAGATTGTTCAGGAGACGTCTGCCAAGATAGAGTTGATCTGAGGGCGGATTCAGATAGCTCAGGATAGGCAGAAGAGTTACGCTGATGCTTCACGGAGACATGTGGAGTTAGAGGATGGGGACTAGGTATTAGTCCGGGTGTCCCCTATAAAAGGGGTGATGAGGTTCGGTAAGAAGGGTAAGTTAGCACCGAGGTATGTGGGACCTTTCCCTATTATCGAGAGGGTGGGACCAGTAGCTTACAGGTTGGAATTGCCAGAACACCTTCAACGGATACACGATGTGTTCCATGTGGCATCGCTGAAGAAATATCGCAGGAGCGAGAGGGCCTTCTGGCACATTCCACTCGAGGAAATTGATTTACAACCAGACATCTCATACGATGAGAGATCGGTGGCTATTCTGGACCGTAGTGAGTGGAAGTTACGATCCAAGGTTATTCCACTAGTTAGAGTACAGTGGGGTCATCACAACGTTAATGATTCTACCTGGGAGCAGTAGGAGGATATGCGGGAACAATATCTAGGGCTTTTCATCGCAGGTACGACCTAATTTCGGGGACGAAATTCCTTTGTAAGGGGGGGAGTATGTAACAACCCGTATTTTCATGCATTTAATATTTAATTAATTTGAGAATTCAAAATTACTTGTGTGTCATAATTTTAATTGAATTAATTATGACAATTTATATTTAAATATTAATCGGGGAGTGAATGGTTAATATTTAGGGAAATTAATTTACTAAGTGATTAGTAATGATGTATTTATGTCATTTCGGGTATTAATGACGGGATATGTACTTATTTCAGCCGGGAATCAGTATAGACTAATTTGGGTGTGAAATAAGGATTTTTATAAATTAATTCGGATGCCAACTCTGAGTGTACTGTTGAGTCCGAATGGGCTGAGATAGTCTTAAAAGTGTACTCGGGGGTAGTAAACGGGTCACGGGACATTTTTAGGCATAGTCGGGCCCACACGGGGGCATTTTGGTCACTTGGGCTTGGCCCATTAGGCAAAAAGTCGGATTAAGCCAAATTATACAATTATAAGAAATAATGGAACGGCTGAATTGAGTTTAGAAAAGACTTAGTGGTTTAGGAAACCCTAATAGCAGTCAAAGGCAAAGTTGGGGATCACATGAGAGCCAAAAAGAGTCATCTTCAACCTTAGGCATTCACAACTCCAAAATCAGACTCTACGAACCCTAAGGCAAGTGGTTAACTTGCTGTAGTATTTAAAGTGTATTTCAATTCATATTCATGTGATGTAGGTAATCAAAGAAATTCTTTTTGGGATTTAAAGGGTATAAACATGGGATTTTGCAAACCATGAATCTGATTTCTAAACTGAGTAGAAATTCATGTATAATCTGAGTTGTGTATTTGTATCTGGTAAGATGGGTAAACCCGGATGAATTAGAAACGAATTGGTGATACGGAATTGATGTTTAAATGGGTTAAAAGATTAAATTGGATTTTACCCCAAACTTGTGAAAACATGAGAGAAAGTAAATTAATTTATGTTTGTGGACTTTAAGGAGATTCCATATAAGGCGTTTGATATTTATTGTCGATGGGAAAGCTTAGTTTTCAGTGTAGAAGAAGCTAGGGTTTGGAGATGTGCATCCATGGCTGAAACAGCCAACTCGAGGAAGACGAGGACCTGATCGATCGATCGATCGATCGAAGGTGGACCATCGATCGATCGATGGTCCGAAAACTTTGACAGTTCGCCCAGTTTTTAATATATAAGGAAATTAAATAAAATTTCTTCCATGCCTTAATCTTTGAGAAATTAATACATGGGTTTAAATCTAATTAATTGTGAATAAAAATTAATTAGGATTTAAGGGCGACTTGGTGTGACATCATGATTAAAATTTATTGGGATTTGGAGGAAATTAAGTGTGACACACTAAGGTTAAATTTTGGAAACTTTGTTTCAAAATGATTAAATACGGATTGAGTGGATAAGTTCGAGAATATTGGTTGAGCGATACCGAGGTGTAAATTTTATTTAGGTGAAAGCTAAATAATTTAGAGTCGGGAATTTAGACTCGGGTGATGTTGTTTTGGGCCACGAGAGTAAGTCTGAATATATTGGTTGGGGCGATACCAAAAGAAATTAATGTGCCAATTAATTTATAATTAGAGTTGGGCCATAAGCTCATAATAAAATGGAATAGGCTTGTGTTACGGACTTAGTACACGGTGTAGCCGGGATATATATATATATATATATATATATATATATATATATATATATATATATATATATATATATGTACGATGTCTGATAATATATATATGGTATGGGCATTAATATCAATGGATAGATATTATTATTATTATATACTCTAGTGCTGTAGGGGGAGGTTGTGCGTGGAGGATGAATCCCCTAGCTTGAGGAGTAGGGTGAGTCCATTCCCAGGTCATAGCATCCGTTATATGGGAGAGGGGCATCTCACTTTTAGGGAAGGAATATGACCGCCTCCAACATGTATGTATTAACCAAGTTAGTAAACAATTCCGACTTGGGGTAACTAGGTTATGTGAATACACCTAGTGGGATAGCACTTTAGAGAATTTATACCCGGTAGGACTTTACTCGGGGGATATAATTATTAAATGTTATTTCAGTATGTTTGTGAATACTGTAATATGACTAAGTATATAATTAGGTAAATAATTATATACGGGCTAAATAATACAAGGCATGAGTTGTATTATATGTATAACAGATGTGGAAGTTATATGAAATTAATGGAAAATGATTTAATTAAGTTCGATGTTGATAATAACTTAAAAATCATAATTAAGGCATACTCTGTTAGAGTAGGATGTTTACAAGGGTTATATAATTTATCTAGTCATGAGAATAAGAACTAGAAAAAATTTAATTAAGGCGTTAGTAGTGCGCATTAGAGGAGGGGTGAGGATGTCCTCAAGGGAGTGCGGCACTAACTAAAATATGGAGAACATGCATATTTATTTATTACTGGAAGTTAATCATTTGCTAAATGTTTTTCAAATATTTTGGGTACTAATCCTCGCTATAAAAACTTTTTAAAAACCTTTTAGGTGTCCAGCCACAGGGACGCCAAGCTTGACTCAATTTCAGGGATCCGTTGCTGCAGCATATATGGGTGTTGCGGGAGTTTTGATAGACGCCTCACTCTTTTATTCCTAGTATAGAGACTTCTTATCAGTTATTTCTAGCATGTAGCTCACAGTTCATTTAGTTTTGTCAGACTTGTTGAGATTGATTACTTGTCCTTATTTTATATTTGTTGGATCTTGGGCCGATGGTTTATTCGGTCAGTTAATTAATTGTGAATGGTTGTTTCAGTTAATTGTGATTATTGTGTAGTGTTATTTCCGCATGAGTTTTTTAGTTGAGCTAATGAAAGATAAAACTTAGCACCAGTCTAATTTTTTCACTTAGGTGGTTAGTAATTTAAAAAGGCGACAGTGATGCTAAGAATGATCCAACTGAGAAAACTGTTCTAACTTAATTTAGGACTGATCACCTGGGGTTAATTAGGCGGGGTGTCACAACCGCAAGACCAAAATTGTTCTCGTGTTATGCTTTCAGTTTTTGCACACTCCAATGACCCTTTATCACAGAACTTGTCAGAATTATATATATCAGTATTCCTTTATGCTATAATTTGACTAAAATCTATGTGTAAGAAGAGTTCTGGTCCTCCCCCACCCCCCAACTTATGCCCACCCACCCATGCATCTCCATCCCTATCCACACCCACCCTTCCACACAAGGCATCATAACTACTATTCCGTAATAGAACACAAATATTTGTGACAAAATTCAGTGCGAGGTCTTTCTGAGTGACATAAGCTTTGATACTCAAGTAAGAAAGTTTTAAGCACCATATCAAATTCCCACTTCATCACTGATCATTGCGTTCATTGTTCATGCAATCATTTGTTATTCGAGAGTTTATAATAAAAAACCAGGTCATCCTGTGATTCTTAGCAATCGATGGGATGCCTATATCAGGTGAAGTTTGTTTGCTGCTCAATTTTTTATTTTATTTGTATCATATTAATTTGGTTATGTTGTTTGCTACTATATGTATGCTTGTGCACTGACTTCTATTTTTCAATTGATTGGATTCTTTGTCTTGACACCAGTTACCCATTTTATATTTTAACCATGACTATTTAATTTTTGAAATATAGATCTCCATCAGCTTCTGAATATAGGGAGTTGAGTGGGCTTGGTCCCACAATACATGCTGGAGTATGTTTTTATTTGCTATTTTTATATGGTGAAAAGAATGCCCTTTTCCACTTAGTAAATCCCTCACAAATCTTAAAATGTATAAACTTCTCTTTCAGCTAGCATTAAAGGGTGTTGATAAGTTGATGAACTCCCAAAGTTATTCCGTCGCTTCATACTTTTTGAAGGCGAATGCGCTCATTATCAAGGTACTTTTTAATCATCTATTTGTTCCTTCTGTCACCCTCCAATAGTTGACTTATTTCTTCAAGTCCTATTACCATGGTTAAAAGACGTATCGATCTATGGCTCGACCAACTAATTTTCATCTTATTCTCCATCTTGGTATAGGTTTTGGGTAGCAAAAAACGAATGTCATGGCGAGTAAAGTTTTTTTACTGATATATAGGTACACACACCTAGTCAACTTGTCCATGTCGTCTTGATTTTGGCCTTTACATTAAACCATGCTTATTACTATGCTCTCTACATCATACTCATGTTATGAGTGACTCACTGGATTGTTATGTTTGCCTTTTACTTTGTACAAACTTTCTTCTAAAAACCTTTTGCCATGAATATATTGGGTGTATCATCCCTCATTGAACAACAAATACTCAATTTTGTGCTCAATTTTGTCTAATGCTTTTACATAGTGATTCACATATTACAAGGTATTTCACTTTTTTAGAATATTGCATTGCTTTATGTTGGAATTCGTTGTCTCCTTGTATCTGTTATCTTCAGTTTTGAAAACATGAAGTATTTATAATTAAAAACCAGACTGCATTCCACATATATGTTATTTATTATCCTCATATCGTCGCTTTTTAATGAAAACAAGAAGCATATGATAGAATCTGAGAGGAACTGCGGGTTATTTTATCCTGGTCAGACAAGTATTTATAATTTTGATTTCATTAGAAGAGGTGCGATGGACATGACCACAAAGGATAATTCAACCAGCTTGAATGGGATGACGTGGTGCATTGATTCATCTACTGTTTCTGAGGTAGATTTTCAAAATGCGTTGAATTGGCATATGGGCTTTCTAGGAATGTGGACTGCTCTGCTATTCATCCTAGCCAACCTTATTTTGAGCCAGATAGTCTAGTGTCACATGCATCGGGCTTTGGAGGAGCAGGGGTTAAAATGAATAAGAATCCAAGCTATGACAAGTGCTTGTACATGACAGAGGGGAGCAACAAAACTGCTATAAGTAATATAATGATAACTTTTATTGGGTGGGAAAAACAATTAAATGGACCACTGCATCATTCCACATTCTAATTGCGTGAAACCATGAACTTTTATAACCACATTATACGTCCATTACTATTTATTAACAAATAAACTACATGATCTATGTTCATTGAATCTTGCTATAAAAATTGCCTCTGCTGTTATAGAAATGAAGATGCTTCAACTTATTTTTTTCATTAGTTGGTTGTTTATGGTTATGACTTCTAAATAATATCATGACTTCTAATTGTTCAAAATAATGTCATGGAATTGAAAGTATTGTATCAACTATCGTGTTTAAATTTCCCTTTAAAAATGTGTTTACATATCAACCATCGTGTTTTCATTGACATTGGATCGTATACCGAGGGTGACCACATGTTTTTCTTCAAGTATATGAATAGAAAAGGTGTATGTATTTAGGGTGACCACCTTCCATCGTGTTTCTTGGATTACGACACAAATTTATCCTATGTATACCAAGATTATTAAAGAAGGCCTTGAGTGTTGAGTGTTGGTAGACTTGCATTCCCTTTTATAATTAGAGGCACTTAGAGATGCCCAGTCATTTTTAATAATTTCTTTAGACCCACATGAAATTTTTCGAAGGGGAAAGTTCAAGACTTTGACACATTCTAATTTGGCCCATTGATGTTTAGGAGGAAAAAGATCTAAGGGTTTAGGATAAAGCTTATACAGCTCAAAATCAAAGTTTGTCTCAATTGAGTCAGAGGCCTGGAAGCTAACCTGAGCAGAGTCCATTTGAGGCTGTTGAGAAACCAAACTTGGTTGCAACGAGAGTTGTTGAGTAGAAGCATTAGCTGTCCCATTTTGAGCTTGAGAATTTGACAAATCATCTTTAACATTACTGCTATGTTTAAGCTGAGCATGATCCGAAGTCTTGTGTTCAGCAGACTCCTGGGGTGGTTTGAAGATTAAGTCCGTGACTTTGGACGCCTTCGAAATACTCTCCAGTGCCAATAGCATCTGTGTGTTGTCCTTTATTTGTATGTCATTGGATAATTCTTTTTCAACTACCTCTTTGCTGCCTATAGGAAGATTAGTCAAAGTGTTGGTAATGGGAGCCCAATCAATATGGGGCACATTTTTCTCAGAGTTCTAATGAACTCAATAATTTGGCGATGCTATTGATATCTTTGAGGCTTGGATCAGTTTAGAAAATCTTATACATTTTTCCTTCTAATGCCTCTAGCGAGGACCACTTGGAGAATACAATTTTCCAAACCGATAAAAACAGCTGTGTGAATCCTTTTTCACTAGTAAGCATATATTTTGGTTATGAATGTATAGTAGTTGTAATTCATATCTCATACGTTGACTTTTTTTTTTCAATTTAGAGTTGGGAATGAATTTGGGGCCTGATTTCATATTTTTCTGCACACTTAGGCTTTTATTTCAGATTTGGATTTTGATTTCTAACATTGTCATTAGTTTGAAAAAAATAGTATTAATCACAACAAGCCCCTAACTTTAGATTACCAGTAACAAAAAAATAGACCAGTTACCATAAAATAATTGGGGAAAATGTATCAGGGTATATCCGTACCGTATTGAAGAGTATTATTAATATAATTTTAAAAATAAAAATGACCATGATACTTAAAATTGAGTATTTGATAAATATCCTTTGTTTCAGACGCATATCCATATTTCATATGTTTTGGATACACCCTATATAGAGTATATGTGCTTCATTGTTTCTATTGTATTCATTCTTGGGACGTATAAATGTACAAAAAGTGATTTTACTTCATTTTCCAGACATTTTTGTTTTTAAAAGCACTATCAAGCAAAATTGTCAACAATTTGTGAAACTATTTTGAAAGCTCCAGCAGCCATGTGGACCATAACAGAAAAGACCGTATGTACTTGTGACATTTGAGAAAAGACCTTATATACTTGTATTTGTACCAACACCACACATATTTCTTATCAACCCCCACCGCCCCTTTTTTGCGTAACTTTAAGAAGACCTTTTGTTGTTCTGGAACCTGGGAATCATTGAAAATATCTTTAAATCATTTCTTAATTTGTGTATGTGAGATAGGCAAGAGAATGGATTACGTGTTAGAGATGAGATAGTTGTAAATCTTCTTTTGAAATTTGTGTAAAAACTTTCAACATGCAGGGTGCTAGGACTTACATGTTTAGAATCGACGATGAGCGTGTCATAGATGCCGCAAGGGCAAGAAGAATTGTTCATTTGATTAATCACTCATGTGAAGTACGTATTATCAATCACTATATACTTTTTGTGTTGAAAAATATAATCAACGTTGTCATTAGTTTTAAAAAGTATTTATGTTGAGTATTTAACCTTTTATTCTATCTCATATTTGTTGGCACTTTTTTATCGGTGTGGATTTCAGATCGGGTGCCGACGACCACTCTTCTGCCCATTTTTTACTCGGATTCGATTCAAAATCATCATAGGCTAAAGTAGCTCCACTTTCAGGTGCCAACGGCCACCCTGTGCTCTTTATGCTCTGTTGTTTCCAATTGACGATGAAAAAATACTTATCAAAACAGTTTATATATAACAACTATATATAATTGTCAGCTATATATAACTGTTACATATAAACAATACTTATATATATAACAATACATACATAACAATTATATATATTGTTATACTATTATATATATATATATATATATAGGTGTTTGGACATCATTTGATTTTTGGTTATGCATTTAGGTTCTTTAGTTTGGATACCCAATTGCTTCTTTTACATTAATTTTCTCCCACAAGTAACAATTTTTGACATTCTCAAGAATATATATATAATTCAATTCTATCTTCAATTTTTTAGATGAGAAGAATACCCGATAAAGAGACGCACACGTTGCCTGCGCCAAATGAAGTTCATTGAGTTCATTACAGATTATATATATTAGGTACTTCCATCTAATTACATTTTGTTATGTCGTAATGACAATTTGTTGAGATGATTGTGTTTTGATGAAAACTATGTCGATTATATTTAATTGCAAGGTTTCTCATTCTAGGTTGGATAGCGTCGAGAACATACCCAGCATACGTGGTATTCAAAGGCCTAAATCCAGGTGTTTACACTTCTTGGCAAGAAACACAAGCACAAGTCAATGGATATCGAGGCGCCGTATTAAAAAATTTTGAGTAGAACTTGCTCAGCAGGTGTACTCCGAGTACACGAGGGAGGATGTCTTCGCGTCAATACCCCCACAATTGATATACCTAGACTTCACGAAGCGTATCCACCTAGTGGTGACCTCGGGTCTAGGTTTAGAATAATTTGTTACATGTTTGACATTTCATGTCATCGAAGTGTTGTGTCATTATTTTTTTTAGTTTTTTTTTTATTCCATGTTCATTTTTGTACATGGCGCCCAAGAAGGGCTTATTTGATGTTAAATTAAGTGTAAACAAGTTTTATGTGTACCGGATATTTGGAATATCATAAATATAAATAAAATGTTATCAATTTTCTTAGACTTGTTACATGTTCACAATATTTATTCTACTCCCATCATTTTGTGAAAATATAAAGATATTTCTAACAGGTCGTACCACATTTAACAAATTCAACTTTTGTAACTACTAATAGCAATCCCAAATTTGTCGTTAGTGTCAATTTTGTAACTGCTAATAGCAGTTACAAATATAAGATTCGTAACTGCTAATAGTAGTTATAAATATTAGATTCGTAACTGCTATCAGCAGTTATAAATATTATATTCGTAACTGCTAACATCAGTTATAACTAGCAGTTACAAACTGGGGTCACCAGTCATAACTCCCTAGGGGTTATAAAAAGTTGTGACTGCTGTTAGGAGTTATAATATTTCTTTTGTCATCCCCTAAATTATGACCCATCTGTGGAGAGTTGGGTAAATTGGCTTGTAGAGAACGAAGCCTGGTGCCTTCACTGGTCAATGCCATGGTCGAGGGACTTTCTCACTATCTTGTAATTTAGAGATTATTGATATTTGCGATTGGTGGGCCTTCAACAGACTTCTTTCTATTTCCCTTAGAATCTCATCCGTCAAGTCGGGTGGGAACAGATCGTACTCCCTCGTATAATAAATTTATTCCCGATGGAGGATTTGCCTGAGTCGCCGAGGATGATGCTGGGCCCTTTGTGGCAGTGCGGTCGATTGTCTATCCATTCATCACAATTCATAGAAGGTAAACAAATAATAAACACTGATATATCTCCTTCTAATTCAACATTTTCGTGTCAATTACCCCATATGTAAGTCATGAGTCGAGATATATATATATATATATATATATATATATTTATACACTAGGGTATGCCCGTGCCTGAAGGCACGCTGATAATAGCAAAATGGAGAAAATTTTCAAAATACACAATTACAAGAAGTCAAAAATTTCGTTGGTCAACAAAAGAAAATGTAATTTTAAAAATCTTGGCCATAATCTCCTTTGTTTATACGACTAAACACCCTGATTAATAAATAATAAATAGTCCAAAATCATACGATATTCAAAATGTTCAAATTCATTAAACAAATACTTAAACAAAACAAACTTTTTGAAAAAAACTACATCAACTAAAACATTTAATCATAATATTTAATATGAAACACAAAAGTGTACACGAATTAGAAAATTTGGTCAAAATTTCCTCTATTTATAGGACTATCCATTTATTTAAGAAACCAAAACGATTTAGCAATATTCATTCCGAACATTATATAAAACAAAATGATGATGGGGTGGGATATGATTACATAATAAACTTCAGATATGATTACATAAAAAAATCATGATTGGCAACTTTACTAACAAAATGATGATAAATATAATTATTTAACACAATAATAAATTTTCAATCTAATCAAAAATAAAAACCGTTGATCGATCAAACAACTCGTGGAACATTTCTAATAATGGGATGGGATAAGGCTCAAACCTGAACGGGATCCCAAACTCAGCCTTATAATTAACACATTCTCATATTTGTTATAATTTGAAGATTAAACAACAAAAAATAAACCTCTTAGTTCAAATCCATAATAAATATATAAAAATTAAGTTAATGTCTAAACAATAGTCAAATTTAGAACACAAATGCAATAAATCGAGAAAATGAATAAACAACATGTTCAAAATCAAGACCAATCCAATTTGTAGCAAACCTTTTTTGTAGGTATTTTATAGGTTGTATAAAAAAAAGAACAACGAGTACATGTAGACTTGAGTCTATGAACTAAGAAGAACATGAGAGTAAATAAACTAAGAACGGGATAATGAGGGGAATAAACATCACCTAAAAAAAACAAATGCACAAAATATTAAATTCATAAGTGTAAAATCATAAGAATACAAAATCTCAAGATTACTAAATACATATGAGTAATGTTAAATTTACAACATTTAAAGTGAATAATTTCAAATTAGAATATTTAAATTAACAAAAGAAAGTGTATGACTGTATGAAATTAGTCATATGTCTAATAACAGATGCCCACCTGCTAAATAACGGTATTGCTCATATGACTAACACATAACATATGACTGTATTAATCAAATCAAAACATCAAATACTTGATATGTTTCTTTACCCGTCTACTAAGACATGGTTTAGTATACTTCCAAAAACATCAAAACATGGTTATCAAGTATTTGACATATGACTGTATACTTGACATATGACTGTATAAAACATCAAAACATCAAAACATGGTTTAATATAGTTGACATATGACTGTGTAAAATACTTCATATGGTTTATTATACTTCCGCGTCTACTAAGACATGTAATCATAGAATTTATTATGAAATACAAAAATATGTATACGGTTTAGAAAAATTTGGAAAGAAATCATAGAATTTATTTCGAAAGCATTGCAGCTACAATTTCACATCCTAAACATGGTTATCTGCATAACCTCACCAAAGCATTACAACTTCAAACATTGGAAACATTAAAAAGTGTTCTCAAAATGATATTAAACAATCCTGATACCTGTTGATTCTCATTACACAATCCACAACGCATTCAACTTTGTAAAGAAACGTAAACGGTCAACTCATTATATCAATGGAGGAACAAGTATGAATCTGCAAATTACCACGTGCGCTCCCCTCCCAGCGAGTCAGTCGGCATGACGATAGTGGGTTTCTCACATTACTACAAACACCGACTTAAATTGCTATAATAAGTGATTTTGATCTCCTCATCATCTATTAATCGACTAACCTGTTGAGAATTTACAAATGTATCCAAAATTGCCTCCTCTGAAGGTCAAAGGAGGTTCAATGCTGTGAAGGTCATCAGAAGATCGGCGCAATTGTCAGGCCTTCTAAATAGATATCACCAAAAATATTGAAGTTCAATTATGTGAAGGTCAGAGGAATTGCCTGCTAAATAGAAAAGCCCGCTCATTTTTGACCTATAATAGAAAACCAAAATCTGATAGATCCAGTAACACGACCACTATGGCATTTAATCAAATCTTCAAGTTCTTCTCTTTCCAAACTAAAAGGACAAACACAAACATATTTCATGATTGAACAATCTGCTAAATAAGTAAGGAATTGACAAAAACAAATTAGATTTTTTGAACTTATAGATTACATACCTGTGAAATGCACATGATGCTTTAAACTTATAGATTACATAACTGTGAAATTATATGTTAGAGGGTGAAATGTTAAATATTAATTAAAGTGAATTTTAAAGAACTTTGAGATATAATATAAAAGCTAAAGCATTTTGAGATATGGTTTTTCCCATCTGCATAGATAGATATAAAAAAAATGTGAGAAAGTAATGCAAGAAATGTGTTATATGATTAATTTAGTCATTAGCTTAGTAGTCCAACTATTGAAATAACTCAATTTACCCATTATGCATCTTAACATTAAAAAATATGAATGGATACATGTCTCGAACATGTAAGGCTTCTAATTTTCTCCACTATTAACACAATGTGAGCATGTAGTAACCGAGTATATAATGTACAAAAATATTTTCAGTAATTCTTGGAAGCATCTAAGCAAAGTGCAGACCGCAATTAATTATTATCAAAGCATTGACAACCCATCAATGTGTATTAGGTAATCGATTTATTTGTGATAGATTTTCACACCTCCACATTCCATTACTTGAATGTGAGCACCCAGAGAACGAAATGGGGGAAGTAAAACTCGGTTCATATACTATGTGATCTCATGGATTCACTCTGGCAAGGAAGCACATGTATGACTGGATGATACTGATGATGCTTTTGTCAACAAAGCTCATTCTGAATGTTATCCATCCATTTTATCTCTTTGTTGGAAAAGATATGATGGTTAATATCATGTATTTCATGAAGAGTAACACTATTTCAATTTGTACTATTCGTACATGCTCAGTTTTGTTGCCAATTGCCATTTTTCTCATCTTCTTTTTTCATAGGAGAGATGTCTACGATCTTCATCATGCTATATTAGGTCTCTTTTTCTCCATACTAATAACCGGGGTTATCACAAATGCAATAAAAGATGCAATTGGCCGGCCTCATCCGTATTTTTTGGTGTTGTTTTCCTGATGGAAAATATGTTTATGATCAATGAGGAAATGTTATATGTCATGGTGACAAAGGTGTCATAAGAGAAGGGCATAAAAGTTTCCCGAGTGGGCATACTTCATTGTCCTTCTCTGGCCTGGGCTTTTTTTCAGTGTATTTATCTGAAAAGATAAAAGTTTTTTTACCGTAGGGGCTATGTTACAAAACTATGCATTCTTTTACTCTTTGCATCACTTGTTGGTATTTCTCGAGTGGCTGACTACCGGCACCACTAGAAAGGTGTATTTGTTGGAGTTCTCTTAGTTTTTTTCAGGTCTAAAAGTCTTCACATTTTTCTATCTGCAGTTTTTCCCACCCCCATTTCATGCTGAAGGATGGGGTTCTTATGTGTATTTTCAAATGTTAACGGAGTTACGCACAAATAGATCAACTCTTGATGCTCCTCTCAATGGGTAGGACACGGGGGTTCGAGTTGAGAAGGTTGGTCAGGGGCTTTGCAATATTGCCATAACAGTATTAAAGAGAATGAATATCTATAAAGTTTTCAAGTATTATGAACATCTAGGTGAATATTTTGGTCCACCTCGAGTGAAAATTTTCAAGTATTATGAATATCTAGATTGTGTTCTTCTTCGGGTTCTGATAATAGAATTTGGCCAAATTATTTAGAACGGTTAGGCCAACAAAATGATTATTGTTAGAAAATTACGAAATGAAAATTTGAGTTCAGAGATTTACCTGGCCCATCCACATTGTTTCCACATCACAGCAGCAGTTAGACTGCTTGACTGAGAAGACTGTTTCCACATCAGAATTCATGAAGCAATACGTGCTCTGAAATAAAATGAAAATATTAAACTATCAACAAAAAAAGAACTCGTGATAAAATGAACATCATATCTGGTATAAGAATTTGACATAACTATTAAATATGAAACAATGCAACTAATAAAAACCCAACTATCACTTTATAACAAACATAAATAGCATATATGGTATATAACTATTAACTATGATACAATATAGCCACTAAAAAATGAACTCGAGATAAAAGAATTAGACATATATTCAACTTTAACTATGATATAATACAACGAAAAAAAAGAACTCGGGATAAAATCGTGGTAACACTGAGGATCGATAATGCTCACTGGTATAAGAATTAAATATATAACTATTAACCACATAACGTCACTCATATTAAGCATATCTTAAATTGAGGCCAGTGTGGCAATTAATTTATTACAACTATGATTGCGAGTAATATTAGGACTAATAGAAACTTCGCTGCAAATATCAATATAAGAAAAGGGGTCCAAGATATAAAAACTGGATAGATAACTATGAAAAAATTTACTTTAGTGCACACAACTCAATTGATAGTAGTCCGTTAGTGTTACATGGGACTGCATATACTATTGGTTGTGTAGAATGTGATTTTTCTTTTCCCATGAGTTTATTTCAAGATCAAGTTAAACACTTAATCCAAAGTGGGCAGAAGCAATTAAAAGTTTTAAATAGGACATCAAATCAAATAAGAGCTTTGGAATGAATCAAAGGCCTGATGGGGATATTGAAATCAATGAGAAAATTTGCGAAGAAGATTTCCATATCCCCACTTGCCCAAAATGCAGCGGAGTACTCAAATGAAGATTGTTTTCACCGATCAAACCAAACAATTGATTTTTTTAAAATGAAAGCTAAACAGAGAGAGAAAGCTAAACAGAGAGAGAAATGAAAGAACCTAGGTTAATGTTTATTATACCATGATGAAGTACAACAAACCCCATTATATATGATTACCAAGTATTCTTCTACACAACTACAAAATGCCCCACTTAATAATTTCATCTCTTGTTAGTGTAGCATTCTTGTCCCGAGACTGTTTAATCTCTTTTTAGTGTAGCATTTTTGTCTTCTTATTAATGATTTCGCTGATCAGAATCTCTTTGTCAATGGATTTCATCCTATTGCTCCTCTTGGTTGGCAAGAACCTACACCAATAATTACTCACTAAGAAAGAGAATAATTTGGAGCATCTTGAACACTTTTGTGAATATATACATCCGTAATTAAGGTACTAAAAATTGTTTCATCCAATTTTCAAAATAAATATATTAAATTAATTTTGAAAAATACTTTTAGTTTCATATTGGTAATTGATTATTTCATGTTTAATATAACATAGTTCCGAGAACTGGCACATAGTATTTGTTTTGCCAAATATTTATAACAATATCCCTTCACCCAAATAATAAAATTATCAAAATGATTTTTATAGATCATTATAAGTAAACTGATTCTGTCACATAGAGGATAGGTTTGAAATGGAAATAATGAATATTATTATTATTTACCTCCATCCAGGGATGTAACTGATTTCATAACGTTAATGGTATGAACAGTTAGTTCTTTGATAAGAGTAAATATATTTGTTCCTTCATCGTAGCTAGTCCCAAATAGTGTCATAGAAGTCACATCTCCAGTTAAAGTTTCAAGATCACGGTGCACCTCCACCTCAATTGTTCCATCTTCTGACACTAATTTCTCCCATTTGTTCACCATGTCCACACAACTCAAGTGCATTGCAGGCAACATAAGCTGTTCACAAATATATATCATGAGAATCAAAAAATTGTAATACACATTCAACTTGAGTGTAAAACTACACAACCACTGCCTTAAATTAATACATCTTCAACTTCCAGTTCTATTTGGACAAAAAAATCAGTTGATATTTGAAAAAAAATGAGGAGGTGTTTCAACTTACACGTGTTAAACGTCTAATACCATTAAACCGTAATATATTTCATCAAGGATATGTGGATGTAAACAACCAATTAAGGAAATTACGTACCTACAAAATAAGGCCAAATTAGTATCTCAAATCAAATCCCAGAAACTAATAAAACTTAATAAGACCAAATTAGTAACCCAAATCAAATCCCACACACTAACAAAACTTAGCAATATAAAGTCACCAAAACAGGGGACTCAAATCTCCATAGTGATCAGACCTATCAAACCATACCCCGTAAGATTATTTGAAAAAATCTCCATATAAAGGAAAAAATTACACAATAGATTTTGTCTTTTAAAAAAATCCTATCAAAGCACAACCTGGAAGATTATTTTAGCTCCCGGTGTGTTATCCATCTGTAAGATTTATCAAACTATAGGTTATCCAGCTATAAGCTTTCGTATTTTTTTACCTTTGGCAGCTATAACCTTATTTCAGCTCTTGGTGTATAAAGCAAACCACCGTTGGAAAATCAACACGTCAACACATCTCCAGTATTGTTTTTACAAAATCAACACATCTCCTATATATGTTTATAAAATTTATTCATCATGAGACTTGAATTTTATACTGAATCAGTCGACAATATTTGTGAAACAAAAACATAAAAAAATGATTCACCTTTTGAGCGACCCACCTAATTTATTCACCATGGTTGTTAAGATTGTCTTCATCAAGCTTCAAGAACATGAAATCCATCCAGTATCATTTATGCTTGATTTTAATACATTTACACTCTATACATGAAGAAACCAAAAAGTTAAAAGAAACTAATAATATTTAGACTTCATTATAAAATATTAGTCAAACTCCAACCTACAGAACTGTAAAACGGACAAATAGACGGATTAAGTACCTGTGAAAGGGGAGACTCAAAAGAGACACATGAGAGAGATTGTTCCAACATCAATACCAATGAAAGAAATGAAAGTCTGACATCCAAAACATGGATGGATTTGGACATGAATATACCCAAATTATTTACAAAGCAAATCCCAAAAATAAATTAATAAAGCTTAATTAAAAATTAAGCCCAAATAGTAGAAAATAAAATAAATTTTGACATGAACTCATTAAGTAATATACTCACTCGTAATATACACATTAAAATAACACATTAAAATAAAAGGGCAATACGTGCACACACTTTTATTTCGAAACATTAAACAAAATATTGAACAATAGTTAACTCTAACCCCAAACCAAACATACCCTCAAGTGTATTGTTAACCAATGAAACCAACATTGTATTATATGTTTGTTTTTAACATATCTTAATAGATATTGAAACAACAATCAACACTATAACTATAATATAACTATAACTATCACAAAACCATACTTTTTCACCATAACAATCTGAGAACATGTCTCTTAGTCATTCTATTAAACACATGAAGGCCATCAAAATGAGTACTTGCACATGTCTCAGTTCTATATCTGTTGGTCATTCTATATGGCTCAGTTCATGAACAAATAGTTGTGCACTTGCATCATCAAACCCACATACTATTTATCAGTAAACACACATTTGTGCACTTTCATCATCAGACACATTTCATCATCAAATCGACAATACACATTTCATGAACAAATAGTTTATAAGTAAAAACACATTTCATGAACAATAGCTATATATCTTCAAAATAGGGAATAAATAAATAATCTCACTTACCCCATTAGTACCAAAAACACATTGTCAGGTTTTCTTCTTAAAGAGTATCACCCTTCCCTAAAAACGAAATAAAAAAACAAATTAAACATCATTGTTAGAAAATGAAACCTAATAAAAACTGATTTGTGCGAAATAACGACTCAAAATCAAAAGAAGTTATATGTCCAAAATAGTATTTTGACAAAACTTACCTTGAGACTAATTTGTTCAGAACTTGGTGCCGATTTTGAACCCAAAAATTAATTTGGCACTGCAAAATATAAAACATAAAATCAAACCTAATAAAAGATGTTAGATACGAGAGTCGTACCCAAACAATAGGAGGTGGTATATATATATATATATATATATATATATATATATATATATATATATATATATATATATATATATATATAGAGAGAGAGAGAGAGAGAGAGAGAGACCTAAGTTGTGAGGACGATTGGTTTGGTAGAGAGAGAAGAGAGCTCAGAGATCGTGAGCATTTCGGTGAGTCTATGTCAGAATGTGGTGAGAAAGGTGTGACTTTTGTTTTTTTTTTACCAAATTAGCCCTTATGCTTGAATTAAAGTGGAAGAGGAGGAATTATGAGAAAAAAAAAGGGGGAAACCAAAATTTTCAAGGGTAAAATGGGTATTGCAAGAAAAAATGCATATTGATGACATCATTAACTAAGCTTATGACATACATAAATTTTTTACTTTATTTTATATATATATATATATATATATATATATATATAGAGAGAGAGAGAGAGAGAGATGATAACTCATGTTGGATTTTTCTTTGCTTTTATAAGAACGGGGAAATTCTTTATAATATTTTATGTTGGCTCTCAATTGTTCAAAATCTAAACATAAGTTGTTCTAAATTTTTTGGTTAAAAATTTTCAAATATATATCATTTGTTGACAAGCATGTTTCCATGATTTCAAATCAGTTGATCTCAGATTTGCCATTATCTCTGATCTCAATTACGCATTCAATTAAGATAGATAGATGAATAAAGGAGATATTAGATAAATATACAGATTTAATATGATAACCTATTAGAATTTCACATAACATAAATTTAAAATTGGGGA
This sequence comes from Sambucus nigra, assembly GCA_949130495.1. Lineage (NCBI taxonomy): Eukaryota > Viridiplantae > Streptophyta > Magnoliopsida > Dipsacales > Adoxaceae > Sambucus > Sambucus nigra. The sequence continues at coordinate 430,839,047 of OX422217.1, read as the reverse complement.
CAACAATCCACCCACCCTGAAATTCGTATGACTTTTGTACTTAGAAAATCATGACACCCACTGATTGAGGTTTGATGGTGACATGAAAAATAAGGGTGGTGAATATGGGAGAGAGAACACTCATTATTACTAGGATCAAATAGAAAATGTGTACAACTATAAAATTAGATTTATGGTTTGTCGAGCGAAGAAATATATTTTAGTGTTTTGCAATAATCAACTCGGATTTATGTTCAGGAGATCTATCACATAAGTTATTTATTTAATTAGACAATTAATGAAAAATATAGAAGTAAGAATACGAATTTACATAGATTTAGACTATGCTTATGTTAAAGTACCCAATGATATAACTTGGTGTGACAACCCGAATATAATTATGATAAATTATGTTTAAATCATGATTAGAGTATGTGATATGGATAATAAGTTATTAGTATATATAATGTTAACCCATTATATTTAGTCTAATCCTAGCTTCATAAAGCATGAAATATCGAATTAGTTACACATGTGAGATTTTAAAGTTTTCGGTAGGAATATTCATGTTTAAGGCTAGTTTTGACCTTTATAACGTAATAATTGACTTGAGGTGAAAGCTAGATATTTGTAGACAAGTGAGTTAGGGTTATATGAAGAGTAGATTAGGAGGATCACATTGAGAAATGATTATCAACAAATTTACTCTTTTGGTATAGTTATTACAATAGGGTAGGGGTGTGATTTTTGCCTAAAGGGCAATAATATGTCACACATTTTGAGAACACAAATCACACGATTTTTATCGGGTTTGGGTGGGTTCTTAACAAATTCATGTGCTTAATAGGTTGACCGGCTAAACACGATAACTTAACGAAACTAATATGAATTTGGTCATTTGATGAAGATAGACACACAAATCTGATACGATAACACTGTTGATGCGAAAGACTTGACAGGCTGAGATTCGGACAAGAACCCGATTAGACCTGAGAGACCACGACCTGTTATTGCTTCCCTACTTTTCACAAACTATCTTCCAATGCTTTCTGGCTAAATTGTTTACCAATAAGATTTAGAGTTTTCTCTACTTGAAACAAATTAACTGAGTTTTCACGTTCTACATCATGATCTTTCTTCTGATTTCAACCAATCATGTTATATGTTCTAACAATAAAATACAATAGAAACGCAGAAAAGTCACTACAGATAGCATCTGAGTTTAAAAGGGGGAAAATAACTATTTTCACGAGGAATAGAATAATTGCAAACTACCATTCAGCATATCAATTAAAGGCAACATCGACTATCCTCCCGCAACAATGTCTGACTAAAGTCTATTATGTTAAGATAGTGATTGTAAATTTCCCATTGTACAGCACCATACTTCATTTCGGATCAAGGGAACCACCAGGGACCAGCTGCATTAAGCAAAAAATGTTACAATTGGTGAAATAAACAGTTCAAACTTTACCAATCAAGTATCACTTATGATAGCAATGTTGTTTCCATTAGTAAAATCTGATCAGATTTGTTATTCTTCGCCCTTCAACATTAATTTCACTGCAGCAAAAAAATAGATCCGTAAGAAATATAATACTCACTTTGTCCCAAATTAAAACTCATCTTCTTTTGAGGGTTGTCACAAGATTTAAGACACTTGTTTCTGAAGATGGTATATAAAATAGCGTGAAATTTCATATTACTTGGGACATAGAAGCTCAACATCATGCGATGTTAGTGTGATGATATGTTAGCATCTAGGAAAAGATGTTAAGACTTGAAAAGACTCTTGATAATAGATTGGAAATAACTATCATTGGGTCGTTCCTATCATTATATGCTTATAAATCAAAATTAGGACCTTAATGATGGTGCCCCAAATGAACTGCGGCATAAGAATTTGAAGCACGCCCCTATGGATTTGAATAGAGTTCTTCAAAGCTCGACGATGATGATTGATCTAAACGGATGCACTTAGGGGAGTGCTGATGCGCGTGATACTTGTGTGCAGGGACGAAGGCATGTGAGGCCCAGTGGGGGCTGTAGCCCCCAGTGAAGTATTAAAAATAAATAAATAAATAATTTTTTTTAGATATATATAGTTTTGGATATGAATTTATAAAGTTAGAAATATATTGGGAAAGGATGCAATTTAGGAAACTTTTTATAACTTAACCTAACTAAACTTATCCAAACAACACATACACATTCTAAGAGGAAAGCTGCCGTCTTCCTCCCTCCCTCCTTAAAGGTATGAAACCATCTCCAAACTTTTTTTGATTTTTTTTAATAATTTAATTCCAAAGTTAACAACAACTCTTCATTTTTTTTTTTTGTAGATGTATTGGTATTTTTTTTTGGAGTAAACTATTTGTATTGATTTTTTGGGGGGTAAATATTGGTATATTTCTGGGTAAACTATTTTTTTGGGTAAACTATTTGTATTGGTATTTTTTGGGGGTACACTATTTGTATTGGTATTTTTTATTTTGGTATTTTTTTGGGGTAAACCATTTGTATAAATTTGTATTGTATTAGTATTTTTGAGGTTCAAATGCAGTGGACTTAAACTCTTGGGGTGGCATAATTACGTGATTAAATGATAGAACTTTATTTTACTCGCACGTTAATAATTATCTCGTTAAAATTAAAATACTCCATTGTGGTGTTTATTATGTATAATGCTACTGTCTGGGTTCATTAACCTTAATTGGGAAGAGTAGCTTGTATTCATGCGGTGGGCTCTCACCCATTGCGTTGATTAACATTTCAGGTATAATGCTGGAGTAGCTGCATATGAGTGATTGGAGATATTTTGGAGGTGCAGTTGTATTTTAGATGTGTTAAACGGAGGTTCGAGTAAGAAGTTATACCAAAACTACGAAATAAGGGTAAAACAGTCCATCCGTTAAGTGGTATTTTGTCTTATTATGGCAACAAATGTTTTGTTTTCATTGGTTGGTAAGGGTGGTGTCTTTGTCCGACTTCAAACCCTTAGAATTACCTCCTTATTCATCCAAATTCAGCCATGAGAGATTTGAAGCTTAAAGAAAGAGAATTAGGAAGTTAGGAAGAAAAAGTGAGGAGAAAATTGGAGAAAAATCCGTAGAAATTACGTAAAAGTCCTAAAGGTAATCCTAACCACAAATCTTGTGATTTTTCTTATATTAATACTTTAGATGATAGAAATCATCATTTTTTTACTAAAATTTCAGCCCTTGATATATGTGTGTGGTTAGATGAAAGTTTAAGTTAAGTTGAATGTACAAAATCCTAAAATTGCTTTGTTTAGAAACTTTGTTTATTCAAACTTCCATAAATTTTTGTATACTTAATGGAATTGATTGATTCAAATTAGAGATTAACCTGGACTCATATATGTATGACATATCCGAAAATAATGTGAAAATACCAAGAAATTAGTCTTTGGTGAGAGTTTGAAATCCGGGTATGAAATCTGCCCCAAGGGTGAAAGTATGCATACCATATGTTTGATGTCTTACTTGACATAGCAAATGAACTCTGGAAATTATGAAATTTTAATCTTGTATTATAAAATATGTTTTCTGAAATTGGGTGAAATATCATAGAAAGTTATGATGTATAAAAATTATGAAAATTCTTGAAAGTTGATTGAACAATAGAGGAGCCTATAGGGAAAATTTGCGAGGTAGTAAAGCAATGGGCCTATCTCGCTCTAGGAAACTTGAAATATCGCACCGTCTTTTGTATTGGAATCCTAATATGATAAGGATTGAATTACAAAGAATAATTTGAATGGAAATAATTTGAATGGAAATTCAATTACAAAGAATAATTGAATTACAAATGAATGTATATTTGGTCTATGATTTGGATATAAAATATATTAACATGGATTTGGATGGAACTTCACTTGTGAGAAATGATTTGAATGGAATCATGTGATGCTTATGGGTTGAATTATGTTTAAATCATTCTTTGGATTATTGATATTATTATGATAATACTAATATTTTAAGAATGATAGGAAGGGACGAAGAGCTGATTGAACAAGTACCGGATAAAGGCAAGGGAAAGGCCAGTTAAACTGTCAAGGTGAGTATACATATTATTGTTTCATATATATATAGATATATGAATATAGCTCTAAGAGCAGAATTTGTTTGAATACTTCGGTATTCAGGATTTGTTTGGATATTAAAATATCCAGGATTGTTTGGGTCTTATGATCCAGGATTTGTTATTGCCAATGGGCAGAATTATTTGGGTCTTATGATCCAGGATTTGGTATTTTTTTGGGGGTAAACCATTTGTATTATTTTTTTATTGTAATGATACGATGATTATATACGTAGAGAAAGATGTATTTGATGAGATAGATAATGAGATTATCATTCAACGCTTTCAAAACATGAAATGTCGTCGAGGACAATTGTAATTGTAACCGTGCCAAAAAATTTAAATTGAATATTATATTTTTTTTTTTGTTATGCTCATTTAAGTATTTGTTTTTCTTTCCATTAGATTAAATAAATTTCATTATTTTCGGTAAATAGTCAAAAATAACTATGTCCCTGCTTGTGTGAGTTGCAGCCAGGGGAGAAAAGTGAGAAAAAGGTTGTATCAGGTTATAATGAGTTATTTATTATTTTAGGTGCCTTTAGTATTTTAGATTTTTATTTTACTTTAGTATCCTTCTGTTAATATGTTTATCAAAATATATCTTTTTATAAATAATCATTTTATAGCTCTTTTTCCCGGTAGGAAGGAATCTATAGGCTCCTCAAACCAAGGAAATCTCTATGGTTACTGTCTTTCAGATTCAGAGATCAGAGGTATGTACAGTTTACTTAAATCTGTCAAAACTTTATTGCTTAATTTAAAGATTTGGACATTATATACATCTGCTTCCCTTCACAAAGTCAGATTCCATCATTTATGAAAAGGAAGCGCCAATTTCGTTTTTTCAGCCGTAAGTTACTATATTATGGCTTAAATTTTCTAGTTAATTATGTTTTTTCTCGTTATACGTGTTTTAGCTGTAATTGTGAATTCATTTCTGTCTTAAAGGTCATACTTGAAACAATAGATGGGAACTTATGTACTCGTCCAGCGGTTCTTTGTAGGCGTTATAGTGATGATGAATGTTTTCAAAATAGATGCAAAGGTAGTCCATTCACTTTAGTTATTCTTGCTTTATGTTTCCAGTAGTTAATGTGCGGGTATTGTTTAGACATAAGAATCACGACCGTTGGAAAGGATGATGATTCTGGCCTTAATTCCTATAGTAATATGTCCCTCGGTTTCACCATTAAGCTTGTGAATTGGATTACGATTGTAAAATGCTTGCTTGGATCAATACTGCATAAAACTTTAAAATTCGCTAGTCTTTGGTGGGGATTTTTTTTAAAACTTGCCATCATTGCAATCATTAACAATATAATTGCAGTTTGATTGAAATGCCTGAATTTTTTTCTTACCCCCCCCCCCCCCCCCCCTCTCCTCTAAAGAATTTTTTCCCCAAATGTAAAAAATATGCCAATGTGAATTGCAGTTGCGACATTTGCAACATTTTTTCTTATTTTTGTTGTAATTTTGACATTTGCAACATTTTCTTATTTTTGTTGCTGTAATTTTCCTTTTTATTATTTTTTATTTTTCATTAAGGGATGAATTTGGAGCAACGGTAAGGTTGCCCCATTGTGACCTGGAGGTCACAGATTCGAGTCGCGAAAACAGTCTCTTTGCATATGTAGGGATAACGCTACGTACATTTAACCTCCTAATACCCCGCGGTGGCGGGAGCCTCGTGCACTGGGTTTGCCCTCTTTAGGAAGGAATCTCTAGGGTTTTCTTCACCTATAACTAAAGTCTTCCTGACTCAGTTGTATTCAGAGTTTATAATTAAGGATTAATGATATACTAGCCGTGCGAATTTTTTCTAAACCTTATGATTTTCGTGTGTTCATTGCCTCCACGCGTACATGAGTGAGAGAGAGAGAGAGAGAGAGAGAGAGAGAGAGAGGAATCTTAGTGGTTTAAAGACTTAACTTCATAAAGCTTTCCAATAATCTTATTCAATGGTAAATCACACTTGTACTCAAGTTTTACTTTATGTGGTTCTTAATCACATATATATTACTCCCTTCGTCCCAAATTAAGAGTCCACTATTTCTTTTTGGGCCATCCCAAATCAAAGGTCCATTTTCCTTTTTTGGACATTATCAACGAACCAAGTTCCATGTTGGTGAACAATAGTTAATCTTGACCGTTGATTGACTGTATCCTTGATCAATTCAAAGACTCTTAATTTGGGACAGCGGGAGTATATGGAAACCGTATTTTCCTCATTTTTCATGGAAAAATTTCTTATGCATCCCCAACAAATTGAGTTCCATGAAATCTATAATACCTATAAAAGTATGTAAAACAAAATGTTTAATTTTCGATAATTTAACCCCAATAGTCATTCATATTTTCCAACCTTCCATCTTATATATTCAGTCATTTTTCAATTGATCTCCTAAAAATTCTTGAGGAAGATCGATTAGGGAAAAAATATGAGCACTTGTCATTTTGTGTTCTTTATGAATTTAGGGTAAGGACCTTCAAAGATAAGGCTGTGACACCCTACCTAATTAAATACCGGGTGATCAGTCATTTATTAAATTAAATCAGAATATCTAGTTGGTTCATTCTTAGTATCACTGTTGAAAATAATTTCTTCTTAATTCACCTAATAATTAATTAAGCTAAGTGTCAAAACTTTTTCAAATTTATTTTAATTAAATCCATACCACCATACTGAATAAAATAAGTAACACCCCAATATAGCTGAATTAAAATTCAACAAGTATAAATTGTAACTTGAATAAACTCTCCAGTTGAAATATCTCAATACTACCATCCAAAACAAAATGATAATAACAGTATCAATTTAAAACCAGTACAATATCCGAAATGGAAATGAAACTACTAGAATCTTGGGCGACATGCCCTAAATGAGCCAAATGCTATAAAGATAGGAATCAAGGAAATGAAAGCGTCTAATCCAAATATGCATCTCAAGAAACTCGTCAAAATATCCATCCTCTAAGTCGGACGTCCCTAATGCTGGGCACCTGGTGTAATAGCTATAGTAGAGAAGAGAATATGCAAGTAAACGAGTCAGAGGTCGATTGTAAAAGATTTTAAAAATAACAAGTCCTTAACAAGTGCAATTAAGCAGGTATTATGTACATTTTAGTTCTCGGCGCTCACATGAGAATCTCACCTCTCATCTAGTGTGCACGCCTAATGTACCTTATTATCCCTCTAAACAAGGTTCACAATTATTATTCTATCTCTTCTCATTATCCCATATTTTCCACGTAATACTTACATTAATTAAACATATTCATTTCTCTTTAAGATGAACTAGGTATTCAAGGATTAAGTATTCACTTACTTAATTCAATTCAGATTTTATTATTAATTTTTATTTACTAATTCACACAATAGATCACATCATAATATACATATATTCATCACCACATTATATATACTAATACAGTACCTTCTAGACACAGCTCCGGTGCATGCATACTCTGGTATCGTGTCCAGTTACATCTCTCGCTGTAAAAAGGACTATTGGCTCAGCGTCTCTTCCGAACCATAAATAACATAACACACATGTGGAGGCGAGCATACTCCATAGTCGAATGGGTCACGCACATACCTACGCTCCCATTCAACCGTCGAAACTATCATTCACGCCGATAGAACGTGTCCAAGTTCCTATGCTCAAGATATGAATCTAAAATCCCCCCCCCCTCCCCCCACACACACACAAAATGAGCTCGTCAGGACAAGATCGACCATATCGCGAAACCTCCACCCCGATAGCAAGCAGCGTAGGTATGTCATGCAAATAAAAATATAGGCATTCACATAACCCATATGAAAATTCCAAACGTAGTATATTTTTTTCTCTAATATCCTACGTATTTATAGATTATGACTTTACTTATTAACATATATTTTTCAAGTTTTTCCATCACTCGAAAGTTAATCATTATTTCTCAAATAAATTTATTAGGTAATTCTCTACACCCTACTGGTCCATGTCATCCCAAATCCTGAATTTTTCACAAATTCATATTATCCTCAAATAGATTTATTCTTCGATAAACTCTAATTACTTTTAATCCATTATTCTACTTTCAATGATTAATTCACACAAATAATTTCCAGGTCTCAATTACCACCCTACTGGCCTTCCCTAAATCCCATTATGCTATATTTAATTTACACTAAGCATCCTTGGAAGTGGAGAATTTAATCAAACCTTAAAAGAAAGAAAATCACATATTTTGGGATCGTCGATTGACATTCAATGGTCGATCGATCGACCAAACAAGCATCAGCCTACTACTTCTGCATATGTGGCCTACGGGTTTCATCATCTTTCATCCTTAAATCCTCTATTTTAAGATTCCAAACTCCTTATCATTCATTACACATGATATAACAATGCATATAAATAATTTTCAATCATTAAACAACCTAAAACATCAATAGGTTTGGATTAAACATGTTTTTTCTCATAATTTCCAAACAACCCATATTTTATCGTTTCTCCAAGAATAACATATAAAACTCGGATTTTCTTTATCAAATGATCCCAATTCGTGGATTAAAATATATAATCAAAATGAGGTTTGTTCTACATATATCTCATATCAAGGATTCCATTAAAATCATCATGGTTTATCTCTAAATCATGCAATTTCTCAGAATTCTACAACTATCCTAACATGGGCATTATACATGCTAATTTTGCAAAGATTAAGTCACTTGTTTTTAAATGGTAGGTCTAAACCTTTGAGGATGATAGTAAATTGGTGGTCCTCTCCCTTTTTCGGCCAACTTCCGATGGCGATGATGGTGTAGGATAACCTTTGGCTTCTTGGCTTCCTAGAGGTGTCTCTTCAATTTTAGAGAAATCTCTTACTCTCCCCTAAGTCATTCTCTAAGTTTGGTGATTAACAATGTATCTTACCACCTTTTAGACTTATATAATAATCCTTAATTTTTGTGGTTTTTATTCACCTCCCATGTAAAATGACTAAAATACCCCTTCGGGGTGTCTATTCGGTTCCAAAGTGCCCCGAGACCCATATCAAATACACAAATAAATTTGTTGACTATTTAAACTCTTCCGGACACTTTGGCGCACTCAAAACGACCATTTGGATGAGATAAAAATATTTTACTTTTAATTCCTTTAAATTTAGTCCCGACAGACTCACACGCGCGTCCCGACTTAATTTCCGTAATTGTCGTATTCATCACTCGCGATAAGTTTTATTAAATCATAATCATATGTAAAGTCATAATCATATATTACTTTTAATCACTAAGTAATATTCACATAAATCACCTGTTACTTTATTCCCAAGTAATATTGAAATCCAGATTAATTTTAATTTAACCCACATTAAATCCTGATTAATCTCATTTTTAAAATTATTAAAATTATGGGGTATTACAAAGGCAAACCCCATCGCTTATCAATAAAAAATAAATAAATAATTTAAAAAAAATACTTTGACGGAATTGGCACCCGGCTTATCCACTAAGGATGATACTCTGAGTTCTCATTTAGGGTTTCCCAAGTTTCTACAATGGAAGACCATGTTGAAGGAATGGGCTGAGTTGTTGGATGAAGATAATCAAACAAATCTGACTATGTTTACTGGAACTATACAAACTCCCGGGTTCCAAACAACAGTCGTATTTCGAAATCTTCGACTGGGACGGATGGGCGTAATGTAGCGATTCAGAACAGAAGGTCGCCGAATTTGACATTTGAATGATTTTTGGAAGAATCCGGATGAGTTTCATCTATGACGTTAGCCCGGTTAACATTCTCTTTCGTTCCATCTAACACCGACTCTCTTCCTTCCTCCTCCATCACACTTTCCTATTTGCTCATAAACATATGTCTCTCTCTCTCTCTCTCTCTCTCTCTCTCTCTCACGAAGACGAACTATAAAGCTCTTCTGCCCCCACCCCCTCTTTCCTCTAATGGGTTCTCTATCTCCTAATATACCTAATTTATAATTTTTGAAAACTCCCTGTGAACAACCTAACCATCATACTACTTGTAAATACCTAATGTGCTTATTTCAAACTGTGCTTAAACACAACTACAAGATGATTACATTGTAATCGGTTAATGTTTAATTGATATTGTTGTTTGATTCCACATTCGGTATGTTATATGATTTTACATTAGATTTCGCTATATATATATATACATACATATGAACGTTCATAATAAAATTCATTTGATGTGAGATTTTTTTCGAAGAATATTTAAATCTTAGCTCAACTTATGTGTTTGTAACTAATGTGTCAGACTTCGATAAATGCTTTTTGATCTTTTTGTGGTCTCCTCTTATTTGTTTAGTTTTTCACAATTGCATATACTTTGTTTGCACTATAAAGAATTGAATCCACGTGTTCCTTTGCATCTTTGTATGATTTGATGGGTGGGATGTGAGATAGGGTCTTGAGATCTATGATGTTTGGGTATGCTTTAGGTGGAAACTCTTATAGTGCAAAGTTGTGGGTGTGGTTAAAAAAGTATCTAAATTGTCTTGATGGATGGAAGAAGGAGATTTTTTGGTCTTATTTCTCCTTTAGTATTCCCATTTATTTGCTTCTCTATTTTTAGACGCTGAATTTTTGTATAAGCATCAATAAATTAATGGTAGATTTTCTATGGAAGGAAAAAAGAACACCTTACTAATTAGAAAAATGTATGTAGAAACAAATATAAAAGGTCTGGTACTAGTAACTTGACAAAAGAAAAAGTATGCTCTCTTCGATAAATGTCTATGGAGATTTCGCCTGAACAAGGTTGTCTTTGTGTTTAGTTAGTAAACGAAAGCAACTATGGTCTAGGTGTAATTCTAGATTGATGGTGTGTTTATTCGCTTTTGTAGATGGGTCCATTTGTGCATGTTCAAATGATACAAGGTGGTAAATGGGAACAATCAAAAAGAATTCTCTTATAAGCTACATTTTGATTTTATTGTTGATTATCTCCACTCTTTGCAATCTTTGAACCTTAGAATATAATTTAGAATAATGGAATACCAATCGAAAGTTCAGAATATGATAGCGATACCCAACGTGGTAGGCCAAGTAGGAGGGTGCGACAAAATTGGAGAGAGTTTTTTGTTATAATTATATATGGATAATAAAAAATATGAGTGCATTATGATAAGTTTGGTTAATCCCATATTTACCTGTAGTTAGTAGTTACCCGGATGAGGATTCTTGATGAGGAAGATGGTTTAAGACAATAAATAAAGTCTCTTAAATGTAAGACAACTATTATCTTTCTTGTATTTAAGGAATAAGGGGTGAACCTGGAGCAGCAGTAAGGTTGCCCCATTGTGATCTGGAGGTCACAGGTTCGAGTCGCGAAAATAGTCTCTCTGCATATGCAGGGGTAAGACAATGCTTTTCTTTCTTATAAAATGGTTTCAACAAATGAGATATGACATAACATTTTAATTGGTTGAAAGATGATCCAAATATATCCAGCGGTTCACAATGCAACTTAACTTAACCTAACAGCTAAAGGAAGAATGGTCCACATGGTACAACCAAACGCTACATTAAATGGTGCCATTCGATATTTTTTTCCTCTCACGCCAGTTGGTGACCAAGCAATATATACATAATCATCCTGCAAATGAAAATGGGAATGGGAGCCAAGAAAGTACAACCCTACTTAGGATGAGGAAGTGGGAACATATGATTACCGTGGAGGTTGTGAGTGATGGAGGTGGGCTAAAATTTGGTTTAAGGTTTATATAAATATTGGGATTTTGATTTGGGGAAGAAGATGAAGTGAAAAGGGCATTTAGGTCATAAAAATATATGAGGGGTTAAGTCTAATCAGAAAACAAGGATTTTTTAACGAAGAGCTGATGGTGTTAAAAAATTGGGGGTTAAGTCAAAGAGATTAGTAAGAGGATAAATTTGGTAAAATTTTCAATGAAGAGCTAACATTATGGGAGCTCATGGTGACGAGCATCTTATTATGTGTATCATGGAATATTTGGGGAAAAGGAATACTTGTGTAAGGGAATCAATTTTTTCAAAATTTGGGGTTGTCATACATAGTTATTAGTTGAGCTAAAGTGTTGGGGTTGAGTAATTAATACCACCTTTGTGGAAATTTATATGTTTTCTTTTAGCAGATATATGCCATTTTCCTTTTGGTGATCCTTGCATTTGAATGGACTATTGGTTCCCTCGATTGTTGCTTGTATATATATTTGCTCCGAATAAAATTATTCATTTCCGATCAAAAAATTTGTAGGTAAAATTTAACTTTATACCAAATAGCATCATTTTCAATTTTCTTGTCTTCAAAGATTATAGCATTCCTTATGTAATGCCATAATGTTGGCATTTATTCTTTCCACAGTACCTGTGGATGGGTACTACTAAGACCCAACTCAACTCAACTCAACAAAGCCTTTTCCCAATTATTTGGGGTCGACGACATGAATCCTATTCTTCCATTCCATTATGTTCAGTGCAATATCTTCGGTTAAACCACATGACATCATGTTCTTTTTTATAATATCCCACCAAGTCAAGTTAGGCCTACCTCTACCCCTTGTGTTACCATCAATACTAACTAAATCACTCTTCCTTACAGGAGCATCCATTGGTCTACGCTTGACGTGTCCAAACCATCTAAGTTGATTTTATCTCAAGTTATCTTCTATAGGAGCTACTTTTACCGCTTCACGAATTTGTTCATTTTTAATTTTATCCTTTTGAGTTTTACCACAAATCCATCTTAGCATTCACATCTCCGCCACACTCATTTTCTGCACATTTTGTTTCTTGGTTGCCCAACACCCTGTCCCATATAACATGGCGGGTCTAATGGCCGTCCTATAATATTTACCTTTTAACTTCAAAGGTATACGCCTATCACACAAAACGCCGGTAGCACTTCTCCACTTAATCCAGCCTGCTCTAATCTTATGAGTAACATCATCACTAATATCTCCATCTTTTTGGATAATCGATCCTAAATAACGAAAATGATCGTTTCTAGGTATGTCTTTACCCTCCAATTTCACCACATCTCCATTTGTCCTCCTATTACTACTAAAAGTGCACTCCACATATTCTATTTTAGTTCTGCTTATTTTAAATCCTCTTGTTTCTAAAGTTTCTCTCCACAATTCCAACCTAGCATTAATCCATGTCTTAGTCTCATGCACTACAACAATATCATCTGCAAATAGCATACACCATGGCACCTCATCTTGTATTTGTCTAGTCAACTCATCCATGACAAGCGCAAAGAGATTAGGACTTAATGCCGAACCTTGGTGTAGACCTACCATAATTGAAAATTCACTACTTTCTCCGGCAGATGTTCTTACTGTAGTCATCGCACCATCATACATATCCTTGATCACATCAATATATCTGCGAGTCACTCCTCTTTTATGTAGAATCCACCATATTATATCTCTGGGTATCCTATCATACGCCTTCTCCAAATCTATAAAAATCATATGAAGATCCTTCTTTTTCTCCCTATACCTCTCCATTAATCTCCTCAATAAATAGATTGCTTCCATTGTTGACCTCCCGGGCATAAACCCAAATTGATTCTTAGATACTGTTGTCTTTAATCTCAATCTAGATTCAATCACTCTCTCCCAAAGTTTCATTGTATGACTCATTAACTTAATACCACGATAATTTGAACAACTTTGTATATCCCCTTTATTTTTATAAATAGGTACTAAAACACTTTTTCTCCATTCATCGGGCATCCTATTAGTCATTAAAATTCTATTGAATAATTTTGTAAGCCATAATACTCCATCCACCCCTAAGCACTTCCAAACCTAAATAGGGATACCATCTAGTCCTAAAGCCTTCCCTGTTTTCATCTTTTTTAGGGCAATCCTGACCTCTGTTGTCTTAATTCTACGAAAAAATATATTTTCTCGAGTCTCCCTAAGTTCCTCTATATCTAATCTACTCCCATTATCTCCATTTAATAACCTCTCAAAGTAGTTTTTCTATTTTTCCATAATTTCATCATCTTTGACTAGGACTCTCGAATCATCACTTTTGATACACTTAACGTTATTAAAATCTTTTGTTTTCCTGTCCCTAAGTTTAGCAAGCTTATAAATACTTTTTCCCATTCTTGTGTACCTAATTATGTATAAAGATCATCATACGCTTTTAACTTGACATCTCTTACCACTTTCTTAACTTCCTTTTTAGCCCATTTATATTTCTCAAAATTTTCTTCATTTCTATTTGTTTGCTATGTTTTAAAGCACTCCCTTTTAATTTCTACTATATTTTGTACTTCTTCATTCCACCATCAAGTTTCTTTAGACTGTGGCCCCTTGCCTTTTGATTCTCCAAGAATTTCTTTTGATATTCTCCTAATGCATGTGGCCATCTTATTCCACATTATGTTAGTCTCTTCTTTAGTATTCCATGTTGCTTTATTTAATAATTTATCTTTCAATAGTTCTAATTTCTCTCCTTTTAAGTTCCACCACCTAGTTCGTGGGTTAATTTTCACTTTTCGCACTCGTGATTGATTTTTAATATTTATATCCAACACCATTATCCTATGTTGTGAGGTTAAGCTCTCTCCCGGGATAACCTTATAATCTTTACACGTTAATCGGTCTCCTTTTCTAGTAATGAAAAAATCTATTTGGCTCTTGTGCGTTCCAGTGTTCAAGCCTCTTTTTAAAACATGTATTTACTAGTACAAAATCATAAGCCATCGCAAAATCTAAGATAGACTCTCCCCCGTCGTTCCTATCTCCAAAACCATATCCTCCATGTACTATCTCATATCCTACCCGATATTCTCATACATGGCCATTAAAATCTCCCCCTATATAGATTTTCTCACCTACGGGTATTTCTTGAATTAGTTCATCCATTTGTTCCCAAAATTGTACTTTATTGTGCTCATCTAATCCTACTTGAGGTGCATAAGCACTAACAATATTAATTATGTTTTCACCTAATAACAATTTACAAGTATAAGTCTATCACCTTTCCTAATAACGGTTACGATATCGTTCTTAAAGTTCTTATCTACTATTATTCAAACTTCGTTCTTATTTCTATGTTTTCTTGTATAATAAAATTTAAATCCTGTATTTTCTATTTCTCTAGCTTTCTCACCGACCCATTTAGTTTCTTGTAAAGAAGCTATGTTAACTTTTCTTCTTATCATGGTATCTACCAACTCCATCCCTTTTCCTGTCACAGTCCCTATGTTTCAAGTCTCTAACCTAAGTCTAGTATCCTGGACTAGCTTCTTTACCCATCCAGCTTGCGTATTTATCGTCGCATCCGGGGGCCGATGCGACGCCCCTTGCCTATTTTTCGAGACACCCGGTGGCAGGCCCAACTCCCCTTGCCTGTTTTTCGAGACACCCGGTGGCAGGCGCAACGCATCGCTTAAGGGAAATGCCCTAGCCAACAAAAGTGTATAATAACCCAACAAAGAAACTAAGGAGGTCAATTCTCTCGAGCATTGCCCATAGTCGAGGGCAATCTCTCTCGCACTATTAATGCTAGCCAAAAGGCCATTTCTCTCAAGAAAGCCTTAAAAAAAATAAGGTGCTATCACTTTGCAGCTGAGAGTTCAAAGTCAAATCAATATATATCTAAAACCATACATGAATAAACCTAATTTTTTAAGTTTGCAATTAATCAGACAGCTATGCCCAAATTTCAATTGCTTGTTATATAAATTCATGAGTGGGATAATATTAATATCTTTGGCTTTTTATGTAACCGAGTACACCAAAACTGAAGT
This sequence comes from Sambucus nigra, assembly GCA_949130495.1. Lineage (NCBI taxonomy): Eukaryota > Viridiplantae > Streptophyta > Magnoliopsida > Dipsacales > Adoxaceae > Sambucus > Sambucus nigra. Next base: position 430,823,182 of record OX422217.1, on the reverse strand, counting down.
TGAGAATTTGACATGAATCTTGAGTAAATTTCAGAACAATGCCAACTTCCAAACAAAATGAAGTAGATAGTGTTAAATTGAAACATATGCATGATAATGAATAGAGTAAATTACCTTTTTAGTCCTTGAACTATCACAAAAGTTTTTAAATGGTCCCTAAACTTTTATTTGTCTAACGTTAGTTTCCAAACTATTTAACTTGTTTCAAATCGAGGACTCCGTCCATTTGGGTTGTTAAATGTTGACAAAATTATGTCAAATACCACTTTTGCCCTTATCCTCTTATTTTATGCCCAATACTTGTCAAATACCTCTATTTGGGTTTTTTAAATATTTTTTTACAACTATTTAAAACATTTTTAAACATAACCCTTTTAAACATTTTTAAAAATAAATGTTTTAAATATTTTTTTAAAGTTTTAATAACTATTAAAAGGCACTGTTTTAAAAATAACATTATTTCAAAAAACACCTCTTGTAACTGTTTTAAAAATAAAAGTTATTAAAAAACTTCTTGTAACTTTTTCAAAAAATAACTTTTTTTAACTATTTCAAAAATAAATAAAAAATTCATAATTAAAAATAACGTTATAAAAATTATAAAATAATGTTATAAAAATATTTTCTAAATTAAAAATATTGTTTCATAATAGCTGTAAAAACATATTTTATATGACTACAACTAAAAAAACTATTATATGACAACAACTAAAAGACTGTTTTTCTATAACAGTTATATAAAGTATCTTATTAATAAATGTCTTATATGACTAAAATGTAACAACCCTCGATTTTGGAGACTGAGAAATTTAATTTTGGGAAAATAAAAATTTAATTAAATTGGAGAATTTCAAAATTTGGGAGTGGAGGCCCAAAAATCGAGAATATTTCAAAGTATTCTGGATGATATTTTTTAGGGTACCATCGATCCCGGAAGGGTCGAAATAGTCAAAATGACTGTCATTGGATTTTATTTCGGCTCCAGAATGTTTTTAAGTTATTTTGGCTCGAATTGGAGTAAACGAGTCATTTAAATTGTGTATTAACATTTAAAATTGGGATTTTGTTTTAAAGGATTTGAAGGCTTACGGATGAAGCCATTTCTCATTGAGAGAAAGAGAGAAAAAGCCCTAGAGAGAGAAGAAGATAGAAAGAAGAAGAAAAGAGGAGAGAGAGGAAGAAAGCTTGGAGAATTCCGGCCAAACCGCGACATCGAGGACGATCCAACCTCTACAAATCTGAGGCAAGTGTTTAATCTTGCTAAATAGCTATTTGTGTATTTTCATTTCATAATTTGTGGGGTAAAGAAATGGATTTTGGGTATAAATATCAAAACCTAGATTTTTGGGTTAAATCTTGAAATCAATGTTTAAATTGAGATTTAATGGCATAGAAATGGTTGGGATAAACTTTGGGTTGATTAATGGGCTTAAAATCATGATTTGATGAAGGTTTGGGGGTTAGAATGAAAAATTTAGGGTTTAGAATTCGTGGGTTTTGATGAAGAAGAAGACCCCCTTCAAAATTTGCAGGCCCGAATCGATTCGCCCCCTTAAGCGAATCGATTCGGTTTAGGGAAATTGGCGGGTCTGCATTGACCGAATCGATTCGGACCCAAGCCGAATCGATTCGGCCTGTGGCAGTAGCCCAGGTCTTTGGACCCGAATCGATTCTCCTTGCAGGCCGAATCGATTCGCTAGGCCGAACCGATTCGGAATAAGGCCGAATCGATTCGGAAACAGGGCATTTTGAGGTATTTTCTCCATAGTGATTTCAAACCCCCTTTTGGTTGGGTTTATTGATTTGGGCCCTTCTCTTATGATGAAAGAGATATGTTCTTGGAGACATATAAGTAGTTTCTCACATATTAGAATTTTGGGGACTCCTTAGGGTAGTTTGGGAGAAATGTATCCATGAATGTATTTGGAGTTGTGTATAGAGATTCTGGGGAAACCCTTTGGGATTTAGAATCCTAATTGTAGATTAAAAGTAAGTGTAGATGTGATGTGAGGCTAAGAACTCTTAGAGAGAATTGTGAAGGTATGTTGTGAAATTCTAAGGCCAACCTTTATGTCAAATCCTTATAAGGATAGGATATTATTAAGATATGATTTGGGGCAAAAATGGAAGAGTGTAGTTGCGTACCCTTAGTAATGATAAAAATTTAAGAAATAAATCCGAGAGATCTTAGACTAGGGGATTCACAAAAGTGATTGAACCATAGTCGAAATCGAGGGAAATGAGATTATTTGATGAATGAAAGAATGAGCTTGAGGTTTATAGACTATTAGTTATATGTATACCGATAGTCGAAATTATTACTAGATTTATAATGTGCATCTAGGATATAAATGGAATGTGTAGTGATAGTTTCCTATACAAAATTTTGGGTGATAACCCTAATGTGGAATATATATGTATAGATATATACATATGGTTTTGGGAGACTATTCATCATAGGAAAATGATTGAATATGTTGCAAGTGAGGGATTGTATTCACATATCGAGGTGAATTTAATAGAAATTGTGGTGACGCCTTGTATATTGAGGATTATGTATACTTATAGTTGGGTATATATATATATATATATATATATATATATATATATATCTTATACATATGAACGAGAATTAGTTTATATATATATCGATACAAGGATATGTGAATATATGTATATATATCTATATAGATATGAACATATGGATATATTTATGTTATGGATATACATGGTATGGATATTTAAACCTTATATGATGGTTTAATATTTGATCATATGATTGGATCATATGGATGTATATATTGTGCATGTGAATGATATATACTTATTTGGTTAAGCATACCCCGCTCATGCTATCATTGGGAAGTTGCGTGCGTAGAGGGTGAGCATCCTGGCTAGAAAAGGAGGGTGTGGATATTCCCCAGGTCATAGTCGTCCCGTGTGTTATTATATGATATATATATTTATTTTTGGGATGAGACGTAGTGGGTATGTTTCGTCTCATTGCCGGTTTGGGGCTATGACCGCTTCCCGAGACGTCGTGTGCGTGAGTTTACCACGAGATGGGTGTCGTTTAGTCCCACCATGGTGGCCCCAGTATTGCTACGTGAGCCGGGCACTGGGAAGATGATAGCAATGATGCAGTTTTATCGGCGCTATATATAGCCGGGTATTTATTTGTGCATGGCCTTGGTACATCATATATGGTATGTATACATGGTCATGGGATTGTATGATGGTATGTATATATATATGGTGAGAATAAAATACCTATATATATATTTATATATCCTATAGAGGAAAGGATATAGAATTTTAGTAAAGTACATCTTAGATGATTATGGTGTACTAGATTGATGGGGGTTGATGTATCGCACATAAGGTATAATTCGGTTACATCATCCCAAGGATATTATTGGAGATTCTTTTATTTTATTTCATTTGATTTCTTTTTTATTTTCTTTCTTTCTTTCTTTGGTAGTTTATAGTTTAGTAGTAATGGTAGTATTATATAGTATGTTAAGGATTATGGATCTCTAGGATCGACCTTGCCCAGGAGTAGTGTAACGAGGTGGTTTCTTGTTTGGATTTCGCTTTGCGAGACACCTCACGCACGAAAAGCAGTGCCATGTTGAGATTTGAGAGAAGTAATTCTATTTGTGGCATCTCGGATCTCTGGTCTTGACCTTATCAGGAGTAGTGTAACGGGGCGGTTCCTTGTTTGGATTTCGCTTTGCGAGACTCCCCACGCATGAAACGTAGTACAAGTTTGAGATTAGAGAGAGGTTTTGCCAATATTCCATGTGCATGATATTAAAAATATAAATTCTTACATTTTAGCCTATAGATATGTATATATATATATAGGGATAACGTATTAAGACTTATAATTCTTTAATTATATATCGGAATTCATTATGCCTATTATGGCATAATTATTGTTAACATAATCTAGTAAGATTAGGAAAAGGGTGGATTCTTGGGCTAAGTTAGGAAGGCAAACTCTCGTGGGTATAGGCTAGGCCTATAATAAGTTAGGTTGTCCTAATAAAATGGGGGGTAATTTAACTAAAACTTGAGGACGCGAATAGGTGCGCGCCTTTAGATGAGAGGTGAGTTGGGGTTCCACGAGATTGCGGTCTCACTTTAATTATGAAATACAGTGCACCGGTATTTATTATGCACGGTTAAAACACTTGCTAAATATTTTTCACATTCGGGGCTCTGACCCGTTTACTTTTCTCTCCTCCTTGTATATACATATTACCACAGGTATCCTACCGCATGGATGCCGTATGAATTTCTATCCAGAGTCTTGGGAGCCGTGACGGGCGGACTGTTGCGGGATGTTTCGTGTAGCCGCTTCCTATTCCTTTAAAATTCTAGGTAGGATTCATGTTGTATATCGGGTTTGTACCCAGGGGATAGTTTTATACATGTTTATATTTATTCCATTTCAGTTATTGTATTGGCTGTGACCCGACAGCTTATTCGGGTCTACTTTTTGTGGTACATTCGGTTGTATTTATTTGGTTCATTTTATTTCTAGCATTTCATTTGTATAGTTCTTTCCTGCATCTCTCTTATTCATTAAAAATTTTATAGTGTTGGGTTGTTGTATGTTGCAAGTTTTAATTTATTTAACATCTCGCTTATATGATATCGGGTAGTTAGTCCTATATTATATAGTACCGACAGTTGATGTTGAGACTGGACCATCTGGAATTCCTGATTTAATATAGTATAGGGCTGGCCACCCGTTATTATTTTAAGCGGGGTGTTACAGATGGTATCAGAGCATCAGGTTCTAGAGTCTTTAGGATCTGTGCGAGTTATGGATTCTTCCGTTAAAGTTCTTGACATAAAGCCCTATAAATAGGACTGTTGTGTTCACTGCGTTGTTTTCTTCTGTGAAGTATATTCACTTGATTGGCGTTCTGATAACAGTTGCTCTTGTTTCGTTTCAGACGTCGCCTAGATTTTTGTTGTCTAGGAAAGGATAGGATTAGAAGTACAATACCCATAGTATATTTTGGGTACGCTGTAATCGGGGTATTTGTTTTCCCCGATTTCAGAGGAGTTATTGAGGAGATTTCTATCAGTGGTTCGAGGTGATTTATCGGCAGTTGAGTAAGGAAGGAAATTTACTCGAATTGCGAATCTTGGTCCTTGTAAGGTAAACCCGAGGAGAGGCATGTAGTGTAGTTCTTGGGAGGTTTAGATTGAGAATCTGTTAACCTTTGTTGGGAAACCTAATGTTGGTGACTCTTACTGAGGTGAGGTGGGTGGAGTTGTCCCAATATTAGGAGTATCGCCTTCTAGGATGAGGGGGAATGCCTTTGGAAACTCAGTTTCGTTGTGTAGGACGGAGGGAGTTTTCGGCAGTTGCAATCGCGCGTTGCCCTTCAATATGGTTAGGAAGGGTTCTGAGAAAGTTGTTTCTCTTATGAAGAAATAGGCTTAGGGATAATGATTTGTCCTGGAAGAAGTTGAGGACCCTGAGTTGAGATTCAAGGACGAGGGGAAACCATTGGGTTATGGAACTATAAGGTTAAATACCTTTATTTGGGTTTAAGTTACGCTTTGTGCGATATTGGGAACGTCGCGTGTGAGGTGTGATGAGTAACTAGCTGCTACACCACTAGGGTGTATGTAATTTTTCCTAAAGGAGGAAGTGAGCAAGTGTGGCCTTGGTATGGCGTCTTTGGAGATGATACACCTTTTTGTAACAAAATAGTAGGGAAGTTTTAGTATCCCTATGAGGGAAGAATTTATTTTTATATAACAGTGTTGATGTGATGTAGAGGAACTTCATAACTGAGAGGTTCAGAGTTTGGTAGATTCCGTGGAGCGGATAGTTTAGCTCATAGTTGTGCTAGTTTTGAGAACTAGGTATTGGCTAGAGTATTGTATTCGTTGATGCCTTGTGTTTTAAACATAAGGTGTTTGTTTGGCGTGTCGAAAGACGCGGGATTGACTTATATAGTATTGTTGCATAGGCCCTCGGGCAATATCTAAAATATGGAAATCTTTCTTTTAATAAAACCTTAACCCTGGTTCAACTAATCTCAATCCCCGACCTAGCTACACAGTAGTGTATTGGGAGGGTTCCTTGTTTGGATTTCGCTTGCGAGACCTCCCCCGCACGAAGGTGGCTAGCGTCAGGAATTGAGGAGAGTTCAACCAGTGGAAATTTTCAAACTTTTATATATTTAGTATATTGTTATAGATTATATTACCGAGGGTTATCTTACAATTTTGAGGCTAATGGAGCCTGATTAAAATTCTGCGAGTGGAGACTCAGGTACGGGGTGTATGGGCGCCCTGAGTAGTTAGTTTGTTTTTAAGGCTATATGGTTCGATGTGAGAACTAGAAAGGATCGGCATAGTGATCTTAAGGACTGATGTAGGGACTAGATGATATTGAGGTCCCAGGCTCATCTTAAATTTCGCGGACGAAATTTTTGTAAGGGGGGAAGTATGTAACAACCCTCGATTTTGGAGACTAAGAAATTTAATTTTGGGAAAATAAAATTTTAATTAAATTGGAGAATTTCAAAATTTGGGAGTTGAGGCCCAAAAATCGAGAATATTTCAAAGTATTCCGGATGATATTTTTGAGGGTACCATCGATCCCGGAAGGGTCGAAATAGTCAAAATGACTGTCATTGGGTTTTATTTCGGCTCCGGAATGTTTTTAAGTTATTTTGGCTCGAATTGGAGTAAACGAGTCATTTAAATTGTGTATTAACATTTAAAATTGGGATTTTGTTTTAAAGGATTTGGAGGCTTACGGATGAAGCCATTTCTCATTGAGAGAAAGAGAGAAAAAGCCCTAGAGAGAGAAGAAGAGAGAAAGAAGAAGAAAAGAGGAGAGAGAGGAAGAAAGCTTGGAGAATTCCGGCCAAACCGCGACATCGAGGACGATCCAACCTCTACAAATCTGAGGCAAGTGTTTAATCTTGCTAAATAGTAATTTGTGAATTTTCATTTCATAATTTGTGGGGTAAAGAAATGGATTTTGGGTATAAATATCAAAACCTAGATTTTTGGGTTAAATCTTGAAATCAATGTTTAAATTGAGATTTAATGGCATAGAAATGGTTGGGATAAACTTTGGGTTGATTAATGGGCTTAAAATCATGATTTGATGAAGGTTTGGGGGTTAGAATGAAAAATTTAGGGTTTAGAATTCGTGGGTTTTGATGAAGAAGAAGACCCCCTTCAAAATTTGCAGGCCCGAATCGATTCGCCCCCTTAAGCGAATCGATTCGGTTTAGGGAAATTGGCGGGTCTGCATTGACCGAATCGATTCGGACCCAAGCCGAATCGATTCGGCCTGTGGCAGTAGCCCAGGTCTTTGGACCCGAATCGATTCGCCTTGGAGGCCGAATCGATTCGCTAGGCCGAATCGATTCGGAAACAGGGCATTTTGAGGTATTTTCTCCATAGTGATTTCAAACCCCTTTTTGGTTGGGTTTATTGATTTGGGCCCTTCTCTTATGATGAAAGAGATATGTTCTTGGAGACATATAAGTAGTTTCTCACATATTAGAATTTTGGGGACTCCTTAGGGTAGTTTGGGAGAAATGTATCCATGTATGTATTTGGAGTTGTGTATAGAGATTCTGGGGAAACCCTTTGGGATTTAGAATCCTAATTGTAGATTAAAAGTAAGTGTAGATGTGATGTGAGGCTAAGAACTCTTAGAGAGAATTGTGAGGGTATGTTGTGAAATTCTAAGGCCAACCTTTATGTCAAATCCTTATAAGGATAGGATATTATTAAGATATGATTTGGGGCAAAAATGGAAGAGTGTAGTTGCGTACCCTTAGTAATGATAAAAATTTAAGAAATAAATCCGAGAGATCTTAGACTAGGGGATTCACAAAAGTGATTGAACCATAGTCGAAATCGAGGGAAATGAGATTATTTGATGAATGAAAGAATGAGCTTGAGGTTTATATACTATTAGTTATATGTATACCGATAGTCGAAATTATTACTAGATTTATAATGTGCCATCTCGGATATAAATGGAATGTGTAGTGATGGTTTCCTATACAAAATTTTGGGTGATAACCCTAATGTGGAATATATATGTATAGATATATACATATGGTTTTGGGAGACTATTCATCATAGGAAAATGATTGAATATGTTGCAAGTGAGGGATTGTATTCACATATCGAGGTGAATTTAATAGAAATTGTGGTGACGCCTTGTATATTGAGGATTATGTATACTTATAGTTGGGTATACATATATATATCTTATACATATGAACGAGAATTAGTTTATATATATATCGATACAAGGATATGTGAATATATGTATATATATCTATATAGATATGAATATATGGATATATTTATGTTATGGATATACATGGTATGGATATTTAAACCTTATATGATGGTTTAATATTTGATCATATGATTGGATCATATGGATGTATATATTGTGCATGTGAATGATATATACTTATTTGGTTAAGCATACCCCGCTCATGCTATCATTGGGAAGTTGCGTGCGTAGAGGGTGAGCATCCTGTCTAGAAAAGCAGGGTGTGGATATTCCCCAGGTCATAGTCGTCCCGTGTGTTATTATATGATATATATATTTATTTTTGGGATGAGACATAGTGGGTATGTTTCGTCTCATTGTCGGTTTGGAGCTATGATCGCTTCCCGGGACGTCGTGTGCGTGAGTTTACCACGAGATGGGTGTCGTTTAGTCCCACCATGGTGGCCCCAGTATTGCTACGTGAGCTGGGCACTGGGAAGATGATAGCAATGATGCAGTTTTATTGGCGCTATATATAGTCGGGTATTTATTTGTGCATGGCCTTGGTACATCATATATGGTATGTATACAGGGTCATGGGATTGTATGATGGTATGTATATATATATGGTGAGAATAAAATACCTATATATATATTTATATATCCTATAGAGGAAAGGATATAGAATTTTAGTAAAGTACATCTTAGATGATTATGGTGTACTAGATTGATGGGGGTTGATGTATCGCACATAAGGTATAATTCGGTTACATCATCCCAAGGATATTATTGGAGATTCTTTTATTTTATTTCATTTGATTTCTTTTTTCTTTTCTTTCTTTCTTTCTTTGGTAGTTTATAGTTTAGTAGTAATGGTAGTATTATATAGTATGTTAAGGATTATGGATCTCTAGGATCGACCTTGCCCAGGAGTAGTGTAATGAGGTGGTTTCTTGTTTGGATTTCGCTTTGCGAGACACCTCACGCACGAAAAGCAGTGCCATGTTGAGATTTGAGAGAAGTAATTCTATTTGTGGCATCTCGGATCTCTGGTCTTGACCTTATCAGGAGTAGTGTAACGGGGCGGTTCCTTGTTTGGATTTCGCTTTGCGAGACTCCCCACGCATGAAACGTAGTACAAGTTTGAGATTAGAGAGAGGTTTTGCCAATATTCCATGTGCATGATATTAAAAATATAAATTCTTACATTTTAGCCTATAGATATGTATATATATATATAGGGATAACGTATTAAGACTTATAATTCTTTAATTATATATCGGAATTCATTATGCCTATTATGGCATAATTATTGTTAACATAATCTAGTAAGATTAGGAAAATGGTGGATTCTTGGGCTAAGTTAGGAAGGCAAACTCTCGTGGGTATAGGCTAGGCCTATAATAAGTTAGGTTGTCCTAATAAAATGGGGGGTAATTTAACTAAAACTTGAGGACGCGAATAGGTGCGCGCCTTTAGATGAGAGGTGAGTTGGGGTTCCACGAGATTGCGGTCTCACTTTAATTATGAAATAAAGTGCACCGGTATTTATTATGCACGGTTAAAACACTTGCTAAATATTTTTCACATTCGGGGCTCTGACCCGTTTACTTTTCTCTCCTCCTTGTATATACATATTACCACAGGTATCCTACCGCATGGATGCCGTATGAATTTCTATCCAGAGTCTTGGGAGCCGTGACGGGCGGACTGTTGCGGGATGTTTCGTGTAGCCGCTTCCTATTCCTTTAAAATTCTAGGTAGGATTCATGTTGTATATCGGGTTTGTACCCAGGGGATAGTTTTATACATGTTTATATTTATTCCATTTCAGTTATTGTATTGGCTGTGACCCGACAGCTTATTCGGGTCTACTTTTTGTGGTACATTCGGTTGTATTTATTTGGTTCATTTTATTTCTAGCATTTCATTTGTATAGTTCTTTCCTGCATCTCTCTTATTCATTAAAAATTTTATAGTGTTGGGTTGTTGTATGTTGCAAGTTTTAATTTATTTAACATCTCGCTTATATGATATTGGGTAGTTAGTCCTATATTATATAGTACCGACAGTTGATGTTGAGACTGGACCATCTGGAATTCCTGATTTAATATAGTATAGGGCTGGCCACCCGTTATTATTTTAAGCGGGGTGTTACATAAAAAAAATGATTTTTTTATAGAACAAATTTTTTAACTTTTTGTAAACAAAATTTTAAAACTTTTAACCAATTTTAAAACTTATAAATTGTTTTAAAAATAACTATTTTAAAAATAACTGTTTGTGGTATTTGATCCAAAAGGTAAACACTCAACATTTTTTGTTTCCAAGCTCGATTCTATAGTGTTATTGTTTAGATCCACTTTTTGTATAGCTATTTTAAAAATACATATACAATTATTTTTTATAGTTATTTTTTAAAATATTTCTTTAACTTTTTTATAAATAACACTTTATCAATTAACTTGGTGTGCGTGTGGTTTTAAATTATCTTAAAGAATAGTTTTATATTGTAAAAGGGAAATCAATATGATTATTTTTTAAATATAATTAAAAATAAACTATTAAGAATTTTTTTACATATAATTAAAATTATATTGTTAATTAAAACAGGAACTTTGATTCAAGGCACAAAAAATGATTTTTTTTTAATTATATATGTTGTGGGTGTTGTATATACATATGTGATGTGTTTATATATATATGTGGGTGTTGCGTGTATATACATGTGCGATATTTATATGTGGGTGTTGTGTGTATATACATGTATTATATATATATATATATATAGAGAGAGAGAGAGAGGCAGACTCCTGTGCACACTAAAGTTTGCACATCATTTTTTTTAAAATAGCAAAAAAAAAATTTAGACCTGATTTTTTTATATGGTATTGAAACATTTCAAGGAACCCATATAAAAAAATACGCTCAAAAAAACTTTTTTTGTTATTTTAAAAAAATCAGTCAAACTTTCGCAGTTTTTAAAGTGCTTAAAAGCTGTGAAAGTTTGAGCAATTTTTTTTAAATAGAAAAAAATATTTTTTTGAGTTGATTTTTTTTGTGTAATATTTAAACATTTCGAGGAAGCCATATAAAAAACATCAGTTCAAAAATATGTTTTTGCTATTTTAAAAAAAAAAATAATGTGCAAACTAAGTGTGCAAACTTTAGTGTGCACAGGAGTCTGCCTCTCTCTCTCTCTCTCTCTATATATATATATATATATATATATATATATATATATATATATATATATATATATATATATAACACTTAGCAGCCCATGTTAATTGAAAGAGAGAGTGAGAGGAGGGCTCCTAAGTGAGAGAGAGAAAGGGAGGGGTGAATAAGGGTAAAATGGGTATCTGATAATTTTTTGTTAAAACTTAACAGACTTTTATACGGAATCCCTATTTTGAAACAAGTTAAATAGTTTGGGGACTAACGTGAGACAAGTAAAAGTTTAGGAACTATTTAAAAAAATTTGTGATAGTTTAGGAACTAAAAAGATAATTTACTCTAATGAATAAATACACAGAAGAGAGGGTGTACGAACTATTCAGTGACGTCTTCATGGACCATATTGACATAAACGTCGAAACCCTTAAGTGTTCTAACGAGTTCTTTGTCTCCCTTCATTATCACCCATATCTTTGACCCTATGCACCGATCTATCAACTCTACAAATCAAAATCAACTTCTACTTATTTCATATTCTTTCTTCAAAATCATATGATAGATAGATAGATAGATAGATAGATAGATAGATAGATAGATACCTGATGGGAGGAGCTATGAAGGATTGTTGGCCATGGATTCAAGTTTCTTTTTTCTCGTTAACTCTCTCTACCCCTCCATTCTTCCGTTTCAAAAATGTGGGGAGGGGGAGCGGCGGTAAACCATGATATTAATCCCCCATTAAACTTAGCCCCTCAATTAATTATTATTTTCATATACCCCACTTCTAGTATCCAAAAAAAATCTTCAATTTCGTATAAATCACCCCTGCCATTCTTGGAACAAAATAAAAAGCGTTGGACTAATTGTGTATTAAAAAATATTTGAGAAACTTTTTAATAAATGATTCAACTTAATTCTATTTAGTCTCTTCTTATAAATTTCTCCCAATATAATTTTGGGAGATCCATTCATCATTTACCTTTGATATACGAACTACACATCAGTACCATCTAAATCCACATTCTTTTATCTTATAACTAGTGGAAGTTACTATCACCTTCTCTCTAGCATATACATTTTTAATCGTATCCACTCTAGTTACCCCTATTATTCATCATGGCATTCTCATCTCACTTAAATCGATCAGTTGTTCATATTTCTTCTTTAATCACCATCATTATGCCATATTGGGTAGTTGGCTTAATGACTATTACACCACTACCTTGCCTCATTTGTTATCTTGTCTAAAACTAAATCAAATAGATAAGGACTTAAGGCATATCTTTAGTGTGGGCATACCTTAATAAAAAAGTCATTGGTTTCTCTCCAAAATAATACTCAATCTATTCATCGTATCCTTATAAATATTTTTAATAATTTTAATGTAAATAATGGGGACTCTTTTCCTCTGTAAGGTGCGCCAAGTGTCACACCCCATGCCCAATATCCATACTAATCATTAGTTATTAGAATAATTGGATCATAATCTCGAGCCCATTGAAAATATAATTCATTTATCAATATTTTTCTACATAATGAACATAATATTATTCTTGTGCCATGACGAAGTCAACATCAAAGTCATAATTAGAGATTATACAATACTATGATCAACTATGATCAACTCAATCCATGCTAACTCAATATATACAATGTGTGAGTATATTGAAATCTCTAGTGTGACAATGATAAAATCTCCATACTTAAACCCCAGTTCTTCTAACGGTGCAACTCTCAAAGTTACCGGTCATATAGTATCCTAGCTGTCAACGTACAAACCTGAAATTGTTAAAATATAATCCGTAAGCATTACGCTTAGTGAGGTACTCCTTCCCTGTAATAAGGTGATAATTCTATATCGAATACGTGGATATAAAATTCGAACAATCCTTCCCATTGGCAATAACAAATCCTGAATCATAAGATCTAATAGTTCTGCCCATTGGCAATAACAGATCCTGGATCATAAGACTCAAATAATTCTGCCCATTGGCAATAAAAAATCCTGGATCCTAAGACCCAAATAATTTTGCCCATTGGAAATAACAAATCCTGGAAATTAATGGTCGCTACTTGAAATTCAAACTTAGGCCCCGTTTAATATGTAATAAAATTTTGGATGGAATGTGATTCTCTAGAAAGTGATTACCGTGAATCATTTTATCATCAATCTAATTACCTTGTATCCGCCTGATTAACTAATGTATTCCTACATGGAATCGAAGTTTAGTGTTTGGTTTATGCATGAAAAGTATAAGAGGAAAATATGTGAAATATCCAAAATACCCTTTAATAACATTATTTGTATACAAACAATTTATTTATTTATTTATTTATTTATTTTATGTACTAAAGTACGATGATGGTGCACCATTTATAATTGTATGAATCCAAAATTTTATTAAAAAAATTGAGTTTTTTTTACTATTCTAGGAACCCAATAATATATCTTGATCTGACAAAAGGCATATGTATAGTGTAGAGTAAAATAAAACTACATAGAAATTGAAAATGATATTAGAAAAACCTAACTAAAAAAATTGTGTGACTTTAAATTTATTACAAATCAAAATAAAGTTGCCCCCCCCCCCCCCCCCCCCAAAAAAAAAAAAAACTAACGAAATTGTTATGAAATTAAACTATTCAATTGCCATTGCCCTCGTAATCAAGAAACGCTTTCACCATTTCTAGTTTTTCTTCATCTTCACACCTCAAGAACATTTCAATAAAAGATGGCTCCTTACTTATTATGCGTGTTGCCTTCATCTTTTCTTGACAACTCAATCCATTCATCTTAAGTAAAGTATCAGCGACTAATGACGTGGAGTTATTATCCTTAGAAGCTAAACAAGATGCCATCGTCTTCATTACCTGTTTGGAGCATTCGACCTTTGATGAAATTGATGCCGCTATGTCACTAACACATGTTCCCAAATCTTATGTTGATTTTATACATAGCTTCTTGTACGAACTCCTAGCATTGAAAGAAGATGGTGCATTGGTTGCGGTAGGCAAAGGGGTTTGAATTGGTGTTTGTATTGGAGGCTGCTTACTCAGGTGCTAAAATTGTAGACCATGTCTTCTAGAATGAAATCTTCTCATTGTGAATCCAAAACCTAAGTCAACTCCTGTCGCTGCTGCTAGCAATTCTTCGTCCATGACTTGGGCATATGCATCCTCCACTAGAAATGACTAATCTCCGATTACCAATTTCCCGATCCTTCACAAATATGTCAACCAAAGCATCATAATGTGAGAATTATTTCTTGTAAATCCCCCATGCACCAACTTGAGACTACATTGACATATAAAATTAATAACAATACTAAAATAAATCAAATGTTAAGTTTTTATGGATCTTTAAACAAGGGTGGTGCTAAAGGTACCACTAAAATTTATGTCCGGGCACCACATTATCAAAAACCCAAATGTCCAAACTCATCCAAGCCTTGGCTCCCGTGCTCAAAGTTTTGGTAGAACCCTACCAAACCACATTGACACTTAACCAAGTAACCTCCATTATTAAAAAAACACCACATAGCTCTTTAGAAGTTGTTTATATCCCATAAAATTCATTTAGAGGTATATTTGAAGCCAATGGATCACACACCAAAGATGTTCAACAATGATAAACAACCCGGGGGGTCAAACCTGAAGAAAAAGATTGAAACATATCATCTAGAGGTATATAATCACAACCCTATGCCTATTTAACATTACTAAACATGCTTTCATCCAAATGGAGGAAAAAAATTGACATTCCATCTTCATTCGACAGTACAATGCCGAAGATGATGACGAGTTTTGACACTGTAATGTCTAATGAAGTTGGATTAAAGTGAAAGGTTTCATTCGACATTGTGGTGCCGATATAAAACATTTATCTCGACGGGCTAATGCCGACACGACATAATACCACTGTGTTGGCAAAACATGCCGAAATATCCATATTATCTCAGTGAAATGATGCCGAATGGAACAAAGTTTTCCTCCTTTTGAATTACAAAATTTAATATTTGTTATGTAATAACAAACTATCTAGGATGACCCCCGGTTTGATGATGGGACAATTTGGGATGAAATCGATGAAATTTTCTCCGGTGGTCGTGATAATGACATGGGAAAGTCTTCTTCAACACCCGATGAGGTTGCTTATAACATACCAAATGTAAACACACCCGATGACTATACATTCAATGAAATTGTCATTGTTAATGATGCAGTACTAACGGTAGTTGATCACTCAATAGAATTCACCACAGCTGAAGCAAGTTCTTATTATGTAATTATATAACAAGTTTGTTAGTTTATGTTTATTATATTATGTTTGCTAAGACATGCAAATTTATGTATGTAGATATTTCCTGGCTGAACTTCTTTGATGCATTGAGCTCAAGAATGCGGTCGAAAGATAAGGGTGGTGATTATTATATCAAAGTCAGAGAATCCATCACATGGATGGAAGGGGAGGTTGATTATGGTTTGAGAAAGGGGAGGAGTTTACCCATCACATTATAAAAAAGTGACCAAACCACTAAAATCACAAAGGGCCAACGATGATAGAGACTCATCTACAAGAAAGTGTGATTGCCCATTTTCCCTAAAGGGTGTACCACTACCGAATGGGAGATGGAAGGTTGAAGTGGTTGGTGGCCTCCATGACCACGAGATTGCCAGCACACTAATCGTACATCCATATGCTAGGAGATTAAGCCGTGAGGAATATGCACTTTCCAAAGATTTAAGACTTTAAAGGAGAGATTCGAGAATAACTTGTCAACCATATGCACAATTTAAAATACCAAGGCCTCATTAAATTAAAAGAATATGTAAGGGAGTATCATGATTAAATAACTCCTCAAGCTCATTTCGGATAACAACTATGTCTATTGGACAAATAGTGGCCCGAATACTAATGAATTAGAGGATTTATTTTTTGCTCACCCCAAGTTCGTTTTGATTGCGAAATGTTTTCCCACACTTGTCTTGATGGACTACACATGCAAGACCAACCGATTTAACATGTCGCTATTTGAGATGGCTGGCATGACATCAATGGGCAGGACATTTTGCATTGCATTTTCTTTCTTGTCCTCAAAAAAGGAAGATTGATTTTGTAATACCTTATCCCAGTAATTTAATTCAAATTTGTATAAATTATGATGGAATGAGGATTGATAATAATTATGGGGAAATTGTGGATTTAAAATTGAAGAAAAAAAGAATGAAAAATATTAAGGGTCGGTCGAACGATTGTGAGGGGTCGTTAAAACGACATCCCCACATGGTTAGAAGCGAGATGGATCTCGCGAGATGCAGGGGTTCAAGCGAAATTTCACTACTTTATAGTGGCAGGTCGCATGAAGGGTCGCACGAACCAATGATCAAATGCGATGGAGAAGTAGTTCCAACAATGTAAATAAAAAATCTTTAATCAAATTGCCCTTGTGCGCTGTCACGATTTCAGCCCTTGATTTTATGTGCTGTCAGGCCCAGATTAGTCTAGATTGAGCAAAATGAGAATTTATAATTTAGGAGGATTTTATAAGGGTGTGTTTGGGGTTATTTGTAGAGGAAAATGGAAGAAAAGAGAGAGGGAGAGAGAGAGAGAGAGAGAGAGAGAGATGGGTGTTCTTCCACCTCCTCTCACCACAAACCACCATTCCACCACCATTTTATGTAATATTTCACCATGTTCAATACTACAATACCCATTTTCACCATTGTAGGATAAGAGATATAAATTTTGGAGAATTATTTGGGGATTTTGGAGAAGATGAAGATAGATTTTCATGGAGTTTGAAGTGGGTCTTGCCTAGAAGCTTGGAAGGAGCACATTTTGGAGCATTTGGATGATGCATTTGGTAACCCCTTGAGGCCACCTTTGGAGGTGGGGGTACACCAACATTTCTACCACCATTGGAGCCATTAGAGGTAGAAAAACCTTACTCTTAGTATAAAACTCTATTTTGCATATTTGAAGTCTTGTAGTTAGACCATATGAGTAGGTTGCATTTGATTAAATGATGCGATTCAGGAGTAGAAAATAATAAATATTTTTATGAAATAAAAATGTTGGTGAAATGATACTTTGTTGGAAATAGAGGATGAATAAATATTTCAAAATTTTGGAATATTAAAAGTTGGCATTTTATGAAAATAGTGTATTTTTAGATAGGTTGGTATTAAACATTTTATTTCACAAAATGTTTGGAAATAATGATTTAATTTGGTAAACATTGGTAAAATAATGTTTCTAAAAAAATGAAGATTTTATGAAAATGGGACATTTTTTGAGTTTGAAGAAATTAAATGGCTTTGAGCATTAAAAATATATTTTTGTAAGTATGATAAATTTCTAGAATGAAAAATATGTTTAAACCATTTAGTAGGATTTTAAGGTTTAAAATTCATCTTCCCATCCATATAAACTTGTAGTAATTTGACACTAAGTGTACAAAAAAGTTTAAAGAAGAATTAGTTGGGTTTAAACATAGAATGATAAAAGTGGAAATTCTAGTTTTCAAGTGTGTGAAACAAGGGTTAAAAACGTGATAAGGATAAAGTGCAAGACTACATGTAAAATGAAAGAATTGGTATTTTCTTATAAAAATAGTCGTAAGTGTAAATGGATTTCTTCAATAAAGAAAGTAAAGAAATGTGTCATTTGAGAAATTGTTGATAAAGGTATTCAATAAGTATTAATGGCTAGACATGGAAAAGTTAGTGTGTATAACTTACTAGTTTTATAAAAGATTAACACTAATGAAATTGAAATAAATTAAAGAGGTAAATGTGTTTCCAATTAAGAATAATATTACTCCAAGGTTAAAAAGTGTGTTAGGGTGTCAAAACACTCAAGGAGTTAGGATGGGTAACTTAATAGTGTTTTGTGAGAAATTAACACTTGTGGAAATGGAGTAAAAGGTGATTTTGGAAACAAATGGGTAAAATGGTAATTTTATTTAAAGGGAAGTATTTTAATGAAATAAAAATGTTGAAAAAGGTGTTACACAAAGTGGTCCTAAATGAATATGACTTTTGGAATAAAATCAAGGTTAAAGTGTTAGGGGCATGAAGTGGTAAAAATTTCAAAGTGTAACTCAAGTTGGGGTGTAACCCTTGGTTTTGGCTTCGACTGGGAAAAAAAGAAAAGTGGAGTAATGTGGACATTTGTAAAATATTAAAACACATTAATAAGGAACTAGAATGACCCTGGGATAAGCAACAAGGGCCCGGAGCCCTAGGATGAAAAGTCCAAAATCACTGGCCATTGCATATAGTGCTAATAGCCGACGGTATGGAGCCCGTTAAACTATGCAGTATTTAGAAGATTTCGAGAAAAGATGAAGGAATAAGGAACATATAAAGACTTGAATTGTGTGGTAAAATGTGTTAATATAACCTAACTTGAATGAATTAATAATTGTTTTGGTAAAGGTTAAATTGGCAAGTAAATAATAAATTGATTAATGTCCATAAATTAAGGAAAAGGGTAAAGTAAGTAGGTAAATGGGTCATTAAGAAACCTAAGCGGTTAAACCCATAATTAACATAAAAATTTGTAGAAAAAGGTTATCAGAGATTAAATAAGTATTTTCTAACACGATGTTCGTGTGTATTTAAAGGGTGAGTGTCAACGAAAATACTAAAGTGTATTGGATAAAATAAAAAGGGTGATTTCGATAAAGGAATAGTTTCAGTTAAATCAAACGTAGTGGGTTCAAGCGTTAAGCTGGCTGTGTTGAAAAAAGTGTAATGCGAAAATGAGTAAAAAGGAAGTCTTTATATGATTAATGTAAATTAATCTAGCTAAATAAGGTTTTTGAAAGTAAAATCATTTCACGCATTAAGTATATGTGTGTGTATATATATATATATACAATGTATTTACATGTGCACGTAGGCATAATGTGTTTGAGTCTCCTTACTGTCGTTCGATTCTGTACTGCATTTGTATGATTTTCACTGAGCATCGGCTCATACTGTCGCTTTCTTACGGTAGGTTGGGAGAAATTTCGTGTTTTGAAAGCATTATATAGGTAAGTACTTTGTTTATTTTATGTTAGTTGCTATGCATGCTATTACTTCGAAGGTGCTCCCCATGGGTCTTTCACGTAGTTTATAATTGAAATTGAAAACGCATTCTAAACAAGTGATATGTTAATTAAAATAAAACTGGACTAGTAACATTATATATGTTGTTTCATTACACTTCACACCTAATGCTCGAGTCAGACCGTGTTGACTAGGGGTAACCTATAAATTTAGGCTGGGGAACTACAAATGGTATCATAGCTCTAGGTTCAAGGTTCCTTTCGAGAGTGACGTGGTGAGGTTGGTATTAGATCTTTCGACATCGGTGTGTTTGGGACGGTCATGCTAGTTCGGTGACGGTTTAGTTCGTGTCCTCGACTGTAAGGTCAAAGAGGTTAGCACGACAAGTGAGTTAGTGCTAAGTGACACGCGATCAAGTTGATATTTACTAATCACCGCCGCGTTTCTGATTAGAATTGTAATAATTTACAGATGTCCATGTTAGAATATAGTGGTGACATCATGATTGTTAGTGTGAGGTTCTTGTGTTGAACTTTAATGACATAAGATCATTTGAGGTGTCAATAGAGTGAGATGACGCCCATTGGGAAAGTAGCACGAGATGCATATAGTGAACGGTAGAGGTTGATGGTTAGGGTGTCATGACTAGACACTAGTGATTGGTGATTGAATGGTATATAGACCCTAGGTGCGATGCTTTTGGGTAATTAATACCGGTAACGTAATGAGACAAATTTGATTCTCAGTGATATTGTAATTGATTTTGATTCGGTGAACACATGAAGTTGTGTAGACTAATAGTGGCAATGGCATGGTCCTTGTGTGAGATGTATTGTGCGATGACTTTGGTGATGAGAGTAATCTTAGTAGTAGCAACAACGAGTATATCTCATTACGACCTAACTGTAAAGATTGTATGTTTCACTTGTGGAGACTAGATAACTGAATAGCGTACGTAGGTATTGATCCCACTGTGAGAAAGTATTTGAGTTTCTTGGTTGAGAATTTGGGCTTAGTGTATCTTGACCACGATGTGGTATTAAGGAATAGGATCTCATGTGGAGTCTGTGGTGTGGGCCTCAGTATTTATAGGTAATACCCGACTTCCCATATCCTACCAAGATCTGTATAGTTGTGTTAACTTGTAGGTTAACTGATGGTGTGATGTTGACATAGTGAGGCAATTTAGTTATCATGGTTGAGCATTCATTGGGGATTAGGTGGGGTAGACCTTGAGGTTTATAGGTTGCAGGCAACGTACTATATCCTGCCATAACCCGGAAACTAGTGTTCTAAAAGGCGCGCATAGGCTTGAGGCTTGGGAAAAATGCCCCGCCTTAAGATTTTTACTCCTTATTCTTGGCAAAAGGCTTAAGGAGCAATTTTTTTAAAACAAAAACGCTTTAATGAAATGATATTGCCTTTTAAAGATTTTTTTAAAAAACCGAACCAATGTCTCATTCAAAATAATCAAAAGACAAATGGTATCCTAAACCTCTCTGCCTCTCATCTAAAAAATGCGCGTTTTTCTTTTTCTTTTTGTTTTTTCTTAGCATTAAAAAAATACTACTTTAGTTTGCATATATTCAAACATATTTTAAGGGATGTACCATTTTAGTATTTTTAATAGCCTTGTTATAGGTAAAATTGTTAAAGTTTATTAAAAAAGGCCTAAACGCCTTTTTACGCCTAAGGCTCACCTAGGCTTCTAAGTTATAAGGCTTAGCCTCCACGCCTCGATCAAATCCCGTGTTTTTTAGAACCTTGCTCGCAGTATTGTTGGTTTTGATTTGTACGTGGCTTGTAGTCAAGACCGATTAGAAGAAAGATGAGATGATTATCTAGGTGTAAAAACTCGTTTTAGCCACCAAGGTCATGGCTAGGTGCGAGGTAATCCTAGTGTGAGAGTAGTTCATAGGAATTTTGAGGTGCGCATGGGACAAATTATGTGTGGCATCATTGAGGATGAACGTTGGAACACTTTGAGCTGTTTGGTAGTTAAAGTGCACAATAGGTAGAAGCTCATAGACTGATGTCTTTGCGAGCACCGAGTAACCGTGATGTGGGTCGTGAAGGTTTGTAGAGCGCTCTTACGATGATAAAGGTATGGATGATGGAATCTTCTCGGATCTTGATGACGGACACATAAAATGAGTTTGGTGTTCTTAGGAGACAAATTAAGCCCAATGAAAAGGGACAGTAGCATTCTAGTAACAATTATGTTGAGAGTCAGGTGATGGTCCCAGATTACTAGTCGTGTAGTGTACGTAATGGGTATGGCTTTCCAAATCGGCACAGATGGGTGGTGTAATTCCTAAGGTTGAGTGGTAGTTGTGTCCTCATAGGGGTGATGCTAGAATTTCATGGAATGAGTAGTACGGGTCTGGTGATACTTAGTTTTGGAATTTACTAGAAAATGTATTCGAGGCTTAGGGTGATGACTCCATGTGGAGACTTTAAAATGGCAACCGAAGTGGGGTAGCATTGAAACACGATTATTATTTAAATGTGTCGACGATATACTCTAAGGTATCCTTAGTAATGTAAGTATTAGTTCTTGGCACGTCATGGCATGTTAGTACAGGTTAGGAGATGTAGGCAGTGTGGTACTTACTATAGTTAGAATGCAAATGGTGGCGGGTGTGGTCGTCACATAAATTTGGTGTGGGTAGTAATCGGAGGCGAGTTAGGTGGCAATCTCGTGTCGTCAAAAGAACACGGTTAGGTGAGTGCCTCGTGTGAACTAAATAATGTCTATGGGAGTTTGGGATTTCGATGATGATATGTTAAAGAAGATAATAACCTAGGTGTAGTAGGTTAGTGAATCCCTCACTAGTGATTGGACAAGGCTAATATAGACTTGAGCATGAGGTGTCTGCTAATCGGGATGGTTCATGTATGACAAATATGTGAAAGGTAGGGCCTGACTCCTAAGGACGAAAGTCGGTAATTAACTTCTTAAGGGACTCTGATCCGTAAATTACTTTCGTGTTGCGAGAAAGAATGGTTGCGATTCGATTCACCACGGTTAATGACCCAAGTCGGTGTATGTGACTAGAATTCGTGCTCGGTCATAATTATAGGACTGAGTGGCATGATTTTAAGTATACACTGTAGGTTTGCTTTTTCAAATCATAGTGAAACGCCTATGGATGAAATTTCTCGGGACAGTTACTTGTTCCTTTAGACTCTAGTGTGTTCTTTTTGGTTTTGATAATTAAAAATCGGTATTCTCACCTATGAGGTGACTCAGAATGGTGCTATGTCATGGTATGACGTGGTTGGTCTCGGAAAGCGCAGTGGAAAGGGATTGGTCAATGCAGCTTGGTAACTGGGATCACCCATTTGAGGTATTCTTTCTAGTGCATAAAGTTTTGCATACATGTGGCTGTGTTTTCTACCACATGGTTTGCTCGCAGTTTCGATCTCTCTTAAAAGTAGTAGACTTTTGACAGGATGACTCTACAGTTAGTGGCTCGGATTGTGAAGAGCGGGATGTTGGCTTGAGTATATAGTATAGTGTTAGAAATCAAGAAAAAAACTTAGCACACGATGTTGCTTTGTTACGATGAGTGGATTGGAGTAAGACTCTGTCCTAGTAGTTCAATTAAAATTTGTATAAATTATGATGGGATGAGAATTGATAATAATTATGGGGAAATTGTGGATTTAAAATTGAAGAAAAATAAAGAATGGAAAATATTAAGGGTCGTTCAAATGACTATGAGGGGCCGTTCTAACGGTATCCCCATGTCGTTAGAAGATATATGGATCTCGCAAGATGCATGGGTTCAAATTACATGCCACTGCTTTACAGTGGCAGGTCGCGCGAACCAAGGATCAGAAGAGATGGAGAAGTTGTTCGAACGATGTAAATAAAAAATCTTTAATCAGATTGCCCTTGTGTGCTGTCACGATTTCAACCTTTAATTTTGTGTGATGTCAAGCCCAAATCAGTCCAGATTGGGCAAAAACAAAATTTAGGCTTTGGGAGGGTTTTATAAGGATGTGTTTGGGTATATTTTTTGAGGTAAATGGAAGAAGAAAAAGATAGAGAGGTGGGTGGTCTTCCACCTTCTCCCACCAAAAACAACTATTCCACCACCATTTTATGTAATATTCCACCATGTTTAAGCCTACAATAACCATTTCCACCATTCTAGGAGAAGAGCTACGAATTTTGGAAAATTATTAATAAAGGTATTCAATAAGTGTTAATGGGTAAACATAGAAAGTTAGTGTGTATAACTTATTAGTGTTGTAAAAGATTGACATTTATGAAATTGAAAGGAATCAAAGAGGTAAAGGTGTTTACAATTAAGGAGAATATTACACCAAGTTTAAAAGGGGTTTTAGGGTGATAAAACACTTAAGGAGTTAGGATGGGTAACTTAATAGTGTTTTTTAAGTAATAACACTTGTGAAAATCGAGTAAAATGTGATTTTGAAACAAACGGGTAAAATGGTAATTTTACTTAAAGCGAAACATTCTTATGAAATAAAAATGTTGGAAAAGGTGTTACACAAAGTGGTCCTAAATGAATATTATTTTTGGAATAAAATCATGGTTAATGTGTAAGGGACATGAAATGGTAAACAATTCAAAGTGTAACGCAAGTTGATGTGTAACCCCTGGTTTTGGCTTCGGCTGGGTAAAAAGAAAAAGTGGAGTAATGTGATTATGTGGACATTTATAAAATGCTAAAACACATTAATAAAGAACTCAGATGACACTGGGATAAGCAAAAATGGCAAAAGTGTGAAATTGATTAATGTCAATAAAGTAACAAAAAGGGTGAAGTAAGTGGGTAAATGGTGATTAAGCAACTTAAGCAGTTAAACCCATAAGTAACACAAAAATGTGGTTAAAAAGGTTATCGGAGATGAATAAGTATTTTCTAACATGGTGTTCGCGTGTGTTGAAAGGTTTAGTTTGAACCAAAATACTATAGTGTGTTGGATAAAATAAAAGGGTGATTTCGATAAAGGAATGGTTTCGGTTAAATCCAACGTAGTGGTTTCAAGTGTTGATCCAGGAGTGTTGAATAAAGTGAAATGCTAAAATGAGTAAAAAGGAAGTCTTTATAAGATTAAGGAAAATTAATCTGGCTAAATAAGGTTTTCGGAAGTAAAATCATTTCATGCATTAAGTATATATATGTATGCATGTATACAATGCAGTTGCATGTGCACGTAGGCATAACATGTTTGAATCTCCTTTAAGCCGTTCGATTCTATACTGCATTTATATAATTCTCACTGAGCATCGGCTCACACCCTCACTTTTTTACCGTAAGTTGGGACCGGTTTTGTGTTTTGAGTGCGTTATGATGGTTAGTACTTTCTTTATTTTATGTTAATAGCTCTGTATGCTTAGACTTCGGGGCGCTCCCTATGGATCTGTAACACCCGGCGTCATTAAATATTGGGTATCCAGTCCCATACCAAATTAAAACAGAATATACAGTTGACTCATTCTTAGCATCACTGTCGAAAACATTTACAAATCACTCAATACCTAATTAAGCTGGTGTTAAAAACTTTCCAAATTTTAATTCAACAAAATTCATTTTTAGTTTACGAATAACACTACACATTTAATTCTACCACAATAATAACTCAACAGATAACTCACAAGAATGTAAATGCAATTGGAATAAACATTCCCATATAATTTCTCAATACACTAAACCCAACAATAATAAATGTATTAAAATGACACGAATACAAGAACATTTTAACTCAGATAGAAAAGAGATAACTGAGTTCCTCTGGGCGACATGCCCTAAATAAAAGATCACTACATAATGTGAATCAAATGAAGATAGGCGTCTAAGCAATACTCCATAGCTCGTCATAATCCTCTAAGGTTGGCGTCCCTGTTGCTGGACACCTGATATAGAAGGTACAATAGAAAAAAGAATATGCAAGGAAACGGGTCAGATCCCGATGTGAAAATAGTTTTGAAAACAGCAAGTGAAATATTGCAATATTTATCACTTATAATATTCATATTAGGTTATCGGACTCTCTCTTGAGATTCTCACCTCTCATCTATAGTGCACACATAACGTACCCCTAAGATAGCTCATGAACTCTAACCCAATTCTCCTCTTATCAATTCTGATTCGCAAGACCGTATGTCTATTATTTAATTAAGATAGCATGTTCTTAATAATATAAGTCAATACGCATAACTCAACAATGATATGAAATTCCAAGAACTTACTATGATTAGAAACCATTAATCAATATTTATCTACTTATGCATACAACAGAAGAATCCTAGGTATAGGTATTGTGGGTACCCAAAATTAAGACCATGGGCCTGGACGAGTAGCCCAATTCTGGCGGCCAAAAGTCCAGGTCCCCCACCTCTTATTCTGAATATGATCCGGTCTCTTCCCACGTTCCCATTAAGGGAGGTTATAGGGAGAGATGGAAGACGTGGGGGAATCCATCACCCCCACTTACCTAAATGTACATGTATATATATAAAACCCTAGGTCCGGGGCAAAGGGACAAGTTGTATTCTCTGTAATCACTCTCCGGAGTATATATAAATAATACCGACTGCAGCACCGTGGACGTAGGCACATCTTTGCTGAACTACGTACATCTTTTGTTGTGTGATTGTCATTTTACATTCCTTGTTCTTATTTGGTGATTGCCTTTCTCTTATTTATTTGTGTTGCACAATAATTGTCACCATAATTGGCGCCGTCTGTGGGAAGCGTTTATCTTCCCTGAGAAAAGCCCACACCAAAAGAGGAATTTAAAATGTCCGGTCACAACAGCAATGCCCCCCAGGCAGGGGATATTCAAGAACCACCTGCTCCTCACAGGATTAGGTCTGAAGTTCGACGTTCAGATCAGAGGGCTCGCTTGGAAAAGCCAGCCTCAGAAGAAAGCCAAGGACCAGTGAGATCCACACAAATATCCAGATTGATTGATGCATACGAGGTAAGGCTCCACGAGCAGAGGGAGTCTTCTCGCAGGTACGAGGCTGAGAATGCTCGCCTGAAAAGAAGACTAGAAAGACTGGAGAGGGAGCTTTGTCCTAATAACAGGAGACGTCCATACCGCACTCTTAGCCCTCAGGCGATCAAGTTTCGTAGCCGAGGAAGGAGCCCTAGGCGGGGATCTTAAAAGGTCGAAGTAGGCGAATCATACGACGACCTCCGTGAGCAGATGCAAAGAGCTCGCCGTTACCAGAGCCCTGCTCGCAGCGACGAGAACATACGAAATCTGGTCCGCAGGGAGATAGACCAACATCCTGCCCACCACGACACCAGATCGACCCGAGAACTCGCTAGGCGAGCTCTCAAAACCCAGATGAAATCACCTTTCATGAGGGAAATTGAGGAAGAAGAAGCCCCTAAGAAATTTTCCATTCCAAGATTCAAGATTTATGACTATAAGACTGATCCCATTGATCACGTCAGGCAATACCGACAGGCCATGACCATCTGGAACCACTAGGACGCGCTAATGTGCCGAATTTTTCCTTCGACCCTGCATGACGTAGCGCAGAAGTGGTTCGAAAGGCTCCCCCACCGGTCAATCAGGAGTTTTAAATCCTTGGCCGAACTTTTTAGGGCCTGATTTATTACCAGTACCATCCCAAAAGGATGGATGCTTTACTGACAATGAAGAAAACGCCTCAAGAGACCCTCCGAGACTACGCAAAGAGGTACTGGGAATTATTCAATGAGATCGAGGATTGCGCAGAGGAAGTGGCAGTGGCCTTTTTCAAAATTAGACTCCCTAGTTCTTCCCTTCTATACCAATCCATGACGAAGAAGGAGGCTATGACTATTGACGACCTAATGGCTCGCATCGAGAAGTACGCTAAGGTAGAAGATGTCACCCGCCACAGTTCAGGAGAAAACGGTCGAGCTAAACTCACTACCAAGGGAAGTGACAAAGTTGAGAACCATAAGAAAGGAGGAAAGAACGGGGGCAAAAATGGCTCCAAGAACGGAGGAAATAATGACACGTCGAAAGCATTTCAGGCGATCAACACCATCTTCAAAGAACCAATTTACAAAATTCTCGCGAAGATCAAAGATGAGCCATTCATCAAGTGGCCCAGGAAGACGCGAGGAGATCCCTTGAAGAGGAATAATGCGCTAAGATGCGCTTTTCACAAAGAAAGAGGACATAAGACTGAGCACTACAAAGCTCTTAAGTCTCACCTCGAGGAACTAGCTCAGTCTGGGCATTTGAACGACTTTGTGGAGAAAAGGGCAGAGAAAATGGCTGCCAATAGAGAAGCGAGGCCTCACAACGTGATCTAAGATGACGCTGGACATGAGTTTGCGGTAATTCACGGGGCATTTGATGCCAAGCAGATACAGGGAAATTCAGCTCGAATGGAGATGAAGAAACTTACAGCTGTAATGCAGGTTTTTCAGATCGATCCAGAAAAATCACAGTCAGGAAAGCGTCGACGAGAAGATGACGTCAACTACAACAAGAACATTGTTTTCACAGATGAAAATCTGGTGGGAGTAAGGACCCCGCATCACGATGCTCTGATCATTACCCTTAGGATAGCTAACTTTGACGTCGACCAAGGGAGCTCGTCCGAAGTAATGTATCTTGACCTATTCATAAAATTGAAGTTAAGCGTCGCCGACCTAAAGGAGGCTACTGTACCTTTAGTTGGCTTCGCTAGAAAAATAACTATGCCTTTGGGAAAGATCATACTACCGGTGCGGGCTGGAAATGTCTCCAAGATGATCGAGTTTTTGGTAGTTGACATCGACTCGCCATACCAGGCCATCCTCGGAAGGGGATGGCTCCATGCGATGAAGGCAGTCTCCTCGACCTACCATCAGAAAATCAAATATGTAACCGAGCGAGGAGTAATGGAGATCCACGGTGATCAGGCAATGGTGAGAAGGTGCTTTATAGCAGCCATCCGACCAAAGCCAGAGAAGAGGGCCGAGCAGCCCAGCGAGAAGGTTGAAGATGGTCTGACACTTTCTAAATAGCAATTAAAGTACGGAAGACCTGGAGTAGAGGAGACCAGGCTCCTCCCCTCTGAACGGGTCATCGAAGACCTAGTAAAAGTCACAGCCGGAGAAGGGGACAGTAACAGAGTCTTCTTAATTGGAGCATCTCTCACCAACCAAGAACAGAAGGAATTGACAACCTTACTGAGGCGCAACGTAGATGTTTTCGCATGGGAACCATATGAGCTACCTGGAATCGATCCTAGTATGGTTTGTCATCAGCTGCACATCGACCCCACCTTCAAGCCAATCACGCAGAAGGCACGATGAACTGCACCCGAGAAGGCTAAAGCGGTTAAAAAAGAAGTGGAAAAACTGTTGGATGCAGGATCCATAGGGAGGTACAATTCCCCAAGTGGTTATCCAACCCAGTAGTAGTTCCGAAGAGCAAAGGGAAGTGGAGAGTTTTCATCGACTTCACTGACCTCAACAAAGCATGACCTAAAGATAGTTTCCCCTCCCAAAAATAGACCAACTAGTAGACTCCACCGCAGCTCACGAGCGAATGAGTTTCCTAGACGCATACTCAGGGTATCAACAGATCCCCTTATATGCCCCAGACCAGGACAAAACGATGTTCATCACGACAGTTGGGTTATTCTGCTACAAGGTCATGCCCTTTGAGCTCAATAATGTAGGGGCAACCTATCAGCGGCTGGTTACCAAAATGTTCAAGGGTCAGATGGGAGACACCATGGAGGTCTACATCGATGACATGCTCGTTAAAAGTATGAAGAAGGAAAATCACCTCCCCGACCTGTCAAACACCTTTAAAATCCTCAGGAAATACCGAATGAAACTTAACGCGAGCAAGTGTTCCTTTGGTGTCCAGTCAGGAAAATTTCTTGGGTACTTGGTCAGTAAGAGAGGCATAGAGGCTAACCCAGACCAGATCGATGCAATCAACCGGGTGAAACCCCCTCTCACAATCCGGGACGTATAGAAGCTCACTGGTATGGTCGCTGCCCTAAATCGCTTCATCTCTAAATCCTCCGAGAAGTGCCAGCCTTTTTTACAGCTTCTAAAGGGAAGCAAAACGATTGAATGGAGCCCAGATTTCTCGCAAGCATTGGTCGAACTCAAGTCTTACTTAAGCTCTCCACCACTGCTCGTCATACCACAGTTAACAGATTCTTTGTACCTGTACCTCTCCGTTTCCAACCACACTGTCAACTCTGCATTAATATACAAAGTTGTAGGAATCCAGTGCCCCGTTTATTACGCAAGAAAGACCTTACTGGAGAAGCTTGCCTTTGCACTAGTAGTAGCCTCGAGGAAGCTGAAGCATTATTTCGAAGGTCACACTATCATCATCATTACATCACATCCCCTTAAGGCAATCCTAAGGAAAACGGATTTATCGGGCAGACTGTCTAAGTGGTCAGTCGAGCTCGATCGATTTGACATCCAATTTCAACCAAGGACAGCTATCAAGGGTCAAATCCTTGCTGATTTCATAGCCGAATTCACGGGCGAAGAACCCTCCAACCAGCCTCAACCAGTAAAGCAAAAGGAGAAACAAGCCACAGAGGAAACCTGGAAACTGTTTGTTGATGGAGCTTCCAACTCAAAGGGGGAAGGGGTAGGCATTGTCCTCATTACTCCAGAAAATACAATCCTTGAATAAGGAATCAGGCTTGGATTTGCAGCCTCCAACAACGAAGCAGAGTATGAAGCCTTAATAGCCGGCCTCCAAAAGGCGCACACTTTGGGAGCAAAACATTTACAGGTGTTCGGAGATTCCCAACTAGTTTCCAATCAGATAAGTGGAGATTACAATGCAAAATATAAAAGGATGGCAGCTTACCTCGCCTTAGTGAGAAAACTAATGTCGAGCTTTGAAGAGATCAACGTCTAGTAGTTTCGCAGGGGGCAAAACTGTCATGCTGACGCCCTGGCAGCCCTGAGTTCGGCAGTTTACTCTGACCTAAAAAGAACCATCCCCATCGATTTCCTCACTCGTCCGAGCATTAACCGCAATAGCAATCCACCAAACATGGAATAGGTACTCCAGGTGGGATCAACCCCCAGCTGGATGGACCCCTTAAGGGACTATTTAAAGGATGGCACACTCCTGGATGACAAGAAGACTGCCCACCAGGTAAGAGTCAAAGCAGCTCGCTTTCACTTATCCCCAGAAGGAAACTTGTATAAGAAATCCTTCTCTGGTCCCTACCTCCAATGCGTCCACCCAGGAGATATCGAGCAAGTGCTACACGAGCTTTACGAAGGAGTCTATGGGAGCCACATCGGAGGAAGGTCTCTAGCCTTTCGAGAAATAAAATAAGGCTATTGGTGGCTATATATGCAAAGGGACTCTGCGGTGTATGTCCGCAAATTCCTAAAATGCCAACTTCACGCGCCTATGGTCCACCAACCCGCTAGTGATCTAAAATCCCTGTTCAGCCCATGGCCATTCGCCCAATGGGGAATGGACATCGTGGGACCACTACCTACCGCCACCAGTAATCGAAAATATCTGTTGGTTGCAACTGACTACTTCACCAAATGGATCGAGGTGGAACCCCTAGCGAACATTCAAGACGCTGATATGATAACGTTCATATGGAGGAATATAATCACTCGTTTTGTCATCCTCAGGACCATCATCACCGATAATGGAGCACAGTTCAAAAGAGGCTCCTTTCAAAATTTCTGTAACGAACACGGCATCAGACACCAATTCAGTTCTGTGGCCTACCCTCAGAGCAATGTCCAGGCTGAAGCTTCCAACAAAATTGTGATCGATGGATTGAAGAAGTGGTTGGAGCGAGCCAAAGGCGCATGGGTAAATGAACTACCCCATATCCTATGGGCATACCGAACTACTCCTCGGCGAGCAACAGGAGAAACCCCATTTTCGCTAACATATGGCATGAAAGCAGTCATCCCCTTAGAAGCAGGTTTTCCAACAATAAGGTCCAACCTTGTCGGCTAGGGCCATAATGATGCAGCATTATTCGCTGAGCTCGATCTACCCGACGAGCGCCGAGAGCTAGCCCTAGTGAAACTAGCGAGCTATCAGCAACAGCTCGCGAGGCATTACAATAAGAGGGTTAACCCGAGGGCATTCTGAGTTGGAGACTACGTTCTAAGGAAAGTCCTGGGTAGCGCAGCTTAACCATCAGACGGTAAGCTAGGCCCAAACTGGGAAGGACCCTTTAAGATAACCAGAGACGATCTGCAGGGCGCCTATCACTTGGAAATGGTGGAAGGCCGGGAAATACCATGAGCATGGAACGCAGCCAATCTCAAGAGATTCTATTTTAAAATTTTTCTTTTACTCTTTTGTTATGAGACTAGAAGATCATTTCCCTTATCATTAATGAAAGTTATTTAATTGGTTACATTCTGATAAGTAATAGCTGCATTTATTGCACACCTTTTCTAAATAACAGGCACATTGATCACCACATTATAGCAGGGGAATATCCCTCCTCAGGTCATCGTTATGAAGCACGAAGGACCTCTTAACATTGCCCTTGGCAATATATGAAGCCCTACAGGGGATCCTTAGGTAATATGACCAAATTTTATTCTGATCATCAAACCTTATTTGGTTGAATAAAATCCTGATCGGATAAAGCATCCAACACCAGGTGTGTCCTCACCAATTGCCCCACTTAGGCCTAAGGGAATGTGACGACACAACCTAAAAGGTAAAGCAGTGCACAATGGTATCTCGGTATTATACTGGACTGGGAGGACACTCGCATGACAACACAAACTTAGAAGATCATAAAGCAGAAAGAATATGAAGAGTATGATGCACTTGTTTAGTCCACAAAATTTCCCAAAACATAAAATTTTCATTAATTTATCATATTTACAACAATGGTGATACATGTTTAGTCGGCGAGCTCGCCCAAAGCATTTACATTACCAAAAATACAAAAAACAGCTGGCAAAATCTCAATGGGGGTGAGGCCTCTGAGCGAGATAATCAGCCACTCGAGCTCTTCGTCCGTTATCAGGAGCAGGAGCTAACTCTTCCTCAACCTCATTCTCATCCGACTCCAATAATTGCCGAGGGATGGCATCGATGGGGATCCGTCGATCATCCCTCCTGAAGGGGTTAGGCATCAGGATAGAGGGAGAAATCTCATGGCGATACCAAAGCCTCGAGTTCCTTGGGATTTGCAGCTCCTTCAAAGCACTCAGCCATCCCCTGACGAAGGAAATCTCTTCGAACTCTGTCAACCTTGTTGGAGCATCTGACCAGCCCTGGTCGTAGCCATCCGACCAAACTTGTCGAGGGCCTTTTTTGAACAAGTGCCGCAATTGAGTGACATCTCTCTGAAGCCCAGCAGTGATCACATATGCTCGACGGACGTCGCCATGAAGCTCATCCATATCCCTCTCGCGAAGCTCTTCCATTTCCCTATCTCGGCTCCTAGTGCTCCTTCCAGCTCGTGCCGATGAAGAACCTCATAGCCCAGGATGAACAGAGATCGAGCCATCCCTAACTCGCGTTGATGAAGAGCCTCGCAACACTAAAGAGGCGGTGCTTGGCGCGTGTTCCCTAAGTCGAGAGAACTCCTGCCTTGAAACTTCATTTTCTTGCTGAAGTATCTCACCAACCTGGTTGATCTCGGAAGCATCGAGCAGTTTTGCCCTAAACGTATTCACTTCTTCTTGCACTGAAGCACCAACCTCTTTCATCTCCTGGAGCCTGTCCTTCAACTTGGCCACAAGTTCAGATTACTCCTTATACTTCTGATTCCTAGACCTAAGGGATTTGCAAAGCTTAACAAAGGCCTGACGAACCTCATGACTCGCGTTAGGACCAAGGGTCCTGCCCAGTTGAGAAGTAGCAAGAATATAATCATCCACATCAATTAACTACAAGTAATTGAAAGACGAGGGAAAGAAAGAAACAAATCAGTGCACTGAGAAATAAAAGCCTTTTCATTAATGAAGATTGAAATTACATCGAGCAGTAAAAAGAAAAGTTCACAGACAGAAAAAATCGAAAATACAAAGAAATCCTAGAAGGTAACTAGTTAGCAACCTCAGCTTGCCCAGAGGTTGATGGCTCTTTCCCTTTGTCGGCATCAGGAGTAATCTCTGTCGCCACAACAAGGGAAGCATCAGCAGGGGTCATCTGGGGGATAGGGTGAGCACCTCCAATAGCTGGGGCAGGGACTTCATCCACGGTTGGCTTCGGACCTGGGTCGTGCTCGTTAAACAGGGGATAGTCGATATCGACGCCAGCAGCCAAAAGGGCCTTATTCCAGCCCTTCTTGAAGTTCAGACGACTAATATAGCCTATCAGAACTTCAGCATCTTCGTATGTTGTAGCCCAACCAGAATTGTATGAGTCCTCCTTGGCAGTGACAGCCTCAGACTCCTTCTTCTTTAGCTCTTCTGAGAGCACCCTATTCTCCTCTACAATAGTCAGCTTTCTCGAGCAAACCAAGTCGTAG
This sequence comes from Sambucus nigra, assembly GCA_949130495.1. Classification (NCBI taxonomy): domain Eukaryota; kingdom Viridiplantae; phylum Streptophyta; class Magnoliopsida; order Dipsacales; family Adoxaceae; genus Sambucus; species Sambucus nigra. Next base: position 430,789,211 of record OX422217.1, on the reverse strand, counting down.
GCTTATTGCAGCTCCTTCAGATCTTTAACTGTTGTGTCCCTCTCCCAGTTAGCTGTAGCAAGAGCCAGGTCATATGAAATCCGAGCATCATCAACTGCTTTAAAACTAGCCTCGAGCTCAGTGCCCCTTAGCTTCAAGCCAGCGTTTTCTTTCTCCAGCTCGCTGTTTTTCTTCACCAGCTCATCGCGTGAACGATACAGCACGACGAAGTCAATAAAAAACTGCAGAAAAAAGAAGACATTAGAAGATGGAAATAAGGAAATTAATAAAAATATGAGAGATAAGGGAAAAACTTTACCAAAGCAAGCCTTTGACTAACCTGAAGGGCCAATTGCTCGGACCCTACCGCCTTTTGGCGATCAGCCGGGAGGACAGCTCTCTCAAGCAAAGCAGGGGCCAACTGGGAGGAAATTGCAACAGAAGCCCCCTCGGGCAGTGCAAACACTGGGACCAAGGCCTGCCCGACCTTCGTCCTCACTTATGCCCTCCTCTTCTCCTCCTCCCTCTCATTCTCCTTCTTCTTTCTCTCCTCTACCCTCCTCTTCTCTTCCATCTTCTTCTTCTCTTCTTCCTTTTTTTTCTCTCTCTCTCTCCCTTACCTGCTCCTCTTCCCTCCTCTTTCTCTCCTGCTCCTGAGCAGAGGACCGAGAACCAGTAGCCACTGCCCCAGAGCCAAATTTTTGTTTCTTTAACCTTTGAGCAAGAAGCATATAGTCTTCATCATCATCATCCCGAATCAAGTTCTTTCGGGGAGGAGCCATCTCCTCGCTCGAACTACTGGACGTGATCGACGACTCTCGAGCTTCAGAGACCTCCCCACGATCAGAGGAGCTACTACTATCAGAGCTACCTCCACCCAAATTACTTACTGCTCCCGCGAGGTCACTTTCAGAGCTGCTCTCTTCCTCGTCCAACTGAATAAGATCCGCAGCAGTCTCTTCGAGAAAATCAAACTCTAGGATACTATCCACGAGCCTTGCTATGAAGCTGGATCCAACGTTCTTGTACTCGAGCAGAAAGGCAGCAGACCTGGGATGATCGCCGTCACCCAAAGGCTCCCTGATATTCCAAGCCTTAATTAATTCCAAGAGACGAACCTCGCTGAGAGCAGGCTCCAAGTTCTTTGACCTCGCTGTGGAAGAAAAAGAAAAGAAGAGTTAGAAAGATCACAAATCAATAAAAGTCGAAACAACAGTGCAATGTCTACCTATGTATTCTTCCCCATTAAAGGGAACAGAGAACCTCTCAGACCTCAGCCCTCCAAATTGGGGAGCAAACTGCCAATTTCTAACAAAGAAACCTTCTTGCCAGTATACCTTATGGAAATCAGGTAGATTTACTACCAATACCCTGTCAGGGCTCCTAGCTTTGAGGTAGAGGACACCAGAGCTAGTTCGAGAAAAGGAGTAGCAAAAACAGACCTCGGCGAGCCCCAACCTAGTACCATACAACTGATTTATCCTATGTACGCCATTAACTATTTTCCACACATTGGGCGAGCATTGTGCAGGAACAATATTAAAATAGCCAAAGAAATGCAAAAATAAATCATTGGGAGGAAAAGTGAGTCCCCCCTGGGAAAGCAACAAGACATGGATTCAGTGGGCATCATCTATATCTCTAAAGTTTCTAGGAGGGGAGGCACAACACTCAATATCTACCCACTCAGGGATGTTGTAAAACTTCCTAAACTCAGAGACCGACCTATTCCCAATCTTCGCCATTGGAAAACCCTAGAAAAACTACAAACTCAAAGAGAAAGTATAGAGAAAATGTACAGGAAACTTACAAGATAGAAGATCGACTCAAACGAGGAAGAAGCACATGCCCAAACGACAAGGAAGCAACGAGAATAGAGATTGAGAGAAGAAGGTACTAAGTGCTAGAACTCACAGAAAATGGAAAAGTGCAGGAAAGACTGAAGCGATGGTAGAAAAGTAACTATCCCAAGAAACCTTCAAATTTTGCTAATCATAGTGCACAAGGTACGAAGCGAGTGCCGCCAAAATCAACTTCACAGCTTTCGAAGAATTGCAAAAGAGCCATTATGGCTAATCATTTAAATTTATTGAGCCCATAAACATGGCCCAACAAACTTAGGGGCAATTATGGGTACCCAAAATTAAGACCATGGGCCTGGACGATTAGCCCAATTCTGGAGGCCCAAAGTCCAGGTCCCCCACCTCTTATTCTGAATATGATCCGGTCTTTTCCCACGTTCCCATTAAGGGAGGTTATAGGGAAAGATGGAAGACGTGGGGGAATTCATCACCCCCACTTACCTAACTGTACATGTATATATATAAAACCCTAGGTCCGGGGCAAAGGGACAAGTTGTATTCTCTGTAATCACTCTCCGAAGTATATAGAAATAATACCGACTGCACCACCGTGGACGTAGGCACATCTTTGCTGAACCACGTACATCCTTTGTTGTGTGATTGTCATTTTACATTCCTTGTTCTTATTTGGTGCTTGCCTTTCTCTTATTTATTTGTGTTGCACAATAATTGTCACCACATGTCTATATATAAATCACATCTACAATATATATACTAATCGGCACCTCACATAAAATCTATGGTTCTGACATACTCTGCAATCAAGTCCCCATATCACTCGTACTAAGGAAAATACTAGTTCGGAATCACTCTCGAACTGTATTAATACAAAACACATACAAATGGAGGCGAAGCATAGTTCTAAGTAACTAAGAGGTTATCACATACCCTCACGTCTCTTAGGACCGTCTGACTATCATACAGATAGCCTGTACCAAGGAATCCTATGTTTTAGGGTACGAGTCAATATCCCCCATAAAGGTCCAATCGAGATAAGACTGTTCCGGCGCGGAAACCTCCGTGATCGCAAGTAGCGCGGGTATGATTATACACATAAATTATCAATCATACAAATAGGCATTAACATCTATTTATATAATACTAGGAATGTATCCTATCCCCAAGTACCCGTTGTATTTATCAATACATTTGTAATTAGCCTCATATAAATATTATGTAGTTGACACTCACGAAATAAACATCTCACTTTAATATAAGTTTCCCACATTAACCCAAGTCTTTCTTTCAAAACTATTCCAACCGAATTTATCCAACCTAATAATAAAGATATCTCTCACATTACATTTTATCTTAAATTATTTATAATTTTCCAGCCTTGACCCAAGTATTCTCTAATTTGGTTATTTTCCCAAAATTTATCAAAAGCTTATTTCGAACATAATTTATATAATTCATCTTCCCCATAATCTTTTCCCAATAAAATCCCATTCAAAAATACATTTCTCGAGCCTCAAGTATAACCTAATGTTATTTCCTAAGTTCCATCATAATCAAATAATCATTAATAACGATTTCTATCAATATGGGATTTAATCAAACAATAAAAAGAAATATTTCAGTTCCCAGTGGTAGTCGATCGATCGACTGTTTCTGGTCGATCAATCGACATTCTTGGATCGATCGATCGATCAACCAGTTCACAGCCCAAATCTGCATTTTGTTCCTACGGGTTTGATACTTTAAAATCATCAAAACTCATGTAAATTATTCCCAAACTTCGTTTAATTCATCTAGAATGATATAACAAGGTATATGATCAACTACTAACAATCAAACAACCTAAAAATCATCAATTTGTTTGGATTCAATCCCTTTATTCCCAGAATTTTCATAACTTTCTATTTTCCATAAAAACATGTAAACTCAAAATATCCCTATCAATTGAAGCCAATTTCGTGGGTTATGTCTTTTATACAAAAAGGATGATATTCCATTTAATCCTCATTTCAAATTCTCAATAAAAAGTCTATCTAGCATGTATATTATAAACCTCCAAATAGAACAACATATTCACTTGCCTTGGTAATGAAAGTCTGAACCTTTGGTGACGGTTACATAGGACTATCTTCCTTATCTCCGGTGACTTTTCGGTGGTGGTACTGGTGGTAGAAGGTGGTTAGTCATCCTTAGTTTGCCCAAGAGTTTCTCCTCCTTTCCAAGCAATCTTCTCTTCTCCCAAGCACCCTTTCACTCTCTGTCAAAAGGTGACCTCTCAATTTTTGTGTAGAAGAGAAAATGAACCTACGTGTTGATACCAAAATTAATATGCTGATGTGGACGAATCATACGAAGACACTTGTCAATCTACGAGGTACAATAACAACGAGGAAGTTCATTTCCTCGACCAACTCATGTTCTCCCCGAGCAACGAGGATATACCGAGGAACTTCAGCACTCCGAGGTACTCTAGCGCTCTGAGGAACTCCTGAGCAACGCGCAACTAAGGCGGTCCGAGCTGCATCTCGGCCGTAGTATTAATTGCCAGAATGTCAATAGTTCAACTATTCATTGAATGTTTATCATCTTGACGCACACGCTGCATTAAATGTATTACCCTTTCATATGTATATCATTTAATGTATCAACCCATTCATGTACAGCCTAAGGGCTATAAATACCTTGTATCACCCTCATTCAAAGGGACCGGAATTTCTGGATTGAACTTGTAATCGAGAATTCCCAAACACTCAGCAGTAACATAACAGTGGACGTAGGCCATTCTTATAAGGCTAAACCACTTTAAAAATCTTTGTCTCATTTTATTTATCTGTGATTGAATAATTAGAGCGATCTAATTTTTTACATCAACAGATTGGCGCCGTCTGTGGGAAACGACTGTTGCTATCGTTTTTCACCAAAAATCATTTATCATCAATGGCGGATAATCCAGAATCCAGTAATCGAAATGCTGGAAATACTGGAAATCCTCCAAATCCATCTGCACCTCCAGATCTGGCTGGAATTATGACGAATCTGGCTGAAGGACAAACCGCCATGCAAGAAACAATGAGGCAACTCATTCAAACTCTTCACGGCGGTGCACCTACCCATTCAAGGCAAAGGAGTGATCGTGGGCAATCACGATCCAGGCGTACTGGATCATATCGTAATGAAGAATCTAATGATTTTTCTTATCAACCTGGGCGAACTTCATCGGTACGGGCTACGGATACAGATCAACATATCACCCTCTCTCCGGAGAGAACTAGCGCCCTGGAAAGATTAAGCAGGGCATCTCCTTTCAGTCGGTTAGGACCAAGGAGAAATATGAGTCCACCTAGAGCCCCATCGAGAAGCTTTCGACCACCATCAGGTTTGAGAGAAGGATCAGCACAATCAAGACTAGCTACTCGTCGAGATAGATCTCAGGAAGCTACGTCAGAACAATCAATTGCTCGAACTAAGCAGCCCAAGGAAGGAAATGAAGCATGGAAGGGTTCCATTCAGCGATTGGAGGATAGACTTGGAGAAATGGTTAAAGAAAGGAATCCCTTACAGAGAACTTTTGTTCAAGGGACACCTTTTGTGCAGGCCATTGTGAATTTTCCTACACCATCGAAATTTAAAGCACCTGTAGTGACCCCTAAGTATGATGGAAAGACAAATCCTGTTCTTCATATAGAACAATACCAGGCTGCTGCCGACATATATGCTGTCCACGAGATGAGGTGTAGAGCATTTTTGGGAACTCTTACCGGATCTGCACAGATATGGTACAACAATCTTCCTCGGGGTAAGATTTCGACTTTTATTCAGTTAGCCGAATTATTCATTGTCAATTTCTGTTTTGGAGCAAAGCCGGTAAAGCGAGTGGCGCACTTATTAAGTGTTAGACAAAAATCAGGTGAGAGTACTAGAGATTACATAACTCGTTTCAATAACGAGAAGTTGGAAGTCATAGATTACGAAGAAAAGACAGCGATCACTGCTTTGATGAGTGGATTGCTGCCTAACAAGTTATATTATATTTTGGTCAAAGATCCACCTAAAACTATGTCGGAGTTGATGGCAAAAGCTGCCAAAATCATGAATGCCGAGGAGACTATGGCTGCGAAGAAGAATATGGATAAAGAAACCAAGGTGGAGGTTGACAAATCTAAGAAGAAAGAGCAAAAAGGTAATGGTGGTGATAATCACTCCAAGAATAATAGGACGTCATGGGAAGTCCTGAAGAAATATGATAATTATACTCCATTGAAGATGGGTATTAATCATGTTTTAGAAGAAATCAAGAATAACGAAGAAATCAAGTGGCCAGATAAACTGAGGACCAATCCTGACCTGAGGAATAGGGCCAAATATTGCGAGTTCCATAAAGATCATGGCCATACGACCAAAAATTGCATAGCCCTTCAGAACGAGATTGAAACGCTCATCCGAAGAGGAAAGTTGTCAAAGTATGTAGATCGCAGAGGTGAAAGGAAAAATGATGATAGAACCATAGATCGTTCCAGATCTCCTCGTCGGACGGAGGGGAAAAAGAAAAGAAGTCATGAAGATGATCCAGATGAAGACCCCAATCTTCCAAAAAAGCCAAGGCAGCCTGAACGAGAGGTATTTTCCATACGTTTTGGGTCAATTGATTGTAATGTTATAACAGGAGGAGATGTTGGAGGGGGAGACCTTACTTCAGTAAGAAAGGCCTATCTCGGAGAGGCCCAAGCCTGCTCATATATTCAACGAATAAATCTTGCCTCGGATGATCGTCTGAGGAAGGTAAATAAAGAGAAGCTAGTTATTGGTTTTTCAAAAAACGATTTGGCAGGTGTTCTTTACCCTCACGACGATCCCTTGGTGATCAAAATGAGGATGAAAGATGTGGTGATTTCAAGGGTGTTGGTGGACAATGGTAGTTCGGCAGACATCATGTACTATTCATGCTTTGACAGCTTGAATTTGAAATTATCTCAATTGGAACCTTATCACAGACCCCTTCTGGGTTTTGCTGGCGAGAAAGTTTTTCCGCTTGGGACGATCAAGTTGGACATATTCATTGGAACTTTTCCTGCTTGTCGAACAGAAAGAATACGCTTCTTTGTGATGGATAAGAATGTGCAGTCAGCCTATAACATCATCATGGGAAGAGTTGGTTTGAAGAAGTTCGAAGCAGTTCCATCTACAGTGCATCAATGCTTAAAATTCCCAACAAACTTCGGAGTAGGAGTTGTGAAAGGTGATCAAAAAGTAGCTCGGGAATGCTATTATTCATCTGCCGAGCAAGAGGAGCTTGAGGAATCAAGGAAAAAGACTATTATCTACCAGGTAGAGGAAGGTACAGAAATTGAAACTCTTGATCCCAGGGATGAATCCCAACTTGTAAAAGGATAGGTAGTAGTATCTACAGAAAATATTATTCTGGACGAGGAGCACCCTGAACGAGTAACTCAGATAGGTTCGTCGTTGGATGCTTCAATAAAACAAGAGTTGATAATGTTCTTGAGAAATAGGAAGAAAACTTTCGCATGGAGTCATGAGGACATGCCAGGAATAGATCCAAACTTCTTATGTCATGAACTCAATGTGAATAAGGAGATCAAGCCTGTGAAGCAGAGAAGAAGGGTATTTAGCCTCGAGAAGAATCAAGCTATACAAGAGGAGGTCGAGAAGCTCCAGAAAGCCCAATTCATTGAAGATGTGAAATATCCAGACTGGCTGGCAAATGTGGTGATGGTAAAGAAGAAGAACAATAAATGGAGAATGTGTGTTGATTTCACTGATCTCAACAAGGCATGCCCAAAAGATCATTTTCCATTGCCCAGAATTGACCAACTAGTGGATGCTACCTCGGGACATGAGCTGCTCAGCTTCATGGATGCTTACTCTGGCTACAACCTGATCAAAATGAAACCTGAAGACAGGGAAAGTACTTCTTTTATTACCCCTAGGGGAACTTATTGCTATAATGTTATGCCTTTTGGTTTGAAAAATGCAGGAGCGACATACCAGCGGCTGATGAACAAGGTTTTCACCGAACAAATCAGTTGCAACATGGAAGTCTATGTCTATGATATGCTAACAAAAAGCAAGAAAGATGCAGATCATCTAGTTGACTTAGCTCAGACATTTGATCAACTGGATAAATACCAGATGAAGCTCAACCCGACGCAGTGCACATTTGGAGTACGAGAAGGAATGTTTCTCGGATACATTGTCAATCAGCGAGGCATTGAAGCAAATCCAGATAAGATCAAAGCTCTTTTAGGGTTGCGATCTCCAACAACAAAGAAAGAAGTGCAGAGTCTTACAGGACGAGTTGCAGCGCTCAACAGATTTGTATCCCGAGCAACTGACAAATGCCTCCCATTCTTCAAAACACTTCGAAAAACTTTTGAGTGGACTGATGAATGTGAGAAGGCCTTTCAAGACTTGAAAAAGTATTTGGGGGCACCTCCATTGTTGTCTAGGCCAATAACAGGAGAGAAGTTGTACTTGTATCTGGCAGTATCAGACAATGCAGTTAGCTCGACATTAATCAGATTGGAGAATGGAGTCCAGAAGCCAATTTATTACACAAGTAAGGCTTTCCGAGGTGCAGAGATCAGGTACCCAAAGTTAGAAAAATTGGCATTGGCATTAATTGAAGCAAGTCGAAGAATGAGGCCATATTTCCAGGCCCATACCATCGTCGTTTATACCGACATGCCATTGAGGCAAGCCCTTCATAAGCCAGAAAAGTCAGGAAGACTGATGTACTGGGCAATAGAGCTCGGTGAATATGATATTGTGTATGAACCTAGATCATCATTGAAAGGGCAGGCTGTAGCAGATTTTATAGCAGAGTTTACATACCCTGATACCCCCGAGGAACAAAAGTTGCTCGCTGACCAACCTGTGGATGTTACAGGATCAACAGACATAAATCCGGACCAACTCCGGTTGGTAAAAGGACTTATGGATGTAGAAGGATCATCAACTTCAAACTCAGATCAGCTCCGGTTGGTAAAAGAGCGAAAAGAGATGGTTAACGAGGAGCGAAAAGTGTCAAGGGAGGACGAAAAGAAGCAACAAATATTTCACCGAGGAACCCTGTCAGATAAGGGATTTGAAGACGGGTTACCCATATGGTTGCACAGCAGGTTGCGGCACAGGAATTGTTTTGAGCACCCCAGATGAGATTGACATGGAATATGCTTTACGATTCCAATTCAAAGCCTCTAATAATGAAGCTGAGTATGAGGCCATGATAGTGGGTTTAAACTTAACAAAAGTTATGGAAGCACGACAAGCAATTGTATTCAGTGATTCTCAATTAATTGTAAATCAGATGACATGAACATATGCAGTTAAAGGAGATTTAATGGCAAAATATCATGCAAAGGTGATAGAGTTACTGGCAGAATTTGATGCCATTCAATTGGTGAGAATACCGAGGATGGAGAATGTACAAGCAGACGCACTGGCCCGACTAGCATCAGCTACTCGTACCGAGCTGCGAAGAACGATACCAATTGAAGTATTGGAAAGTCGGAGCATAGATGAAAACTTGACGATGAATGTTATTACCCTTGATTTAGGACCATCTTGGATGGATCCCATCAGGATATATATTGAAGAGGGAGGATTACCAGAGGATAAGCTCGCTGCCAAAAAGTTGAAGTATAAAGCTGCTCGGTATGTATTAACTAATGGTATTTTATATAGACGAGGAATTATGGCAGGTTTGCAGAGATGTGTACATCCCTCCGAGGTGAAGGAATTGATTGAAGAAATCCATGAAGGGTCTTGTGGAGCTCATGTAGCAGGTCGAACACTTTTACAAAGGGTAATGACTCAAGGACACTATTGGCCGATGATGAGGGCTGATTGTATAGCCTATGCTAAGAAATGTGACAAGTGCCAACGTTTTTCCTCTATCCGACGAACTCCACAAGCACTGTTGACACCCATAACTTCCCCTTGGCCATTTGCCATGTGGGGAATTAATTTGGTGGGACCATTGCCGACCACCCGAGGAAGATTCAAGTACCTCGTCGTCGCAGTAGACTATTTTACTAAGTGGGTAGAAGCTGAACCCCTCATCGACATGACGTACGAGAAGGTATACCAGTTCGTTTGGAAGAATATCATCTGTCGATATGGTCTCCCTCATGCCTTCATCACAGACCATGGAACCCAATTTGATAACGAGGAATTTGCTGCTTATTGTCATCAGTCGAACATTTTGAAGGTCCATTCAGCACCAGGCCATCCTCAAAGCAATGGACATACTGAAGTGACGAATAGAACACTGCTAAATGGTTTGAAGAAAAGGCTAAGTGAAGCTAAAGCTAACTGGATTAACGAGCTACAATCAGTATTGTGGGCTTACCGAACAACTCCCCGAGCAGCGACTGAAGAATCACCATATATGCTGGCATTTGGAAGTGAGGCTGTAATACCTGCCGAGTTAGGTCTCCCAACACACAGAGTGCTGAATTTCAATTCCCCAGTCAGCGAATTGATGAGAAGACTGGATTTGAATATGCTCGAGGAAGTCAGAGAAGACGCAGCCATTAGGAATGCTGCTTATCAACAACGAACAGCTCTTTTCTACAACAAAAGGGTGAGGAAATGCGATTTAAAAGAAGGAGATTATGTGCTAAAGAAGTTAATTCAGAAACACAATAATTTGGAGGCAAACTGGCATGGGCCTTACCGAGTTACAGAAGTTGTTCGACCAGGAACTTACCGAATAGCAACTTTAGAAGGAGAAGAATTCAAGAATGCTTGGAATGCTGAACACCTTTGCAAGTATTATCAATGATGTAAAATGTACAACGGGTTCATCAATATGAATAAAACGATGATGTTTTCACCATTTTCCTCTCCTTTGTTTGAAAGTTTTTCGGGGAATACTAGTGTTGTACACTACGCTGTTCGACAGCAAAAAGAAGACAATAGTTCGAAAGAACCAAAAAATATACTCCTTTGGTTAGGAGGCGTACACTAGCGTGACCAACTAAGGTTGGTAAGATAACTAGTGGACAAATAGTTCGAAAGAACCAAAAAATATACTCCTTTGGTTAGGAGGCGTACACTAGCGTGACCAACTAAGGTTGGTAAGATAACTAGTGGACAAATAGTTCGAAAGAACCAAAAAATATACTCCTTTGGTTAGGAGGCGTACACTAGCGTGACCAACTAAGGTTGGTAAGATAACTAGTGGACAAGATAGTTAGAAAGAACCTGATAATTCAATAATCAACTACGGTTGAGGGAAGAACAATATCATTTGATTTGAAAACAAGTTGGTCGGAAGGTAAAATCTTTCCAGAAAATACAAAGAATTCCAAACTGAACCAAGTATAGTTGGTCGGTGATCAACTATACTTAGTCGACGAGGATAAATTATCGACCATGGTTGGTCGGGCACATTTTATGATTTTTTTTTTTTACCAAGTATGGTTGGTCGGGGATAAAAACCCATAAACTGTAGTTGGTCGACAAACACAATTTAACAACCTTGGTTGGTTGGAAACATTTTAAACAATTTATACTCATTACTTTATTATTAAGTGATTGAGCAACATTGATACTTGTAATTTTGATTACTAAGTTGGTTGATGAACAACATCATATTGTTATCTTTTTAACAGATACATATACACAAATGTAAAAATGTTTGATAAACACAAGACAATCGCAATACAAATTTGCAAACAGAAAATGAAATTCCTTCATTAAGATAAAAATGTATTACAAGCTATACATATGTGCTAAGTATTACACTGAAAAACCTATTCTATTGGTTTCTTTCCTTCAGCTTTTGAAACAGGTTCTTCGCCGGCAGGAGGATCTTCTAAGCAAAGAGGAGAATTGATGAAATTCATATCTCTGAGCATTCTGACGTTCATCACAGAAGGTGTATCCAAGAGATGCTCTGGACGAGATAATTCAGTCTGAGAATGAAGACTATAGTCGCCGAGATATTTTGAAATTAAACTCCGAGGAATGGAACGAGTTGGGATCCATTCCATGTCCAATTTGAAAGGTGGCACAGGCAAATCTAGTAACCCTGGAGCATGATAATCCCATAAAAAATGCCCTTGCTCCAATTTCAGTACACCTAGGGCGTTCAACCACCCCTGCTTATAACCTTCATTATTGGCATGTTCAATACGAGCATCTAAATGAGCAAGGGCTTCATTGTATCCTGCCATCCAAAATTCCCTGGGCTGTTTATGGAATTGGAAGGTTAATCTATCCAATTGTTCATGAAGGCTCCTGGCAAAAACATCCTTATTATCCAGAGCAGACTTCATCGCAGTAAGTTGATCCTCCAAGGATAGGTTTTTCTTGGACATTTCAGACAGAGCCCGGTCTTTTGCGTTCAATTGGAATGCTTGAGTTTCTAACGTCGACTGAGTACGAGCTTCTTCAACATTGCGACTAAGAACTCTTGATCGTCCCCGAGTAACTGGAATAACTTGTTCCTCGACAATGTTCAGAGCAGCTCTTCCTCGCCCACGAGAACCTCTTCCCCGTCCCCGAGCAATAGCAGAAATACCAGACTTTCTTAAAGCATCCAATTCTTGCCTTAATTTGGCATTTTCAACCTCTAAAAATGAGAAACCTTCATCGGTAACTTGTACTAAAGCAGTGGAAGATGACGCTGCAGATTCATACTGTGCCAACTTTTTCTGCAAATTATTGTTCTCTTGTTCCAGCAACTCAGCAATCTGCCTGCAGGCCTCAACTTCACCTTTTAAAGTTCTTTCTCTAACATCGTATCCAGCAAGGATCTTTTTATGGCCTGTTTCAGAAGAAAGCTGCTGATATCTATTTTCATACTCCTTGTGCAGCAAAGCAGTTGATTCATTGTGTTGACTCTGAAGATCTTCTAAGGTACAATGAAGTTCCTCGATCAATTCATAGTAAGCCACACTGTTGGCCATAGCTCGGTCGAGTAAATCCTTCAAGTACCGATAAGCCTCAATTGCTTGTTCTGAGGCATCATGACCAAGGATGTCAGCTATTTCTGATGTACTAAGATCTGTATGACCAGCTTTATAATATTCGTGGCATTGCTGCATCAGCTTTGTATCATGTGCAGATATCAGTTCCATTCTAGCAACAAACTAAGGATGAGAAAAAGACAACAATCAACAAAAACAAATCATCAACAGTAGAGATGAACAAAGATGTATTTTATTAGATCACAAAAGGATTACATTGTTTGATTACAAATACTGAAAGATAGAAACGATACCGAACAACTTCACACCTTTTCCTTGTCTCCCAAGACTTTCTCGGGAGGCTGGGACGAGGAGCTCGGTTGCTCGGTGGTAACAGTAACTTGATCTGCAAGAGTTGAAATTTTTTCAGAAGGAGGAGGCATGGAAGAAATGTCCTCGTTGGCAGCAGGTAGAGAGGCAGGGACTTGATCACCTATGGCCATGGAAGATTCATCAGAGACAGGCTCATCTTCTTCTTCCTCCACAATTGGTGGGGGAGGACCAGGGAGGTGTAGCTGGAATAGCCCAGAATCTTCTTTGATCTTCAATTCTTGCAGGGCAGCTACCCAGCCATCTCGAAAGTATTTCAACTTCCCATATTGAACTTGGGATGTCATCGCAGCAATCCCCTTGTCCCATCCTTTATCCCAGCCTGCGCTGAAGGATTTTTTAACTGCGATCTTTCTTCTCAATTTCTCCGAGGAGAGCTTCGCATCCAATTCCTCTTTTTGACCTTTGATATCTCGCAAGGCAGACAACTCTTCCTCTGCCTTCTTCAGTTTATCTTCAAGCTCTCCAAAATTCTTGAGCTTGTCGTCATATTTCTTATGCTCGACCTCTAAACTTTTCACTTTATTCTCCAAACTCTTGGAGATCTCAGCCAACTTCATCTTTCCAGCTTCAACTATTGACAACTTTTTCTCCCAAACAGCCTTGTCCTCACTATACTGTTGGCGAGATTCCTTCAAGGATTGGGTCAAACCCAGCAGAGCATCCTCTACACCTGACGAGGAGCTTGAAGCTTTAATAGCTTCATCCTTCTTCACGATATTATTGAAACAGTTCACCAGCTGAAAGATGAGAAAAACAGTAAAGTCAATACAAAATTCAAGCATTCAGAGAAAGAAAGAAAATTCAGAGTGTGAGAAATTTACCGAAGCAAGATGACGAGTAGCTAGGGATGTCAGCATATCCCTAGATATTTTTTCATCAATTCCTTGGACCTCGGGTATGATCCAAGTTTTTACCGAGCTCATTGCAGAGCTCGGAGGAATGATAGTTGGAACACCAACACCACCAGCTGGTAGAGAGGACGCAGTTTCAGCCAAATTGACTAAGGATGATTTCCTTAATCTCCTCAAAGGGACTTCAGCAGCTTCAACCAAGGAAGAACTCTTGGTCGGAGAGATAGCAATTATTTCCACAGGAGCAACCTTCTTGCTCGAGGCCACTGGGGGCTTCTCGGTAGCTTTGGAAGGTGCATCATCCACCTTCTTAGTCCCCTCTGGGACATCAGTTTTGCTTTCTTGGCCCCAGCAGCAGAAGTAATGTCATCAAATAGAGCAGGAGGAGCTCTTTTCTTGCCCATTCTCTGACTTAAAGGAAGATGAGAATCTGAAGAAGAATCCTCTGGAGTTGAAGCTGGCTCAACAGGGCGAGCAGTGTAAGAGGTTGTATAACTCTTATACTGTAGCAAATATGATGCAGACCTGATGTGCTCGTCTGCAATGTTCTTATGCAAACCCCAGATAAGTTTCAGATGCTTAATATTAACCTCTGATTCTTTTGGAGTTTTTCTTTTACTATCAACTGCAAACAAACACATAATGAGATATCAGTCATACATTTTGTCAAACATGATAAAAGCATAATTTCATAAGTAAAAAAAATAAAATGAAAAATAAACCTATCCCATTGCCATATGGGGGCATCTGGGACCGTTGTATACTCCATCTCCAACTAAAGGGGCATATTGCCAATTTTTAATAACCACCCCATGTTCAAAATAATCTCTATTTGAATCAGGGAGGTTAACTACAAGAGCCCTATTCAGAAACCTAGTTTTTAAGTAATAAATATTATCTAGAATGGCCCATTTATAGCAATACATAATTTCAGGGATCCCTATACGAGTCCCATGAGTTAGATTTAATTTGTACACCCCATTAATTATTCTCCATGAATTGGGGGCTATTTTTGCAGGGAAAAGATCAAAATACTGACAAAACTCAAGACACAATGGGTTTGGCGGAAAAGAAAATCCACATTCAGCAATGAATAGACTGGGGAACCAATGTCCCTCAGCTAATCGAAAATAATCTAAAGGCTCAGAAAGAACCTCCAGAGTTACCCAAGAAGGAATGGAAAAATCGGAACGAAATTTCTCAACAGACTCCACAATATAAACCATACTGAATAAAAGAGATACAGAAGAAAGGAAGAAGATCTTACAGGAAGAAAGGAGATATGTTGACAACGAACGAAAACTAGGATGAACGCACAAGAGAGAAGGAGAGAATAGAAAGCTTGAATGCAGGAAATTGGAAAAAGAAGAAGACGGTATGGTTACCTAAGAAGTTTAAATACTTTGCCTTGGGAAGCGGCGAAGGAAATGATTACAAAAAAGAAACTATTGAACTTCCGACGGCTAGAAGGACAAAAAGGGCACTAAGATCGAAGCGCTCTTAAAAGTTCGAAAAATGGCGGATTCGTTGAATTTGGAAATAAATTCAAATACGATGCTCCTAAAACCCAGGAAGATCATTCAATATTGCCATAAACCGAGAAAGAATGTTCCATACTTCTCAAAGTTCGAAATATGAAACATTGGGGGCTTCTGTTGATACCAAAATTAATATGCTGATGTGGACGAATCATACGAAGACACTTGTCAATCTACGAGGTACAATAACAACGAGGAAGTTCATTTCCTCGACCAGCTCATGTTCTCCCCGAGCAACGAGGATATACCGAGGAACTTCAGCACTCCAAGGTACTCTAGCGCTCCGAGGAACTGCTGAGCAACGCGCAACTAAGGCGGTCCGAGCTGCATCTCGGCCGTAGTATTAATTGCCAGAATGTCAACAGTTTAACTATTCATTGAATGTTTATCATCTTGACGCACACGCTGCATTAAATGTATTACCCTTTCATATGTATATCATTTAATGTATCAAACCATTCATGTACGGCCTAAGGGCTATAAATACCTTGTATCACCCTCATTCAAAGGGACCAGAATTTCTGGATTGAACTTGTAATCAAGAATTCCCAAACACTCAGCAATAACATAACAGTGGACGTAGGCCATTCTTATAAGGCTGAACCACTTTAAAAATCTTTGTCTCATTTTATTTATCTGTGATTGAATAATTAGAGCGATCTAATTTTTTACATCAACACTACGTACAACTATTCTCCAAATATTTATAATAAGACAAAAATCTGGAATCACTATTCACCCCCTGTAAAAATGACCAAAATGCCCTTTCGGGTGTCTTTTCATTTCCAAATGACCCGAGACCCAAAACCAACATCCAAATAGACTTTTCTGACTATTTCAACCCTTCCGGATGCAATGACGCACTCGAAATGACTATAAGGTTGATGTAAAAATAAGTTTCCTATTTAATCTAACAAATTTGTTCCGACACGTCCCATACCGCGTCCCGACTAAAAATTTAAATTACTGAATTAATAACTCACAGCAATATCAATAACATCACATTTATTTTAATATCCAAAAATTCAGATTTAAACCCAATGAATTAATTTATAATCAAATCCAATTAATCCATTAATTTAAAATATAACACATAATAAAAGTCATTAAAATTACGGGGTATTACATACTTCCCGCCTTATAACAAAATTTTGTCCCGAAATTTGGAAAGATAAATCATACTGGTAAGCTCAACTCTGAGTATAAATCTTACATCGCAAGTAATCTATGTCGTACCGCCCATACAGTACATTATCAAAAATCCGTATTGATGTTATACACCAAGTCTCACCATATAGTTTCAACTGAATCTAATTTAAACTTTACCCAATCTTCCCTATACCATCCTCGTGACAAAGTTTGGGAAAAAATGATCCTTAGTCATTAAGTAAATAAATCCTGAAGTCACAACCTCTACGTTCCTTAACCTAAAAAAATACTTACTATTTCACAATTATGAAAAATACTACAATCCAACCATCCAGGGCACCCTTACACCCTATTGTGTAACTTCCATTATAAAATGGATATGGTTACCCGCATAATACTCTGATTTATCGCAAAGGTTATAAACTCATATCCTAATGGCCTAACTTACTTCGACTCCCAACGTTTGTTAGTTTCATGTGTGGGGTGTCTCGCAAGCAAAATCCAAACAAGGAACCCACCGATACACTACTACCTAAAGTAGTCGATTATCGAAACTCCTCAGGTCCTTAGTCAATAGTATATAACTTCTCTACGGGTTTTATCGATTTCAAATAAATTTATACTCATCTACTCTCTTGTTAAAGACAAGACACTGGCTATAGTAGTCTATATGCTTTCATATACCACAAGTCAATCAACATCGATAGTCACATTATGTTCGGACATGCCTAAAGTAAGAAATTCCATGATAAAATCCGACCCACGTGATAGCATGTAAAAATATAGGTGTCCCACAACCCCTCGGTGAGTGTATGTAAATAACAGTGATATAGGCTAAGTTTAGTAACCCTTTTGTCTATACAATATTAAATGTTACATAAAAAATCAGTATGCGCCTCATAACTCCTTGGAAAACATACCCTCATTCGCGGGTGGTGGTTGTTGAATCGCTTCCTGATGGACGTTATATACACACCCATACTGACCCTGTTGCACGGGAGCTACTGGAATGGGAGGTAATGCTAGCACCTGAGCTGGAGCTGGAAGAGTAACTGGTGGAAACATTGGTATCTGTGGCTCCTGTCGAGCATTTTGTTGCTGAGGGAGTTTGTCTTTATCAAGACAATCTTGTTATTTGTGGCCATACTTGCCGCACACGAAACATTTTCCAGTAAAATTTCCACCATTTTGTCCCTGTTGACCCCGACCCTGATGGCCATTACCTCCTTTCCCTTGGCCATGATGAGCCCGCATCTGGCCCTGATGGTCCTACTGTCCTTACCCATTACCTTTATACTCAAATCAAGAATCTCCAGATTGTAAATGGCCCTGATCACCCTGACGCTGATGACTCTGTCCTGGCTGAGTCCTACTAGAACTGACCCCATTAGTCTTGCCTTGCAGGCTTGACCCAAATCCCCGCTTGACACCCTGAGCATGTAAGCGGTTATCCTGGAAGTGAAGCATTACAACATTTAGAACATCTACATGAGTTCAAAGTGAAAGATTTCCCAGTAAATGCTGGCGAATCTTATAGTTCAACCCATTAGTGAACATTAGAATTCTCCTCTCCTCAGTGGGTACCTCAGCTAGTACCAAATTAGTTAGTCGCGTAAATTCTTCCTCGTATTCTGCCACTATTTTCTCTCCCTGTTTCAAATCAAGTAATTTTTACTTCATATCTGTCTGGATGGCGGAAGGATAGTACTTTCGATCAAACCGTATCCAAAAGTCTAGGATAGTCACACTGTTTCTCTCCTCAATATTGGTCGTAAACTCCCACCACTGCAAAGCTGCCCCTATTAGCTTGAATGTGGCTAGTATTTAACGTTGAACCTCAGTACATTCGAGCATTTTCAAGTGCCTTTGGATATCTCTCTTCCATTGGCTAGCAGTCACGACATCTGATCCTCCCTGAAACACTGGTGTGTGTGCCTTCTTAAAGGCATCCCTCACTCGTTCCCATATAGTAGGAAACACTTGCCCTTGCGCGGGTGGCACAACTGGTGCCTGTGTTGGAGCCTGCTGAACAGCAGCTAGAGCTGCATTGACTGCCAAAGCAACAATTGCAGCAACTTCGGCTGCAGTCATTGTACCCTGAGCTAGGGTGGGCTGAGGTGCACATCGAGGCGGCATTTGAAATGAGAGTATACTATTAGTATTTGGTATAACAGAATAATTGAAGATCGTAAGCGTAACTAGAAGAGCAATAATTCTACTCATAGGGCTCTACATCAAAGAACGCTAAGTTGAAAACACAGTAAGCCGTACAAACCCTAAAGGACACTAGAACCTGATGCTCTGATACCACTTGTAACACCCCGCATAATTAAATACCGGGTGGCCAGTCCCATACCAAATTAAAACAGAATATACAGTTGGCTCATTCTTAACATCACTGTCGAAAACATTTACAAATCACCCAATTAAGCTGGTGTTAAAAACTTTCCAAATTTTAATTCAACAAAATTCATTTTTAGTTTACGAATAACACTACACATTTTATTCTACCACAATAATAACTGAACAGATAACTCACAAGAATGTAAATGCAATTGGAATAAACATTCCCGAATAATTTCTCAATATAGTAAACCCAACAATAATAAATGTATTAAAATGACACGAATATAAGAATATTTTGACTCAGATAGAAAAGAGATAACTGAGTTCCTCTGGACGAGATGCCCTAAATAAAATATCACTACATAATGTGAATAAAATGAAGATAGGCGTCTAAACAATACTCCATAGCTCCATAGCTCGTCATTATCCTCTAAGGTTGGCATCCCTACTGCGGGACACCTGAAATAGAAGGTACAATAGAAAAGAGAATATGCAAGAAAACGGGACAGACCCCGATGTGAAAATAGTTTTGAAAATAGAAAGTTAAATATTGCAATATTTGTCACTTATAATATTCATGTTAGGTTATCGGGCTATCTCTTGAGATTCTCACCTCTCATCTATAGTGCACACATAACGTACCCCTAAGATAGCTCATGAACTCTAACCCAATTCTCCTCTCATCAATTCTGATTCGCAAGACCGTATGTCTATTATTTAATTAAGATAACATCTTCTTAATAATATAAGTCAATATGCATAACTCAACAATGCTATGAAATTCCAAGAACTTATTATGATTAGAAACCATTAATCAATATTTATCTACTTATGCATACAGTAGAAGAATCCTATGTATAGGTATATATATAAATCACATCTACAATATATATACTAATCAGCACCTCACATAAAATCTATGGTGCTGGCATACTCTGCTATCAAGTCCCCCTATCACTAGTACTAAGGGAAATACTAGTTCGGAATCATTCTCGAACTGTATTAATACAAAACACATACAAATGTAGGCGAAGCAGAGTTCCAAGTCACTAGGAGGTTAGCATATACCCTCACTTCTCTTAGGACCGTCTGACTATCATACAGATAGCCTGTATCAAGGAATCCTACGTTCTAGGGTACGAGTCAATATCACCCATAAAGGTCCAATCGAGATAAGACTGTTCCGGTGCGAAAACCTCCGTGATAGCAAGTAGCACGGGAATGATTATACACATAAATTATCAATCATACAAATAGTCATTAACATCTATTTATATAATACTAGGAATCTATCCTATCCCCACGTACCCGTTGTATTTATCAATACATTCGTACTTAACCTCATATAAATATTATGTAGTTGACACTCATGAAAGAAATATCTCACTTTAATACAAGTTTCCCATATTAACCCAAGTCTTTCTTTCAAAACTATTCCAATCGAATTTATCCAACCTAATAATGAAGATATCGATCAGATTACATTTTATCTTTAATTATTTATAATTTTCCAGCCTTGACCCAAGTATTCTCTAATTTGGTTATTTTCCCAAAATTTATCAAAAGCTTATTTCGAACATAATTTATATAATTCATTTCCCACATAATCTTTTCCCAATTAAATCCCATTAGAAAATACATTTCTCGAGCCTTAAGTATAACCTAATGTTATTTCCTAAGTTCCATCATAATCAAATAATCATCAATATCGATTTCTATCAATATGGGATTTAATCAAACAATAAAAAGAAATATTTCAGTTCCCAGTGGTAGTCGATCGATCGACTGTTTCTGGTCGATCGATCGATCAGTCAATCGATCGACATTCTTGGATCGATCGATCAATCAACCAGTTCACAACCCAGATTCTGCATTTTGTTCCTACGGGTTTGATACTTTAAAATCATCAAAACTCATGTAAATCATTCCCAAACTTCCTTTAATTCATCTAGAATGATATAACAAGGTATATGATCAACTACTAACAATCAAACAACCTAAAAATCATCAATTTGTTTGGATTCAATCCCTTTATTCCCAGAATTTTCATAACTTTCTATTTTCCATAAAAACATATAAACTCAGAATATCCCTATCAATTGAAGCCAATTTCGTGGGTTATGTCTTTTATACAAAAAGGATGTTATTCCATTTAATCCTCATTTCAAATTCTCAATCAAAACTCTATCTAGCATGTATATTATAAACCTACAAATAGAACAACATATTCACTTGCCTTGGTAATGAAGGTCTGAACCTTTGGTGACGATTACGTAGGACTATCTTCCTTATCTCCAGTGACTTTTCGGTGGTGGTACTGGTGGTAGAAGGTGGTTAGTCCTCTTTGGTTTGCTCAAGAGTTTCTCATCCTTTCCAAGCAATCTTCTCTTCTCCCAAGCACCCTTTCACTCTCTCTCAAAAGGTGACCTCTCAATTTTTGTGTAGAAGAGAAAATGAACCTACGTACAACTAATCTCCAAATCTTTATAATAAGACAAAAATCTAAAATCACTATTCACCCCTATAAAAATGACCAAAATGCCCTTTCAGGTGTCTTTTCATTTCCGAATGACCCGAGACCCAAAACCAACATCCAAATAGACTTTTCTGACTATTTCAACCTTTTCGGATGCAATGACGCACTCGAAATGACTATAAGGTTGATGTGAAAGTATGTTTCCTATTTAATCTAACAAATTTGTCCCGACACGTCCCAGACCACGTCCTGACTAAAAATTCAAATTACTGAATTAATAACTCACAGCATTATCAATAACATCATATTCATTTTAATATCCAAAAATTTGGATTTAAACCCAATGAATTAATTTATAATCAAATCCAATTAATCCATTAATTTAAAATATAACACATATTAAAAGTCATTAAAATTACGGGGTATTACAGCGTCCTTCACGTAGTTTATAATTGGAGTTGGAATCGCATGCTATATAAGTGAAATATTAATTAAAATAAAATTGGACTAATAAAATTATATATGTTATTTTATTACATTTCACACCTACCGCTCAGGTCAGTCCGGGTTGACTACGGGTAGCTCAAAACTTCGGGCCAGGGCATTATAAATTTACTTGGGCGTTATCATGTGTGAAGATGCTTTATGATCCTCAAATATTCCTCAAGTAATGATCAATGGTCGTCAACAAAGTTGCATCAATGCCATTCACCGAGCTTTCCCTCGAGTTCGAATGATGCTTTTCCTATTCCACGTTAACAAGAATGTGTAAATGAATTGTAAGAAGTTTGTCATGTCAATGGGTAACTGGAAATACATCTTGCAAGAGAGATCTTTTATAGTTGAGATCAAGAGACAACGATTTAATTTCTTGATGTGTGGTCCATTTTCAAAGCCAACCCCACGACATTCCCTAGCGTGGTGGACTACATTGAAAAGACTTGGTTTCCAGTTTGTGAAGAGTTCAATCTACCGTGGACAAACGGGATTAAGCACTATGAAAATATCACTACCAATAGAGTGGACGGTGCTCATGCTCAACTAAAAATGATGTTTGGGTCATCTAATTTCTCATTTGTCGAGTTTTGAAGGAAGTTCATGTACTTTTGATATCTTAAGGTATATAACTAGAGGTTAATTTTAAGAGATCTCATAGTCACAATCGACACAACATTTCACAATTTAAGCTTTTATGGAGCACGTTTCGTATTACACACTTGACTTAGTTGTGAGGGAGATGAACCTAATAAGAATTATGGGTGTTAATGAGAATGCAGGTGGTCATGTTTTGCGTTGGGTATTTGGGTTATCTCGTGCTCATGAGCTTGAATTATACAATGCCCAAGGAGCAAGACCTATCCCTCTAGGTGCGATAAATGAACAATCACAAAATTTTAACATTGAGCCAAATTTTCCTAAATATAGCGAGGTTAACTACGATCCGAAGGTGATTACGTTTAGAAGGAGATGATTAGAGTCGACAATGGATGAACTTCGAGTACTTCTTTTTAAACTCAATGATCTTGCTAGTCCAGCCAGTAGTGGCTTGTTTGAGCCAAAGCCAATTAATCCTAAGGTAGGCCATGTGTTAAAATGACGACAAAGGGAGAAAAATCACGTATCATCAACCAATCATGATCTATGTGCCTAGGAAACCACCAAGTCACTCAATGACTAATTTGTGGAAACTATACCCTCCTTCAAAGAAAAAAAATAAATACGGTATATGTTATCGACTGCAACTTGAGATACATGCCTAGATTTTTTCATCCTTTTGTGGAGAACACGATGGACGTCAAGGGTGATGAAAATTGTGGGTATTGGGTTATAAACCTTGGAATTTATTGGGTTGGGCCAACGGTTGATCACTGGAGATACTTCCGAAGGGTCCTTACTCAGGAACTAACTACCCACGAAGAATTTTGGTCTACTTTGTTTCTGGTAAGCGTTAGGACGTACTTCAAGATTTTAGCACCCCTGCAACATGACAAATCACCATACGGTGTGGAGGGTCAGTTTTTGGTGCCTAAGATAGTGTACTTATTTTCCCAAGCGTACAACCATGTCATTGTGGCATTAAGCAAATTGTTGTGCCTCACATTCGTCCCTTTTCGCAGCCCTTTACCGCAAGATGAAAGAAAATTATAACGATGATAAATGTCACTGACGTGCACTCTGTGCATATGAAACTAAAGGAAAATAGCCCAATCCCACCGATATTATGTATTTGGAAGGACCATTACGAGTCTAAAGCCGAAGGATAAAGACTAATCTTGAATGACCGAATTAGCCTTTGAAACTCCATGTGCCCGGTTGATATGGCTATACGGGATATGTCGATCGATATCTATTAGAGATGAAGGATGTTTATGTGTACTTATAACTAGGTGATGTTGATATTTTGATTCTTTTTTTAGGAGGATGAACTTGTGGGGGCTTAACTTGTAATTTTTTAGGAGGATGTTTGGACTTAACTTGTAATTTGTGGGGGTTTAACTTGTGTTTTTTTGGGAGGATGTTTGAACTTGACTTATAATTTGAAAATTGTAAAGGGGATCTTGAATGTAAAGTTCAATGATGAATCAAACTCAACTCAACTCAACTAAGCCTTTTTCCAATTATTTGGGGTCGGCTACATGAATCCTATTTTTCCATTCCATTCTTTTTAGTGCAATATCTTCTATTAAACCACATGATATCACATCCTTTTTTACAATATCCTAAAAAGTTAATTTAGGCCTACCTTTACCCCTTGCATTACCATCAATACTAAATAAATCACTCTTCCTAATGTGAGCATCCATTGATCTACGCTTGATGTGTCTAAACCATATAAGTCAATTTTCTCTCAATTTATCTTCTATAGGAGATACTTTTATCGTTTCATAATTTTTCATTTCTAATTTTATCCTTTTGAGTTTTACCACAAATCTATCTTAACATTCGCATATCTATCACACATATTTTTTGCACATTTTATTTTTTAGTTTCTTAACAGTCTTTTCTATGAAACGTGGCGGGTCTAATGGCCTACATATAAAAATTTTCTTTTAACTTGAAAGGTATACATCTATAACACAATACACCGATAACACTTCTCTATTTAACCCAGCCTGCTTTAATCTCATGAGTAATATAATTAGCAATATCTCCATATTTTTTAATAATCGAGACTAAATATCAAAAATGATAATTTTAAGTATCTCTTGAGCCTCTAATTTCATCACATATCTGCTTGTCCTCCTATTACTACTAATATGTAACTTTAAATATTCTATTTTAGTCATGCTTATTTTAAATCCTCTTGTTTTCTGAGGTTTTGTCCACAATTCTAACCTAGCATTAATCTCTATCTTAGTGTCACCCACTAAAATAATATCACATGTAAATAGCATACATCACGACACCTCGTCTTGTATTTGTCCAGTTAACTCATCCATAAATCAAACATGAATGTTTAATTATATATTTTAATTTACTGTTAATGGAAAATTTGAATTATATATTTGATTTAAATGTTGGTTGATCCTATATAAAAATATTGAACTAGATAACTTGAATTAAATGTTGGATGGATGTTGAATTATTTATTATAACGTACTTTCGACAACCCGTATTTTGAAAATACAAAAAAACTTTGGCACTATATACCCGAGTGATTCCTGACACCACTAAAATTATCAAATGCAATTCTAGGCAACACATGATATGAAATGCCCATATTCGATCCCATAATTCTGAGAGCCTTAACTCAGTACTAACCGCCGACTAAACATGCTCAACTCGACATCTAACCACCGAGAGATACCATCCGAAAACAAGATGCCAAATTGAGAGAAGAGTGTGGAAACCGTTGGCATACATATGCTGACACGGTGGAAATATGATGAATAATTCCTTTAACTTCAGTTATTTATCACCGAACCTATGTTATTATATTGAAAACTTTAGCCGACCGTTTTATGACGAAAGATAACTTTCGGCAACAAAATGAATATTGTGGTTACAACTCTCGGCAGTAAATGAATGGATCAAGGCATTTGACGCCTATGTGCCAACCAATATGACCGGTTGGAAAACACTCGGCATTTA
This sequence comes from Sambucus nigra, assembly GCA_949130495.1. NCBI lineage: Eukaryota > Viridiplantae > Streptophyta > Magnoliopsida > Dipsacales > Adoxaceae > Sambucus > Sambucus nigra. The sequence continues at coordinate 430,763,630 of OX422217.1, read as the reverse complement.
GGTGCTAATTCTTGTCACATTTATAGGTGGAATTCTACCGAATAAACTTGTAATCTCATTTATGATATATAATTATAAATGAAAGTAACCATCATTCATTAAGTAGTTATAAATGCAAAACATACCACAAAACAAACAAACATACCAAAACCATCAAATTGCATTAATAATCTATGAAAATTAAATCAATTGCCTAATAAACTGTTAAAAAAACATACAACAAAACAATACGAACATACTAAAACCAACAACCATCAATAAATTCTATCACAAACTACACAAACAACCACCAACAATACAATTTAATAATAAATATGGGTATGGAACTAGATGGGTCATTTCTTCTTTCGCTTATTTCCTTTCCCCGATGGATTCGATTTCTCTTCGACTGCTATAATGTCATGTACCCTCTTGAACCTCGTCTCGCGTGTTATGAGGCGACAATGCACAGATTTTTTTCCCCTTCCTAGAACCTGTACCAAAAGCGGTAGATAGTATATGATAGACCTTTTATTCTAACTCCAATGATCTTCCCTAGGTAATTGATCGATCGAGTATGGCCAATGATTCATTTACAACAGTCATCTTCAATACAAGATATATATACTCCATATATATTTACGTATGCTAATAAATTATATGAATATAATTCAAAAATCATATAAGATAATCTGATGATGATGATGTTGATGTTTGGTAATTGGGTGAGAAATTAATAAGAACCATTCCATATAACCTGACTTTCACTCCCATGGATCATCACCTATAGGTAAGGATCGGTTCCTATCAGCTAGTAAATGATCCACCCAATTATCCCGAAACCATTTTCCGAGGCTATCAAATTTCAACTTGTATCGAGCATGGGTATTAATTTATTTTTCAACAGTCAATTTCATTAATGGGTGTGGGATAATTTCGACATGAGAAAATTTCCTTAACACATGCTTAGGGTAATACGACTCAGCGACGTCATATCATATTAGTAGGCCCGTATACCATGCAACCTCTTGGACTAGCTAAGCATCACTTTTTTTGTACGGATCTTATGTGACCTATATTTTAATAATGTACAATGTTAGAGTGATAATTTTAAAAGTACATTAAACATTATATTAATTACTCATAACGACATGCGTAAGGTCATCTAGTATTTCCTATAACTGAATTAGTTGATGATCGGGATGCTTACCAACCGTCTGGGACTGCCATCTACATAATCGGGCTTGGATGTCATTATATTCTATAATCAGAACCCAGCATCCAGTGTTGAAATGGTCGTATATCTAACCTTGAAGTAGCAAAATTAACTACTAACTTGTCTTACGTCAAACCTGGACGCCAAGCCCAACTATCGGTATAGATGAGAAATCACACCCAAAACTCAAGAAGTACCTCGAACCTAGACAAGTCTCAATCCATGAAGATATTGAATTGATATCTTATGTCCTATCTTGTTGGGTAGAACCGTACAACCAAATAAAAATAATAGATACTCCCTTGCATTTTGTTCAATCTATTGTCCCGTTGGGTTCTCCTTCAACGCTTTTCCCTAATAATTTGTTTTTACCCAATCCAATTGCACGACCTAACTATCCTGGCACTGAGACCATACTATAATACCCCGTAATTTTGGGAGATTTTATTTTAATTGTGGAATTAGGATTAATTAAGTTTAATAGAGAAAATTTATTTATAATTAATTCGGATTTAAATGTAATAATTACTAGCGTGACAAGAGTTAGTATTTATTGGTGATAATTATGTTGAATATTACTTAGCGAGTAAAGTAAGATATGATTACGAAAATTTTATTAAGGCCGAGAGTGGAAAATAGGATAGTTATAATACACTTAGTTGGGACGCGCATGTGAGTCGTGTCGGTATTACTTTATTGGGTTAAAAAGATAATTTTTTTGTAATTCGTATGACCATTTCGAGCACACTGAAGAGTCCGAAAGGGTCTAAATAGTCAGAAAACTCTACTCGGGTATTTTATTTGGATTTTTGGGCAATTTAGGCCAAACCGACACCCCATAGGGGTATTTTGGTCTTTTGAGATTTTAGAGAATTAAAATGAAAAAAATAGATAATTAAAAAGGAAGTCTACGTGGGTAATAGGTTATCTGTCAGTTTCCAAACCTAAGTGAGAGACAGTGAGAATGAAAAAAGGAGAAGAAGAACTCCATAGGAGCCCTGGGATAAAGACTCAAGCTCTCACACCAAAAATCACACCAACGCGTAGATCGTGAAACGAGGATCACCCCTATACTAGTTTCATTCAACAAATCAGAAGCTAATGAAAATGTAAGTGTTTAACTCGCTTGATTTTAGAGCATATATGTCCATGTTAGATCGATTGAGGTTTTAATTATGATATTGTGAATTTGGGACTAAAATTGGGTATTAATCTTTAATTGGGAATATAGGTTTGCATGTAGTTGAATAACCATGTTCTAGGTATGATAAAATCTGGGTTTTATATGGTCATTTCACGAAATTTGATCTGGATTTAAATTGTTGATAATGGAGGTCATATGAATTTAGAGCTTTTAAAGATTTGAGGAATTTATCTTAACCCCTATTAAAATTCTAGGCATTTGATGTTAAAAATGGGGTAAAGAGTGCCTAATCCTGTAGGGAGATGATTGAGAACCTTTAACTTGATGTTGAGATAAAATACATGGATTTTATATGATGGAAGAGAGTGAAATTCAAAGTTTAGGATTTAGAAGACGATCTCGGAATTCTCGTTCGAAGACCTGCCCAAGTCATTCGAACGAGAATTCCAACAAGATTACTAATGAGATTTTAGAGTTCGTTCGAAGTGAAATTTTCGTTCGAACGACCTCGTTCGAATGAGAATCCACAGCTTCTAACAAGATTTCATAAATATAAAATTCTTCCCGGACTAGTTAAAATCCTTCTAGGTTAATTCAAGTGAGAGAATACGACATACACTATTTTAGAGTAACTTTGTTTCATGGTCCAGTAGTGAGATAAATTGTGTAACTACTAAGGGAATACGTTGGAATTAGACAAACTTAAAGAATATATACGATAGGGAGATAAATCGTAAAGTTAAAGTATTGTGAGTATTAGAGATGATAATACTACATATAAATATGGGGACTTGGGTTGCGTGAATACCTAATAAATATAATAAGTTGTGTGTGTACTTATCAATTGAATTATTATGTGAATAACATACCTAAGTTGATTGATATCAAGTGAAGGTTGTGCATTGTGGATGATCAATCCTTGATGAGCCTTCGATTGGTATATTGATTAGTACCACTAGATCATAGAACCTAGGTATGGGCTATCTGTGAGAACAGTAGTGATGATGGTCGTGTGGGTGCGTAGGTATATGCATAGCCCATCGGCTTGGAACTATGTTCGCCTCCAATATGTGTGTTTGTTTTGATGGTTTGCGATAGATTGAACCTATATACCTTTATGCAATGAGCAATGCACCACGACATGATAACAGAGTGTGCATACACCGCAGTTGTGTCTCGAGGTGTAGAATTTGTGTGTGTGTGTGTGTGTGTGTATGTGTGTCTATATATATATATATATATATATATATATATATATATATTAGAGTTTATGTATATATATACTTGTGATACTATTTACTGTGTGAATTAAGTAGACATGAATAATAATGAAATCTGAAAGGAATTAAGTTGGTGAACACTTAATGGTATTAAATTGAAAAGCGCTTATCCAGGTTAAAGAGTAGTTGGTTATAAGTATTATGTATATCACGAGAGAAATACATGGGATCGCTATTGGGCTAAGAATATATATTATATTGGAAAGGATTAGTTATCATGAGAAGAGAAACTTGTAGGGTTTGAAGGTACATTAGGCATGAACATTAGATGAGAGGTGAGCATATCAAGTGAGTACGATAATCTAACATGACTAATATATGTGCTATTGACTCAATTTAAGCACTTACTAATTTTTAAACTGGTTTCAACTCGGGCTCTGACCCATTTTTTGCAAATCTATTTTCTTGTCAAATTATTTTAGGTGCCCATCCATAGGGACACTAAGCGTAGGAGTTCCATTTACTCGACGAGCTGTAGCTTCTGTGGAAGTTGTAGGACCTTGGTAGTAGATGCCTCTACGTCCATCATTTTATCCTGTTGAGTTAATTCATCTATTAGGTCATGTTGCCCCTTCTCTATTCAGATATTCAAAGATTTTGGATTTAGTTATTTACTTCATTTAGTTATTAAGTTTATTTCTATTAGATTATTGTATTTAGGACTTAGACTGGGAATGTTTTCTCCAATTTCATTTATTAATGCAGTTATTTCCTATCATATGGGATTGATGTGAATGGTGAATGCTTAATTATTTCGTAATCTAGTTTTATATTAATTAAAATATGAAATTTTGACCTCAACCTTTTTAAATATTAGGTGGTTAGTATTTAATAATATAAGTTTTCAACAGTGATGCATAATCTGAACCAACCGGATATTCTGATTTAATTTAGTAAATGATGGATCACTCGATATTTAATTAAGCGGGGTGTCACAAGTGGTATCGGAGCATCAGGTTCTAGAGTCCTTAGGATCCGTGCGCCGTATTATGCTTCGAGCGTATTTTTCTTTGATATGGAGCCGCATATTTAGGATTGTTGATTTTTATGGTGAGATTTCGTCCTCCTACCATAATGTATATATTAGTGAATAATTTGGGGGTGTTCGTATGTCGAACAATGAAGTATGACGAGCGAGAGCCGTGGGGAGGACAACAGGGGGAAGGGCTACCCCGTAATTTTGAGGGATTTTATTTTAATTGTGGAATTATGATTAATTTATTTAAATGGAGAAAATTTATTTATAATTAATCTAGATTTAAATATAATAATTACTAGAGTGACGGGAGTTAGTATTTCTTGGTGATAATTATGTTGAATATTACATAGCGAGTAAAGTAATATATGATTATGAAAATATTCTTATACGAGAGTGGAAAATACGACAGTTACAATACACTTAGTTGGGACGCGCATGTGAGTTGTGTCAATATTACTTTATTGGGTTAAAAAGATGTTTTTTGTAACTCGTATGACCATTTCGAGTGTGCTGATGAGTTCGGAAGGGTTGAGATAGTAAAAAACTCTACTCGGGTGTTTGATTTGGATTTCATGGCAATTTAGGCCAAACCGACACCCCGGAGGGGTATTTTGGTCTTTTGAGATTTTGGGGAATTAAAATGGACGAAAATAGACAATTAAAAAGGAAGTTTACGTGAGTAATAGGTTATCTGTTAGTTTTCAAACCTAAGTGAGAGATAGAGAGAACCAAAGAAGGAGAAGAAGAACTCCATAAGAGCCCTAGGATAAAGACTCAAGCTCTCACACCAAAAATCACACCACCGTATAGATTGTGAAGAGAGGATCACCCCTATACCGTTTCATTCAGCGAATCAGAAGTTCTTGAAAAGTCAAGTGCTTATCTCACTTGATTTTAGAGCATATATGTCCATGTTAGATTAATTGAGGTTTTAATCATGATATTGTGAATTTGGGATAAAAATTGGGTATTAATATTTAATTGGGAATATAGGTTTGCATGTAGTTGAATAAACATGTTCTGGGAATGATAAAATCAGGGTCTTATATGGTGATTTCACGAAATTTAATCTGGGTTTAAATTGTTGTTAATGGAGGTCATATGAATTTAGGGCTTTTAAAGATTTGAGGAATTTATCTTAATCTCTATTAAAATTGTAATTTTTGATGTTAAAAATGGGTGAAAGAGTGCCTAATCCTACAGGGAGATGTATGCGAACCTTTGAAGTGACATTGAGATAAATTAGCATGGGTTTTGAATGATGGAAGAGGGTGAAATTAGAAGTTTGGGATGTAGAAGACAATCTCAGAATGGGCAGGTCGTTCGAACGAGAATTCCAATGAGATTACTAACGAGATTTTAGAGTTCGTTTGAAGTGAAATTTTTGTTCGAACCACCTCGTTCGAACAAGAATCCCTAGCTTCTAACGAGATTTCAAAAATGTAAAATTTTGCCCGGACGAGTTAAAATCCTTATAGGTTAATTCAAGTGAGAGAGTACGACCTACGCTATTTTAGAGTAACTTCGTTTCATGGTCCTATAGTGAGATAAATTGTGTAACTACTAAGGGAATGTGTTGGAATGAGGGAATCTTAAAGAGTATATACGATAGGGAGATGAATCGTACGGTTAAAGTATTGTGAGTAGTAGAGATGATAATACTACATATAAATTTGGGGACTTGGGTTGCGTGAATACCTAATGAATATAATAAGTTGTGTGTGTACTTATCGATTGAACTATTATGTGTATAACATACCTACATTGCTTGCAATCGAGTGGAGGTTGCGCGTTATGGAAGATCATGCCTTGAGGAGCCTTTGAGTGGGATATTGATTAGTACCACTAGATCGTAGAACCTAGGTACGAGCTATCTGTGAGAACAGCAGTGATGACGATCATATGGGTGCGTAGGTATATGCATAGCCCATCGGCTTGGAACTATGTTCGCCTCTAATATGTGTGTTTGTTTTGATGGTTCGCAAGAGATTGAACTTGTAGTCCTTTATGCAATGCGCAATGTACCATGACATGATAGCAGAGTATGCATACACCACAGCTGTGTCTCGGGGTGTAGAATTATATATATATTAGAGTTTGTGTATATATATATATATACTTGTGATACTATTTCCTGTGTGAATTAAGCAGACATGAATAATAATGAAATCTGAAAGGAATTAAGTTGGTGAACACTTAATGGTATTAAATTGAAAAGCGCTTATCCATGTTAAAGAGTAGTTGGTTATAAGTATTATGTTTATCGCGAGAGAAATACATGGGATCGATATTGGGCTAAGAATAGATATTAGATTGGAAAGGATTAGTTAGCATGAGAATATAAACTAGTAGGGTTTTAAGGGATGTTAGGCATGCACATTAGATGAGAGGTGAGCATCTCAAGTGAGTACGATAATCTAACATGAGTAATATATGTGCTATTGACTCAATTTAAGCACTTGATGATTTTTAAACTGTTTTCAACTCGGGCTTTGACCCGTTTTCTACAAATCTATTTTGTTATCAAATTATTTTAGGTGCCCAAGCACGGGGACACCAAGCATTGGAATTGCATTCACTCAATGAGCTGTAGCTGCTGTGGAAGCTATAGGTCCTTGGTAGTAGACGCATCTTTGTCCATCATTTCTTCCTTTGGAGTTATTTCATCATTTAGGGCACGTTGCCACTTCTCTATTCATATATTCAGAGATTTTGAATTTTTTTATTTACTTCATTCAGTTGTTGAGTTTATTTCTGTTGAATTATTGTATTTAGGACTTAGACTAGGAATGTTTTCTCTAGTTTCATTTATTAATGAAGTTATTTACTATCTTATGAGATTGATGTGAATGGTGAATGTTTAATTATTTCGTAACCTAGTTTTATATGAATTAAAAGTTAAAATTTTGTCATCAACCTTTTTAAATATTAAGTGGTTAGTATTTAATAATATAAGTTTTCGACAGTGATGTATAATCTGAACCAACCAGATATTCTCAATTAATTTAATAAAGGAATGATCACCCGATATTTAATTAGGCGGTGTGTCATAAATGGTATCAGAGAATTAGGTTTTAAAGTCCTTAGGATCTGTGCGGATTATTATGATTCCAGCGCATCTTTCTTTGATATAGAGCCCTATATTTAGGATTTCTAATTTCTATTGTGAGATTTTGTACTCCTTCCATAACGTATATATTAGTGAATCATTTGGGTGTGTTCTTATGTCAAATAATAAAGTATGATAGGCGAGGGCCGTGGGGAGGACAACAGGAGGAAGGTCTCAGTAGAGGTTGTAGAGTATTTTCTAGGATGATGACCGTAGTCGAGGTCACCCCTATTATGGCATGGGAAGTTAGGACTGTAAATACTGCTAGGGTGCAGCATATTTCAAGTATCGTTATAGTAGGAAGTAGTGCCAAATTAGACTCACCCAACCTAGTTGGAATGAGAGAGAGTCAGATGAGTCTTAGAAGAAGAAGATCAGTGAAAATTCTAGAAATACGGATATTTTGTGTGTGTTATCCAATGTAGGTTAAATATCCAAAGGCTTGGGCATATGGCAGAGAGTGGTTAACCGAAAGTGAAAATTTGGGGAAAATTTTTCTTTGGCTCGTAGGAGCTGAATTATGATGGTGAGAGTCAACTGCTACATTTAGAAGTGGAATGTTGTGTCAATGGAAGGATCTTGGGTGAGATTTGACTGCAAGTTCCTTCACAAGATGTTCAGGGTAAGATATGAACGTTGTTCTGAACTCATCACAAGAAGTCCGGACAGAGGTCCGTTTGTGAAAATGAATTTAATTATTTAGAAGATTTTGTATGAGATGAATTTGGTACAATGGAGAAGAGGATTTTAAGTGGGAAATTGACTCGTGAGAAGAGTTGCCAACACTTATGGGGAATTCTTCTTGGACGGTCGGTGCAGATGGTGATAATGTGTTATTTTGTTAATAGAGATGTTGACGCTTCCTTGTGTGGGGAGCTAAAAGAATCAAAAAATTTAGTCAGAGAGTAAGACTGGGTGAAACGGTGTTAGTGAAACACCACAAGAGGGGACCCATCAGGGAACACATTAAAATGATTCGGATAGCTAAATACTTACCAAGTGATGGTGATTTCAGTCAGGGCTGTTGAGGCCATCAGTGTATTCCTTAGGAGCAAAGGATCTAAGAGAATAACATGGGTAGCCATCAGAGTTGAGACTACTAGTGTCCGAGAGAAGGGAAACCTTAATATGATTAGTATGGCCGCAGATAAGTGGATTATATATAGAAGTATTTTCGTGGAGAGCAGGACCACATGCATTAGTTTGTCCAGAAGTGAGTAAAGGGACAAGATTATGGTGCCTAGTAAGGGAAATGATTAAAGTGATTTTTGATTTGGTTCAGACAAGCGTGTTACATCAGGGAACCATTTGAGCATCCAGGGTGATTGGTAAGGTAGAAGATATGATTTTTACAATCGGAGAAGGATGTATATTTTATTTGACTGAAATGAGTCACGGTACCTTGATTGAGCTAGATTCGCACGTGAGTAAGTTTAGTGCATATATCGATAGCATTATTATTGTGTGTATGTTTTCCCTAGTATGGAGGGGTTATATCTGGTGTCACTCGCGGGGGAGCAGCGAGTGTATTGATAGTGGTATATGTTTTGTTGAAATTACTCTTTTTAGTGATGTTTTATACGGGTATGGCATTATCTTGGATAAGGATTTATGGTAATGGTTAGAACGATAGTGGGCAGTTATTATAAGGCTATCGGGGTTGCTGCTCCAGGGAAGGATGTGTTGTTTTGGTGATGCCTCAAGGTTGAGCTGACATCCATATTATCTTGTTATAGGGACTTCGAAAATATAGTGTCTTCAAATATTTGATCCCAGTGTGTAGGGACTTTATTGATATGATTCGAGGTGTATTCATTTTCCTATCGAGCGGAGAGATTTAGCTTATTATTATGTTTAGCGCTCTGGGCTTGGTGATAAGAAGAGAACATTGTTATATTACTCCTTTAGAGACACGGGGGTAGAGATTTATATTTGTTTATATGAGGACAAGAATTTAAGAGTCTCGGTTGTATTCGAGGTTTATGGAATTTGGTTACCACCAATGTTGAGTGATAGTGCATTTAAGGGGGAAAGTTCTTATTTAAATGTAATTGCGGGGGGGGGGGGGGGGGGGGAGATATAACTTTTATGCCAAGAGATGGGAATTTAGGGGTATATGATATGGACTGAGGGACAAACGGATTTCGATGACCACCAATGCTAGGTAGTAGTGTATCAGTGGGGTTCCTTGTTTGGATTTCACTTTGCGAGACATTCCACGCATGAAACTTAGCGTCATGTTGGAAGTAGGGAGATCTTTAGTCTTAGTCCATGACTCTGGTACCTCGGTCATTATAGAAGTATGTAGTTATAACTGTAAGTTGAAAGTTATATTACGATATAAGGCCACTGGAGATTGTGCGGTGGGGAAGTATTAAAAATTTTGCTTATCACCACGAGTTGAAGGGTGGAACTATGTTAAGGAGAATTTAAGATTTTGATTTCTGGGGTGATTGAGAATACCCAAGTGTTGTAGCCACATTGTGAATGCACGAGCAATAAATAATTGAGAGTTATGTATGAAGCGTATGTGATGTTTAAGCCAGCAGGCGCGGTTTATAGGGTGTGTGGGTGCCCTTGTTAGCTGACGTCAGAATCGTTCGGGTTAAAGGGACATGAGAATAGATGTGTGAAATATATGATGGTGGGGCTTATATAAAAAAGTGCAAGTGGTAGTGTGGATTAATCATCGTGTGAGAAGAATGATAATCGATATATATGTGTGCGATCAGAGGAGCACATCCGAATTTGGTTGAAAGGTTATGGGAAGCCATTTAAAAATGGATATCTCTTGAGAAGAGGAAAACTTAACTATTATGGAAATGTGGAGAGAAGTCCTACCCAGTTGAATGTTGAGAGTGACTTGCGCATAAATAAAATGAAGATGTCAATAAGGTATAAAAAGTCCAGAAGTGCACATCGTGGCGGAAAGTGCACTGGTCAAACTTTTGGAATACCCCGAGGGAAGAAGGGGAGTATTGTACCACTTAATGTGAGACTCAATAAGTGGAAGTCGGTGTTGAGCGGGACATATTGAGTAGTCTCCGTGCGCACCACTCATAGATAGAAATAGGTTGGAGTAAGATGATCAACCAGAAAACTTTGTATCAAGCCGACGATTCTAGTAATGGAAGGGGACAGTCAAGTTGGTAAATTTTGTTAATGGGTTGCTAACCTCAAGATAAGGTCACAGCTTCCTTCGAATGTGTGGAACAAGTTAACCAAAAAGGGAGTAATTGTTATTCCTTTGGGATGAGTTACACTATTATATAGTGTGCCTCAAACTTTCATTGAAAAGAAGGATCGCGCTGGTGCGTGGCCCTGCCCAGTATAGTGGTGAACTAGAATGAGATCCTCGAACCCCACCTCCAACATGGGATTTCAGGAAGCAGTGGGATAACGTTTTGTTTTGAGCAGGTCATATCACCTATAGCCGAGGAGTAGGCATGAGGTGATTGACAAGTAGTGAAGATGTATGATGTGATTTTGGAATCACTGTGATTATTTCATTTCCACAACTGATATAGGTTTTAAGTGAATTATAGTGCGGTAATTGGGAGAATATATTACCTAACGGTAGAGTTATGTGTAAACACTCGAAATGTTTGCTATGAACAAGGTGTTGATTGTGGTTTTGTGCAAAAAAAGCTCAACCATTCTACATTTGGTTGTTTATAGGTGAGCGTATAATAAGAAATTTTTGATTTATTGAGAGTTAAAGTCTGATGACTAAAGTCGAATAACCACAAACGGTCTTGGGTTGTTTTGACTGTCGTAAGAATTACGTCTCCAGGAATCGATATTTAAAGGATTGATAAGAGTGGTCAGATGTTCATATAGATTCCCTCAGGATGGTAGTTTTGTATTTAGATGAATACAGGAAGTAGGCACGTAGTGATGTGTGAACTTCCAATACTATTGAGATAATAGGGACAATGATGTCTAGGCTCATTTTGTTCAGATGTCGTGGGTAAGAGCACAGTGTGAGGTGCCGTTATTGATATATTACTTAAAATTGATGAAGAATATCATTATTTAGAGAGTTAAACAAGCTTGATTTGAAGATGGGACTAAAGTGATCAAGCCTTACCTTGAAGTTGGCTTTGAATACTGGAGGATACGGTATCCTAAGATCCAAAGTCTTAGTACCGATTGTGTCTGAATTTTGGGATGAAATTCCGTTGTTAGGGGGAGTATGTAATACCCCGTAATTTTGAGGGATTTTATTTTAATGATGGAATTAGGATTAATTAATTTAAGTGGAGACAATTTATTTATAATTAATCAGGACTTAAATGTAATGATTACTAGCGTGACGAGAGTTAATATTTATTGGTGATAATTATGTTGAATATTACTTAGCGAGTAAATTAATATATGATTATGAAAATATTATTATGGTCGAGAGTGAAAAGTACAACAGTTACAATACACTTAGCTGGGATGTGCATGTGAGTCGTGTCGGTATTACTTTATTGGGTTAAAAAGATATTTTTTTGTAACTCGTATGACCATTTCGAGTGCGTTGGTGAGTCTGTAAGGGTCGAGATTGTTAAAAAACTCTACTCGGGTGTTTTATTTGGATTTCGGGGCAATTTAGGCCAAACTGACACCCTGGAGGGGTATTTTGGTCTTTTGAGATTTGAGGGAATTAAAATGGATGAAAATAGATAATTAAAAAGTAAGTGTACATGGGTAATAGGTTATATGTTAGTTTCCAAACCTAAGTGAGAGACAGAGATAACCAAAGAAGGAGAAGAAGAACTCTATAGGAGCCATGGGATAAAGACTCAAGCTCTCACACCAAAAATCACACCAACGCATAGATTGAGATGAAAGGATCACCCCTATACTAGTTTCATTCAGCGAATCAGAAGTTCACGAAAAGGCTAGTGTTTATCTCGCTTGATTTTAGAGCATATATGTCCATGTTAGATTAATTGAGGTTTTAAGTATGATATTGTGAATTTGGGACTAAAATTGGGTCTTAATCTTTAATTGCGAATATAGGTTTGCATGTAGTTGAATAACCATGTTCTGGGTATGATAAAATCTAGGTTTTATATGGTGATTTCACGAAATTTAATTTGGCTTTAAATTGTTGTTAATGGAGGTCATATGAATTTAAGGCGTTTAAAGATTTGAGGAATTTATCTTAATCCCTATTAAAATTCTAAGTATTTGATGTTAAAAATGGGTTAAAGAGTGACTAATCCTGTAGGGAGATTATTAAGAACCTTTAACTTGATGTTGATATATATTAGCATAGGTTTTGGATGATGGAAGAGAGTGAAATTCGAAGTTTGGGATGTAGAAGACGATCTCGGAATTCTCATTCGAAGAAGGTCGTTCGAACAAGAATTCCAACAAGATCACTAACGAGATTTTAGAGTTCGTTCGAAGTGAATTTTTTCATTCGGACAACCTTGTTCGAACGAGAATCCCCACCTTCTAACGAGATTTCAAAAATGTAAAATTTTGCCCGGACGAGTTAAAATCCTTCTAGGTTTATTCAAGTGAGAGAATACAATCTACGCTATATTAGAGTAACTTCGTTTCATGGTTTAGTAGTGAGATAAATTGTGTAACTACTAAGGGAATGTGTTGGAATGAGAGGACTTTAAAGATTATATATGATAGGGAGATAAATCGTACAGTTAAAGTATTGTGAGTAGTAGATATGATCATACTACATATAAATTTGGGGACTTAGGTTACGTGAATACCAAATGAATATGATAAGTTGTGTGTGTACTTATCAATTGAACTATTATGTGTATAACATACCTACACTACTTGCTATCGAGTGGAGGTTGCGCACTGTGGACGATCATGCCTTGAGGAGCCTTCGGTTGGATATTGATTTGTACCACTATAGCATATAACCTAGGTACGAGCTATATGTGAGAATGGTAGTGACGACGGTTGTATGAGTGCGTTGCCCATCGGCTTGGAATTATGTTCGCCTCCAATATGTGTGTTTATTTTCATGGTTCGTGAGAGATTGAACCTATAGTCCTTTATGCAACGAGAAATACACCAGGACATGATAGCGGAGTATGCATGAACGCATTGCAGCTGTGTCTCGGGGTATATATATATATACACATAGTTTTGATACTATCTGCTATGTGAATTAAGTAGACATGAATAATAATGAAATCTGAAAGGAATTAAGTTGGTGAACACTTAATGGTATTAAATTGAAAAGCTCTTATCTAGGTTAAAGAGTAGTTAGTTATAAGTATTGTGTATATCGTGAGAGAAATACATGGGATTGATATTGGGCTAAGAGCAGATGTTAGACTAGAAGGGATTAGTTAGAATGAGAATAGAAACTAGTAGGGTTTGAAGGTACGTTAGGCGTGCACATTAGATAAGAGGTGGGCATCTCAAGTGAGTATGATAATCTAACATGACTAATATATGTGCTATTGACTCAATTTAAGCACTTGCTGATTTTTAAACTGTTTTCAACTCGGGCTCTGACCCATTTTCTGCATATCTATTTTCTTGTCAAATTATTTTAGGTGCCCAGCCATAGGGACACCAAGCATAGGAGTTCCATTCACTCGACGAGTTTTAACTGCTGTGGAAGTTACAGGACCTTGGTAGTAGATGCCTCGATGTGCATCATTTCTTCCTTTTGAGTTATTTGATCAGTTAGGGCATGTTTCCCTTTCTCTATTAAGATATTCATAGATTTTGGATTTAGTTATTTACTTCATTCAGCTGTTGAGTTTATTTATGTTGAATTATTATATTTAGGACTTAGACTGGAAATGTTTTTTCCAGTTTCATTTATTAATGTAGTTATTTCCTATTGTATGAGATTGATGTGAATGGTGAATGTTTGATTATTTCGTAACCTATTTTTATATAAATTAAAATTTAAAATTTTGACATCAACCTTTTTAAATATTAGGTGATTAGTAATTTATAATATAAGTTTCGACAGTGATATATCATCTGAACCAACTAGATATTCTGATTTAATTTAATAAAGGAATGATCAACCGATATTTAATTAGGCAGGGTGTCACACATACCTCATCAATACTAACACCCAAACACTCGGGCACCATCTGTAAAGAGATATCCCTTATGGTCGACCATATTCTTCACCTTCATATACGGGATGTCCCACTACTAGAATTTGAAGAATATGAAATACATCATCGAACATTATTTTCATCTCGCCAAAACGTAGATGAAATATTTTGTTTCTTTTGTTTCCAATCTCTCGACAAACGCACTTATGGATACGCAGTCAATGAATCAACGAGTCACCTCCAATAAATGGCCCAATCCAGACTCCATAATGACTTTTTTTAACTTACGAGTTTTTGTCCAGTCCCACTACCCTATTTTTTTTAATGATGTTAGGCTTTCACTCATACACGATCCTGCATAAAGGAATGGGATATAATTACATTAGAAGAAAACCAATAAGAAATTATTGATTCAATCACATGACAAGAAAAAATATTACAACTCCACGCCATATGGCATATGCTATATGGTGATTGAAATGCTTCAAAATTTTCCTATCCTTAGCCCCACCATCATCTTCAACTAACTTTCTCTGCTTACCCTTATCCATGACTTGTGATTTTATCTTTTTACCCTTCCCTAGGGGTGCCTCTTCTACTTGGTCGGGTTCATTACCACCATCACTCTTATGCCCATTCTCCTCATCTACCTACTCACCTTCACTCTTACCCTCACTCCCACCTTCACTCTCACCCTTAATTTCACTCACTCCTCTCTTACACAACCCTCTCTTCCATACCCTAGCTCTCACTTCCACTGTTAGTTTTCTCCCACTTGCCTCATATACTATATCAGGTTTATCCTTGTCAAAACCACCAACATTTTCCTCATTTTTAGTCATAAAGACCTTAACAATTTGATCACGTTGCTTCTGCTTTGAAGGCGTCAGTGGTTTTACTCATTGTATTTTATGACTTGGTGTTTATAGGCACGTCTTTATCTACTTTAGCAACCCTAGACATGTTTTAACCAAAATACATATGCAATTTATCAGCAAGACTTGGAAAAATTATGCCGACAAAAAAAATGTAAGACTTTGTAAAATTATGTCGACTCGGTAGGAGTGTACCAAAATCAGTAACAACTATCGACAATCTGACACCAAATAATATTATAAAATTATATTCGATAAAGGGATGCTGAGTCAAAAATAAGGTGCCAAAGGTTTTAATACAATTCGGTAAAGGGATGCCGAGTCGACCCCATAGTTCTAAAACATGTCATCATTTTCGGCACTATGGTGTCGAAGTTGCAGTTATAGAGGTGTAGAAAAAAAACACATTTTACATTTAAAACTTGTTCAAACTTGTAGTACATTTTATTATCATGGTCATTTTTTTATTTCCAAACATATACAAAGTCATATCTTAGGTTTTTTTTATGTTCAAATGTGTTATTAACAGTCTATCCATTATATAGCTGCAGTTTTAGGTTAAAATGATAACTACTAATTGTATGTACTAACCTTTGTTTATGTGTGGAGAGTTTGGTAGATGAGAAGATTATTTTTGTTCTTCTTGTTTTATTTTATCGTTGAGGTATATAGCTACGATTTTCTAGGGTTTGTTTGACTTTTTTCTTGAGGGAGTAGTAAAAAATGATTTTTTTTGGTCAAAAGTAGGTTATATAACTTTGAACATATGGGTTATTGATTTTGTGATGAAAGACAAAATGTTTGATCACTTATGTGGTATTTTTGGTTGATTGTGCCCGATAAAATTTTTGTAGTTGCCTTTAGCACCACCCTTTAAACAAACCTATCTCTATTGATCATATAAAATCTTCTTACAATTCACAAACTTATTTGTTTCATCCCAAGTGAAAACATTTCCTTTAGCCAACATCTCATGAATTACCATGGCTTGGGTTTTCAATGATTTCACGTGTGATTGGATGTGTGGGACCCCTATAATTCCATAGTCTATCATTATTGATTCAAGCATTATCTCTAGCATTTTAAGGTGTCCGGACTTAAACTATTGTCGCACTTCGACTGTCCAGGTAAGTGTAGTACTGTTAAGGACTCAACTAAGATAACATATTGTGTTAAATTCCATTGATGTTTTTTCCATTTATTGGGATTGGTAGGTGTTGGTAGGTCATCGATTCTTCTTGCAGAAAAAAGTTAAACATCACAAAAAATATTTAAATGTGATATATAAGATAACACATTCATAACTAATCAAAGATTATAATTCAACATTTGAGTCACGAGTATAACATAACAAAATTTAAATTTAATACCAAGCATAATTTCATGGTCCCTCTTCCCCAATATGAGTTGCTAAATTGGCTTGAAAAGTTTGAGCAATACTGCTCAAACTTTTCAAAAGGATCACTCCATTCATTATCCCAGTCGTCCAACTGACTTTTAAAAGGATCAATAGCCATTTCTTATCGAAAGAGATTTTGAAGAAGCACACATGCCATAATGATCCTATTTTGAGTCATGATGGGGTACCAAGATGGAATCCTTAAAATGTCCCATCTAAGCTTAAGCAATCCAAAGCATATTTCTTTTGCATTTTAATCTTTTTAAGGTTTCATGTTGAAGAGCTCCTTTTAGTAGTTGGTGTACAACCCTCCCATTCATTTAAATGTATCATTATCCATTATATGGCGTAAGGAATCCTTCAGTGTTTGGATAGCCGACACTGATGAGATAATAAAACATTATAAAATAACCTTATATGTATTATTACATTGATTATACAAACTAATTATGCTCTTTTAAATTAGTATAACTATGAAATGTATAAATATTTATGACATGCCATGTGGAACCTTCAAACCACTTGGTCTTGAAATTGCATCCCTAAGAACTCTAGAATATGATGCATAACGTTCCCAACATCGTTATATCTATTTAACTTACATGTTCCATGAGAAGACTCCCAAGACATTCGTAACAATTTCACTCTTTCTTGTACGGTATATAGGCTTGTTAATATCTAGCACATGCAACCTAATATATGTCCCATCCAATGTCCCAAAAAAATCTTGTAAAAAATAGTGAATTATCAATTAAATGTATATTTTATAGTTCAAATATAAAACATCGGTTTAGCAAGTGTTTATAACTTAAACCATTTCCATTGCTCATCGGTTAAGTCTTCGACAACTGCCATAAGAGGTTTTAGCAAATTGAGATGTAGTCTTATGACACCATTTAAAATAGTATTAAAGTGTCGACTAACTATATCCCCCGAATGCATAAATCTATTTTTAAACACCTATTCTTTGCATGGTCTGCGAGTATGTAAAAAACATGGCAACCATTTCTTGTACACTTGCGTTTTTAGTATCCTTAACATTACTAATTGTTCTAGGCATATCACACAACTTGAGAAATGTATATGTATCCATGCAAATTTGTTTTTTTATGCGAAATCATCATTTACAACATCTTGAATAGATTACTAGCACGTAATGAAGAATTCCACAATGAATCTTTCCTGAGCATGTACTTTTAATAGGGGTGCTGCTAAAGGTACCTCCAAAATTTATACCGGGCACCATATGATGAAAAAAGTGAGTTAAATTATGGCCCCCACACTACACTTAAGAAAAATAAAAATAAAAATAAAGAAACAAAAAAACTAAAAAACAAAAAGACCAAACATCCAAACTCATCAGCCTAACTCCCGCTCAAAGCTTAAGTACAACACTACCAAACCCATTGACACCTCAAGCAAGTAACCTCCACTTTAGATCATATTTTTCTTTAAAAAAATCATAGAAATATTTAGAAGTTTCTATTATCTCATAAAAGTCATTTAGAGGTATATTTGAAGTCAATGGATAATCCACCAAACGGGTTCAATAATGATAAGCAACTAGGGGGATAAAACCCAAAGAAAAAGACCAAAGTGTGTCATTTAGAGGTATATAATTACAACCCCATGCTTATTCAACATTATCAAATATTTTTAAGTCTAAATGGAGGAAAACAACTTGACGTTCCAGCTTTATTCGTCCGCACAGTGCCAAAAATGATGACGGGTTTCGACATTGTACTATTAAAGTAAATTCTTTATTTTATGAATTATACAACACTCAATAGAGTTCACCACAAACGAAGTAAGTTCTTTACTTTATGTAACTATTTTACAATTTTTTTATATAATGTTTGTTTTCTTATGTTTGCTAAGACATCCAATCTATGTATGTCAATATTTCCCGATTGAAATGTGTTAATGCATTGGGCTCAAGAGCGCAACCAGAAAATGAGGGTAGTATTAGTACATCAAAGTCATAGAGTCCATCACATTGAAGGAAATGGAGGTTGATTATGGGTTGAGAATGTGCAGGAGATTACGGATCGTATTATAAGAAAGGTACTGAACCATCAAAATCATGAAGGTTCGAGATGATAGAGACTCATCTACAAGTGAGATTGCACATTTCCCCTAAAAGGGTGTACCAGTAGTGGACAGAAAGTGGAAAATTGAAGTGGTTAGTGTCCTCCAAAACTACGAGCTTTCCAAGACACTAGTCAAGCATCCATATGCTGAGAGATTAAATCATGAAGAATATGTGTTTGCCAAAGATCTATATGCAAATGGAGTTAAGCCGAGACGAGTTTTGAAGACTATAAAGATCCGAGAATAAAATGTCAATCATGCGCATAATTTACAATGCTAAGGCCTCGTTAAACTATAAGGATGTGAAAGGGAGGACCATGATTAGATAACTCCTCAAGATCATTTTGGATAATCACTATGTCTATTGGACAAATAGCGATCCGAATACTGATGAGTTAGAGGATTTATTTTTTGCTCAATCCAAATCTATCTTGCTTGCAAAGTTTAGGCCTCGACCCAGATATATGGGTTACCCATGAGTCAACACGGTCCGACCCGAGCGTTAAGTGTGAAGTGCAATGAAATAACCTATATAATGTTTCAAATCCAGTTTTATTTTATTTAATGTTTCACTTATTTAGTATGCTATTTTAATTTCAGATAAACTACATGAGGGACCCATGAGGAGCACTCGGAGTCCAAGTAAACAGAGATATTAACGTAAAAATAAATAAAGTACTTGCCTGTATACGCGCTTAAAATACGAACCCGCTCCCAACCTGTCGTAACAAAGCGAGGGAGTGAACCAAATGCTCAGTGGAAAATATACAAATGCAATATAGAATCGAACGACATAAAGGAGACTCGACACATTATGCCTACGTGTGCATGCAACCACATAGTATATATATATATATATATATATATATATATATATATATATATATATATATACACACGCATATGCACATACATATACATATACTTAATGCATGAAATAATTTTTCTTTCGAAATCCTTATTTATCCTGATTAATTTACCTTAATCTTATAGGGATTTCCTTTACTCACCCTTAGAATTTTCTCACTTTATTTAACACACCCAGTTCGACACTTGAAATTATAACATTTACTTTATCCAATCACATTCCTTTACCAGAACCACCCCTTTATTTACTTCAATACACTTTATTCTTTTCGTCGAGATTCACCCTTTCAACCCACGCAAACATCATGTAAGAAAATACTTATTTAATATTAAAAACCTTCTTACAACACGTTCTTATGTTAATTATGGGTTTAACCCCGTTGGTTGCTTAATCACCCATTTATCCACACATTTTACCCTTTTTCTTACCTTATGGATATTTAACAATTACACATTTACTTGTACATTTTAACCATTATTGGAATATTTTTTATTCATTCAAGTTAGGTTGTATTAACACATTTTACCACACAACCCATTTCTTGAAATGTTCCAAATTTCTTTTATTTTTCTCGGACTCTTTCAATACTGCATACTTCAATGGGCTCCACACCGCCGACTATGCACACCATATGTTCTGGCCAGTGTTGAGGGATTTTTACCCAAGGGCTCCAGGCCCTTCTTGATTTTACCGATGTTATCCTAGTTCCTTTTAATGTGTTTTAATATTTTACAAATGTTCACATTACCCACTTTTTCTTTTTACTTGGCCGAAGCCAAACCCGGGACTTTACCGCCCAACTTGTGTTACATTTTGAAATTTATCATTTCATGTCCTTTACACTTTAACCTTGATTTTATTCCAAAAATCATATTTATTTAGGACCACTTTGTGTACCACCTTTTTTCAATACTTTTATTTCATAAAAATATTCCACTTTAAGTAAAATGATCATTTTACCCATTTGTTTTCGAAATCACCTTTTATTCCAATTTCACGAGTATTAATTTTCCAAAAATACTATTTAGTCATTGACACTAAATTCTTAAGTGTTTTAACACATTAACACCCTTTTAACCTTGGAGTATTATTCTTCTTATTTCCAAACACCTTTACCTCTTTAGTTCTTTTAAACTTTATAAGTGTTAATATTTTTCTACTAATCTTTTCATGTTTACCCATTAACACTTATTCAATAACTCTATTAACAATTTCCCAAACCACACATTTCTTCACTTTCTTTATTCAAAAAATATATTTACATTTAAGACTACTTTTATAAGAAAATACTATTTTTTTTATCAACATGTGTAGTCTTATAATCGCATGTTCATCATATCTTTTAGTCCCAATTTCATGCACATTGAAGACTAAATTTATAACTTTTCTTATATCATATTTAAACCCAACAAAATCTTCTTTGAACTTGTTTATACATTTAATGCCAAATTACTAAAAGTTTGTATGCATGAGAATATGGATTTCAGACCCAAAAATCTTAGTACATCGTTTAAACACATTTTTCATTCTAGAATTTCATTACACTTCCACAAATTACATTTTCAACATATAAAAGACATTTAATTTCTTCAAACTCAATAAATGTATATTTTTTTTATAAAATCATCATTTTTGCAAAAAATATTATTTCACTAATGTTTACTTAATAAGTCATCATTTCCAAACCTTTTGTTTTATAAAATGTTTAACACCAATTATTTTCTTTAAAAAATACCATTTTCATAAAATACCAACTTTTAGTATTTCAATACTTGAAATATTTACTCATTCTTTGTTTTTAACAACATATCACTTTCCTAACATTTTTATTTCTTAAAGATTTTTGTTTTCTTTTACATATTATTTACATTACTTAACTAAATGCACCCTACTCAAATAGTCTAACTAAAAGATTACAAATGAAAAATAACATCTTACACTAAGAGTAATGTTTTTCCACCTCTAATGGCTCAACTGGTGGCATAAATGTTGGTGTAGGAGGAGCAACCACCACCTCCAAAGGTGGCCTCAAGGGTTTACCAAATGCATCCTAAAAAATGCTCCAAATGTTCTTCTTCCAAGCTTCCAAGTAAGACCCATTTCAAACTCTACGAAAACTCACCTTCATCTCCTGCAAAAATTCCCAAAATACAACTCCAAAATTCATAGCTCTTCTTTGTCAATGGTGGAAATGGGTATTTTGATATTTAATATGGTGAAATATTACATAAATGGTGGTGGAAGACCACCCACCTTTCTCTCTCACTCCCTTTCCTTCTTCCATTTTCTCCTAACACCCAATAACCCCATACAACCCAAACAACCCTTAACAATACCCTTCATAAGGTCAAAAACCCCATTTTTCCCCTTTTGGGTTGAGCTGAACTCGACATCTCAAAGATCCAACGCTCCAAATTGTGACAACGTACAAAGCCTACTGATATTAAAAAATCCGTCTCATGTCGTTCGAACGACTTCCCTATGTCGTTTGAATGAGATACTATGTCATTCCTTCCTTAGATCGCGTGACCTTTCACGCGACCTGCTACTGTAAGTCAGTAGTATGTCGTTTAATGAACTATTCTTGCGACCTGTATTGCGTTACTAACGACAGCCTATTGTCGTTCGAACGACCTCCCAATGTCGTTTAAACGACTCTGTTTCACCATTTTATTATTTTTTCCCAATTCTTATCCACAATTCTTCATTAACTATAATTAACTCCTCCTCATTTATAATCCACATATAATTTAAATTAAATTTGGGACAGGGTACTACAAAGTTCCCTCCTTGGGGAATTTCTTCCTCGAAATTCTTGATCCATCAATCCTCAAGCTTATAGGGTCCACCAATTTCTATTCTGAGTCCCAAAAACCCTCCAAGACAAACTATCTAACTCCTTAACACTAAGGTCACCAAATATTCCTCATGCGAGATTCTCTAATGCTCACCATTTTGCTGACCATGACATTACATAATCAACCCCGAGTCATCACTTGCCTTATAACCAACTGCAAACCATTCCTAGAACTACCTATGCTAGTACCTAAGGCATACCGGTTCCTTTATGGGCAAACATTTTCTAGTGGTCAATGCTCACCCAAAGTAAATCATAATACAACCAACCGTCCTACAAATCACCATAATCAATTCTAGCTTAGGACTATACATCTTATGTTCCAAAAATTTCAAAGTTATCATAACCATATAACTCGCATGAGTTTGCCAAAAACCATACTGTGCTATTCTCTCATTCTAAGGGGGAATAATCCCATCAAATCATTACCGCATGCTCGGTTTACACCTTCCACTGCATCACTCTGATGAACCTAATACTACCTTACGGGTCTCATCCTTGAGTAATCGCTAGAGTCTCACTCTAATTCACTCACCGTGCCAATGCAACATCATAAGCTAAGTTTCCAAATTTTGAACAATATACTATATCCTCAATCCATCATCCCGCTCTTCATAACTTGAGCCACTGACTGTCGACCCGGCTAGTCAAAGGTCCACTAGTCTAAAAGGAGATTTATACTACGAGCAAACCGTGTGGAAAAAAATTTCACCACCCGTATGCAAAGTTTATGCAATAGTAAGGATATCTCAGATGGGAACACATAGTTATCGAGCTACATTGATCGAACTCGATCCGTCGCGCTCTCTCGGGTCCAATCGGGTCGTACCATGACATGACAACGATTTTAATCACCACATAAGTAAGAATAATGGTTCCTAATTATCAAAACCAAAAGGAATACATAAGATTCAGAAGGAACAAACAATTGTCTCAAGAAATTTTTCCTATTGGCATCCGATTCTAATTTATGGAAGCGAACCTACACTGCATACTTGAAGTCATGCCACTGATTCTAAAAACCCTCACCAAATACCAATTATGGCCGTATACCCTGGCATGGGTTACTAGCCATGACAAATCGAATCACAACCATTCATTCTCGTAACATGAAATCAATCCATGAACCGGTAGTCCTTTAGGAAGTCAACGCCCGACTTCCCTCCTTGGGAGCAAGGCCCTACCTTTCCCATCCTTGGCACAAGTGAATCATTTTGATTAGTGGATACCTTATGCCTCGTCTACATCAACCTTATCAAATTACTAGTTATGATGCATCAGCCTACTACACTAGGTTATTGTCTTCTTTAACATATCTTGATCGAGGTCCCAAACTTCCACATTCATTACTTGGTTCAAGGAGACACTCACTTAACCGTGCTCTTTAACCACACTATATTGCCACCAAACTTACCGTTGGTTTTCACCTACAAAAAATTTACGTGACGACCACACCTGCTATCGTTGGCATTCTAAGGGTAGTTTATATCACATTGGGCCATGTCTTCTAACCCATACTATCTTGACAAGACGCGTCCCAAACTCGTCCTCACATTTCTAAGGCTACCCAAGCATGTACTATCGACACATTGACATACTAATTCATGTTTCCATGCTACCCCACCTCGGTTTCCATTTCAAATTTTCACATATCATCATTACTCTAAGTCTCGAATACAACTCCTAGTACATCTGAAAATTGGGTAGTACCACCCTCATACTAGTCATTCCATGACAATTGAGCATCACTCCTATAATGACACTACTATTATCCTACCTTAGGGATCGTACCACCTCTCCATGCCGATTTGGAAGCCACACTCGACACGTACACTACACGACTCGCAACTTGGGATCATCACCTAACCCTGAACACAATCTTTGCTAGAATGCTAAAGCTCTTTCATACCGAACTTAATTGGTCTCCTAAGAACACCAAACACATTGCATGTGAAATTCCTAAACCCGATAAGATATCATTGCCCATACCTTAATCACCATAGGTGCACTCTACAAACCTTATGATACCCATAATGGTATTACTAGGTGCTATCAAAGACACTAATATACGAGCTTCTATCTATAGTGCACCTTAACCATCAAACACCTTAAGGCATCACAACATTCGATATTTATCCTCAACGATGACCCAGAAAATTTGTCCTATGGTCACCTCACATGTCTATGAATTACTCTTACACTAGGATTTCCTCACACCTAGACATTACCTCGGAGGATAAAACGAGTCTCTACACCTAGATAATTATCTCATCTTTCTTCCAAAAGGCCGTGACCACCAGTCAAATACAAACGTTAACCAATGATACTACGGATTACGAGAGGATATAGGACGTCGTCTGCAAATTTTAAACCTCAAGGTTTACCTCACCCAAATCCTCAATGACTGTTAAACTATGGCAACTAAATTGCCTTACTATGTAAGCATCACACCATGGGTTAACCTATAAGTTAACACGGTTATGTAGATCTTGGTAGGATATGGAATTTCAAGTAATGCCTATAAATGCCAACGTCTATACTGTAGATGCCACGTGGAATCCTATTCCTCGACATCACATCATAATCAAGGTACACCCAACCAAATTCTTTAACCAAAGGAACTAATATGTTCTCACCACAAAATCAATACTTATGAATGCCATTCAACTATATAGTCTCCATACATGAGATACACAACCTTTACCACTAAGTCGCATCGAACACTACTCAATGTTGACACTAACAAGGCTACTCTCATCACCAAGGTCATTTCATAATGCATCTCACACAAAGGTTTCCGTCATTACCACTATTAGCTACTAAACTTCATGTGTTCACCAAATTGTCATCAATGGCGATATCACCCCAAGGATCGAATCTGCCTAATTACATCACGGGTGTTAACTACCCATAAGAGCCTTACCTAAGGGTTTTATATACCTTTTAATCACCAATAATTAGTGCCTAGTCAAGACACCCTAACCATCAACCTTTACTGTTGACAATATGTAACTCGTGCCACTTGCCCGATGAGAGTCATCCCATTCTATCTACATCTCACATGATTCTATGTCACCAATAATTTTAATGTAAGCATCTCACACTAATTACCACGGTGTCACTACTATAGTCTTTCATTTACACCCGTAAATTACTACAATTCTAATCAGAAGCGTGAAAGTGATTAACAACTATCGACTTAATAATGAGCCACTTGGCACTAACTTACTTGTCCTACTAACATCTTTGACCTTACCGTCGAGAACATGAGCTAAACAGTCACCAAACTAGCATGACCAGTCCAAACCACACCGACTTCGAAAGATCTAATACCGACCTCGCCTCATCACTTCCGAAAGGAACCTTAAACCTAGAGCTCTAATACAATTTGTAACGCTCCGACCCGAATTTATGGGTTATCCATGAGTCAACCCTGTCCGACCTGAGTGTTAGGTGTGAAGTACAATGAAATAACCTATATAATGTTGCTAGTCCAATTTTATTTTAATTAATGTTTCACTTGTTTAGCATGCACTTCCAATTTCAGATAAACTACGTGAATGACCCATGGGGATCACCGGATTCCAAGTAAGCAGATCTATTAGCGTAAAAATAAATATAGTACTTACCTGTATAACGCCCTTAAAATACAAACCCGCCCCCAACCTTCAGTAAAAAAGTGAGGGAGTGATCTAAATGCTCAGTGGGAAAAATCAATTGCAGTATAGAATTGAACGGTAGAAAGGAGACTCGACACGTTATGCCTACGTTCGTATGCAATATATATATATATATATATATATATATATATATATATATATATATACACATGCACATACATATACTTAATACATGAAACAATTTTACTTTCGAAATCCTTATTTATCCCGATTAATTTACCTTAATCTTATACGGATTTTCTTTACTCACCCTTAGCATTTTCTCACTTTATTTAACACACCCGGTTCGACACTTAAAATCACAATATTTGCTTTATCCAAACACATTCCTTTATCGAAACCACCCTTTTGTTTACTTCAATACACTTCAGTATTTTCTTATAACACATTCTTGTGTTAATTATGGGTTTAACTACTTAGGTTGCTTAATCAGCCATTTACCCACACACTTTACCTTTTTCCTTACCTTATGGATATTTATCAATTACACATTTATTTGTCCATTTTAACCTTTACCAAAAAATTTATTTATTCATTCAAGTTAGGTTATATTAACACATTTTACCACACAACCTATTTCTTCGCATGTTCCATATTTTCTTTATCTTTTCTCGGACTCTTCCAATACCACACACTTCAACGGGTTCCACACTGCCGGCTATGCACACCATATGCTCTGGCTTCTTTCTTTTTTCGATGTCGTTCGAGTTCCTTTTAATGCGTTTTAATATTTTACAAAATATCCACATCACCCCCCCCCCTTTTCTTTTTACCTGACCGCAACCAAAATCTGGGACTTTATCGCCCCAACTTCAATTACACTTTCAAATTTTACCAATTCATTTCCTTTACATGTTAACCTTGATTATATTCTAAAAATCATATTCGTTTAGGACCACTTTGTGTATAACCCTTTTCCAATATTTTTATTTCATAAAAATGTTTCACTTTAAGTAAAATTACTATTATACCCATTTGTTTTCGAAATCACCTTTTACTCTAATTTCACAAGTATTAATTTCCCCAAAATACTATTTAGTCATCCACACTGACTTCTTAAGTGTTTTAACACATTAACACCCTTTTGTTACACCCGCCTATTCTAATTCTGGGTTATCAGTCCAATATTAATAAAACAGGAATCATTAATGGTGCCATTCTTAGCATCATTATCGAATTTCAATTTAATTACAAATACCCTAATAGCCCGGTGTCAAAATTTTAATCTTAATTATCGACATGTAGTAAATAAAATTCGAATAAATATATCATTCATCATTTCCAGGCACGTAATAATGAATAATAGGATAATGACGTAAATAAGTAAATGAGTTTGGAATAACACTCTAGAGAAAATCTAAATACAGTCATCCATAAGTAAAAGTCTAAATCAATACAGGAAATAACCGGGAATAACTGAAAATACAAACCTCTGCAAATAGTATCCAACTATGATTGGGAAACATGCCCGATTGAGATAAATAAAGATGGACAAGAACTGAATAAAAATGGAGGTGTCTAATTGCAAGGTCCTGCGGCTTCCACAACAACTGCAGCACGTCAAATGTAGGAAAACCTATGCATGGTGTCCTTGTCGTTGGGCACCTAAAATTTTTTTTACAAAAAGGATTTAAAACGGGTCAGAGCCCAATTAAAATAATTTGAAAAAGTTTAGCAAGTGTTTAAAATGCGACAAGATCAGATATTATATACATGTTCGTACGATGTGCTCTCACTTAAGATCCTTACCCCTCAACTAATGTGCACGCCTAACGTACTGCTCTAACCCACCTAGTTATACTACCCGTCTAACTAGTCTGACCTGCATCTCTTCACATCTATTCACCTATAGTGTCCACCTGTATTGAGCATACAATACAGTACCACCTTTTCAGATTCTTTATACTCATTAGGAATCTATAGTAAATGATTTAGTTTTCATACACATTGGTTAATTTAGATATCACTATCTATCTTATGTACTAATACACTCATAGTAAGATCAATCACACATATATGTACAATTATCACTCTTATCATATATACATATACCACACCCCTAGGTGGAGACCTGCGGTGCGAGAATACTATGCTATCCAATCCTGGTACATCACGTACCAAATAAGGACATTGGCTCGAATAATATCCTTCGGACCATAAATTAAATCACATAATATTCGGAGGAAAACATAGTCCTAGGACTTTGGGATATGCTCATACCTAACACACCCAAATGATGGGTCACACCCCCATTCACACAAGTGGTGCTCAATCCCTAACTTCTATGCTTGAGGTGCAAGTCAATATCCCCCTAACTGGGCCCATCAGAATAAGACTGTCCATGACAAGAAACCTCCCCTTATAGCGAGTAGCCTTGGTATGATTACATATACAAATCAAACAATAGGTATACACACCACCCATATATGTATAAGATCATTAAGGTATACACGTAACCTATATCATATGCCCTATATGTAATAAAGTAAATCTCGAATATTCTACGTTGCGTAATACTGCTCGTTGTATAATCCTGAGTATTTCCAATACCCAAAAGGTTTCCAAGTGTCCTTTAAGTAAATTCAGTAGGCAATCCCATTCAAGGCCCACTCATCCTAGTCCTACATTTCCTTAATTTTCCTTGACAACGAATCATTATCTGAACAAGCTTTTATTACCCACTAAGATTAATCAATTTTAGTCACCAACTCTCCTCGTGCGACTAACCTTCAACCTAACATTAACTTACTGGTAAATATAATATTTCTCATTTATGTTTATAAATTAATTCAACGATAAACCCAGTCGTTCCTCATGAACTCCAAGCAAAAAAGGGAAAAATTATGTAAATATTGGAAACCGAATCAATTCGGCCTTAGTCCGAATCGATTCAGACAAGGAGCTGAATTGATTTGCCGTAGCAGTTTTCATCTTCTTTCTTACACTGTTACGGGAATCCTCCATTGTTAAACCTCCAAACTAACATTACACCATCTGAAAATCCTAAACAAAGGTCTCTAACATTATAGTAACATGTATCAATAATTTTTAACGTATTCGAATCACTACATCTTTACAGAACAATCCCAAATCCTATTTAATCAAGATTTATTTCTAAAAACCCTAGATCAATACTCATGTTCAAGAAACTCAAAATAATTCTAGATTTATTCTCAAATTTCATGATATTTCTCATCGAAATTCATCTACATATACCAATGATCAATTATTATATCATTCCTACCCAAGAATATAAATTATATCTCTACTTTCCAAGATCAAAGTTCATAAATTTCCATAAGAAATCATCCTATTCTAACATGGACGGTATAGAAAATCAAAAGTTAGCAAGATAAACACTTGCCTTAATGTGGAAGTATGATTTCTGCAGAATTGGTAATTGGATTGGTGTTTTCCTCCTCCCGATCTATAATCCGGTGGTGGTGGTGTAAGAAGGTGAATTTTGGCCTTAGAACCCTTGAATTAACTCTCCTTCTTCCTCTTATGACTCTCCCTTTGGTTTGATAAATGTTAACCCTAATCTTCTTTAAGTGTTATCATATATAATCCTCTAATTTTCGTGGTTTTATTATCTCCAAAATTTCAAAAGACAAAAATACCCCTCTGCGGTGCCGGTTTGGCCTAAAAGTTCCTCGAGACCCAGACTAAGCTCCCGGGTAGACTTTTCTAACTATCTCGACCCTTATGGAGACACCGACTCACTCAAAATGACCATATGAAATATCAAAAGTGAAATTATATTTTATTTCCCAAATTAAGTGCCGACACAACTGACACGCGTGTCCCGACTAAATTTTTCATAACTGTCTTATTTCTCACTCACGATAATTATTATATTTCTTTATCATTATTATTACTCATTCACTAAGTAATATTTAATATAAATAAATATTAACCCTTATCTTGCTAATTAATATTTATTTTATCGGATTAATTTCCCAAAAGTAATTTAACTAACCCTAATTAATTCCCAATATAAAAATCAATAAAATTACGGGGTGTTACATACTCCCATCTTAATAATGGAATTTCAGAAAAAGGAAATACTTGGTATGAATAACTCTGGATACTTTCACCCATATCATCTTCGCACTCCCAAGTGGACTCGTTGGCATTACGGTATCCCCACAGAACCCGTACAAGTGGAACTACATTCGATCTCAGTCTCCTCTCGCTATGGTCTAAGATAGCAGACGACCTCTCCTCATATGAAATATCGGGCTGCAAGTCGATCTCCTTCAAAGAAATGTGAGTGTGATCCAACTCATCTCGAAGATATCGCCTCAGGGAATAAATATGGAATACATCATGAATCCTATGCAAGTGCTCCAGCAACCTAGGTCTATATGCAACTGGACCAATCCGCTCAATGATAGGGAATATTCCCACGTATCTCAGTGTAAACTTACATTTGTTCCTGAAATTCATTATCCCCTTCATAGGAGATACTCGTAGAAACACCTAATCCCCCACATTAAACTCCTGGAAGTACCGCTTTACATCCGCATAACTCTTTTGTCGGCCAACTTAATCTTGGTCGATGTATCCTGAATCAACTCCGGCTCGGGAAGCTTGTTGTCCCTCACCTCCAACTAACAAGAAGGCGAATGAAAAGTTCTTCCGCACAACGCCTCATATGGTTCCATTCTAATTGTGAACTTGTAGGAGTTATTATACGCGAACTCCACCAGTGGAAGGTACTGCGCCCAACCTCCCCCAAAATCAAGTATACACATTTGGAGCATATCTTCCAACATTTGATTAGTAGTCTTCGTTTTCCCGTCCTTCTGCAGGTGACATGCCATACTCAACCGCAAGTTGGTACACATAGGCTCCTAGAAACTCTCCCAAAATTGAGACATGAAAATCTTATTCTTGTCCGACACAATATCTAATGGTACCCCATGTAATCTCACTATCTCAGTAATGAAAATATGGGCATATTGTCCTGTGGTATAATTAGTCCAAACTGGCCAGAAGTGAGCTGCCTTAGTCAATCGATCCACTATCACCTATATGGAATCGTGACCTCCCTTCGAAGTAGGAAACCCAATAATAAAATCCATGGAAATGCTCTCCTATTTCCACACCGGGATCTCTAACAGCTGTAAAACTCATGTCGTCTTCTCATGGTCCACTTTCACTAACTGACTAGTGGTACACCTCAAAACAAACTCGATAATGTCTCTATTTATCCCACTCCACCGGTACTATCGTCTCATGTTTGGGTACATCTTATCCCCTCCAGGATGTACTACAAACCGGGATTTGTGTGACTCTGCCATCATCGCATGCCGCAAATCTTCCCCCTTTGGGATAACCAATCTCTGGTTAAATTGCAAACCTTCATACAAACTCACAAAAGACGACTATGCTCCCCTCATCTAAGAGTTGTTCGATCCGCTCCTGATAAAAAGAATCTTCTTCATGTGCCTACACTACCCTCATGACAATCTAGGGGGTGACGGTCATAATTGACATAAACGATCAGGCCACAACATCCCAATGTCCCAACTCCTTTCATCTGCTTTCCAAACATCAGTTATATCCCCTACTGGCCTGCGACTCAATGTGTTTGTCACCACATTAGCCTTTCCCGGGTGATACTGGATGTCAAAATGATAATCTTTCACAAATTCAAGACACATGCGTTGATGTATATTCAGCTCTCTCTGAGTGAACAAGTACTGCAGTAACTTATGATATGTGAACATGTGAAATCTCTCTCCCAGTAATAGCGTCTCTAAATTTGCAACGCAAACACGACTGCCGCTAACTCCAAGTTGTTGGTGGGGTAATTCCTCTCATGAGGCTTAAGCTCGCGGGAAGCATACTCTATAGCCTGATCCTTTTGTTGTAGTATACCCCAAGCCCCTGTAGGGACATGTTAGTGAAAATAATATATTCCACTCCTTCCCAATGAAGTGCGAGTACGGGTGCTGAAGTCCCTTCATCTCATCGAAAGCCAAGTGGCAAGCGTCATCCTAAACAACTGAAACACCTTTGCGAGTCAAACTAGTCAATGGACCCGCAACCTTTGAAAATACCCTAATAAACCATCTATAGTACCAGGATAACCCCAAGAAACTACGCATCTCTATCAGTGTCGTGGGCTATCCCCACTCCCTTACCACTAACACCTTACATGGGCCCACTGATATCCCAACTCAAAGATGATATAACCCAAAAACTATACCTCACGCAGCCTAAATCAGTATTTTTTAAACTCCACATACAATTGATGCTCACGTATCGCCTGTAGGACCCAACGCAAATGCTCAACATGCTCCTCCTCACTCGGTGAATAAATCAGGATGTCATCAATGAAGACGATAACAAACTGATCCAAGAACACTCTTAACACCCTATTCATTAAGTCCATAAACACGACTGGTGCATTGGTTATCCTAAATGGAATAACTCGAAACTTATAGGACCAATATCTCATCAAAAGGCAGTCTTAGACACGTCCTGCTCCTAGATGCGCAACTGGTGATACCCGGATCTCAAATTTATCTTTGAGAAGTGAGCAGATCCTCTCAACTGATTAAATAAGTCTTCAATTTTGGGCAACGAATACTTATTTCATATTATGACTTTATTCAACTCTCGATAATCCACACACAAGCGTAAAGATACATCTCTCTTCTTCACAAACAATATTGGGACATTCCAAAGTGAAGTACTATGACGTAGAAAGACCTACACCAATAGCTGCTCAATCTGATCCTGTAGCTCCCTTATCTCCCTAGGAGCCATATGATACGGTGTATGAGCAATTGGCTAAGTGCTCGGTGCCAAGTCAGTAACGAACTCAATCTCTCTGCTAGGGGGAAATCTCGATATCTCCTGAAATACGTCAGTGAACTCACATACGATTGGGATCGAATCGAGGGAAATCACCACCCCCCGAGAGGTCTCCCCCATATGTAGTACAAATGAGTGGATGATTCTCCTTTAGGATGAGGCATTTCCACTAAGAATATCTCTTGGTTGGGGATCATAAACACTATTCTCCGACTATAGCAGTCAATCATGGCCCTATACTCAGCTAGCCAATCGATGCCTATGATGGCGTCATCCTCTGACATATCTAATACAAGCATATCGGCAGGTAAAACTAGTCTCCCAATATCTATACTCACACCCCAGCATATAAAGCAAATCAGTGTCGTGCTCCCAATGGTGAGTTTACACATGTAACTATACAATCTGCCATCTCTAATAACCCCGTGACTCGTGCAAATCTAGTGGCTATGAACGAATGTGAAGCCCTAGTGTTAAATAATGTATGCCCCAAAGTATCATGGATAAGAAACATACCCTTAAAAATGAGTGGAGCCTACGGACCTGTAGCCTGGTGGGCATGATACACACGCCCATACTATAACTGCCCCTACTGGGGTGGTGTTGCTAGAACGACAAGTGCTACCGGAAAGGATGGTACGGGTGCTAGTACTGGGAGGGTGTCAGGGAAAAAAGGTCTCTAGTTCTCCTGGTAAGTTCCTTGCTACTTCTGAACCCTGCCCTTATCAGGGAAATCCTATCGCTTATGGCCAGTCTTTCCACAAATGAAACACCCGCCCATAAACTTACCTCCCTTCTGTCCCTGCTCGCCTCGACCCTACTGTCCATTACCACCTCTACCCTGGTCCTAATGAAATCGCTGCTGGCCCGTCTGGCTATGATGGCCCTGCTAGAATCCACATTGTCCCTGTTTATAATCCCCTAAACGGAACCTCTTAGCAACATCCTCGTAGTGGGGACCCATCTCACTCTGCCTCTACTAACTCTAAGTCGACTGTGCCCCGCCGGCACCGCTACCCCTAGTCCTTCCCTACTGATT
This sequence comes from Sambucus nigra, assembly GCA_949130495.1. Taxonomy (NCBI): domain Eukaryota; kingdom Viridiplantae; phylum Streptophyta; class Magnoliopsida; order Dipsacales; family Adoxaceae; genus Sambucus; species Sambucus nigra. The sequence continues at coordinate 430,729,234 of OX422217.1, read as the reverse complement.
GGACTCTCTTGAGAGCTTTCTCCCCTTAATATGGAAGCGGTGGTCCTGAAAGTGTAGTAGAGCTGCATTCAAAACCTTTGTATAAGTCTTTAGGGATGGATTATCCAATAGATGCTGTAGGATCCTCCAGATAAGACCATCTAAAAACAAAGGAATCCTCTTCTCTAGCGTTGGCACCTCATTGGGAATAAAATTTTCCAATGTGGTAAACTCCTCCTCATAATCTTCTATGATCCTCGACTCCTGTGAAACATCCAAATTTTTTTTGCCTCATCTCAGTCTGGATGGCGGAAGGGAAGTATTTGCGATCGAGTTGCTCCCAAAACTCCTGGATAGTCAAGGTGTCTCTCTCATATGCAGTTGTGATGGACTCCCACCACCGTAATGCTGCCCCTACTAGATTAAAAGTATCTAGTATCTTCTTATGTATCTCTAAGCACTCATACATCCTAAAATTCCTCTGGATATCCTTCTTTCATTGGCATACTGCAATTACATCGGGGCTCCCTTAGAAGTCTGGAAGATGTGCTTACTGAAAAGAATCTCGAAATCGCTCCTAAGAATAAGGAAATGAGTGGGCAGGAGCTAGAGCAACCACCTGAGGCTGGGTGTGGCACCTGTGGTGCCTACTGGGCCAAAGTAGCCAGGGCTACATTAACCGCATGTGCTACGCTGTCGGTAACATTGACAACATGCATAGATCCTGGGGCCTGAGCTAGCTGTAGCTCGAGCTGTGCCTCTGGGGTGGATCGTGTGCACGTCAAGGAGGCATATGAAATGAGAAAGAATTTTCCATCTGTCCATAATTCAATATGTCTTAAAATAGCTGAAGATATAAATGCACAATAAAGAATACAACAGTCCTAATAATAGGGCTCTATATCAAAGAATGCTACGTTGAAAATCATAGTAAGCTGAACAGATCCCAAGGACACTAGAACCTGATGCTATAATACCATCTGTGACACCCCACCTATTCTAATCTTGGGTGATCAACCTATTATTAAATTAAATAGGAATCATTAATGGTGTTATTCTTAGCATCACTATTGAATTTCAATTTAATTACAAATAGCCTAATAGCTCGGTGTCAAAATTTTATATTAATTATTGACATGAATTAAACAAAATTGGAATAAATATATCATTCACCATTTCCATACGCATAATAATGAATAATAAGATAACAACATAAATAAATAATTGACTCTCGAGTAAAACTCCAGAGAAAATCCAAATGCAGTCATCCATAAGTAATGTCTAAATCAATACTGGAAATAAACGGGAATAACTGTAAATATAAAATCTCAGCAAATAGTATCCAACTATGATTGGGCAACATGCCCAACCAAGATAAATGAAGATAACTAAGAACTGAATAAAAGTGAAGGCGTCTAATATCAAGGTCGTGTAACTTCCACAACAGCTGCAATACGTCAAATGTAGGTATTCCTATGCCTGACATCCCTGCGATTGGGCACCTAAAATGTTTTTTATAAAAAGGATTTGAAATGGACCAAAGCCCAATTAAAACAGTTTGAAAAAATTTACCAAGTGTTTAAAATGCGACAAGATAAGATATTATATACAAGTTAGTACAACATGCTCTTACTTGAGATACTCACCCCTTAACTAATGTGCACGCCTAACGTACTACTCTAACCCACCTAGTTATACTACCCGTCTAGCCTACATCTCTTCACATCTATTCACTTATAGTGCCTACCCGTATTGTCCATACAATACAATACCACCTTTCCCAATTCTTTATACTCATTAGGGATAATAAATGATTTAGTTCTCATACACATTGGTTAATATAGATATCACTATCTATCTTATCTACTAATACACTCATAGTAGGATCAATCACATGTGTACGTACAATTATCACTCTTATCATATATACGTATACAATACCCCTAGGTGGAGACCTACGATGTAGGCATACTCTTCTATGCAGTCTTGGTACATCACGTACCAAATAAAAACACCAACATGGATAATCTCCCTCGAATCGTAAATTAAATCTCACAATATTCAGAGGCAAACATAGTCTTAGGTCTTTGGGATATGCTCATACCTAATGCACCCAAATGAACGATCACACCCTCATTCACACAAGTGGTTATCAATCCATAGGTTCTATGTCCCGAGGTACAAGTCAATATCTCCCCAAATGGGCTCATGACAATAAGACTATCCACGATGCGAAACCTCCCGTGATAATGAGTAGCCTATGATTACACATACAAATCAAGTAATAGGTATACACACCACCCATATATATATATAACATCATTATAGGTATACACGTAACCTATATCATATGCCCCATACGTAGTATAGTAACTCTTAATATTCTACGTAGCGTAATACTCCTCGTGGTATAATCCCGAGTATTTCCCAATACCCAAAAGGTTGACAAGTGTCCTTTAAGTAAATTCAGTAGGCAATCCCACTCAAGGCCTACTGGTCCTACATTACCCTAATTTTTCCTGACAAGGAATCATTATCCGAATAAGCTTTTATTACTCGTTAAGCTTAATGAATTTTAGTCATAAAATCTCCTCGCGCGACTAAACTTCAACCCAACATTAACCTACTAGTAAATAGAATATTTTGCATTTGTGTGTAAAAATAAATTCAACGATCAACCCAGCCGTTTCTCATGAACTCTAAGAAAAAAGGGGGAAAATTGTGCCAATCAGGGAAACCGAATTGATTCTCTTACCGAATCGAATTACATTCCGAATCGATTCGGCCAAGGATCCGAATTGATTCGCCGTAACAGTTATCATCTTCTTCCTATCACTGTTACGGGAATCCTCCATTGTTAATCCTCCAAAACAACATTACACCATCCCAAACACCCAAAAAAGGTGTCTAACATTACAGTAACATGTATAAATGATTTTTAACGTATTAGAATCATTAAAACTTTACAGAACAACCCCAAATCAGATTTAATCAAGATTTATTTGTAAAAATCTTAGATCATTACTAATGTTCAAGAACCTCAACATAATTCTAGATTTATTCTCAAATTTCATGATATTTCTCAACCAAATTCATCTACACATATCAGGGATAAATTATATTATCATTCCTACCAAAAAATATGAATTATATCTCCAATTTTCAATATCAAAGTTCATTAATTTCATAAGAAAACATCCTATTCTAAAATGGATGGTATATCAAATCAAAATTTATCAAGATACACACTTTCCTTAATGTGAAAGTCTGATTTTTGCAAAATTGGCGATGGGATTGGTGTTCTCCTCCTCCCGATCTACAATCCGATGCTGGCGGTGGTGGAAGAAGGTGGGGTTTGGCCTTGGAACCCTAAGAATAACTCTCCTTCCTCCTCTTGTGACTCTCCCTTTGGTTTGATAATTGATAACCCTAATCTACTTAGTGTGTTATAAGATATAATCCTCTAATTTTCGTGGATTTATTATCTCTAAAATTTTAAAAGACCAAAATACCCCTCCGGGGTGTCTGTTTGGCCTAAAAGTGCCCCAGGGCCCAAATTAAACGCCCAGGTAGACTTTACTAACTATCTCGACCCTTCAGGACATACTAGTGAACTCAAAATGACCATATGGGATATCAAAAGTGAAATTATATTCTATTTCCCAAATTAAGTCCCAACACGGCTCGCACGCGCGTCCCGATTAAATTTACCATAACTGTCGTATTGCTCACTCACGATAATTAGAATATTTACTTCTCATTATTATTACTCATTCACTAAGTAATATTCAATATAAATAAATATTAACCCTTATCTCGCTAATTAATATTTATTTTATTTGAATAATTCCCCCAAAATAATTTAATTAATCCCCATTATTTCCTAATGTAAAAATCAATGAAATTACAGGGTGTTACACCTTTTTAGCCTTAGAGTAATATTCTTCTTATATGGAAACTTTGCCTATTTAGTTCTTTTTTATTTCATAAGTGATATTTTTCTACTAATTTTTTTACGTTTACCCATTAACACTTATTCAATAACTTTATTAACAATTTCCCAAACCACACATTTCTTTACTTTCTTTATTCAAGAAATCTATTTACATTTAAGATTACTTTTATAAGAAAATACAGTTTATTTTATCAACATGTGTTATCTTATAATCTCATGTTCATCATATCTTTTAGTCCCAATTTCACACACTTTGAAGGCTGAATTTCTTACTTTTCTTATTTCATTTTTAAACCCAACAAAATCTTCTTTAAACTTGTTTAATGCCAAAATACTACAAGTTTATATGCATGAGAAGATTGATTTTAAACCCAAAAATCCTGCTACATGATTTAAACACATTTTTCATTCTAGAATTTCATAACACTTGCAAAAATTATATTTTCAAGACATAAAAGACATTTATTTTCTTCAAACTCAATAAATGTCTATGTTTTTTTTATAAAATCTTCATTTTTGCAAGAAATATTATTTCACCAATGTTTACTGAATAAGTCATCATTTTCAAACCTTTTATTTCATAAAATGTTTAACACCAATTATTTTTTAGAAAATATATCATTTTTATAAAACACCAACTTTTAATATTTCAATACTTGAAATATTTACTCATTTTTTGTTTTTAACAACATATCCCTTTTCCAACATTTTTATTTCATAAAAATATTTGTTATCATCTACATATTATTTACACCATTTAACTAAATGCACCCTACTCAAACAGTCTAACTACAAGATTACAAATGAATCAAATGGTGGTAGAAATATTGATGCCAGGGGAGCAACCCCCACCTCTAAAGGTATCATCAAGTGATTACCAAATGAATTCTCCAAAATGCTCCAACTGTTCTTCTTCCAAGCTTCCAAGCAAGACCCATTTCAAATTCCATGAAAACACACCTTCATCTCCTCCAAAAATCCCCCAAATACAATTCCAAAATTCATAGCACTTCTTTGTCAATGGTGAAAATGGGTATTTTGGGCTTGAATATGGTCTAACATTACATAAATAGTGGTGGAATGGTGGAATGGTGGTTTGGTGGTGGGTGGAGGTGGAAGACCACCCACCTTTCTCTCCTACTATCGCTCCTTCTTAAATTTTCTCCCAAAACAAAATAACCCCATATAACCCAAACAACCCCTTAATAAAACCGTTCCTAAGTTGCAAAACCCCGTTTTACTGGCTGATCTGAGCTCGACAACGCAAAGATTCGACACACTAAATTATGACAGCGCACAAGGGTAATTGAGATTAAACAATCCGTCTTACATCGTTCGAACGACTTCCCTATATCGTTTGAACGACTTCAACTATGTCCTTCCTTCCCTGGATTGCGCGACCCTTCGTTCGACCTGCTACTATAAGTCAGTAGCATGTCATTTGATGCCCTGTTCTCTCGACCTATACCTCATTACTAACGACAACCTATTGTTGTTTGAACGACCTCCCAATGTCGTTTGAGTGACCCTATTTCATCATTTTATTATTTTTTCCCAATTCTGATCCATAATTCTTCATTAATTATAATTAACTCCTCCTTATTTATAATCCACATTTATTTTAAATTAAATTTTACGATAGGGTTTTACACAAATTGTTTTCCCACACTCGTCTTAATGGATTGCACGTGCAAAACCAACCAATTTAACATGCTACCTTTTAAGATGGTTCGCGTGACATCAACGAGAAATACATTTTTCTTGGCATTTTATTTCTTCTCCTCGGAGAATCAAGAACAATTTTCATAGGAATTATTATGATTAAAGATGCTTTATGATCATGGATCGTGAACAAAGTTGTATTAATGTCGTTCATAGAGTTTTCCCTCAAGTTAGAGTGATTCTTTGCCTATTCCATATTAACAAGAATGTGCAAATGAGTTGTAAGAAGTTTAGCATGGTGATTGATGAATGGAAATCCCTGATGAAGGAGTGGTCTTTTGTAGTTGAGCAGGAGACACTAATTAAATTTCTTGATGCGTGGGCCCAATTCAAAGTCAGGCATTACCTAACCTGGTTGACTACATTGAAAAGACTTGTTTACCTGTTCACAAAAAGTTAGCCTACCGTGGATGGACATGATTAAGTACTGTGGGAATCTTACAACCAATAGAGAGGAGGGTGATTATATCCAGTTGAAAAAGATGCTTATGTTATCTAATTTCTCATTTCTCGAGTTTTAGAAGAAAGTTCATGTACTTTTGACATCTCAAGTGATAGAAATAGAGGTTGATACACAATTTAATCATTTATGGGAGAACGTTTCACACTACGCACTTGACTTACATGTGAGGGATATATATTTATTTGGCATTGTGGGTTTTGATGATCACCCGTGTGGTCATATATTACGTTCGATATTTGTCTTACCGAACTAATGAGATTGTGTTATACGATGCCCAAGGAGAAAAACCTCTCTCTAGGTACGATAGATGAACAGTGGCAAAAGATTAATATTGAGCCAAATTTTCCTATATACAGCAAGGTCGACTACGAGCCGAAGATGATTTCTTTTAGGAAGCGATGGTCAGAGTCGATAGTGGATGAACGTATGTCACTTCTCTTTAAGCGCGATGATCATACTAATCTATTCGGTATTAGTTTATTTGAGCCAAATCCAATTAATCACAAGGATATGCCATATGGTAAAGAGACGAAAAATTAGAAAAAGCACGTAATATCAAATAATAATGATTCATGTGCCTATGATACCTCCAAGTCACTCAACGACCTTGCTAAACCCCCCTTTAAAGAAAAATAAATCAAATAGGGGATATGTTTTCATGTCCAACTTGAGATACATGCCTAACTTATATCAACCTTTTATGGAGAATATGATTGACGTCAAGAGTGAGAAAATTGTGGGTACAGGATTATAGAACTTGGAATTGGTTGGGACGGGCCAATGGTTGATCACTAGAGATTCGTTAGAAAGGAACTTATTCAGGAACTAAATACCCATGAAGAATTTTGGTTTACTTTATTTTTGGGAGGCGTTAGGATGTACTCTGAGCTTTTGACGACCTTTCAACGTGACCATGTTATGTGCATGGTTGGTTTGTGGTGCCTGAGATGGCATACTTGGACACACAAGCATATAATTATGTCATTGTGGCACTAACAAATTCATTGTGCCTCACATTCATCCCATTTCATAACCTTCCACCTCAAGATAAAGAAAAAATATAACGATGCTATATGTTGCTAATGTGCACTATGTGCATGTGCAACTTAAGGATGATAGCACAATCCCACTGATAACATGTATTTGAAATGAACATCACGAGCTTCAAAACGAAGGATGGAGACTAATCTTGAATGACCAAAATTTCCTTTGGAACTCCCTGTGCCTAGTTGATGGGGATATACGGGATATGTCGATCGATATAGATTAGAGATGAAGGATGGATGATGTTTTTGTGTTTACTTATGACAAGATGATGTTGGTATTTTGATTGTAATTTTTGGGAGGATGAACTTTAAATTTAGAGGATGTGGGGTTTTAACTTGTATTTTTTGGCATGCTGTTGGGACTTAATTTGTGGGTGAAAATTGTAAAGGGGGTCTTGAATGTAAAGTTGAATGATTAATCAAACATGAATGTTGAATTATATCTTTGAATTAAATGTTGGTTGAATGAAAAATTAAAATATTGGATATTGAATTATATCTTTGAATTAAATGTTGGTTGAATGCAAAAATACAACGTTGAATGTAGAATTACGTCTTTGAATTAAATGTTGGTTGAATGCAAAATTAAAATGTTGAATGCTGAATTAAATCTTTGAATTAATTATTGGTTGAAACTTGAATTATTTAAAATAACCTACTTTCGGCACCCTACTGTGGAAAGTACTTAAAAACTTCGGCATCATGTACCCGAGTGATTCCTAGCAGCACCAAAATTATTAAAATATTATTCCTGGCACCACATGATATTAAATGCTTATATTCGAACCTGAAATGCCTAAAGCCTTAACTCGTCCACTAACCACCGACTAAACATGCTTAACTCGACCGCTAACCATCGAGAGATACCATTCGACAACAAGATGCCTAATAGGGAGAAGAGTGTGTAAACCGTCGACATATATATGCCGACACAGTGGAAATATGTCGAATAATTCCTTTAATATTGGTTATCTATTGTCGAACCAATATTATTATATTAAAAAATTCACTCCGTAGTTTTATTCCTAACAAAAAAATTTCGACAACAAAATAAAGATTATGGTTAGAACTCTCGACAATAAGCAGCCGAATCAAGGCATTCGACAATTATGTGCCAACCAGTATGACTGGTTGGAAAACATTCAGCATTTGGGTGCCGATTCTTATCACATCTGTCGGTGGTATTAAACCGAATAAACTTGTTACCACATTTATGATATATCGTTATAAATGAAAGCAATCATCATTCATTAAGTAGTTATAAATGCAAAACTTACCACAAAATAAGAAAACATACCAAAGCCATCAAATCACATCAATTTTATAATAAATTGTTAAACAAACATACCACAAAAAAAAAAAAAACATACCCAAACCAACAACCGTCAATAAATTCTACCACAAACTTCATAAACAACCACCAACTATAAAATTCAACAACAAATATGGGTATGGAACTAGATGGTCATTTCTTCTTTCGCTTATTTCCTTTCCCCAATGATTTCGACTTCTCTCTGACTACCATACTGTCATGTACCTGCTTGGATCTTATCTTGCATGTTGTGGACGATGTTGGACAACCTTCTTCTTTCCCTTCCCTGCCATTGACTAAGAGTGGTGGATAGTATTTAATGGACCTCTTCTTATAACTGCAATGATCCTCCTTAAGTAATCGAGCGATCGAGTATAGCCAATGATTCATTTACAACAATCATATGCAATACAAGTTATATATACTCAATATATATTTACATACATTATGCCATATAATGAGAACGTTCATGGTTTTGGTCCTTCCTCAATGATTCGTGTCACGATTTTGGCTCGTGACCATTTTAAGGGTGACCATATTTGGGGTCACTATCCAAATTCATGACCATAATATGGGGTCACAGTTCTTTGGATGACATTAAGGTTATGGCTTGGTCATGGATGAGGACCGTGATCATATGGCTACGGATCATAATTATGACCTTACCCGTGATCACTTACCATGTTGTTTTGATGGTTACAATCGTCGACCATGACCATCAATTGTGGAATTTTTATGTTGGTCACGGTTTAGGATTGGGACCTTAATTGTGATCAAAATGATCAGGATTTTGAGCCGTGACCAAAATGGGTGACTATTTAAATTATACTAATATATGGTCAGAGTTTTAGACCATGACCATATATTAATATAATTTAGATTTTTTTGAGTTTAATATATTACTAATTCTTGATTTTAGACTTAAATACAACTTTGTTAAAAAATTAGGCATTGCCCTAAATCATCAAAAATATGTCAAGTCTAACAAACACGTGGCTTATTAAATAAAATTATTTAAAAAACCAAAAAATTCTCTTAAAAATTCAAAATAAAGCTTAAAAGAAAAACTAAAAAATAATGTTTAAAAAAGAATTGAAAACCTCAACATCACACACCCCACCTTTGGCCTCTCCCCCACCCCTACCTTTGACCACCCTCTCTGCCACATCCTCTACCCCCGGACAACCAACAATCATCTCAACCGTAACCCCCATCACTCCAGTTCGACAGAAGCCTCCTCCTCTCTCCATCCTCCTTCTGGCACCCCCTCCACCCAACCAACATTTAGCAACCAAATGAAATATTCAACCTTTGATCTGAAATGGTTTTCTCTCTTAGTGAATGTGTGTGTGTGTGTGTGTGTGTGAGAGAGAGAGAGAGAGAGAGAGAGAGAGAGAGAGAGAGAGAGAGACGCGAGGTGAGGGGTAAGGTCGTCAGACTGGGGGAGTGGGTGGAGTGAGGCAGGGGTGGGGGGTTATCTTGCTGGAATGGGGGAGTGGGTTGAGTGAGGAGGAACACAATGGAGTTGGTGGGTGTTACAGAAGAGTTTGTGTTTTTTGATTTTAAAACATTGTTCGGGTTTTTAATATTTTTTAACATTATTTAAATATTGTTTAATGTTTTTGATTTTTTAACCATTATTTTTTAGTTTTTCTTTTAGTTTTTGGGTTTTAAGCTTTCTTTTTTATTTTTAAGAGATTTTTCGAGTTTTTTAAATCATTTTTATTTAATATGCCATGTGTTTGTTAAACTTAACATATTTTTGGACGATTTAGGGAAAGTCTAATTTTTCAACAAAATTGTATTTGAGTCTAAAATCGAGAATTAGTAATGTATTAAAATAAAGAAACACTATCATTTAAATGGTCACCCATTTTGGTCACGGTTATAACCGTGACCGTTGTTAAATTTAATTATTTTTTTCCTAAAAAAACCTTCACGTGTTTTCAAACTTCTATACATTTTAATAAATAAATATTAATCCATCAAATTGTTCACGCACAAATTAACTAATTATTAATCCACAAACTAATCCATAAATCAAAAAATAATAACACAACACAAATTAAACTATTGGGACATCAAATTATTCAACGCAAATAATAATAGACTCATACGACAATGAAATATTGTCATCTGACATGTCAATCCAATGCACATTTCAATAATGCTCTATAGATGCAATTAAGTTCGAAATAGTTGATGTCTTCCGTAACATCCTAACTAGTCTGCTATCTATGTATTTGCAAAATGAAATCACAAATGATTCCATCGCCACTACAATACAAAATGACATAAATATTACTGCAAAGTCAAAAATACGTTTTTCACAAATAACTAAATGCTATATCCAAAATAAAAGGGTTAACATTATTACTCATTATAAAGCTGCCGAACATGACATGAATAGTATTATAAGAACTTGAATCCCAAAATGACTAGACTGCAAATATTTCAAAATGTAATAAATGTTACGAAAGGACTTGAATCCCAAAATGATTTCGGGACGTCTATATAGCCAAAAATGGCATCAAAGTTCACGTAGTTCATACGATGAACAAGGTTGAGTCTAACCCATAATCCTAATCCAAGGTATCACTTTTGATTTATGAAAATAAATGTCAAATGTGTGAAAATGTAAAAAATATATGAACACTCTAAATTGGGAATTATGGTATAAGCCCCCTTTTTTGGATTTCCAATTTACGAAAATAAATTTAAATGTACATATGAAAATAAAGAACTAAATATATGAGTAAAAAATGAACAAATATAATTAAATACAAGTGTTTTTACAATACATAGGATACAAATAGAGTTATCCTACAAGGGTTAACTAAATAGCAATAAAATAATATTTTAAAACTCATTTTTTGTCCAAACCAACTAAAAGATCCTTCAAAATAGGGTTGTCATCAATAGTAGACTGGAACTCTGTAGGGGACTTTTATGCATCAGCTTGAGTAGTCAATCCCTTTGGTGCATGTATAACAACATACCATTTGTCATCGTTTATGTACTTTGAATAGAATAACTTCTTCACATTTTGAAAGGCACAAATAAAAGGCTCGTCAACCATGTGATCTTTACTTCTCATCTTAAGAAGATCTACCATGAAATTTTTTGAGGCATGATCAACTTTACAACCATTCATAGTATCCTCCACCTTCACCTAATCGCAATAAAAGATGACGTATTTGAAATGTAAGTAATCTAGTTTTAGGATTTATTGGACAATCCAATAATAGGCCAGTGTTGTCAATTTGTTAAAATACCACAAGTGCAAGGGCTATTATAGAATGACGAGTGTAAGTATGGGTCGAACCCACAGAGATTTATTAATTTTTTTGTTCAAAATAATTGTGACTGTCCAACTAGACGACATGGGTTTAGAGATAAGGTGTAATATTAACTAAGTAAACATAAATAAAAAGTGCGACTCCAAAAAAATATAGAGTAGTGTGTGAGAAACTAGGGAATTGGATCCACTTATCAAGTCTAACTAATACTATGCGATAGTTTAACGTCGTCATTCCCAATTTTACAACTTTAATCAAACCGACTCTCGTCGCATTTAATTCGAAAAATAACATGGTTAAAGTTCACACTAAATTTCTATGTCTCTAAATTTAGAGGGATAAACTCCCAATTCCCTTAAAAAGTTTACTTTCAAATTTTAAAGTATAGTCTTAAGCATGGACTATCAAAACAATCGAGTGCAAGCATAATCCATCACAAAGTACTCACACCTAAAAACAAAAATATGATTTTTTTTCCAAACAAAACCGAAGGTTTAAATCACACTCTCGTGTTGTTTAAAATGAATATCGAATTTTTGAAACATTTTAGAACATATCGGGAACAGAGACAAATTTCAATCGCCCACAATATTAGTCAAACATGATAAATTTCACCTAGTCCTAATGAAGAAATTAAGCTAGCATAATTAAGGACATAAATTGCAAGAATGATTACTAATTTTCATTAATAAAACAAACTTAGAAATGTTGTATCTCATAAATAATCTTCATAAAATTCCTCCCATAAGATACAATTCTTGTCCCTCAAATATATATAAAACTCTAAAAATAAAGGAACTAAAAACTATCTCTCAAAACTTTTTCTATTTTTTCCTCCAAAAATAATGTGCCAAAGGGTCCTCTTTATAGGCTTAAGGGTGAGGTATTTGGATTTGTGTAAAGCTCATATTTTAATTGGATAAAAATGAATTATAAAATTAATAACTAATTAAAATATGTGTTTACATGAAATTTTAGTGGGAGTTTTCCTTTTTTAGTGGGATTTTGAAATCCATCTTTTATCTTATAAAATATTTTTCACCGAATCAATAGCAGCTACTTTGTGGGAGTTTTCCTTTTTTTAGTGGGATTTTGGAATCCATCTTTTATCTTATAAAATATTTTTCACCGAATCAATAGCGGCTACTTTGAATCAGTTAGTTTTGAATTGCTTGGATTGATGAGGTGGCTGTTGACTGGTCACTGATGACGTGCTTGCTGACTGGGCGCCGACTGCCAAAGTGATGATTGGGCGCTGACATGGTGTTAGCATCTATTAAAGAAATTAAGTAGAGGCTGGGGGAATCGAACCCCAGACCGCCTGAATCTGCATGCGTGCGACCATTAGGAGAGCAAGAACTCTTTTATTCAACTACTTCAATAATTTATATACCACTCTAGTTTTTGAAATCCCTTTTTTTATTCTTTGGCCTCAAGATTTTATATCTCTTTCAATTCTTCCCACAATCTTTATATCTTCACCAAATGACCTCAGTTCTTCACCAAACTTCAGAGGTACCTGTAAAAATATAAAATAACTTATATTAATTCAAATTCAGCCCCCGAAAGTTTAGGAAATTACCAATTTACCCTTAATTACATTTTAGACCCCGAAATTCATAACTTTTCCGTTTAAGCTCCGTATTTAACCAAATTTCAGGGAGAACTTTATTTTGCCTAGATAAGCATTTAAAAATTATTTTTATTCCCTAAAGTTTCTAAAATTACAATTACACCCCTGAAGTTACCAATATTGCATTTTTAACTTGATTTTTTTTCAAAGTTACATTTTTATTTTTATATATGAAAACGACTGTAAAAACTCATTATTTATGATACAATGGTCCTAACAAGGCCTAGATTTGGACATAATTCATACAAAATAATGCACTCATCAGTCAACACTATATCGTTTGGATTTTTATCTCTTTTGCTAGCCACACAAGAAGTCATGGTAGAAATTTGAAATTTCGCCATTTTGCATCAACATTTTTCCTCGCATGGGTGTGAGATGATATCAAAATTATTGACGCAGTATTTTTTAAAATCCTTCGCATAGAAATTGGGACTTTTGGCTAGGTGTGCAAGCCTCGAAAGACATCGGCTATTTTTATAATCTTCATTTATTAATGGATTTATATTAGGGCATGTTTTACAACATATAGATAAATAACCACAACAGAAGAGGTGGAAATTACCTCTTTTGATACCCATGCCCTAAAATCCTTCATCGTGCAATTTCTCTTATGATTTCAATCAATTTCTCTCTGATACTCCCTAAACGTGTTCATGAAATTATAGAGTTTAGAAGATAATATAGAGAATATAGGTAATCAAATAAAAATAACTTGTTTATGTAGCTACTTACACTCTACAATCTTCAACTTCATCTTGCGATTCGAAGACATAACAAGCTGCTTTCCCGTATTACAAATTAGTGAGTTTCTCATCTTTAGGGTTCCCGAAAGGCAATTCATCCTCAAACTCATCAGGTTCCTCGACCACTCGTTCTGTACGACCCTTCTATTGGTCAAGTACCTTAAATAATACTTCTTGCCATGGTCACCGTGTATGAACAACGATGATCCATAAAATGTTGTAGGAGGGGAATGTTGTTGGAAGAGGCACTTGGGACTAGAAATCTTGAGGCGTAGGATTGGAAAAAGTTTGAGGAGGCATCTAGAAGGAGAAACCTTATTGTTGAGTAAAAAAATGGATCAACCCGTTGACTTCATTTGTCAGTATTGTCATGTTGCTGCTAATATTGTCCAGGTCCCTATTAAACTCTAATACCTCTCCTTTTGTCCTGGCCCATTCTTTTGCTTAGCTCAACATGTGACTCTTCACGGAAGAGATATCATCTAATATAGGTTAATTTTTATGTATTTTGATACTTAGCACATGTGATCCCACACCTCTTCTTATCCTCCCCTTTTTGTCCTTCCTAAGTACCTTGGTTAGGGTACCTGTTTAAATGTCACAGAGGCTACACTCAGACTGACTTCTCGTCATGCATTCTATCATTTTTAGTAACATAATATTATATTTAACAGTATTTTATTATAACATGTATATATGCAACTAAATTCAAACTTACTAGAGTCGGAGCTAATTTGTTTGGGAGTTTATTGGTCCCTTTTTCTCGTTGGGCATGCAAGTATAATTTGACACGATTAGCGGTTTTACCTTCCTTGGGTGTCTCCTTAGTCCTACCCACCCATTCACCCTTTAGATCATTATATAATTTTTCCTTAAGTTTGTGGATATCAACTTTATTTGCCCTGTTTTATTTATTTTGCTCCCTCTCGATCATTTCCCCCCTAGCCACATTTTCCAAGAAGTTGTTCCATTGGTCATTAGGCCTTTGAACATTAAGGAAAAATATATCTTTTAACCCTAAAATATCATAACTTGATGTTCCTACAGGAAAATAATATTCCAAAGATTCTCCCGACAGGTTTTTATATGTTCATCTATTCGGGAACGAACCTTTGCCTTCGAACCAGATTGGAATGTAAAAGAATTACAAAGTTGATCCCATACAACATCCTTTATGGAAAGATCAACCTTCTTCCAGTTGTCTGATTCCCCAATGCCCATAGTTATCTTTCCAAAAGACAGATAACGAGCTTTAAAAATCTATACATCAGAAGAAGTAGGTTTATTCCCAATAACGGAGAACCCTAATGGGAATTTTATCATTGGCTTGGTATTCCTTGGTAGCAGAAGGAGGTTTCTTAAGTTTGATGACTTAAAGATGGAGTGGTAAAATGAATCTATGGTAGAGTAGAGTATTTCCAATGCGGGCTGGATGATAATTGAGGTTGGGGTGTAGGAGAGCGCCCAATTGGTAGTGTTATGTTATCTACTTGATCATTTACATTCCTGTTCTACATTGCCTACAATTAAAGAAAAAAATTTAACGACGAATGTAAGGTAATCATATTTACGACTATATATATGTATATACCTTTTCAATTCCTTTTAAAACATGATCGATGTGTCTGATTTCCATCCAATCTGTATTAATTTTTAAAAATTATAAAATTTCGCACAAACATCAATGACATGAACTCGAAATGCTTCATTCTTAAACTTATTTGCAAGATCATTTTTAATGTGCATATGTCGCGAGATGTCACAATATGGGTGAATTCTCTCTTTACGAATTTGTATCCATAATGGATGAATATTGTTTTTGCCTTTTCTAACAATTTCAAGAACGTCAGTGTCCTATCGGGATTTTAAAGGCGAAATATATTATTTACTACCTTATCCCAACATTCTGCCAAGGAAAATAGAATAGGATCGAACAAGTACGCTTGTGAGAAATAAACTCCACGATTTGTAAGTTAATTAAACTATTTAATTTTCCTATTTCCATACATGTAAATAGTATTTTTCTCCATATCGCATGCACTAATAAAAGATGTTTCAATACGGTCATATTGCACCCTCTCGTACTTATGTTACTCATTTTTTCGAGAAAATATATAGTATAAGGGTGCGAATATAAGTCCTAGAGCTAATGGCTCTAATTAATCCTAAAATAATTATTGTTTTCCAACCAATCAATCATACACAACAAATTCAATTTAAGTTCATTTTAATTAAATTAATCCAAAAATTATCACGTGTCCAATAAATGAGCAAGCTCTTCCACCAATTTGTATTCAACTAAATAATAACCACTTAAAGAAGGGGTGAACGTGACCACAAAAATTAACCAGATAAATATACGCATTGATATTCATCCGCACGGTATTAACAAGTCCAATATAAGTTCATTTTAATTAAATTAATCCAAAAAATGCTATTTATCGACCAAATGTTCATGATCTTCTACTAATTTGTGTTCACCCAAACAACAACCACTTAAGGAAAGGGTAAACACGACCACAACAGTTAACCAAACATACATATATACATTAATATTTATCCATAGAGTATTAAGAAGTCCAATTTAAGTCCATTTCAATGAAATTAATCCTAAAATTACTATATGTCCACCAAATGAGCAAACCCTTCACCCAATTTATGTTCACCCAAACAGTAACCACTTAAGGAAGGGGAGAACATGACCACGATATGTTAATCAAGAAGTTATAACTATATATACGACTATGTTACATAAAAGAAAAGAGAAGTAAAATTGCATGAAAATAAAACACCTAGAATTAATTGAGCCTCAATAATTGTTCTCTAGTTGCATATGAACATGGAACAAGAAGAAAACATATTGCATAATATTCAATCTAAAATATTACCAAATGACTCTATTCTAAACATGTAATTTATGTATCTCATGTTACTCAAAACTTTCATTTACGTAGAAAGTTTATTAATTACATATACGTGTGCGTTATATGTATGCGTGTATATATATATATATATACGCGTGTGAGTATATGTGTATATATGTGCATGAGTGATTAGTCACGAAAATTATATATTAGCTCCCGTTACTTAAGCATTCATGAACAATTATGTTCATTAATTCCCGTATTTAAGCTCCTATACTATATAACCTTTGTTCTCGTTATATATATATATGCTTTGTAAGCTTTATTTGATCTTTTTAGGTATTGAAATGCTAAACGGTGCAATTATGCTCTTTTCAGGAAAGTTCAAATACATTAGGAAACTTCGGGGATAATTTAGAAATTTTTACGTTCGAGCATTCTTGTAGCCTAAAATTATTAACCTAGTGGACCAATAAAATAGTGACACCTGTAATATTACCATTGGACTCTCCCCAGCGGGTAAACATAGTTGGCTCAGGTATCCTTTGGTTAGTCGCCCAATCGACCACAATCACAAAGATGAAGCGTCAGTAAGATGTAAAGGCACATGTGCAATATTCAATGGTCACCATGCACATGCACATAAAAGATGTCCAACTACATATTATCGTGTAAAGGTATAAATGCTTGAGCAATAAAGGCATTCCATCTCTTGAACTTCTAATTACTATGAATACACTACTCCCCCATCATAGGGGATGACATTTTATGTAAAACTCTAAATATTGTACCCAAGAGACCGAAACAAAACCTTAAACCATCATTGGCATTATCACATGGATGTAGGATCTATTCTTGAGC
This sequence comes from Sambucus nigra, assembly GCA_949130495.1. Classification (NCBI taxonomy): domain Eukaryota; kingdom Viridiplantae; phylum Streptophyta; class Magnoliopsida; order Dipsacales; family Adoxaceae; genus Sambucus; species Sambucus nigra. The sequence goes on along the minus strand of OX422217.1, from coordinate 430,711,354 downwards.
TGAACCACGTAAAACCCACTTGCGTCTCTTTCTATTTTCCTTATTTCTTGTATTTGTGATTATATTTTTGCGTAGCTAAATCAAAGATCAATCCTTTAATATAAAACCCAGATTTAGACATCAGTAGATTGTCAATGTCTATGGTAACACAAGAAGTCATTGTTGTTTCCTACCAAGTTCTTTCAAAAACCCATTTTTCATACCTCTGAAGTATGATAAACATCCTAAAAAGTGATCTTGCTAGAGGTAATGCTTTTATTCCTTTTTCCCCTCTTGGCATAGGAGATTTGCAGGGGATTCTACTAACATTTCCAAGGGTCAATAAGTAATGCAAGAAACTGTAAGGTAACTTGCTCAGACGCTTCAAGCCAGACCCACTGATGCTCCATCTTCTAGGAAGGAAATGCCACCTCCACCTCCTAAAAATGATAGAAGTCATTCCAGATATTCTGAATCTTCACAAGATAGAACTTACAGCCCTAGGGTGTCCTCTTTTATTATATCTTGAAGCACACTATATATATGACTCGAGTCTACAATATAGGAGCTTGTGTAGTTTGAAAATAGAGACAAAATTGTGTCATCCAATATTCAACCCTAAAACTCATGCCCCTTCATGATCTACTTCAACAACATCAAGGCTTGAAAAGGTAGTTCAACCAACACAACTCTACACCTAGGACTGAATTTATTCTTCATTTTGTGTTTATGAGGTGTGTGTGTGCATGTGTGTTCATATTGGCTTAAATTTTTTTTTTACTATTTTTAAAGATTTTAAAAAAAATACAAAATTAGGTTTTAAAATTATTTGGGCCATTTTATAATATCCTAATGTTCCTAAATTTTTCCTTGGTTAGAATCCGAAAGCGGTAGAGACATTTGTGGTGGAATTTGATATTTTTAAAAGATTAACACGCATTTTTCATTCAATCTGCACCATACACGTGTTTCATTTCTAGCGATCCGATCTGTGTTTTCTCCCACTCACATAACTGAGAGTTAATCTAGAACGTTGATTTCATTTAATCAATGGTCTTCATTTCATCATTTGCAATCCTTGTCTAACCTATTTGAGCCAATCAAAATGCATTTAAAAGCATTGCATTAACAATCCTTAGATTTACAACCGTTTGGTAGATTTAATCCTGGCCTTTGATTTCGAACCTCATTCCAGATCCTTCCTTCATCCACTATAAATAGGGCTTAGGGTCAATCGTTTCTGACTTTTGGAGAGTCTGAGAGTTGGGAGAAAATAAGAGAGAGAGAGAGAGTAAAGAGATGAAAAATAAGAGAGAAAAAGAAAAATTAAAACCAAACTCTGGTCAAATTTTTCCAAAAATTTCTTTGAGAGTTTTACTTCTTCGTGGTTCAAATCCTTTTATGTTTACATCTCTTGTCTAAGACCTTCACTGAGTTGAGATCTTGTCTCACTTCATTTGAGACTTGTATATCTAACTAAAGTGACAGAGTCACGATAGTTGATTAAGACGAATTTCTTTATTAGAAATCATCTCACTCTTGGGTTTGTTGATTTCAAATGTTCTTATAAAAAAAGTTACCCAACAAATCTCGTTTTTTGTTTTCAAAATTAAAAAAAAAACAAGTCTTCAATACTTTTCATATCTAATGACGTTTGTATCTCCCAGTTTATATGTCACATTTTGTGAAATAAATTTTTAAAGGAACGATAATTGTTTCAGGGTACAAAAAATAAGGTATTATTAGGAAAAAACTGAAATCATAAAACATCCTTAAGGTTTTTACAGTTCTTTTTATCTTGGGCCACTTCATCTTCAGACCGAGTAGCCACTACTGATGTCTCAGGAACTAGAGAGGACTCAACAGCCCCCTCTTCATCCTCCATTTCCTCATTGATGATGAGAGGAGTACCATGGTTGAACTATCAAAAAATATCTAAATCGACAGCCATGCCAACCTGTTTAAGGGTAGCTTACCAGTCCTTGAAAGAGGCCTTCTTCAAGTATCCAATCTGAATGGACGCAATAGAAAATACTTTGTTCCAACCATGAGTGTAAGCATCCTCCTTTTTTTAACTTAGCCCTCAAATGCTGGTACTTCCCCTCTGCCTTAGAAGTAGTCTTGGCAGCATCTCGTTAGCCTCTTTAGCATCCTTCCTGGCCTTCTTAGCCTTGTCCAACAAACCCTTCTTGGTAGTATCCGAGGAATCTTTTGAGCCTTTAAAGGAAGATTAAACATTAAAAGAGGACTCTCTCAACTGGTCATCCTTCATCAAAATCCGGTCATAATCCACTAAAGCTACAAAAATAGGAAGAACAATGATAATCAATCAATTATGATAGTAAAAGTACTAACCAGATGTACAAGATCTTGAGTTAGGAAACTCACTAAATCCAATTATGGTTTACCCTTTCCAGAGACCTTGCCCTTGACAGGGAACAACAACCGACTTATTTGCAGGAAAACTCTAGAACCAATCAAACCCCTAGATAACCTAGGGTTCACTACTACAGAAGTAGAATCGGCAGAGGCCTGGTCGACCTATGTCTTCTTCACTAATTCTTATAGGTCAGCGAGAACTTTCCTCAACCTCTTGTACTGAGGCTTAAAGTTTTTTACTTCCTCGGGCATCACCACCACTGGGAACTTAGAGCCAAAGTCGCCTGAATCCTTATTTTTCTGGGTTGGAGGAGGAGACATGGATTCGATGAGAAAGTTGAGTATCTTCCTCTTGACCATCCTTTCTAGTGATGAGAGAGTACCCGTGATAATGGTTATCTCTAAGAACTCAAAAGAAGAGGAAGTTCCTCTGAAAGCAGTATCCCATTCTTCTAAAAAAGGGAGTCTAAAGTAGCTACGACTCAAGATGAGGCCGACTTGTCCAAATCTATGGGGGCTAAGGGAGTATCCTCTGCAGGCCGACCTACAAAGGAAGTGATGAAACTCTGGTATTTGAGAAAGACAGTTTTGATAATCCGCCCAATTAAATATCGGGTGAACAGTCCTTTATCTTACTAAACAGGATTTCCATTTGGTTCATTGAATCGATGGCATATTTTATCTTTTCATTTAACAGTTAACACTATAAAAAAACTTAATTAAACCATTTATGCATTAATACAGTTCAGACCATCACAGAATATGAATGAATAAATAAATATCCTATCGAATAAACTATCGGCTCGAAATGCAAATCCGAATAACAAGTCTAATAGCAAAACAAATAAAAGTCCATACAAGACGAAATAATAAAATGAATAAGTATTGAACGGGCAACACGCCCAAACAAAAATACTGGAAATCATGAAATAAAAAACTAGAACAATACAACTGAGGCGTCTACCCCAATACTTTCATGCATCCACACATACTGCAACATCGTATCCTTGGAATGGATCTTTTAGACCGGTATCCCTACGGCTGGACAACTAAAAATATTTTTAAGAAAATAAAATATTTTCCAAACAGGTTAGAGGCCAATTATTTAAAAAAAAATTAGTAAGCATTTTATTAAAATAAATGAAATACGTAGTATATAGTGTTCGTAATTGATTTTACGGTCACACTCTCTTGAGGATAGCCTCACCCCTCTTCTACATCGCACACTTACCACAACCATTTATCCTATATATTCATTATTCGATCTAACTCGACGTAATAGCTACCTACACTAGCCTGATATTCACCCCATTATAAGTTAAACATACTATCATAATTTGTATAATACATATAACCCTCATTTATATCAATACTTTTCATATCTAATGACGTTTGTATCTCCCAGTTTATATGTCACATTTTGTGAAATAAATTTTTAAAGAAACGATAATTGTTTCAGGGTACAAAAAATAAGGTATTATAAGGAAAAAACTGAACTCATAAAACATCCTTAAGGTTTTTACAGTTCTCTTTATCCCGGGCCACTTCATCTTCAGGCTGAGTAGCCACTACTGATGTCTCAGGTACTAGGGAGGACTCAACAGCCCCCTCGTCATCCTCCATTTCCTCATTGATGATGAGAGGAGTACCATGGTTGAACTATCGAAAAATATCTAAATCGACAGCCATGCTAACCTGTTTAAAGGTAGCATACCAGTCCTTGAAAGAGGCCTTCTTCAAGTATCCAATCTGCATGGACGCAATAGCAAATACTTTGTTCCAACCATGAGTGTAAGCATCCTCCTTTTTTTAACTTAGCCCTCAAATGCTGGTACTTCCCCTCTGCCTTAGAAGTAGTCTTGGCACCATCTCGTTAGCCTCTTTGGCATCCTTTCTGGCCTTCTCAGCATTGTCCAACAAACCCTTCTTGGTAATATCCAAGGAATCTTTTGAGCCTTTGAAGGAAGATTAAACATTAAAAGAGGACTCTCTCAACTGGTCATCCTTCATCAAAATCCGGTTATAATCCACTAAAGCTACAAAAATAGGAAGAACAATGACAATCAATCAATTATGATAGTAAAAGTACTAACCAGATGTACAAGATCTTGAGTTAGGAAACTCACTAAATCCAATTATGGTTTACCCTTTCCAGAGACCTTGCCCTTGACAGGGAACAACAACCGACTTATCTGCAGGAAAACTCTAGAACCAATCAAACCCCTAGATAACCCAGGGTTCACTACTACAGAAGTAGAATCGGCAGAGGCCTGGTCGACCTATGTCTTATTCACTAATTCTTATAGGTCAGCGAGAACTTTCCTCAACCTCTTGTACTGAGGCTTAAAGTTTTTTACTTCCTCGGGCATCACCACCACTGGGAACTTAGAGCCAAACTCGCCTGAATCCTTATTTTTCTGGGTTGGAGGAGGAGACATGGATCCGATGAGAAAGTTGAGTATCTTCCTCTTGACCATCCTTTCTAGTGATGAGAGAGTACCCGTGATAATGGTTATCTCTAAGAACTCAAAAGAAGAGGAAGTTCCTCTGAAAGCAGTATCCCATTCTTCTAAAAAAGGGAGTCTAAAGTAGCAACGAATGAAGATGAGGCCGACTTGTCCAAATCTATGGGGGCTAAGGGAGTATCCTCTACAGGCCGACCTACAAAGTAAGTGATGACACTCTGGTATTTGAGTAAGACAATTTTGATAACCCGCCCAATTAAATATCGGGTGAACAGTCCTTTATCTTACTAAACAGGATTTCCATTTGGTTCATTGAATCGATGGCATATTTTATCTTTTCATTTAACAGTTAACACTATAAAAAAACTTAATTAAACCATTTATGCATTAATACAGTTCAGACCATCACATAATATGAATGAATGAATAAATATCCTATCGAATAAACTATCGGCCCGAAATGCAAATCCAAATAACAAGTCTAATAGCAAAACAAATAAAAGTTCATACAAGACGAAATAATAAAATGAATAAGTATTGAACGGGCAACACGCCCAAACAAAAATACTGGAAATCATGAAATAAAAACTAGAACGATACAACTGAGGCGTCTACCCCAATACTTTCATGCATCCACACATACTGCAACATCGTATCCTTGGAATGGATCTTTTAGCCCGGCGTCCCTATGGCTGGACACCTAAAAATATTTTTAAGAAAATAAAATATTTTCCAAACAGGTTAGAGGCCAATTATTTAAAAAAATTCAGTAAGCATTTTATAAAAATAAATGAAATACGTAGTATATAGTGTTCGTAATTGATTTCACGGTCACACTCTCTTGAGGATAGCCTCACCCCTCTTCTACATCGCACACTTATCGCATCCATTTATCCTATCTATTCATTATTCGATCTAACTCAACGTAATAGCTACCTACACTAGCTTGATATTCACCCCATTATAAGTTAAACATACTATCATAATTTTTATAATACATATAACCCTCATCTATATGAATATACTGAATATCACATCAATTATGTTAATAGATAGTCACACATCATCTAGGTATATACACAGATCTCTTACTACGCATATATATACATCGCCTCCTCATAGCTTGGTCCTATTAGATTCACTTCTCGTACATGCTATTGGGTTCCATGCACATCTCGTGTCACCTTTGGTCACCCAGTCGGAATCTCACCACCGATCGTAAATCATAAAAAAATCATGGAGGTGGTCATAAATACACAGTCCTTAGGATTTAATTACACCTTCCTTAAAGACCTGTGTGATGTCCCCCTCTAATCATGGTAGGAGCCACCCGAGCACTATAACCTAAAGCACAATCCAAACCCCGCAGGAACTGCCAGGGTGGGACCGCCTAGTATGCGTAACCTACTGGATAATATCCTCGAGTACCATTTAAGTAAGCAAAATTTGCATTCAACTCACATGCTTGCATCTCTATATATAGTTCACACATTTATATATATTCCAAGAGTCAACGAGCCCGTTCATAATTTCTAAGTCCCACACTAAATAGCTACACCCCTCTATTTATTATGAACTATAGGATTACACATCTAGCTGTAATACCCCGTACGTTTATGGATATTTATTTTTGGGATTAATTAAATTAAATGTGAATTAATTGAGAATTAATACGGATAAAATACTAACGAGATGTGAGTTGGTATTTGATTATAATGTGTATATATGGCAGTATATTAATATTGAAAATATTAAAATTGTCGCGAGACTGATATACGGCAATTTGGGAAATTTTGTTGGGACGCGCGTGACAGTCGCGTCAGGAATGTAATTAATTAAATTAAAAAGTGAATTTTATTTTTATCAACCGTATGGTCATTTTGAGTGGGCCAACGAGTCCAAAAGGGTCGAAATAGTCAGAAAACACTAGCCGAGGATTTAGTTTGGGTTCCGGGGCATTTTTAGGCCATACTGGCAACTTAAAAGGGTATTTTGGTAATTTTGGAATTTGGGGAATTTTGACCAATGAATTTTGGGAATTGAAAATAGGGTATTTGGGAACGCACTAACCCATTACCAGCACTTAACTAATTAGAGGGCTATGGTAGTTATAGGAGAAGTTAGGAGAGGTTCCCAAAAGAGAAAAACCATAACCATCATCTTCAACCTTAAACCTTGTGAGAAATTGTAGAGGAAAAGAGAGAAACATCCAACATCCAACATCAAATTCAAATAACAATCCGGGGCAAGTGGTTTAATTACGTTATTTGCAACGAATGTTTCTTCCATGCTTAGACATTTATGAAAATTGCATTGTTTTGGGAGATTGATAAAAACCCATGAATTTGAGGATTAAAACTATAAACCATGTTGGGATTTGCATGTAGACATATTCTGGATGAATTACAAATTCACACTATAGCCGTTGATAATTCAAAAAACGAATTTAAGAAGAGGATTATTGTTGATTTTGAAAGAAATAGAAAACTAGGGTTCTTGATGATATTTTGATCTAAATAAGGCCTTTGGGTGATGATTAATTAGTTTTAGAACGTTAAAAATGTTTTAGGATGATTATTTGACGATATGATAACGTTAGAATGAAGTTTCATGCATTGTAATGGATTTTTGGGACGATTTGAGGACTGCCAAATGAAGCAGTCCGTAACTTATCTGGTGCAATCGATCGATAAACATTCATCAGTCGATCGATCGACCACCATCGATCGATCGATGTTCAAGGTCGATCGATCAACCTTCCCAGAATGTGAAATATTTTCCCTAGTTAAATTTTAATGATGTTAACCCTTAGAAAATTATTAATGGAGATTTTATGAATATCCTTAGACTTAAGGAAGACCAGTAGGTATGGTTATAAAATTTGTACCTGCGTTAGAATTCAATTTGAGGAATTATTATGAAATCTAATACAATTCGATGAGTGAGATAATATTAGGGTTAAAGGAGTAAATTCGAATAATTTGATGAAATGAGGTTTGGGGCAGAAGTAAGGATCTTAAGAATAATGATGTTATATGTGGGAATAATAGGAGACTTAGTAATCCCTTTGAGATAGGTTTTAAGTACAAGATACTATGACGTGAGATCGACAGTCTACATTATATATTATCGAAAGATTTAAAAATGTATAAAATTGGAATAATGGTATAAGGATGTAGAATATACCTTTATTAATAATGAGATATCTAAGATGTGTGAATGCTTAGTATATGACTTATGTGTATGACATACCTACCATACTTGCTATCACGGGAGGTTTGCGTTCGTTTAGGACCATCTAATCTTTGTGTGCCTACGGGGGGATATAGATTGGTACCTCGAGAACATAGGTCAGAGAAGGACTTATTGGGAAGTTAATAAGTCTGCTGATCATGGGAGCGTAGGTGTGTGCATGACCCATGTGATGTGACTGTGTTCGCCTCCATTGTTTGTGATTGTTGTTATCTGAGAACGATTCCTGAGAGATTCGGAATGCGTGATCCTTATGTACGTGATGTACCGGGATGGATAGCAGAGTATGTGTGCACCGCAGCTTAGCCTCGGGGTGCTTGTATTGTATATTTATGATGTGAATGATATACGATTAAATGAACAGACTTGTCATGTTAAATTATGAGAATAATTTATAGTAACTCCTTGAGAAGATAAATAAGGGGATAACCTCCAGTAAATGGTAATGCTAATAATTGAGAATCCGAGTTTAAGTAATGCTATCTATTCAAGTGATAACATTGGGAAATTATATTGTGAATCGAGTAGATGGGTTAGATATTATGTCGGTTTAGCTAGATATGAATACCACTTAGATGGGTACTGTACGTTAGGAGTGCACAATTAGTCGAGAGGTGAGTATTTCATGTGAGATCACGTCCTAACATGTATTTTGCATTCATTATTTTAATGTTATTAAAGCACTTGCTGTTTTTAAAATATTCTCCACTTTCGGGCTCTGACCCGTTTGCTTTCAAATCTATTTTTGTAAAAACCTTTTAGGTGCCCAGCCACAAGGACACCATGCATAGGATTTCCATTCAGGTGACGAGCTGTAGCTGTTTGTGGAAGTTATAGGGCCTTGCTAGTAGACGCTTCTTTTGTCTTGACTCTATTCAGTTTTCATCATTTGTAGGGCATGTCGCCCATTTCTATTAGAGACATTTCATATTTCAGTTATTCAGATTGTTGGCATGTAATTAATTCAGGATATACTGTTTTATTTATTTCAGTGGTGGGATTGTTGTGAGGAGTTTTCCTCCGAACTTATTATTATTTGTTGGTTACTTTATGGTGTATGGTTATGATATTCTTTCATAATTCTTTTATTGTATGTTAATCAGACTTAATTTAAAATTTGACATCTTACTTTTTAAATACTAGGTGGTTAGTAATGATTAAAATGTTTTCGACAGTGACGCTGTTAACTGGACCAACTTGACATTTTGTATTAATTTAATAAAGGAGTAGCTACCAGGTATTTAATTAGTCGGGGTGTCACAGGTGGTATCAGAGTATCAGGTTCTAGTGTCCTTTAGGATCTGTACGGCTTATTATGCTTCCATCGTAACTTTCTTTGATATAGAGCCCTATGTTTAGGATTGTTGATTCCTTTAGTAAAATTTCGTTCTCCTGCTATGATGTATATGATAGCGAATCGTATTGCGATCGGGTGTATTCGTGTGCCTAACAATGTAGTACGTCAGGCGAAGACAGTTGGGTGAACAGCAGGAGGCAAATATATATTGAGGTTAATTGATTTATTTAAAGAAGGATGGCCGTAGTTGAAGTCATCGATATTATGGCACGAAAGTCCTGGATGATATAGAAGGCTAAGGCGCGACTTGAGACTTCCGGGTACAGCTATAGTAGGAATGGGGTCAAATTAGACACATCCAACAAGGTTGGAATGGGAGAGAAAGAGTTAGGTGTAACATTGAAGAGAACCAGCAGTAGCAATACTCGAAAGGCGAAGACAGGATGTGCTAGCCAAATGAACGCAATGTATCCAAAGGCTTGGACATATGTCAGGATAAGACCAATTGAGAGTGAAAATTTAGAGAAAATTTTCCTTGACTCGTAAGAGCGGAGATTCAATGGTGAGAAACAAGCAATCAACTTAAAAGTGGAATGTGATGTCGAGAGGGTGTACACGCATGGTTTGACCATAAGTTCCTTCATCAGATGTTCAGGTTGAAAGGATAATGTTATTCTGAACTCACATAAGAGGGCCAAACAGGGGTCAACTTGTGAGGATAAATTTAATGTTATAGCGAACCTTACACCGGGTGGAAAAGGTGGTATGGAGAAGAGGATGTTAAGGGGAGAATCTACATACAAGAAGAATTGTTAGCTCTTATGGGGAATTCTGCTTGGATGATAAATACAGATAGTAATATTATCGCGTGGTGTAAATTTGGAGGTAAATGTTCCCTTGGGTAGGGAGATACAAAAATCGAAGAATTTTTATATGAATAAGACTGGGAAAATGGTGTTGGAGAAACACCACAAGGAGGAAGACCCAATGGAAAAACCGTTAAAATAATTAGATAGAAAAATTACTACCAAGCGATGGTAATTTCAGTAAGAGAGGTGGAAAACTAGTAGCGTGTTCCTTAGGTACATCAAGCTAAGGGAATAATGGAGATAGTCTTCAGAGCTAAGACTACCAACGTCCGAGGAAAGGACCACTTTAACATGGTCAGGGTGACCGGAAATAAGTGGAGTATGTGTAGAGGTACTTTGTGGGAGGGAAAACCCGTACATTATAAATTTTTCTCGATACAAGAGTAGGGATCAAGGTATTGTGCCTGGCGAGGGCAACAGTTATTGAAATATCCGGTTTGGGACAGACATGTGTGGTAAGTTTAGGAACCATTTGAGCAGCCGGGACGATTATTAGGATAAAAGTATGAGTTATATCCTCAGACGAGGATGCATGTTATTTGTGGCATGAATGAGTTACTACATTTGTTACAATTGTATTTTCACTTGAGAGTCGAGTTTAGTGAGTATATTAGTAAGTTTATTATATATAAGAACATTTTCCCTGATAGTGTGGGGGTTACTTTTATTGTCATCTGCGGAGGATGAATGGGTATATTAATAGCGGTTTATGCTTTATCGAAATTACTCGTTTTAGTGCTGTGTTATACGAGTATGATATGATCTTAATTATTGTTTTATATATATAATTATACCGATAGTGTGTGGTATTGCCAGTTTATTGGGATTACTACATCGGGGTAGCATGTTTTGTTCTGGCGAGGCCCCATCTGTTAGAGGGCCGGGCTCGCAATTGTACTTTCGTGCATATATGTGTATATATATATATATATATATGTTGTGATTTCAAAGTATAATGGTCTCGGATATTTAATCCCAGCATGCGTAGGGATTTCATTATTATGAGTCGTATGTAATTGATTTACTAGTCAACAAAGAGTTAGTTGGTTTTTATAATTAACGATAGAGAGGTCGTAACAAAAAGAGTGCATTGTTTTATCACCCGTTAGAGATTTGGAAGTTTATACTCATAGTTGTGTGTCTGGGGACGGGAATTTGAGGGTCTCAAATATCTCGCATGTTGTATATGAAATGTGATTTCCATCACTGTAAAGAGAAAAGTGTCATTCAGAAGGAGTTCTTTATTTATGTATAATTGTGAACTGAGATGAAACTTTGTTGTTAAAAGACGAGAGTGTAGGGGTACATATTATGGATAGGGCTTAATGAATTTCGATGACCAATAATGTTAGGTAGTAGTGTATCGGGGGGTTCCTTGTTTGGATTTCGCTTTGCGAGACACCCCACGCATGAAACTTAGCGTAAGGTTGGTAGTTAGGAAATATGTGGCCTTCATGATTGGGATACCTCTATCCTTATGGGAGTACGTAGTTATAACGGGAAGTTACAAGGAGTAAATTATGATGTACGGCCATTAGAGCCAGTTGTTAGTAAATTACGATATAAGTACTAATAATGTTGGTTTTGTCACGGCGTGTTGAAGGACGCATTGAGGATAAGGAGGATTTAGGATCTCTAATTGAGAAGCGATTGAGGACGCCCAAGTGGTATAGCACTGTTGTATTTACAGTGACAATAAAGAGTTTGGGGATTTGTATGAAGCGTATATAATGTTTAAAACCCGTATGGTTGGGTTATAAGGGGCGTAGACATCTTGACTTGCTAAAGTGTAAATCAAAGGAAGAGGGAACATAGACGGGTGAGATTATTACTTATGAGATTAAATGTCATAAGAAAAGGTGTAAGTGAATATCATGTGTAGTAAGTGTAGCACGTTCAAACTTGGAAAAAAAAGGCATTTAATAAAGGGATATCTCTTGAGAAGGCGAATAAATTATTATGAGAAATTTGGAGTAGAGTTCGGATCAATCGAATGTTGAGGGTGACTCAAGAGTAAATAGAATGAGGATGTCAATCAAGTATAAAGTCCAGATATGCACAAAGTGGTGAAAAGTGTAAAGGTCCAAACGTTTGGTATTCGTCGGGAGAATAAGATCATTAAGTATCATTTAACGGGGAAAATTTTATGTGAATATCGACATTGAAAGGGGTGTAGTAAGTAGTAGAACGGTTGGGTGTTAGATGATTAACCAATTAATTTTGTATCCAACCAATGATACCAGGGATGGAAGAGTCAAGTTAGTAAATTCCTTGAGGGGTAACAAATTCCTTCAAATACGTGAGTCATGTTATTCAGAAGGAGACAAATTGTTATATACTTGAATGATTTACACTATTAGATAGTGGACACGCCGGTACGTGGTTCGACGTAGTATTATTTAGAACTGGGATGAAATCCCCGAAATCCACATTTAGGTGGGGTGACAATAAGTAGTGGGAAATAATGATTCAAACTGAGGGTTGTATCACCTATAACCCGAGGTGCATACACAAGGTGACTAACGACTGATGGATTGTATGAAAGAAATTTTGGATTCATTACGATATTTTCAATTCCAAACCGGGTATAACTAGTGAGGTATATTGTAGTCATGAAGAGGAGATATTACCTAATGGTAGAGTTGGGGGAAAAGCACCCGTATCTATTTATGGTGGACAAGGTGCTTACAAAGGTTTGTGTGATACCAACAGGCTGAAGCGGTTTTTCCCTTGTGTAAAAGTCACACAGCGGGATATTTCAAGGAATGGACAAGCGTAGTCAGATGTGTTATTGATTCATCCCAGGATGGAAGTTTGGAGTTTTGGTAAACGCGGGAGTTAGAAGTGAGGTGCGGACTCACAATACTAATAAAAATAATGCGGCTAGTGATGTATAGGCTATTTTTATTCGAATGTCGTTTAATAAGAGCACAACGTGAGGTGCATTTATCGAAGATTATTCTGATAAGGTATCAAGTATGTTAAACAAGCTTGTTGTGAATAAGGGCTTTAGTGATTGGGATTTTCTTTATACTTTGTTTGGAATACTGGAGGATACCTAATTTTTCTAGGTGTGCCTTACTTATCCGAATTTCGGGACGAAATTCTGTTATTAGGGGGGAAGTATGTAATACCCCGTACTTTTATGGATATTTATTTTTGGGATTAATTAAATTAAATGTGAATTAATTGAGAATTAATCCGGATAAAATACTAACGGGATGTGAGTTGGTATTTGATTATAATGTGTATATATGGCAGTATATTAATATTGAAAATATTAAAATTGTCGCGAGACTCAAATACGGCAATTTGGGAAATTTTGTTGGGACGCACGTGACAGTCGCGTCAGGAATGTAATTAATTAAATTAAAGAGTTAATTTTATTTTTATCAACCGTATGGTCATTGTTAGTGCACCAACGAGTCCGGAAGGGTCGAAATAGTCAGAAAACACTAGCCGGGGGTTTAGTTTGGGTTCCGGGGCATTTTTAGGCCATACCGGCAACTTAAAAGGGTATTTTGGTAATTTTGGAATTTGGGGAATTTTGACCAACGAATTTTGGGAATTAAAAATAGGGTATTTGGGAACCCACTAACCCATTACCATCACTTAACTAATTAGAGGGCTACGGGAGTTATAGGAGAAGTTAGGAGAGGTTCCCAAAAGAGAAAAACCATAACCATCATCTTCAACCTTCAACCTTGGGAGAAATTGTAGAGGAAAAGAGAGCAACATCCAACATCCAACATCAAATTCAGAGAACAATCCGAGGCAAGTGGTTTAATTACGTTATTTGCAACGAATGTTTCTTCCATGCTTAGACATTTATGAAAATTACATTGTTTTGGGAGATTGATAAAAACCCATGAATTTGAGGATTAAAACTATAAACCATGTTGGGATTTGCATGTAGACATATTCTGGATGAATTATGAATTCATACTATAGCCCTTGATAATACAAAAACCGGATTTAAGAAGAGGATTATTGTTGATTTTGAAAGAAATAGAAAACTAGGGTTCTTGATGATATTTTGATCTAAATAAGGCCTTTGGGTGATGATTAATTAGTTTTAGAACATTAACAATGTTGTAGGATGATTATTTGATGATATTATAACGTTAGAATGAAGTTTCATGCATTGTAATGGATTTTTGGGACGATTTGAGTACTGCAAAATGAAGCAGTCCGTAACTTATCTGGTGCAATCGATCGATCGACATTCATCAGTCGATCGATCGACCACCATCGATCGATCGATGTTCAAGGTCGATCGATCGACCTTCCCAGAATGTGAAATATTTTCCCTAGTTAAATTTTAATGATGTTAACCCTTAGAAAATTATTAATGGAGATTTTATGAATATCCTTAGACTTAAGGAAGACCAGTAGGTATGGTTATAAAATTTGTACCTGCGTTAATATTCAATTTGAGGAATTATTATGAAATCTAATAAAATTCAATGAGTGAGATAATATTAGGGTTAAAGGAGTAAATTCGAATAATTTGATGAAATGAGGTTTGGGGCAAAAGTAAGGATCTTAAGAATAATGATGTTATATGTGGGAATAATAGGAGACTTAGTAATCCCTTTGAGATAGGTTTTAAGTACAAGATACTATGACGTGAGATGTGTCGACAGTCTACATTATATATTATCGAAAGATTTAAAAATGTATAAAATTGGAATAATGGTATAAGGATGTAGAATATACCTTTATTAATAATGAGATATCTAAGATGTGTGAATGCTTAGTATATGACTTATGTGTATGACATACCTACCATACTTGCTATCACGGGAGGTTTGCGTTCGTTTAGGACCATCTAATCTTTGTGTGCCTACGGGGGGATATAGATTGGTACCTCGAGAACATAGGTCAGAGAAGGACTTATTGGGAAGTTAATAAGTCTGCTAATCATGGGAGCGTAGGTGTGTGCGTGACCCATGTGATGTGACTGTGTTCGCCTCCATTGTTTGTGATTGTTGTTATCTGAGAACGATTCCTGAGAGATTCGGAATGCGTGATCCTTATGCACGTGATGTACCGGGATGGATAGCAAAGTATGTGTGCACCGCAGCTTAGCCTCGGGGTGCTTGTATTGTATATTTATGATGTGAATGATATACGATTAAATGAACAGACTTGTCATGATAAATTATGAGAATAATTTATAGTAACTCCTTGAGAAGATAAATAAGGGGATAACCTCCAGTAAATGGTAATGCTAATAATTGAGAATCCGAGTTTAAGTAATGCTATCTATTCAAGTGATAACATTGGGAAATTATATTGTGAATCGAGTAGATGGGTTAGATCTTATGTCGGTTTAGCTAGATATGAATACCACTTAGATGGGTACTGTACGTTAGGAGTGCACAATTAGTCGAGAGGTGAGTATTTCATGTGAGAGCACGTCCTAACATGTATTTTGCATTCATTGTTTTAATGTTATTAAAGGACTTGCTGTTTTTAAAATACTCTCCACTTTCGGGCTCTGACCCGTTTGCTTTCAAATCTATTTTTGTAAAAACCTTTTAGGTGCCCAGCCACAAGGACACCATGTATAGGATTTTCATTCAGGTGACGAGCTGTAGATGTTTGTGGAAGTTACAGGGCCTTGCTAGTAGACGCTTCTTTTGTCTTGACTCTATTCAATTTTCATCATTTGTAGGGCATGTCCCCCATTTCTATTAGAGACATTTCATATTTCAGTTATTCAGATTGTTGGCATGTAATTAATTTAGGATATACTGTTTTAATTATTTCAGTGGTGGGATTGTTGTGAGGAGTTTTCCTCCGGACTTATTATTATTTTTTGGTTACTTTATTGAGACTTTATGGTGTATGGTTATGATATTCTTTCATAATTCTTTTATTGTATGTTAATCAGACTTAATTTAAAATTTGACATCTTACTTTTTAAATACTAGGTGGTTAGTAATGATTAAAATGTTTTCGACAGGGATGCTGTTAACTGGACCAACTTGACATTTTATATTAATTTAATAAAGGAGTAGCTACCCGGTATTTAATTAGTCGGGGTGTCACACTAGCCTCCTATATACTCGAATAGAATCCTATTAAACTCACAAGTTCCCTATAAATTTTGGTTTTTAAATCGGGGAAGTTTTGACACTCATTACAAATTTAAGGGTATTTTATACCTTTCACATTTTATGTCTAAATAATAAGACTCCTAGGTCAGCATACTACTCTCAACTAGCTATACAAGGCCCCAAATGACACAAAAATCTGAGTTCAGGTGAAAAATATATCCCTGTTTAAAGTTTCACAAAAAAAATACAATTTGTGACCAAAAATTAGGTTACCGGTCGACTGGACCTGGACCCCGGTCGATCGCACCTCCTATTTCCACCTTCTTGTTCACCTCAGAGGAAAAATCCCCAGCCATCAGTCGACCGGCCCTGGGACCCCGATCGATTGGTCCCTCTAAACCTGTTTAAAAAACGCTACTGCATATATGTTTTATCCAAATTATAAAATCCCCTTACGATCAATTAAAGGTAAGATCCAACGCATTTTTATTAGTCCTAACAACAATCATTCATGAGATTTCATAATCCAATTATATCAATATTAATCTCCCTACCAAATTAATTTTAATTAACTTCTTAACCCAATTTCTCAAAGATTCTTAAGTTCACCATTAATGGTTTATTCATCATCTTCCACCTCTAGAATCAAGAACTTTACAAATCAAATTTATACACGATGATTTTTCTAATTACCAAAAAACTTCCCCGGAATGGTCTTTTCCTCCCTCTTTCCTCTTCTTGTTGAAAAACGTCGCTAATGCCGTTTAATACAAGATTAAACTGTATAAGCAACTCCGAGATGTTTGTTGGAGAAACCCTTTTCTTTTGAAAATAAAAATTATAAACAACAAGTTGTGTTTACAAAAAACTTATGTACGAGAGTAATTAAGACTTTGTAATCAGTTTTTAAAACAAGACAGTTTTAAAAATCAGCACACTATAGACTGAGATGAGGAGATGAAGATAATCAACACACAGTTTTTAACGTGGTAAAACCTCTCCCAACAGAGGAAACATCCACGGTGACTTCTAAGTCACAAAAACAAAAATACACTAATAACAAATAATAGTTACAAACAATACAACATACATGCACACAAATCAACCTATTCTAAGTTTAGGAATATACCCCACTTGGTGTCCTTCTAACTTCTCATAGATCTGATTGTTGATGATGTTCTTCCAGTTTGATAACTTCCTTTGCTTTAGCTTCCTTATGTCGACTCAATGATCTTTGATCTTATACACAACACTTCCAGTGTAGTAGTGTGTTAAGTGTTTGTGAAGTGATTCCTATTCACATGCCTGAACTCACACACACTTAGATTTACAGACAGTCCTATAAAAATTACATATAAACTCTATATGCTGTGATTTTGTTTTCTTTCTTTCTTACAAAACTAAAAACCTTTTTTGACCTTTAATATAACCCAGATTCCACGGATATCTCGCTTCAAAATCGGTCAAGATCTTAATCAATCTCGGTTTTAAAAATATTTTCGAGATTGAAAATCTCCAAGTGTGAATCCAACTAGGTCAAGGTTAAGTTTTGTAAAAACAGAAACCATAAAACATTTTCAAAACCAAATCAGTAAAGATTTTCTTAAACCAAGTAAGAAATATGCAGATCTAGTGAAAATGTAACATGTAGAATGTAGATCTAAAGTTTCTATGAAAAAGAAACACAGATCTTCACACGAATGTTTAAGTTGTGAACAAGATCAAGGACAAAGAGGTTACAGCTTCAAGTGAACAAACCACTCTCTCTCTCAAACACTCAAGGTTGTGTTTGGGGTTAAGTGTATACGAAGGTTTGATTCAGAAAAATGAAGTGTTTAGGGTTAGGGTTTGGTTTTGGGCTAACAGAGTTTTCTTTCTCTCTCTTCTCTCTTTTCTTTTCTCTCTTCTCTCTCACTTATCTCTTCTCTCTATTTTTTTCTCTTAGAAATGACGAATGCCCAATAGTCTTGAAAGTCTGAGAAGTGGGGGGTTTATATAGGGGTGAGGGAAGATTCTAGAAATGCGCATGGAATCAATGGCTGAGATCAAGTCTTTCAAACATTGACTTGATCCAAGGGTTAAGAAATAGCGGTGGTTAAGATGGTTGTGATTGGTTCATAGATATAGCACCAGGATTAACTAAAAACACATGCAGGCCATCGATTAGGAATGATCCAACGATCAGCAATGCACCAGTCAATCCTCTCACATAAGAAACACAAATTGAAGCATCAGGAGGATGACAAGTGTTGGCTTATGAGTGGCTCTCAAACGCGCGTCTAAAATATTTACAAGCAGCCCCCTGAATTCTCTAGCGCTTTTATATTCTACCCAACCAAACAATTCAATGAAAACTGAAGTTTCCAAAATAGAATATTAACCCCACAAATTTTATAACCACATTTTATTAATGAAAACATTATTTAAAAAAATGTTTAAAAAATTCCCAAAAAATAATTAAAACCACATTTTAATGGGAATTAATCACACAATCAATTTTAAGCAATATATACACATGAATGCACTTCTAATGTGTGTAGTGTGATTCAATTTATACCTTCATGGATCATTGAAGAGGATTAGAGAGATAAGTTCTGAGGCTTTTTGGATTCTTGGATAGGCAACCAATTTTGTCACTATTTCCAAACTAGTTGAACACTTATACAGTATAGACTTAAGTAAGTCAAAGGTATAAGGTGCTTCAATCTCCCCCTTTGGAAATATGAGACAAAATCTCCTTTGATTTAGCTTAAAACTCGTAGGGAACCTAAAAAAAATAAAACCTAGTCCTATACAAAAGATACTATCTACCCATTTCCTAGAAAGTCAAAAATTACATAACTCAACTATTTACAAAATTTTACACTAGAAAAGGTAGACAATCAGTAGAAGAGATTCCTGCAAATATGCACACTAAGATCAAGCAGTTTAGATGAAATGTGAACAAAACATTGAACCCGTAAGACTCAAATTTCTCCCCTATTTTGTCTCAAATGGACAAAGGGTAAAACTTAAAGTCTTAAGAGTTTAATCAGCGCATACCATACCTATAGAATTTCGCAAATACAGAAATCTATTATAGTCTAAAGGTTTAGTGAACATGTCTGCAAGTTGCAGATCAGTAGGCAGGTAATGAATTTCTAATTCCTTAGTTTCAACAAGTTCGCGTATAAAATGATGCCTTATTTTAATATGCTTAGTTCGCGAGTGTTGAACCGGGTTTTTAGATATGTTAATGGCGCTTTGATTGTCACAATACAATTGTAACTGATCCTCTTTAATCCCATAATCACTTAACATCTGTTTTATCCATAACAATTGGGCACAGCAACTTCCTACTGCTATATATTCAGACTAAGCCGTAGATAAAGATGTGCAATTCTGTTTTTTGCTACTCCAACCAACTAAATTATTGCCGACATAATAACAGGCACCTGATGTACTTTTACTATCATCTGTACAACCGGCCCAATCAGCATCAGTATACCCTATGATGGTGCTACAGGTATCCTTAGTATACCTAAGTCCAAGATTGAGAGTGCCCTTTATGTACTTTATTATACGTTTTACACACAATAAATGGCTCTCTTTAGGGTTATTCTGGTAACGAGCACACAGACATATAGCATACATTATGTCTGGTCGTGAGGCAGTTAGATAGAGTAGGCTACCAATCATACTACGATAGAGTGTGGAATCAACTGACTTACCATTTTCATCTTTACATAATTTAACAGTAGTACTCATAGGCGTTTTGGTAACTTTAGCATTATCTAAACCAAATTTCTTAACAAGATCTAAGGCATACTTGGTTTGAGAGACAAATAGTCCATCAGAATTCTGTTTCACTTGAAATCCTAAGAAAAGTTGTAGCTCCCCCATAAGGGACATGTGAAATTCCTTATGCATAATAGCAGAAAAAGATTTAACTTCAGAGTTTGAAGTTGACCCGAAAATGATGTCGTCTACATAGACTTGGGCTATAATAATGTTTTTGTCAAAATGTTTGACAAAGAGAGTCTGGTCATTTCCTCCTCTCTTAAAACCCTTATCCAACAAAAAGTTGGAAAGGCGTTCATACCAAGCTCGAGGAGCTTGTTTTAAGCCATACAAAGCCTTTTTTAGACGAAAGACATGGTTAGGGTATTTAGGGTCAATGAACCCTTTGGGTTGTTCTACATACGTTTCTTCGGACAGGATTCCATTGAGGAAAGCAGATTTGACATCCATTTGATAAAGTGTGAATTTTAAGTGACACGCTATGGCGAAAAGAAGTCGAACAGATTCAAGACGAGTGACAGGGGCAAAAGTCTCGCTGAAATCTATCCCTTCTATTTGAGAGTAGCCTTGAGCAACTAGTCTAGCTTTGTTTATAAGGATTACCCCATTTTCATCAGATTTGTTCTTAAAAATCCAACGTGTCCCAATAACATTTTTGTTTTGAGGCCGTGGTACAAGATACCAGACATCGTGAATGACAAATTGTAAAAGTTCTTCCTGCATAGCAGAAATCCAGTGTGTGTCATTCAATGCTTCGTTAACATTTTTCGGTTCCACAAGGGAGACGAAACATGCGTAATTAGCATAATTTCTTAACTAGGATCTAGTACGAACTGGCTCATTAGGATTACCGACAACGTTGTCAATGGGATGATCTTTAGATACCCAGCCAGGTACTTCAGGACTCTCATTAGGTAATGAGTCATCTATTTCTGGTGAATCAGTTTTGAAATCATTTTCAGATTCAACCACAATAGGTGATTCAGATATCTTATTTTCGACAATAGTGTCGCTTACAATTACATTTATCGATTCCATAAGGGCCTTAGTACGCAGATTGTATATACGATAAGCACGACTGTTTGGGGAGTATCCTAAGAAGATGGCTTTATCACCACGTGTCTCGAATTTAGACAGATGTTCTCTGTCCTTACAGACATAACACTGACTTCCGAAGGTTCTTAGATATTTCAGATTAGGCTTCTTAGCGTACCACAACTCATAAGGAGTTTGTTTAGAGTTTTTCCTAAGGTAAACCCTATTAATGATATGACATGCAGTTCTAATAGATTCTATCCAGAAGTATTTAGGTAGAGATTTGGCATGCAACATAACACGTGCCATCTCTAGAAGAGTTCGGTTTTTCCTTTCAGCAATACCATTCTGCTGAGGAGTTTTAGGGGCACTAAATTCATGTTTGTAACCGTTGTAGTCACAATATTCAACTATTCCTGTGTGTATGAACTCTCCCCCTCTATCACTACGAATGCGATTGACTTGTGTGTCCTTCTCATTTTCAATTCTTAGTAAAATTTTCAAAAAATTCTGAAACGTGTCAGATTTTTGTTTCAAAAAGGCAACCGAAGTGAATCGTGTGAAATCATCAACCATGACAAGGATATAATTGTGTCCACAAAGACTAACAGTTCTAGAGGGACCAATAAGGTCCATATGGATGAGATCTAGAGGTCTAGAGGTGAGAATGTCTTTAACCTTTTTATGCGAAGTCTTAACTATTTTTCCTTCCTGGAAATGACCACAGACAACACTTGAAATAGGTTTAATTTTAGGAATTCCTCTAACAATCTCTTGACTAGACAATCTACCAAGGATATCATAACTTAGGCGACCCATACGATTATGCCAGATTTCATTGTCATCCATTCTGACAAGGTTACAGGTTTCAGAACCAGTCTTGACAGTATAACAATTGTCAAGTGTTCTAAATCCGGTAATAATGCATTTACCTTTATCGTTTAAAATTTTAAAATTGTTCTTTGAAAAGGTAACAGTATGGTCAGAGTCACAAAATTGTGATATACTTAGTAGGTTGGCTTTAAGGCCTTTAACTAATAGAACATTTTCGAGAACAGGCATTCCTTCTTCTTTTAGGGTTCCTTTACCTATGATCTGGGAAGAAACTCCATCACCAAAAACTACTTTGCCTCCAGCAAATTTGGTTTTGTTTAAAAGTTTTGTTTCATCTCCTGTCATATGTTTGGAACATCCTGAATCTAAATACCAACCAGATGAAGTGTGTTCAGCTTTTAAGGCAGTGATAACAATGTTACACTTCATTTGGGGTAAAAGATCATATTTTCTAACCCAAATAGCTCTAGTTTTAATTTTGCGCAAGTTTGCCCTCATTTGATAAAATTTTCGTGAAACAGCTTTTTGTCGAAAAATATTTGGGGCAACAACCTGATTATTGTGAAAAATTTGAGCTTTTGGTTTAGGAAAGTTTCTGGGAGCCTTTCTCTTAAATGAACTCTTAGTTTTGGTCTTTTTATTTCTGTAGTTAGAGTTCTTATCAGGTTGTCTTGGAAGGACATAATGGTTATGATTTTGCCTAGAATAGTAAAAGTTCTTGTAGACAGAAGAGTTTTACACAGGGGTGTTTAGACGCCTAGCATAACAACCTTCAAAGGAATGACCATAAATGTCACAGTACGAGAAATATTGATTGCTTGAGGGATGAATTTCCTTAGGAAAACATCTAAAAATGGGTTTAACAGCATTCTGTTCAGTAGTGCTATTCCTAGGAGGGATGGTCTTAAAGGTAGAATCAGCCTTTCTGATCAAAGGACAAACGTATTTAGTCTTAAGTGCAGTGTCAGCCTTAGAATTACTAGACTCTCCAATGTCTTTCTGTTGTTGCTTTTGATCAAATTCCTTTTTAATAAAATGAAAGTCTGGACATGTTTCAATTGGTCTTTTGCCCCCGGACACAAACTTAATAGGTTCAAGATTTGTAGTTTGTGGTTTGTTCTTAGGGCAAAATCCAATACCGGTTCTATCATCAGAATTGGTCTTGGAGTCAACAACAAAGTCAGTAAAACAATTTGAATTGCTTTCAAACTTAGAAATTTTTTTGAAAACAGTAGCTGTCTTTGTTTTTGCTTCCTCCAGTTCTAATAATGTTCCCTTGTATTTCATTTCCAGGGTTTCATTAGTTTTAGTCAACTCTTTTAATTTTTGATCAAAAGTTTCAATTTCAGATTGATGAGTCAGACACTGGTTAGTGTACTCTTCAGCACTCAACTTCACAATAAGACTTAGATCATCTAATTTCTTAGTCAGGTCTCTAACAGTCTTCTCTAGTCTAGTGCCCTTTTTAAGAGTTTTAGCATACAAAGTATGGATATCTGGGAGGTCATCTGTGTCTGAGTCGCTAAGTGAAGTGTGTGTAGTGACCCCTAACGATTCAGTTTTAGTACTCACGCACCCATTTACATCGTCTTTATCGAGATCACTTTGACTCACACACACGGAACTAGAACTAGCAACATTTTCAGACAATAAAGCATCTAGGCCAATCAAAGCAGTATTCACACAAGTAGAAGTAGGAGCATCATTATCACACATAGGTATATCATCATTGTAAATGATCTTAGCATAAAAAGGCATGCAAGGGTCAAGTACATTAGATGACTCAAGTTCCTCTTCATCAGAGTCACTTGAATCATTCCAAGTTTTACAGACATTGGCTCTATTATGTGTGTTGGCTTTATTCAGATTAACTCTGCAATCGTGAGCAATGTGACCTAGCTTCCCACATCTAAAACATTCAATCTTTTTAAGGTCTCTAGTGGGTCTGGAATTGTTGTCCTTATGATGTTTGTCAAGACCTCTCTCATGAGGTTTAGGATTAGACAGCGTAGTATAATTAGGCTTGCCTTGTTTAGTTGCCTGTTTGTTTCTAAATTTAACAATTTTCTTAAATTGTTTAGACATTAAGGCAATCTGATTATCTAGTTTGTCTATATCACACTCCTCATCAGAGTCAGAGTTGGTCAAATTAGACTCAAGTTTAGATATCTTAGAGGCAAAACTAAAGTTAGAGTTGGGCTGTTTTCTTTGTGAATGATTTAATTGTTTCTTAAAGTCTAATTCCATTTCCACAGTTCTAAGTTTTCTACTGAGTAACTCAGGGGTAAGGTTTTGATCACTCATTTCCTCAATAGCATACCTCTTACTGTCAAACTTTTGTGGTACTGATCTTAGGATTTTAGAGACAATTTCATTCCTATCATAAGTTATACCATTAGCATGCAACTTAGTAACTATATCAGTTAAGTTCATGTAAAAATCATCAAAAGACTCATAGTCAGACATAATCAAAGAGTTGTACTGCTGGGTAAGCATTTGAGTTTTAGCAACTTTAACTCTTGAGTCTCCTTCATGGTCAGTGATCAATGTGTCCCAAGCTTCCTTAGAAGTGGCACAAGATGAGATTCTTTTGAACTCATACTCATTAATAGACATAAAAATGGCATTCTTGCCTTTATTGTTATTTCGAGAAATGGTTTTCTCTTCTTGGGTAAATTCACTTAAGATTTTCTTTACCCTCTCATCACTTCCTTCAGTGGTTGGTTTAGTAGGATAAGTGTATCCACTTTCAATAATGTCCCAGACATCATCTCCTAAAGTCCCTTGGATGAAGGCAACCATTCTTACTTTCCAGTAAGCAAAGTTGTTTCCATTAAAGAGTGGAGGTCTGGACAGATTACCAAACCTTTCATTCTTCTCATCCATAGTTAGGTTTTTCAGAAACACAAGATCTTTTTGAAATAAAAGTTAACAGGGCTCTGATACCAATTGAAAAACGTCGCTAATGCCGTTTAATACAAGATTAAACTGTATAAGCAACTCCGAGATGTTTGTTGGAGAAACCCTTTTCTTTTGAAAATAAAAATTATAAACAACAAGTTGTGTTTACAAAAAACTTATGTACGAGAGTAATTAAGACTTTGTAATCAGTTTTTAAAACAAGACAGTTTTAAAAATCAGCACACTATAGATTGAGATGAGGAGATGAAGATAATCAACACACAGTTTTTAACGTGGTAAAACCTCTCCCAACAGAGGAAACATCCACGGTGACTTCTAAGTCACAAAAACAAAAATACACTAATAACAAATAATAGTTACAAACAAT
This sequence comes from Sambucus nigra, assembly GCA_949130495.1. NCBI lineage: Eukaryota > Viridiplantae > Streptophyta > Magnoliopsida > Dipsacales > Adoxaceae > Sambucus > Sambucus nigra. The sequence goes on along the minus strand of OX422217.1, from coordinate 430,686,110 downwards.
ACAACATACATGCACACAAATCAACCTATTCTAAGTTTAGGAATATACCCCACTTGGTGTCCTTCTAACTTCTCATAGATCTGATTGTTGATGATGTTCTTCCAGTTTATTAACTTCCTTTGCTTTAGCTTCCTTATGTCGACTCAATGATCTTTGATCTTATACACAACACTTCCAGTGTAGTAGTGTGTTAAGTGTTTGTGAAGTGATTCCTATTCACATGCATGAACTCACACACACTTAGATTTACAGACAGTCCTATAAAAATTACATATAAACTCTATATGCTGTGATTTTGTTTTCTTTCTTTCTTACAAAACTAAAAACCTTTTTTGACCTTTAATATAACCCAGATTCCACGGATATCTCGCTTCAAAATCGGTCAAGATCTTAATCAATCTCGGTTTTAAAAATATTTTTGAGATTGAAAATCTCCAAGTGTGAATCCAACTATGTCAAGGTTAAGTTTTGTAAAAACAGAAACCATAAAACATTTTCAAAACCAAATCAGTAAAGATTTTCTTAAACCAAGTAAGAAATATGCAGATCTAGTGAAAATGTAACATGCAGAATGTAGATCTAAAGTTTCTATGAAAAAGAAACACAGATCTTCACACGAATGTTTAAGTTGTGAACAAGATCAAGGACAAAGAGGTTACAGCTTCAAGTGAACAAACCACTCTCTCTCTCAAACACTCAAGGTTGTGTTTGGGGTTAAGTGTATACGAAGGTTTGATTCAGAAAAATGAAGTGTTTAGGGTTAGGGTTTGGTTTTGGGCTAACAGAGTTTTCTTTCTCTCTCTTCTCTCTTTTCTTTTCTCTCTTCTCTCTCACTTCTCTCTTCTCTCTATTTTTTTCTCTCAGAAATGACGAATGCCCAAAAGTCTTGAAAGTCTGAGAAGTGGGGGGTTTATATAGGGGTGAGGGAAGATTCTAGAAATGCGCATGGAATCAATGGCTGAGATCAAGTCTTTCAAACATTGACTTGATCCAAGGGTTAAGAAATAGCGGTGGTTAAGATGGTTGTGATTGGTTCATAGATATAGCACCAGGACGCCATCGATTAGGAATGATCCAACGATCAGCAATGCACCAGTCAATCCTCTCACATAAGAAACACAAATTGAAGCATCAGGAGGATGACAAGTGCTGGCTTGTGAGTGGCTCTCAAACGCACGTCTAAAATATTTACAAGCAGCCCCCTGAATTCTCTAGCGCTTTTATATTCTACCCAACCAAACAATTCAATGAAAACTGAAGTTTCCAAAATAGAATATTAACCCCACAAATTTTATAACCACATTTTATTAATGAAAACATTATTTAAAAAAATGTTTAAAAAATTCCCAAAAAATAATTAAAACCACATTTTAATGGGAATTAATCACACAATCAATTTTAAGAAATATATACACATGAATGCACTTCTAATGTGTGTAGTGTGATTCAATTTATACCTTCATGGATCATTGAAGAGGATTAGAGAGATAAGTTCTGAGGCTTTTTGGATTCTAGGATAGACAACCAATTTTGTCACTATTTCCAAACTAGTTGAACACTTATACAGTATAGACTTAAGTAAGTCAAAGGTATAAGGTGCTTCAATTGTTTATCCTTTCTCTCCTCTCTCAAAATTTTGTTCTTAGGAATGAATAAAGGCTACCCAACTCTTTTAAACCTAGGATAAGTTTTTCTAATCCCGAAATTAAGCCTATGGGCCAAATTCAAAAGACTTAAATACACCTGTGTAGGCCCGATTATGTCTAAAAAGACCCCGGGACTCAATTACTACCTCCGGGTACACTATTTTGACTATTTCAACCTCTTTGAACTCAACTGTGACCTCAAAATTGTCATCTGAGTAACTTTATAATATCATCTTATTTCCACCTCAAAGTACGACATGCGTGAAATCAAAATAGACCAAGTTAACTTAAATTCTAAATCACCAAATAAAATAAGTTTTCCAAATTAAATAAATTCCAAATCATAAATTTTAATTAAATTCTAAATCACCAATTTAATTAAATTTAAAATCCTCATAAATATGGGGTATTTCATACTTCCCCCTTACAAAGAAATTTCGTCTTCAATATTAGGCTATGTCTAGTACTATAATCCTCGAATATTTTCCTACTCACATACCCTTAAGATCGCTACTCATATTTCTACCCCTTCAAATTGCGAATTATATTAAAATTAATTTAATTACCTAGGGTGACCATGTGACCATACGGCCTATACCCGTGCTTATCTGCACAAATGTTACCCAGCTCCACTAGCCTCAAATTTTAACATAGTTATCATCCATCAGATGTAAATGCATAAACAACAATAACTAAGGTACTAACTCAAGTCCCAAATGATCAGACATCTCCCCACTTCCAATATTGCACTAAGTTTCATGCGTGGGACGTCTCGCAAAGCGAAATCCAAACAAGGAACACCACGATACACTAATACCCAACATTGTCGATCGTCGAGATCCGTTAGGCCCTCAGCCTATAACACGTACCTCTAAATCCCTGTCCCTTAACATAAAAGTATACTCGTCCCCTCCCATGTTACGAAAGAAAACGCACATCACGACGCTCTTATTACTAGTAGTTCCTTAGCACAAATAAGTCACGAGCTATATCTTTCTGCTCGATAATAAGTCAATCTACCCCGAATCACATCAGTAAATGTCCCTACTCAATGGGATAAAATAACAATACAAACATATTCTCATAAGTCCAATATGCAACACACTATAAAAAATTCTCATAAGTCCAATATGCAGCACACTATAACATATATATATAGGCTATACCCTCTTTCAGGTGATTTATAGAAAAAAAATTGTGAAACGTGGGTGTGCTCGATATGTGTGTTTTAAACAAAACCAACTTTTCTTCGAAAAGATCCAACTTTTAATTATGCACCAAACCAAGTTGGGAAAAACCCAATTCTTACTTTAAACCAATTTTATCTTGATTAATCCTAAACATGCATCTGGTGATTAAATCAAGTAAAGTAAAGTAAAGAATACTCACAACGCCGGATGTACGAGGAAAAAACCCAAAAAGGGAAAACAACCTCAGACGGCCCAAGCCAGACAATCACTATGAACAATGGTTTTACAAAGAGAGATTAGCCTTACACTAAGACTCGATCCCCACGGGTCTTTACGCTCCTTTTGATCTTCATAAATTCTTCAATAGTTCCCACACAGAAATTCCATCATCCACGATACCTGTCCACAACACACGTGTCCACATATATCTCGGTGTCCACCGATATGGCTTTGATTCGTCTACGATGTCGAATAAGAAGTTCTTCTCTTTTCTTCACCGCAAAACCCTCTGTGTTCAATGTGTAGAACAAACAACTTTGGTGAAGAAAGATCAAGTAAACATATAAGAATGATAACTCGGATCTTTTCAAACTCTAAGGATGTGTTTAAGACTTTTGAACCTTAGAAAACATGTGCAAACAAGGTTTTGGTTCGTAAAACTGTTTTCCAGAAAGCACCCTTCTAAAACTATGATGAAAACACTATTTAAATAGGATTTAAATGTCGCCTCGAAAAATGTGTCATTCGAACGAATTGAGGAACTCGTTCGAGCGACATACCATCTCATTCGAACGAGATTGGATGTCGTTTGAACGACGGCGCGAAAGTTTGACTCTTTATTTAAAACGTCTATTCTAATTAGAGATCCAAAAATGTCAAACTATTTTACCAGCTTATCATCATAAAACGTAGAGTAAACCTTTAAAACACTTTTAAAACATTTAAAAACATTTTTCTTTATAAAAATTACATCCTTATCTTTTACAAAATACTTTCGAGCACCATTAATTATACGCATTCATACCTGAGTGATCTTGGAATGAAATTAACTTTGAAGACGATTAAACTTGCACCAATTAAACTTCGATATGATTAATTCTTTGAAGCTTTGCTGTAACGTCTTCAATTTCTTCAATACATCATAGACCAAGTGGGATCGTGACAAAATAAAATTTTCCCTATGAAATATTACAAACACATCTTTGTTCACAAAATTAAGTCAAAACAATACAGGGACTCAATTGGAAATTTATGTCCTTACAAATCTCCCCCTTTGAATATTCTGAGACAAAACTAAACCAGTGAAATGCCTAATCGGGTTGTCAAGCCGTATGACTCCTAAATCCCATCCCATAAACCCAAAATAAAAAATACAGGACACGGACTAGAATATGTAGCACCAGAAAGCATGAACTGTCTGAATCTGATGTAGTCTTGAAATCTCTAATTGCTGAAGCATACCTACACACATGAAACAGACAAACAGATACCCAGTGAAGTACAGAGGAACAAATGATACCAATTTATATTTCTAATAAGAACAAAACATTTGAAACATGTGAGCAATTATTTGATACCGAATTTGAAATAAATATAATCAAACAATATGTAAATCCAGATATCAATAGTAGAGTTCAACAAATCTCCCCCTACATCACATACATCTCTCCCCCTTTTTGTCTCGAATAGACAATTCGGTGAAAAGATAAACCAATTTGAAATATCTAGCATGAGAATATGATACCAAAGTGAATCAAGTTGATACCAATTTTGAAAAAATGAAAAATGCTAGATAAACATAAAAAAACCAGCTAAATAAGATCATGTAATGACAAATCAGTAGCTAGTAAACCAAGGAATCACACAAAGAATATTGCAAATTAATTAGGTGTGATAAACGGACTCATATGCAAAATACCAATTTAGAACATAAAAGAACCTGCATATAGACTAGTTAGTCCAAAAAATGCCTCCTGTAGTACCAAAAATATACCAATTTGAACCTGAGGACTGCAAACCAATCAGAAGCCATTTTTTATCCTGTTGTTCGAACGAGCCAGGGACTTCGCTCAAACGAGATGAGGAACTCGCTCGAACTAAGTACAAATGTTGTTCGCGCGAGATGAAATGTCGTTTGAACGACTTCGCGCGACCTGCCAAAATTTTCCAGTTTCCCAGAAATATTATAAAGTATTACCCAGTGAAAAATTTCCACAAAAATATTCAAGAAAGGGCCTGACAGAATCAAAATAATGTTAAAACAGTAGGCTTTTCGCACAAAACGCAAAAACTCATAAAAACTAAAAATGCAAGTTACATGCAAACATAGTACTGATATGCTCAAACATGGACATGTAATGAATGGGCGTGAAACTACAACAAATGAGTCACAATTACAAAACATAGAAACGATCAAGAAGCTCTAATTGATATCGATAAATCATCAAACTTTTATCATAGACATATGATAATTAAAGAGTGAGCTTAATGAACTAAACATACTACATGCACACAAATCCAGAATTTTGACGATTCTATAAACAATGGCATCAAATTGCAATGTTTCAACATTAGGATTAGATGTGCAAACCCGTTTTAAATTTTCTCAAACCAAAACTCCCTCAGAAATATATACTTTTTCATGTTCTTTTGAGGTTTCTAGCATTATCAACTTAGAGAAAATCTCATTGGCCCTTTTCTTCGCATTTCGCATTTTCTTTTGGGGCTCTTTTAACCGGTGGCTTTCACGACGAGTCAATTTTGAACTCTCACAGCCCTTTCCCGTGAATCACTCATTATTTTTACCAATTTTAAATCCTCACGGTAAACGTTTATTACATGCACACTTCTCCTTAAGTCTACTTACGCATATATGACAAGATTGAGATAAGAACGCCTCACCAAATTCAAATATGCAAGAGAAGTCAAACATCCAATAAACTCGTGCATGTGTGCAATGTTGGCATATATACAAAGTCGAATCAAAATGCATATCAACTTCGAAACAACCCCATATAAATAATGGTTAAGATCATTCTAAGCATCGATAATAATGACCAAATGTCCTAGCCACATGGATAATGAAACGATGGGGGGGGGGGGTCTAAGCACATCAATATGCCACATCAAACATGTAAACCCAAAAACTAAAATCGAATTTTTTTTTGGCTTTTCAAACATATTTTGACTCAAAGTAAAGCAAAATCTTTTTGGATTTTCAAAAGTTTTCTCAAAAACAAAATCTTTTTGTATTTTTCAAATAGGACTCAAACAAATGAAAAATATAATACAAAATGATACACATTTCATAATACTAGCAATGAATATATCATGAAGCAAACTATCATATGACAAACATGGCAACACTATCATCCTTTAGATTTAGCATGGGAAGAATCAAGTGCACCCAAATGAGAATCATGAAGTTTAATTCCTAAAGCCACCAAATCCGATTTCCTAACCCAAGTAGGTGTAAAACGACGCATGGGGGTTTGGGTAATTGGTGCAACTTTATTCATAAACTTCCTAGGAGCTTGTCTACGGTCATAACAATATCGCCTAAGGTGACCTTTCCTACCACAAAACGTGCAAGTGTAGCGGTGGTGGGAATGATTACCTTTATGTAGACCTTTTCTAACCATCCTAGTGTTTATCACACGTGCGGGGGGGATGGGAACAACTCTCTCACCAAAATCTATACCTCTCCTATCTTCCCTAATTTGGACGGTGCCTAAGATCTTATCTAACTTCTCCGAACTAGCCTCCAAATCAAACTTGACTCTAGACGAGTCTCTCAATCTATCCTCCAGCTCACTAATCCTAGACTCGAGCAAACGCCTAGACTCCCCAAACATTAAAATCTCATTTTTCAAGTATTCCATCAAACCATGGAGATTATCTCTCTCTTTCTCCACAAACTCTAGTTTATCCTTAAACTTATTCTCTCATACCCTAAGATCCTCAATCAAACTATCATTATATTCTATGGCACGCTCATTCAACTTAGCTTGCAATTTTGAGGTAGCCTTTTTCACCTTCACCGTTTCGGCATACAACTCATTAAAATGCATTTTGCAACTCTTTCACGTCTACCTCCTCCTCGTCACTCTCTTCTCCCTCACTAACATAGGGTTCACTCATAACCTCCTCGAAAGTGTTATTCACATGAGTAGTATCGTCATCTCTCATATGACATGCCATAAATGCAATAAAGTTACGCTCAATAGGGGAACTCTCTCCCTCTTTCGATTCACTATCACTTAAGGTGGCACTATAGACAATGGGTTGGTTGACCTCTTTCTTAAGTCTAGTCAGACACTCCTTAACCTTGTGACCGTACCCCTCACACCCAAAACACTTATCCGACTCATCTCTCTTAGGCTTCTCAAACTTATCCTTAGAAGTGGGATCTACTTTGTTGTTCTTGAATTTTTCAAATGTCTTGGCATCTTTAGATTGCTTTTAAAACTTAATAAATTTTTAAAATTTCTTTGCCAACAAAGCAACATCCTCAAAATCGGAATCGGAATCAGAATCCGAAACTTTAATTTCCTCATTTCGAGTTTTCAAAGCAATACCCTTTTCTTTCTTAGGCACTTGCTTGGAGGTAATCATGTCGATTTCATAGGTTTGTAAGTCACCTACAATCTTTTCTAGTTTCGTTGACTCTAACCTACCCAAGGAGTTTAAAATGGTCACTTTCGCATCAAACCTACTAGGCAATGACCTAAGGATTTTCTTAATGACGCGATTGTCGAGAATTTTCTCACCTAGGTTAAATGACGAGTTGACAATATTGGACAACCTAGCATAAAACTCATCAAAGGTCTCACTCTCTAACATCCTAATGGTCTCAAACTGTGTAGTGAGATTTTGAGGTTTTGAAGCCCTAACCGTGTTAGTGCCCTCGTGAGTGAGTGCCAAAATATCCCAAGCCTCTTTTGATGTTTCACAAGTCATAATTTTATTATATTCTTCCTGTGTGACATGTGAAGCAATAATATGCAGACCCTTAGAATTATATTGTGCAAGTCTTTGTTCAATTTCGGTCCATGACTCAACAAGCTTTAAACTAGTGACTTCACCTAAAATAGTGACAGGGGGTGTCCAACCTTTCTCAACTGCAAGACAAACATGCTCATCAATAGATTTTAAAGCACATATCACTCTCATCTTCCAATAGGTGTAATTAGTGCCATAAAAAGCAGGAGTTCGAGAAAATTCATTATATCCAGAATTCATCTTTGAAAACACACCGGATCACAAAATAAATAAAAATGTTTTCTAGCTCTGATACCAATTTGTGAAACGTGGGTGTGCCCGATATGTGTGTTTTAAACAAAACTAATTTTTCTTCGAAAAAGATCCAACTTTTAATTATGCACCAAACCAAGTTATGAAAAACCCAATTCTTACTTTAAACCAATTTTATCTTGATTAATCCTAAACACGCATCTAGTGATTAAAGAAAGTAAAGTAAAGTAAAGAATACTCACAACGCCGAATGTACGAGGAAAAAACTCAAAATGGGAAAACAACCTCGGACGGCCCAAGCCAGACAATCACTATGAACAATGTTTTTATAAAGACAGATTAGCCTTACACTAAGACTCGATCCCCACGGGTCTTGACTCTCCTTATGATCTTCAACCGTTCTTTAATAGTGCCCACACAGAAATTCCGTCTTCCATGATACCTATCCATAACACACGCGTCCACATATGTCTCGGTGTCCACCGATATGGCTTTGATTCGTCTACGATGTCAAACAAGAAGTCCTTCTCTTTTCTTCATCCGAAACCTTTGCGTTTAATGTGTAGAACAAACAACTTTGGTGAAGCAAGATCACGTAAACATATAAGGATGATAACTCGGATCTTTGCAAACTCTAAGGATGTGTTTAAGACTTTTAAACCTTATAAAACATGTGCAAACAAAGTTCTAGTTCGTAAAACTGTTTTCCAGAAAGCACCCTTCTGAAACTATGATGAAAACACTGTTTAAATAGGATTTAAACGCCGCCTCGAAAAACATGTCATTCGAACTACTTGAGGAACTCGTTCGAGTGACATCCCATCTCGTTCGAACGAGATTGGATGTCGTTTGAACGACAACGCGAAAGTTTGACATTTTAACTTTTTGTTTAAAACGTCTCTTCCAATTAGAGATCCAAAAATGTCAAACTCTTTTACGAGCTTATCATCATAAACCGTAGAGTAAACCTTTAAAACACTTTTAAAACATTTAAAAACATTTTTCTTTATAAAAATTACATCCTTATCTTTTACAAAATAATTTCGAGCACCATTACTTATACGCATTCATAACTGAGTGATCTCAGAATGAAATTAACTTTGAAGAACTTGCACCAATTAAACTTCAGCATGATTAATTTTTTGAAGCTTTGTCGCAACGTCTTCAATTTCTTCAATACGTCATAGACCAAGTGGGATTGTGACAAAATAAAATTCTTCCTATGACATATTACAAACACATTTTTGTTCACGGAATTAAGTTAAAATAATACAGGGACTCAATTGGAAATTTATGGCCTTATAAAAATCAGGTGATCAAACAGCGAATACGAAGTCCTACTATAACAGTCTACTCTACTCCCATAACTCTCAAAATAAGTAAACTAACACGTAACGTAAACATCTTCTTAGTGTACACACCCACTCTCTCCTAGGAGACACTAAAGAGCCTCGCTACCCTACGATAATTAATAACATATATAATTAATAAGGCTATTATGACCAATGCACCCACTAAATTCGACTCACTTGCGATTTACGGTGATCATAATCTTACTTGATATGCCCCCCCTGTCATAAAAATATCATCCATTCTCAAAGGATAATAAAGACATTTTATCGCCATACTCTAACTGCTTCGCCTGGTTAATGGGTTCCTGAACAAAGTCTGCTCGTCTGAACTGACCCATTAACTATTGTAGTGGTTGTACATTCAGAACCTCGTCCAGTAGTTTTACTCTACCTCGCTTGGGACATTATCTCCTCCTATGGCTTGTCTCTCCACAATCGAAACATTTCCCACAAAATCCTCCCTACCACTGATCCTGTCCTGGATGGCCTCCCCCGCCATTCCCTTGGCCCTGGCGGCCTTGAAGAACGAAATGCTGTTGATGATCCTAAGATCCCTACCTGAACCTAACACCCTCGGATGGATAACCCCCAGACCTAAACCTCTTGGCCTGGCTCCCTTGCTGAAGATCCCACTCCTTCTGTTGTTGTGCCCCACTGGCATCATTCCCAACTACCTTTACAGTCTAATTGGACCACTCACTCTGTTGCTATTATTCATATGAAAATGCTTATTTGGCAATGAATTAGTGATGCATTGACAACCTCTATCTATGTCACTAATTTCATATTACCCAACAAGTGGTGTTAAATATTCCAGGAAAATGCATCCATGAACTTACGCATCCTCTTCTCTTTCGTGCTTACTTCATCTTTCATAAAATTTATTGACCGAGTGAACACTTCTTCATATTCTTCCATGGTCATATATCCGTGAGAAATGTTGAGAAATTGTCACCACATCTCTGTCTAAATGGTGAACAAACAATACTGGCGTTGAAACCGCACGCAGAACACCTCAATGCTCATTATATCTCTATCCTTCGCGGTGGTCACAGACTCCCACCACTGTAAAGCTATGCCCACAAGCTTGAATGTCACCAAGAACTATTTTTGAGTGTCATTGTACTCATTCATATGTAGGTGGCACTGCATGTCCCTCTTCCACTGACTGGACATTATCACATCTGATTTACCCTAAAGTTATGATGGGTGACCCTTCTGAAAGGCTTCTCTTGCTCTCTAACAAGCGGACGGCCCCGAGTGGGCCTGAACGTCGAGTGCCACAAACGGCTATTGTTGGTTCTGCAGAAAATATTATGCCATTAAGGTCATCACCGCGTTAACTACTTGTGCCACGATCTCGACCACCCCGCAGTCGTCATTATCCCTAGTGGTGGTTGCGATTGTGGAATCACTTTCTCCTGATGAGCCTTTCTGTCCTTATCTCTTGCTGCTGCCTTGGCCGGTCTACCTCTCCTAGGTGGCATCTGATATAAGATTTGAAATATTTATAAGTTCACCATCAAATACAAAGTAATCGGGAGAAGATCGTAAATATGCATACGCGATAAGGAATACAACAATCCACAATAGGTCTCTACATAAAAAATACTAAGCTGAAATGTAATAAACAACACATATCCTAAGGACTCTAGAACCTGATGCTCTGATACCATCTGTGATACCCAGCCAATTAAATAACGGGTTATCAGTTCTTTATCTTATTAAACAAGATTTCTATTTGGTTCATCCTTAGCATCAATGAGTTGGTGCCAAATTTTATCTTACTAATCACCTAATCACCTACTAGTTAATTGAGTTGGTGGAAAATTTTATCTTTTCACTTAATAGTTAACACTATATATAACTTAATTAAACCATTCAGGCATTAAGATAGTTCAAACCATCACATATGAATGAATAAATAAATATCCTACCGAATAAACTATAGGCTCAAAATCCAAATCCAAATAACAGTCTAATAGCAAAATAAATAAAACTCCATACAAGACAAAATAATAAAATGAATAAGTACTGCAGGGGCAACACACCCAAAGAGAAATACTGGAAATCATGAAATCCTAAACCAGAATGATACAACTGAGGCGTCTACTCCAATCCCTGCATGCATCCACAAATGCTGCAACATCGTATCCCTAGAATGGATCTTTAAGCCTGGTGTCCCTATAGCTAGACACCTAAAAAGATTTTAAAGAAAATAAAATATTTTGCAAACGGTTCAGATCTCAATTATATAAAAATGTTTAGCAAGGAATTTATTTTAATAAATTAAATGCCTAGTATATAGTTGTTGATACCAAATTTAGTCTGCTGCCATGGATCAATAAAGTGAAGACACGTGGCAGTCTACGTGGCAACAACAAACACTTCCGAGGAACCATACTACAACGAGGTACACTGTTTCCCCGAGGAACTCATAAGATCCGAGGAACGAGAATTCTCTGAGGAACTCTTGAGCACCGAGAAGCTTAGGCGGTCCGAGCAACTCAGGCGGTCCGAGCTGCACCTCGAACAAAGCATTAATAGCGGGATAACCAACAGTTTGACTGTTCATTAAATGTTTATCATTCAGAAGCATACGCTTAAGGAGCATTGAATGTATCACCCTTTCATATGTACAACATTTAATGTATTACCCTTTCACATTACAGCTCCAGGGCTATAAATACATTGTACAATCCTCATTGTAAAAGGACCGAAATTTCTTGAGACAACTTGTAATAAAGATTTCCCAAACAATTAGCAATAACATAACAGTGGACGTAGGCCATTCTTATAAGGCTGAACCACTTTAAAAATTCTTTGTCTCATTTATTTATCTGTGATTGAATAATTAGATATGATCTAATTTTTTACATCAACAGATTGGCGCCGTCTGTGGGAACGACTGGTAATATCGTTTTCCATCATAAAACAATCCATCACAAATGGCTGATATTCCAGAATCTAGCAATCGAAACGCTGGAAGCCCTCAAAATCCATCTGCTCCACCAAATATTCCAGATCTGGCTGGAATAATGACAAATCTGGTTCAGGGCCAGACCGTCATGCAAGAAACTATGCGTCAACTCATACAAACCTTCCATGGCGGTGCACCAACCCATTCAAGACCACAAAGTATTCAAAGAAATACCCGTGCATCTTCTTCGCGTACTAGGCGTACCAATTCATATCGCAATGAGGAGTCTGACGATTTTTCTTATCAACCTGGATGAACTTCGTCAGTGCGAGCCACAGATACTGAACAACGTATCACTCTCTCCCCAGAAAGGACCAGTGCACTAGCAAGATTAAGCAGAGTATCACCTTTTGATCGATTAGGTCCTAGGAGGAGCAAAAGTCCTCCTAGAGCCCCATCGAGGAGTTTTTGACGACCATCAGATTTAAGGGAAGGATCTGCCCAGTCGCGACCAGCTCCTCGTCAAGAGAGATCCCAGGAAGCCACATCAACGCGATCAGTTGCTCGGACCAATAGGCTCGAGGAAGGAAATGACGCATGGAAAGGCTCTATTCAAAGGCTGGAGGATAGATTGGGGGAAATGGTTAAAGCTAAGAACCCCTACAACGAACCTTTGTTCGAGGAACACCTTTTGTCCAGTCCATTGTAGATTTTCCAACACCATCAAATTTCAAAGCACCTGTTGTGACCCCCAAATATGATGGAAAGACTGACCCTGTCCTTCATATAGAACAATACCAGGCTGCAGCTGACATCTATGCTATTCCAGATGAGATGAGATGAGATGCAGGGCATTCTCGGGAACTCTTACCAGATATGCTCAAATATGGTATAATAATCTTCCTCGGGGTAAGATTTCAACTTTTCTTCAATTGGCCGAGTTATTTATTGGGAATTTCTATTTTGGGGCAAAGCCAGTTAAACGAGTAGCACATTTGTTAAGTGTTAAACAAAAAGCTGGTGAGAGTACTAGAGATTATATAACTCGTTTTAATAACGAGAAACTTGAAGTCATTGATTATGAGGAGAAGACAGCGATTACCGCTTTGATGAGTGGACTACTGCCCAACAAGTTGTACTACACTTTGGCCAAAGATCCACCTAGAACCATGTCAGACCTGATGGGAAAAGCGTCCAAGATTATGAATGTCGAGGAGGCTATGGTTGCGAAAGAAAAACATGGATGCCAAAGAAACCAAGGTGGAAGGTGATAAAGCTAAGAAGAAAGAGCATAAGAACAATGGTAATGACAAACATTCAAAAAATAGGTCGGTATGGGACGTGATGAAGAAATATGATAATTATACTCCTTTGAAGAAGGATATCAACCATGTTCTAGAGGAAATCAAGAACAACGAGGAACTAAACTAGCCAGAGAAAATGAAAGCAGACCCTGATAAGAGGAATAAGGCGAAGTATTGCAAGTTTCATAAAGATCATGGCCATATGACCAAAAATTGCATAGATCTTCAGAATGAGATTAAAACACTCATCAGACGAGGAAAGCTATCAAAGTATGTTGATCGTGGAAACGAAAGAAGGAACAACGACCGAACAAGATATAGGTCTAGATCTCCTCGTCGAGCAGAGGATAACAAGAAAAGAAACCATGAAGTTGATCCCGAAGATGACCCCGGTCTTCCTAAGAGACCAAGGCAGCTAGAACGTGAGGTATTTTCAATACCCTTTGGGTCATTTGACTGTAATGTTATAATAGGTGGAGATGCAGGAGGATGAGACCTTACTGCCGAGAGAAAAGATTACCTCTGTGAGGCTCAAGCTTGCTCGTACATTCAACGAATAAATCTAGCTGAGGAGGATCGCCCGAGAAAGGTGAATAAAGAGAAATTGGTCATTGGTTTCTCAAAGATGACCTTGCAGGTGTTCTATATCCTCATGATGACCCACTGGTGATCAAGACGAGAATGAAGGAGGTTATAATTTCAAGAGTACTGGTCGACAATGGTAGCTCGACAGACATCATGTTCTACTCGTGCTTCGATAGTTTAAATCTAAAACTATCTCAACTGGAGCCTTATCATAGACCCCTCCTCGGTTTTGCTGGCGAGAAAGTTTTTTCACTTGGGACAATCAAGTTGGATATATTTATTGGTACGTGGCCTGCTTGTCGAACAGAAAGAATACGTTTCTTCGTGATGGATAAGAATGTTCAGTCATCATACAATATCATCATGGGAAGAGTAGGATTGAAGAAGTTCGAGGCTGTACTATCTACGATGCATCAATGCCTGAAATTTCCAATAAATTTTGGAGTAGGAGTTGTTAAAGGTGATCAGAAAGTAGCTCGAGAATGCTATTATTCATCCGCCGAGCAAGAAGAAATGAAGGAATCAAGGAAAAAGACTACTACCTATCAAGTGGATGAAGGTGCCGAAATTAAAACATTGGATCCTAGAGATGAGTCGCAACTAATGAAGGGTCAAGTGGTGGAAGCTACTGAAAACATCATTCTGGATGATGAGCACCCTGAGCGAATTACTCAAGTAGGTTCATCGTTGGAAGCCTCACTCAAACAGGAATTGATAACTTTCCTAAGAAGCAGAAAACAAACTTTTGCATGGAGTCATGAGGATATGCCTGGGATAGATCCAAATTTCTTATGTCACGAACTCAATGTGAATAAGGAGATCAAGCCTGTGAAGCAGAGAAGAAGAGTATTTAGTCCCGAGAAGAATCAAGCTATACAGGAGGAAGTCGAGAGGCTCCAGAAGGCTTGTTTTATTGAAGATGTTAAATATCCAGACTGGTTAGCCAATGTAGTGATGGTGAAAAAGAAGAACAACAAATGGAGGATATGTGTAGACTTCACCGACCTCAACAAAGCATGCCCAAAGGATTACTTTCCACGGCCCCGAATTGATCAACTAGTCGATGCTACCTCGGGACACGAGCTGCTAAGCTTCATGGATGCTTATTATGGATACAACAAGATTAAAATGAAACCTGAAGATAGGGAGAGTACTTCTTTCATTACCCCTAGGGGAACTTATTGTTATAATGTTATGCCTTTTGGTTTGAAAAATGCAGGTGCGACATATCAGAGGCTGATGAACAAATTAGTTGCAATATGGAAGTCTATGTTGACGATATTCTGACGAAGAGCAAAAAAGCTGTTGATCATCTAGTTGACTTAAGTCAGACTTTTGATCAACTAGATAAATACCAAATGAGGCTGAACCCGACGAAGTGCATATTTGGAGTACGAGAAAGCATGTTTCTCAGATACATTGTCAACCAACGAGGCATTGAGGCGAATCCTGAAAAGATCAAAGCTCTATTAGGGCTGCGATCTCCAATGACGAAGAAAGAGGTGCAAAGTCTTACAGGACGAGTAGCAGCACTCAACAAATTTGTATCACGAGCAACTGATAGATGTCTCCCATTCTTCAAGACACTCCGAAAGACTTTTGAGTGGAATGATGAATGTGATAATGCTTTTCAAGACTTGAAGAAATACTTGGGAGCACCTCCACTGTTGTCCAGGCCGGTAATGGGAGAAAAATTGTACTTGTACCTAGCAGTATCGGAGAATGCAATTAGCTAGGCGTTGATAAGAGTGGAGAATGGAGTACAAAAACCAATCTATTACACAAGTAAGGCCTTTCGAGGAGCAGAGATCAGATATCCAAGGCCGAAAAAGTTAGCACTGGCGCTGATTGAGGCGAGTAGGAGAATGAGGCCATACTTCCAGGCTCATACTATAGTCGTATATATTGATATGCCATTGAGGCAAGCCCTTCATAAACCAAAAAAATCAGGGAGATTGATGTACTGGGCAATAGAGCTCGGTGAATATGATATAGTTTATGAACCCAGATCCTCGCTAAAAGGGCAGGCTATAGCAGATTTCATAGCAGAGTTCACCTATCCTGCTACCCCCGAGGAGTAAAAGTTGCTCACTGATCAACTTGTGGATGTTACAGGATCATGAAACACAAGCTCGGACCAACTCCGATTGGTAAAAGGTCAAGTGGATGTTACAGGATCATCAAACTCAAGCTCAGACCAACTCCGGTTGGTAAAAGGGCAAGAAAAGATGGTCGATGAAGAGCGAGACGTATCAGGGGAAGATGAAAGGAAGCAACAAATATTTCACCGAGGAACTCTGTCAGATCAGAAGTTTGAAGACGAGTTACCTATATGGAGGCTATATGTAGATGGCTCATCTTGCACAACAGGCAGTGGGGCAGGAATAGTTTTAAGCACTCCGGACAAGGTCGACATGGAATACGCCCTACGTTTCCAATTCAAAGCTTCCAATAATGAGGCTGAGTATGAGGCTATGATTGCAGGTCATAATTTGGCAAAAATTATGGAGGCGCACCAGATAATTATCTTCAGTGATTCTCAATTAATCGTAAATCAAATGTTGGGAATATATGCAACCAAAGGAGAATTAATGATCAAATACCATGCAAAGGTGATGGAGTTGGTATCAGAATTTACTGCTATTCAGCTGGTTAGAATACCAAGAATGGAGAATGCAAGAGCAAATGCCTTAGCTCGATTAGCATCAGCTACTTGTACCGAGCTACGAAGAATAATCCCAATTGAAGTTTTGGCTGGTCGGAGTATAGATGAAGATTTGGCGATGAACTTTATTACCCTTGATTTGGGACCATCTTGGATGGATACCATCAGGGCATATATTGAGGAGGGAGAATTACCAATTGACAAGCTTGCAGCCAAGAAATTGAAGTTTAAAGCTTCTCGGTATGTATTAACTAACGTTATTTTATATAGACGAGGAATTATGGTAGGTTTGCAGAGATGTGTACATCCCTCCGAGGTGAAAGAATTGATTGAAGAGATCCATGAAGGGTCCTGTGGAGCCCATGTAGCAGGTCGGACGCTTTTGCAAAGGATGATGATGCAGGGATATTACTGGCCGACAATGAGGGCTGATTGTGTAGCCTATGCGAAGAAAGGTGACAAGTGCCAACGCTTTTCCTCCATCCGAAGAACTCCACAAGCATTGTTGATACCCATCACTTCCCCTTGGCCATTTGCCATATGGGGAATAGATTTGGTTGGACCACTGCCAACGACTAGATGAAGGTTCAAATACCTCGTCGTCGCAGTGGATTATTTTACTAAATGGGTGGAAGATGAGCCTCTCATCGATATGACGTATGAGAAGGTGTACCAATTTATTTGGAAGAACATCATTTATCGATATGGTCTTCCTCATGCTTTCATCATAGACCATGGAACACAATTTGATAACGAGCAGTTCGCTGCCTATTGTCATCAATCAAATGTGTTGAAGATCCACTCAGCACCAGGCCATCCTCAAAGCAATGGACAAATTGAAGTGACAAACAGAAAACTGCTGAATGGTTTGAAGAAAAGACTGGATGATGCGAAAGAAAATTGGATCCACGAGTTACATTCAGTACCGTGGGCTTACTGAACAACTCCCCGAGTAGCAACTGGAGAATCTCCATATATGCTAGCGTTTGGAAGTGAAGTTGTTATACCTGCCGAGTTGGGCCTCCCAACACACAGGGTACTGAATTTCAATTCCCCTATCAGCGACTTAATGAGAAGATTGGATTTAGACATGCTCGAGGAAGTTAGAGAAGAAGCAGTCATTAGAAATGCTGCTTACCAACAGCGAACAACTTTGTTCTACAACAAGAGAGTGAAGAAGTGCGACCTGAAAGAAGGAGACTATGTGCTGAAGAAAGTAATTCAAAAGCACAATAAGCTGGAGGCAAACTGGCATGGACCATACCGAGTTACAGAAGTTGTTCGACCAAGAGCTTACCGAATAGCAACTTTAGAAGGGGAGGAGTTTAAGAACGCATGGAATGCAGAGCACCTACACAAGTATTATCAGTGATGAATAAAATGAAGATATTATGCCGAATTCTTTCTTTTTATTGAAAGTTTTTTGGGGAATACTAGTGCTACACACTACTCGGCAAATCTCAGGCTACTCAAATTTTTTCTCAAAAATGCCAACTAAGGTTGGTCGAGAAACCTATATTCCTCCGGGAAGTAAAGCTACCTATATTCCTCCGGGAAGTAAAGCTACCAATATTCCTCCGGGAAGTAAAGCTACCTATCTTCCTCTGGGATGTAAAGCTACTTGTATTCCTCTAGGAAGTAAAATTTGTATTCCAAAGGGAAATAAAACTATATGTTTCTCGGGAAATAAAAGTATTCCTAAAATTGCCAACTTATGTCGGTTAGGAAGTAAATATATTCTCGAAAATGCCAACTTGAGTTGGTCGGGAGGTAAAATTATTTCAAAAAGACTAACTATGGCTGGTCGGGGATAGAAATCCACCAACTGTAGTTGGTCGACAAGGAAAATTTACCGACCTTGGTTAGTCGGAAAAATTTAAGAGAAAAATCTACCAACTTGAGTTGGTCAGGATAAAAACCCACTAACTATAGTTGGTCGACAAGTAAAATTTAAAGTGATCGAGCAACATTTTTTATACTCGTAACTTTTTAATTATTACTAAGTTGGTCGAGAAACAAAATATTATTTTTTCCAAATGACTACCACAAGTTCAAACTACTCGACAATAAGTTGATCGACAAACTACACAATATTGTTATCTTTTTATCAGATACACATGCACAAATATAAAGTGTTTTACAAGACAATAGCAATTAAGATTGCGAACAGAAATGAAAGTCTTTCATTAATTCCAAAAACAAATTACATTGATAATGAAAAAATAAGTTACATTGATATTGAAATGTATACTAACTATTACATCAAAATTCCTACTCTACTGGTCTTTTCCCCTCTGCTTTTGACACAGGTTCCTCGCCAGCAGGCGGATCATTTAAAGCCAGGGGAGAATTTATGAAGTTGAGATCCTTTAACATCCTGATATTCATCACGAATGGTCGATCTAAGAGGTGCTCGGGACGAGATACCTAAGCATTTGAATGGAGATTGTAGTCACCAAGATATTTGGAAATCAAGCATCGAGGAATGGCCCGAGCAGGGATCCAACTCATATCCAGTTTGTATGGTGGCACAGGTAGGTCGAGCAACCCAGGATCATGATAGTCCCACAGATAATGACCCTGTTCGAGTTGCAGCACACCTAAGGCATTCAACCAGCCTTGCTTGTAGCCCTCATTATTGGCATTCTGGATACGATCGTCCAAGTGATAGAGAGCTTCGTTGTATCCAGCCATCCAGAACTCCCTGGGCTGTTTGTGGAATTGATATGTTAGTCTTTCCAGCTGCTCGTGGAGATTTTGGATGAATAGCTCCTTATTCTCCAAAACTGATTTCTGCGCTGAGAGCTGCCCTTCTAGGTCCCTGATTTCTTTTACATTTCAGCCATAGCCTGGTTCTTCGCCATTAATTGGAAGGCCTAGTTTTCTAAGGAACACTGAGTCCTCTGTTCCTCGACAGGAATTTAAGCTGCTCTTGCTCATCCCCGAGGAGCTCTTGCTCGACCACAAGAACATGTAGATGGGCCAGACCTCTTCAAGGTTCCCAACTCGTCCCTCAAGTTGGCGTTCTCGACTTCCAAGAACGAAAATCCTTCATCATTCACTGGGATCAAGGCATTTGAAGTGGAAGCTGCAGACTTCAACTAAGACAACTCTTTCTGCTGGTTATTATTTTCTTTCTCTAAAAGTTCAGCTATTTGTCTGCACTCCTCGACTTTGCCCCTCAGAGTTCTCTCCCTCACCTCGTAGCCAGCAAAACGATTCTCGTACCCCTTGTCAGCATTGAGTTGCTGGTACTTCTTCTCGTACCCCTCATGCAACAGGGCATTGGACTCTTTGTATTGTTGCTGAAGATCTTCGAGGGTGTCTTAGAGATTCTCGATCATGTCGTAATAAGCCACATTATTGGCTAATGCTCGATCAAGTAGACACTTCAGATATTGGTATGCTTAAATCGCTTGTTCAGAAGCATCTTGGCCGAGGATGTCGACGACTTGTGCTGCACTCAGATCTGTGTGACCAACCTTAAAATAATCATTGCATTGCCTTAGCAGCACAGTATCGTGAGCAGATAATAATTCCATCCTGGCCAGAAACTAGCAGAGGAAGAAAAGCAATAATCAATAAGAATCAAGACAGAGTATGAAGAAGGGACAACAGTATGCGAGAAAAAAAATTCAAGTTTTATTATATCAAGGATCAGGGTTACTGTAGGTACCCGAAATAAAGAACTATGGGCCTAGACGAGTGGCCCAGTCCTGGCGGCCCAAAGTCCAGGCCCCTCATCTTTTATAATTGATCCAGTCTCCCCCCCATGATCCCATGAAGGGAAGTTATGGGGGAAATGGAAAACGTGGAGGAACCCATCACCCCCACTCATCTACATGCACATGTATATATTAAACCCTAGGTCCGGGGTAAAAGGACAAGTTGTATTCTCTGTAATCACTCTCTGGAGTATATAGAAATAATATCGACTGCACCACCATGGACGTAGGCACATCTTGGCTGAACTACGTACGTCCTTTGTTGTGTAATTGGCATATTGTATTCCTTATTCTCTTCTTGATAATATTTCTCTCATATTTATTTATGTTGCATAATAATTGCTTCTACAATTGGCGTCGTCTGTGGGAAACATTCATCTTTCCCTGAGAAGAGCCCACATCAAGAAAGGAGTTTAAGATGTCTGGTCACAGCAGCAATGCCCCCCAAGCAGGAGATATTCAAGAGCCACCTGCTCCTCGCAGGATTAGGTCTGAAGTTCGACGTTCAGATCAGAGAGCTCGCCTGGAAAGACCAGCCTCAGAAGAAAGTCAGGGACCATCGAGGTCCACGCAGATATCCAGGTTGATTGATGCGTACGAGTCAAGGCTCCACGAGCTGAGAGAGCCTTCTCACAGGTACGAGGCTGAGAATGCTCGCTTGAAAAGAAGACTGGAAAGACTAGAAAGGGAGTTTCGTCGTGATAACCGAAGACGCCCATATCGCACTCCTAGCCCTCAGGAGAGCAAGTCTCGTAGCCGAGGAAGGAACCCTGGGAGAGAATCTCAAAGGGATGAAGGAGCCGAGTCAGATGACGACCTCCACGAACAGCTACGAAGAGCTCGCCGCCACCAGAGCCCTGCTCTCAGCGACGAGCTCATACAAAACATGGTCCGAAGGGAGATGGACCAGCATCCCGCTCACCACAGGACAAGATCAACTAGAGAACTCGCGAGGCGAGCTATCAAAACCCAGATGAAGTCACCTTTCACGAAAGAAATCGAAGATGAGGAAGCTCCTAAGAAATTTTCCATTCCAAGGTTCAAGGTTTACGATGGAAAGACTGATCCCATCGATCACGTCAGGCAATACCGATAGGCAATAATCCTCTGGAGTCACCGGGATGCCCTGATGTGCCGTATTTTCCCCTTGAGCCTTCATGATGTAGCACAGAAGGGGTTCGAAAGGCTCCCCCATCGGTCAATCAAGAATTTCAAATCCCTAGCCGAACTCTTTACGGCCCGATTCATTACCAGTAGCTCCCATCCCAAAAGGATGGATGCTCTACTGACAATGAAGAAAACGCCTCAAGAAACCCTCCGAGAATATGTAAAGAGGTACTGGGAGTTATTCAATGAGATCGAGGACTGCGCGGAGGAGGTGGCAGTGGCCTCCTTCCAAATTGGGGTCCCTAGTTCTTCCCTCCTCTACCAATCCCTGACGAAGAAGGAATCTAGGACCATTGACGACCTTATGGCCCGAATCGAGAAATAATCAAAGGTGGAAGATGTCACCCACTCTAATACAGGAGAAAACGATCGAGCTAAGCTCACTACCAAGGTAGGTGAGAAAATTGAAAACTAGAGGAAAGGAGGAAAAAACGGAGGCAAAAATGGCTCCAAAAAAGGAGGGAACCAGGACGCATCGAAAGCATTCCAAGCGGTCAACACCGTCTTCAAAGAACCAATTTATAAGGTTCTCGCGAAGATCAAGGATGAGCCATTCATCAAGTGGCCCAGGAAGATGGGGGGAGATCCCTCGAAGAGGAACAATGCATTGAGATGCGCTTTTCACAAAGAGGGAGGGCACAAGACCGAGCACTGCAAAGCTCTTAAGTCTCACCTCGAAGAATTGGCCCCGTCCGGGCATTTGAACGACTTTGTGGAGAAAATGGCAGAGAAAGTGACTGCCAACAGAGAGATGAGATCCGATTATGTGCTGGAGGATGATGCTGGACACGAGTTCTCCGTAATTCACGGAGTATCTGATGTCAAGCAGATACAAGGGAGCTCAGCTCGAATGGAGCTGAAAAAACTTACAGCGGTAATGCAGGCCTTTCAAATCGATCCAGCAAAATCACAGTCAGGAAAGCATCGATGACCAGAGGACGTCAACTATAACAAGCATATTATTTTCATGGATGAAGATTTGATGGGAGTAAGGACCCCACATCATGATGCCCTAGTCATTACACTCAGGATAGCCAACTTTAACATCGACAAGATGCTCGTCGATCAAGGAAGCTCATCCGAAGTAATGTACCTCGACCTGTTCAGGAAATTGAAGTTGAGAGTCGCCGACCTAAAGGAAGCTACTGTACCTTTGGTTCGCTTCGCTGGGAAAATGACCATGCCCCTAGGAAAAATAGTGCTGCCAGTTCGTGCTGGGAATGTCTCCAAGATGATTGAGTTTTTGGTAGATGACATCGAATCACCGTACTAGGCCATCCTCGGCAGAGGATGGCTTCATGCAATGAAGGCAGTCTCCTCGACCTACCATCAGAATCTCAAGTATGTAACCAAGCGAGGAGTAATGGAGATCCACGGCGACCAGGCGATGGCGAGGAAGTGCTTCATAGTAGC
Source organism: Sambucus nigra (assembly GCA_949130495.1). Lineage (NCBI taxonomy): Eukaryota > Viridiplantae > Streptophyta > Magnoliopsida > Dipsacales > Adoxaceae > Sambucus > Sambucus nigra. The sequence goes on along the minus strand of OX422217.1, from coordinate 430,662,890 downwards.
CATCAGACCAAAGCCAGAGAAGAAGGCCCGTCAACCCAGCGAGGAAGTTGAAAAGGGTGTGATACCTTCTAAATAGAACTAAAGTATGGAAGACCAGGAGTAGAGGAGACCAGACTCGTCCCCTCCGAGCGTGTCATCGAGGACCTGGTAGAAGTTATAGCCGAAGTTGGTGACAGTAGCAGAGTCTTCTTGATTAGAGCATCTTTCACCGATCGAGAACAGAAGGAGTTGATGACCTTGCTGAGACACAACGTAGATGTTTTCGTATGGGAACCATACGAGCTTCCTGGAATTGATCCTGATATGGTCTGTCATCAGCTGCACGTTGACCCCACATTCAAGCCAGTCACGCAGAAGGTACGAAGAACTGCACCTGAGAAGGCTAAAGCGGTCAAAAAGGAGGTCGAAAAATTACTGGATGCAGGATCCATATGGGAAGTACATTTCCCCAAGTGGTTGTCCAACCCAGTAGTAGTCCCGAAGAACAATGGGAAGTGGAGAGTTTGCATCGACTTCACTGACCTCAACAAAGCATGCCCAAAGGATAGTTTCCCCCTCCCAAAGATAGACCAACTAGTAGATGCCACTGCAGCTCACGAGCTAATGAGTTTCCTGGACGCATACTCAAGATATCACCAGATCCCCTTGTATGCCCCAGACCAGGACAAAACGGCGTTCATCACGACGTTTGGGTTATATTGCTACAAAGTCATGCCATTTGGGCTCAAGAATGCAGGAGTAACCTACCAGCGGCTGGTCACAAAAATGTTCAAGGATCAAATGGGAGACACAATGGAGGTCTACATCGACGACATGCTCGTTAAGAGCAAGAAGAAGGAAAATCACCTCTCAGACCTGTCAGAGACCTTCGAAATCCTCAGGAAGTACCGAATGAAGCTTAATGCGAGAAAATGTTCCTTCGGTGTCCAGTCAGGAAAATTTCTTGGATACTTAGTCAGCAAGAGAGGCATAGAATCTAATCCGGACCAGATCGATGCAATCAATAGGGTACAACCACCTCGAACAGTACGGGACGTACAGAAGCTCACTGGAATGCTCGCTGCCTTAAATCGCTTCATTTCCAAATCCTTTGAGAAGTGCAAGCCTTTTTTCCAGATTCTTAAAGGAAATAAACCAATAGAATGGAGCCTGGACTGCTCGCGAGCATTGGACGAGCTCAAGTCTTACTTAAGCTCTCCACCGCTGCTTATCATACCACAACCAACGGATTCTTCATACCTATACCTCTCGGTATCCAGTCACACTGCCAGCTCGGCATTAATGTGCGAGATCGAAGGAATCCAACACCCCATTTACTACGCGAGCAAGACCTTATTAGACGTCGAGCAAAGGTACCTGCCATTAGAGAAGCTCGCCTTTGTACTAGTGATAGGCTCGAGGAAACTGAAGTATTACTTTGAAGCTCATACTATCATCATCCTTACATCGCACCCCCTTAAGGCGATCCTAAGGAAAGCGGATTTGTCGGGCAGATTGTCTAAGTGGTCAGTCGAGCTCGGCCGGTTCGACATCCAATTTCAACCAAGGACCGCTATCAAGGGTCAGATCCATGCTGATTTCATAGCCGAATTCACTGGCGAAGAACTCCCTGACCAACCTCAACCAACAAAGCAAAAAGAGAACCCAACAACAGTGGAAACCTGGAAACTATTCATTGATGGAGCCTCCAACTCAAAGGGGGCGGGCGTAGGCATCGTCCTCATCACCCCAGAAAACACCGTCCTTGAGCAAGGAATCAGGCTTGGATTTTCAGCCTCCAACAATGAAGCAGAGTACGAAGTCCTAATATCCGGTCTCCAAAAGGCACAAATTCTAGGAGCAAAACATTTACAGGTGTTCAGCGATTCTCAACTAGTCTCCAATCAGATAAGTGGATATTACAATGCGAAGGATGAAAGGATGGCAGCCTACCTCGCCCTGGTGAGGAAACTGATGACGAGCTTGGAGGAGATCAACATCCAGCAGTTTCCTAGAGGATAAACCAGTCATGCCGACACCTTAGCAACCCTAAGCTCGGCAGTCGATTTTAGTCTTAAAAGGGTCATTCCCATCGATTTCCTCACTTGTCCAAGCATTAACCACAACAGCAAGCTGCCAAATGTGGAATAAATACTCCAAGTGGGATCAGTCCCCAGCTGGATCGACCCCTTAAGAGACTATTTAAAGGAGGGCACGCTCCCCGAGGATAAGAAAATCGCCCACCAGATAAGAGTCAAAGCTGCTCGCTTTCACTTATTCACAGGAGACAACTTGTATAAGAAGTCCTTCTTCGGTCCCTACCTTAGATGTGTCCAACCAGGCGATGTCGAGCAAGTGCTGCGCGAGCTTCACGAAGGAATCTGTGGAAGTCATGTCGGAGGAAGGTCTCTAGCCGTTCGAGCAATGAAGGAAGGCTACTGGTGGCCATATATGCAAAACGACTCCGCAGTATATGTCCGCAAATGCCCGAAATGCCAGCTTCACGCTCCAATGGTCCACCAACCAGCCAACGACCTAAAATCCCCAATGGGGGATGGACATCATGGGACCACTACCCACTACTGCCGGTAATCGCAAATACCTATTGGTTACAACTGACTACTTCACCAAATGGATCGAGGCAGAACCATTGGCAAACATCCGAGACGCTGACATGATAAGATTCATATGGAGGAATATAATCACTCTTTTCGGAATCCCCAGAACCATCATCACTGATAATGGGACATAATTCGAGAGTGGCCCATTTCAGGACTTCTGTAACGAGCACGGGATTAGGCACAACTTTAGTTCGGTGGGCTACCCTCAGAGCAATGGCCAAGCAGAAGCTTCCAACAAAACTGTGATCGATGGATTGAAGAAGCGACTAGAGCGAGCCAAGGGCGCATGGGCAACTGAGCTACCCCATGTCCTATGGGCATACCGAACAACTCCTCGGCGAGCAATAAGAGAAACCCCATTTTCTCTAACATATGGCATGGAAGCAGTCATTCCACTAGAAGCGGGCTTGCCAACAATGAGATCCGACCTTATCGACCAAGGCCAGAATGATGGGGCGTTGCTCGCTGAACTTGACCTCGCCGACGAGCGTAGAGAACTGGCCCTGGTGAAGCTTGTGAGCTATCAGCAATAGCTCGCAAGGCATTACCACAAAAGGGTTAACCCAAGAAGATTCTAAGTTGGGGACTATGTTCTAAGGAAAGTCCTGGGCAACACAGTAAGGTCATCAGACGGCAAGCTAGGCCCAAACTGGGAAGGACCCTTTAAAGTAACTAGGGACGACCTGCAAGGTGCCTATCATTTGGAAACAATAGAGGTAAGAGAGATACCTCGAGCATGGAATGCAGTTAATCTCAAGAAATTCTATTTTTAAACTCTCAAGGAATTCTATTGTTGAATCTTTTTCTTGTATTTGTTATGTGAAGGGAATAGTTCATTCCCCTTATTACTAATGAAATCAGTAAACTGCATTTTATCACACATCTTCTTCCAAATCATAGGCACAATGATCGATATAGCAGGGGAATATCCCTCCTCAGGTCATCGTCATGAAACACGAAAGGCCTCTTAGACTTTCCCTTGGCAATATATAAAGCCCTACAGAGGATTCTTAGGCAATACTACCAGATTTTATACTGGCCATCAAACCTAATTTGGTTGAGCAAAATCCTTATCGGACGAAGACATCCAAAACCAGGTGTGTCCTCGCCAATTGCCCTACTTAGGCCTAAGGGAGTGTGACGACACAACCTAAAAGGTAAAGTGGGGCATAATGGTATTTTAGTATTATACTGGACTGGGGGGACACTTGCATGGCAAAATAAAAAGGATTATCAAGAAGCAAGAATATAAAAAGATTGGATGAACACGTTTAGTCGGCAAAATTGCCCAAAACACGAATTTTTCATTGATCTCTTATATTTACAACAGTGATAATACATGTTTAGTCGGCGAAGCTCGCCCAAAGCATTTAGATTATCGAAAAGGACAAAAGAATAACAGCTTGCTATATTTATAAAAAAGATAATACACGTTTAGTCGGCGAAGCTCGCCCAAAGCGTTTACATTATCAAAAGAAAAAACTTGCAAAAAATTCAAGAAGGAGGAAGCCTCCGAGCAAGATAGTCTGCCACCCTAGCTCTTTGTCCATCAGCAGGAGCAGGGACCAGCTCTTCCACAGCCTCATCTGCGTCCAACTCTAACAGTTGCCGAGGAATAGCATCAATAGGGATCCATCTATCATCCCTCCTGAATGGATTAGGCATCAGAGTGGAGGAGGACATCTCGTGACGATACCATAACACTGAGTTCCTCAGGACCTGGAGTTCTTTCAAGGCACTCAACCACCCTCTGATGAAAGAAAGTTCTTCGAACTCGGATAATCTTGCGGGAGCATCTAGCCAGCCTTGGTCATAACCGTCAGCCCATGCTTGTCGAGGACCCTTATTGAATAAATGCCGCAATTGAGTAACGTCCCTCTGAAGCCCAGCAGCAGTTACATATGCTCGACGGACATCACCACAGAGCTCTTCCATCTCCTTATCCCGCTGTTCTTCTGCTTCCCTGTTCCTGCCCCTGGTACTCCTACCAGTTCGCGGGAGGGGAGGACGAGTGGAACCTCACGGAATAGGAGTATGTCCAGCTCGCGAAGACGAGGAGCCTTGCAGAACCACTGAAATAGTGCTCGGCGCATGCTCTCTAAGTTGCAGGACTTCCCTCCCCAAGTTTTCATTCTCTTGCTGCATGAATTCCCCAACTTCATTTATCTCGGTGGCCTCTAGCAACCTTGCTCTCAGTACATTGACTTCCTCTTGTACAGAGGCACCAATGCCTTCCATCTCCTGGAGCCTGTCCTTCAGCTTAGCCACTAGCTTGGACTGATCCTTATATTTTTGGTTCCTTGACCTAAGAGACTTGCAAAGCCTAACAAAGGCCTGACGAACCTGAGGATTGGCATTGGGACCAAGAGTCCTGCCCAATTGAGATGTGGCAGGAATATAGCCTTCTACATCAGACAACTACAAGACATAAAAGGGCATGGGAAAGAGAAATTAATCAATGCATCAGAAAAAGAAGCCTTTTTATTTCATTAATGAAGGTCAAGTACATCGAGCTGGAAATGAAAAAATTACAAGCAAAAGTATAAAAATAGTCCTAAGGGAGGATTAACTAGCAAACTTAGGCTGCCCAGAGGTGGCTGGCTGCTTCCCCTTGTCAGTAGCAGCAGAGGCATCCCCCTCTATAGAGATGCCCTCATTCGCCTGGGCAAGACCAGCATCCGCAGGAGTTGTCTGATAAGTAAGTTCAACACCCTCGATGGCAGGGGCTTCTTCTTCCACGGCTGGCCTTGGACTCGGGTCATGCTCGTCGAACAGAGGAGACTCAGCGTCAACACCAGCATCTAGGAGGGACTTATTCCAGCCCTTCTTGAAGTTCAAACGGCTGATATAGCCTATTTGAACTTCGGTGTCTTCGTAAGCAGCAGTCCATCCGGAGTTGTATGAGTCCTCCTTGATGGCGACTACCTGGGACTCCTTCTCCTTCAGCTGCTCGATCAGAGCCTTGTTCTCCTCCACAAAACCCAGCTTGCTCGAGCAGACTAGGTCATAGGCCTGCCTTAACTCGCCCAGCTCCTTGACCGCAGCGTCCCTCTCTCGGTTAGAATTGTTAAGGGCCAGATCAGAAGAGGTACGGGCTGCATCAGCAGCCTTCAGATCAGCCTCTAACCGAGAACCCCTGACTTCCGGAGCGAACTTCTACTGCTCCATCTCGCCATTCATTCTCACCAACTCATCGCGAGAACGGTAGAGTACAGTGAAGTCCGTCACAAACTGCCAAAAACAAAAGAAGAAATCAAGAAAGAGAAATAATTAAAACTTATTAAGGAAATAAAAAAAGGAGAGAACCTTACCAAGGCTAGTCTCTGGCTAGCTTGAAGGGCTAATTGATCAGACCCCAGTGCCCTCTGGCGATCCGCAGGAAGAACTGCCCTCTCAAGCAATGCAGGAGCCAACTGAGGGGAAGTGGCAACTGAGGCCCCCTCGGGCAAAGCTGACACCGGGACCAAGGCTTGCCCAGCCTTCGTCCTCGACTCCATCTTCCTCCTCTCTCCCTCTCCATCCTCTTCCTCTCCTCCACCTTCTTCTTTTGCTCCACCTTCTTTCTATCCTCCTCCTTCTTTCTCTCCCTCTCTCTCACCTGCTCTTCCTCTCTTGCTCCTGAGTGGATCGAGAGCCAGTAGCCACGGCTCCAGAAGAAGACTTTTGTTTCTTTGACCTCTGTGCAAGAAGCACATGGTCCTCTTCGTCATCGTCTCTAATCATATTCTTCCTTGGAGGCATCTCTTCTCTTGAACTACTGGAAGTGCTCGACGATCCTCAAGCTTTAGAATCTTCTTCGGAAGAACTACTATTGTCAGAGCTCCCTCCACCCAAATTGCTCGCAGCTCCCGCAGGCTCACTCTCAGAACTGCTCTCCTCTTCGTCCAACTGGATAGGCTCAACAGTAGTCTCTCCGAAAGAATTAAACTCTGGAACACTATCCACAGGCCGTGCTATGAAGCTGGAGCCTGCGTTCTTATCTCGAGAAAAAAGGCAGCAAACTTGGGGTGCTCACCGTCACCCAGAGGCTCCCTGATATTCCAAGCTTTCACCAACTCCGAAATACGGACCTCGCTGAGAGAAGGCTCCAAATTCTTTGTCCTCGCTGTGGAAGAAAAAGCAAAGAAAGGTTAGAAAAGTCACAAGTCAGCAAAGGTTGAAATAACAGTACAATGTCTACCTATATATTCTTCCCCGTAAAAAGGGATAGTGAACCTCTCAGACCTCGATCCATCAAACTGGGGAGGGAACTGTCAATTCCTAACAAGGAAACCCTCTTGCTAGTAGTCCTTATGGGAATCAGGTAGGTTTACTACCAATACCCTATCAGGACTTCTAGCTTTGAGGTATAAGACACCTGAGCTAGTTCGAGAGAAGGAATAACAGAAACAGATCTCGGCAAGCCCTAACCTAGTACCATACAACTGGTTTATTCTATGGACGCCATTTACTATCTTCCACACATTGGGCAAGCACTGTGCGGGAACAATACTGAAATAACCAAAAAAATGCAGAAATAGATCATTAGGGGGAAAAGTGAGTCCCCCGTGGGAGAGCAACAAGACATGGATCCAGTGGGCATCCTCTATATCCCTAACGTTCCTCGGAGGGGAGGCACAACATTTAATATCTACCCACTCACGAATATTGTAGAACTTCCTGAACTCAGAGATTGACCTATTTCCAATCTTCGCCATTGAAAAACTCAAAGAAACTCTACAAACCAAAGAGAAACTGCAGAGAAAGGGCACGAGAAACTTACAAAACAGAAGATCGGTTCGAGTGATGAAGAAGCACGAGCTCAAGATGACTAAGAAGCAATGGGAATGGGGATTTAGAGAAAAGGTACGAGGCACTAGAGTTCTCAGAAGAAGGAAAAGTATTGGAAAGGCTTAAACAATGGATGAATAGTGGCTATCCCAACAAGCCTTCAATTCTAATCATAGCGCACGGATAGCGAAGCGGGTGCCGCCAAAGCAACTGCACAGTTTTCGAAGAATCACAAACCATCCAGTCCTGGTGGCCCAAAGTCCAGGCCTCTAATATTTTATAATTGATCTAGTCTCCCCCCACAATCCCATGAAGGGAAGTTATGGGGGAAATGGAAAACGTGGAGGAACCCATCACCCCCACTCATCTACATGCACATGTATATATTAAACCCTAGGTCCGGGGCAAAAGGACAAGTTGTATTCTCTGTAATCACTCTCCGGAGTATATAGAAATAATATCGACTGCACCACCGTGGACATAGGCACATCTTGGCTGAACCACGTACATCCTTTGTTGTGTGATTGGCATCTTCTATTCCTTGTTCTCTTCTTGATAATCTTTATCTCATATTTATTTGTGTTTCATAATAATTGCTTCTACAGTTACATATTCATGGTTACAATTGACAAAAGAAAAATATAAAGAGAAACCCAAACAACTCTACACCTTTTCCTTGTCTCCCAAAACCTTCTCAGGAGGCTGGGACGAGGAAGTAGGTTGCTAGGAGGTAATAGAAAGCTGCTCAGGGAGTGCCAGCAGTTGCTCGGAAGAAGTAATGATTTGCTGAGGTTCCTTGGGGGAAGGCTGGATGGCTGGGGAATGATCTCCCATCACCATAGAAGACTCTTCGGAGGCAGCTTCGTCCTCCTCTTCTTCTTCTTCAAGAGTTGGAGGGGGACCCGGGATGTGTCGCTGGAAGAGCCCAGAATTTTCATCCACTTTCATCTCCTGCAGAGAAGCGACCCATCCATCCCTAAAGTACTTAAGGTTGCCATATTCTACTTGTGACATCATGGCAGCCAACCCCTTGTTCCACCCCTTGTCCCAACCAGCACTGAAGGACTTCTTCACAGTCGTTTTGCTCTTCAACTTCTTCGAGGAAAGCTTCTCGGACAGTAGGTTATCAGCAGCTTTCAACTTTCTCTCAGCCTCCTCCTTTTAACGACTTACTTCCTGAAGTCGACTTAACTCCTCCTCAGCAACCTTGAGTTTATTTTCAAACTCCTCAGCATTCTTGAGGTTCCCTTCGAGCTCTTTATTTTTCCCCTCAAAGTCCTTTATTCTCTTCTCCAACTCCTTGGAGACCTCAACAACCTGAGCTTTTTCCTGCTCGGTGGAGGCAAGTTTGTTCTCCCAGATTGCCTTGTCAGTAGCATATTTCTTGCAAGACTCTTCCAAAGACTTCGTCAGGCCTGCCAGAGCTTCCTCCACACCAGATGAGGAGCTTGAAATTTTAATTGCTTCATCCTTCTTCAGAATTATATTGAAGCAGCTTGTCAACTGTGAAAAGAAAATGAAAGCAAGTCAGAAACAGAAATGACAAGGGAAATATGAAAAGTTCAAAGTAAGAAGACTTATAGAAGCAAGGTGGCGAGCAGCCAATGAGGTAACCATGTCCCGAGAAAGGTTTTCCTCAGTACCTTGGACCTCGGGAATAATCCAAGACTTTATCGAGCTCATGGAAGAGCTCGGGGGAACAAAAGTTGGAACACCAGTTCCAGTACCTGGGGGCTGAGTGATGGTGTCGGCCAAATTGACCGAGGAGATTTTCTTCAGCTTCCTCGGGGGAGAAGGAATAGATTCGACTAAGGAGTAACTCTTAGTCGGTGATATTACAATCACGTCTCCTGGAACAGCAGACTTTCTCGGAGCTACTGGGGGCTTCTCGACAACCTTCAGAACAGGGGCAGCCGAGTAAGGTCCATCATTTTTCTTTGTCCCCTCCCCTGGGACATCAATCTTGCTTCTTTTTGCCTCTCCAGCACCAGAGGCAGTTTTCTCAAAAAGGGTGGGAGGTCTTCTCTTCTTCATCCTTTCACTTAAAGGAATGTGTGATTCAGGCGAGGAGCTGGTGGAAGCTGGTACTGGCTCTGCATCACTTATCACCGGACGAGCAGTGAAAGAAGTGGTATAGCTCTTGTACTGCAACAGATACGAAGCTGACCTAATGTGCTCGTTAGCAACACTCTGATGCAAACTCCAGATAAGTTTTAAGTGCCTTATATTTACGTCTGCTTCCTTTGGACACTTTCTTTTGCTATCAACTGCAAATAAATAAAAATTAAAATATTAGTAGCACATTTTATCAAACACAAAAGAAGCATGATTTCAAAATAAATAAAATAAAATAAAAATTACCTATCCCATTGCCATAGGGAGGGCATCTGGGACCCTGATAAACTTTATCTCTAGAAAAAGGAGCATGTTGCCAATTTTTTATGACAACCCCGTGCTCAAAATAATCCCTATTAGCATCCGGGAGATTGACTACTAAGGCCCTATTCAAAAATCTAGTTTTTAAACAAAAAGTGTTATCACCAACTGCCCATCTATAGCAAAACATGATTTCTGGAATCCCTATGCGAGTTCCATGGATTTGATTTAACCTATGCACCCCATTAACTATTCTCCATGTATTGGAGGCTATTCTTGCAGGAACAACGTCAAAGTATTGACAAAATTCCAGACATAAGGGATTGGGTGAAAAAGAAAATCCACACTCAGCAATAAAGAGACTAGGGAACCAATGTCCCTCAGCCAAACAGAAATAATCAGAAGGCTCAGAAAGCTCTTCCAGAACAACCCAGGAGGGAATAGAAAAATCAGAACGAAACTTATCAAGAGATTCAACAGGGTAAACCATGATGAATAAAAGAAATGAAGAAGAAGGAAGAAAATCTTACAGAAAAAGAGTGGATCTGATGACAACGGACGATGGAAGAGATGAATACACAGGATAAAAAGAGACGAAGGAAAACTCGAAAATACAAATTTGAAAAGGTAGAAGACGATGGGAGTGTCTATGAAGTTTAAATACCTTGCCTTGGGAAATGGTAAAGTAATGATTACAAAAAGAAACAATTACGCTACCGGCGGCTAGAGGAACAAAAAGGGCGCGGCAATCGAAGCGAGAAGAAACGATTACGCTACCGGCGGCTAAAAGGACAAAAAGTACACAAAGATCGAGGCGGTTGTGAAAATTCAAAAAAGCCTGATTCTACGAATTTGGAAAGAGAAATAAATACAAGGGAAACACTCCTAAAAATCAGGAGGACTATTTAAAGCTATCATGTTCCGAGAAAGAATGTTCCACACTCCTCAAATTTCGAACTATGAAACATTGGGGGCTTCTGTTGATACCAAATTTAGTCTGCTGACATGGATCAATAAAGTGAAGACACGTGGCAGTCTACGTGGCAACAACAAACAGTTCCGAGGAACTCACACGCTCCAAGGAACCATACTACAACGAGGTACACTGTTTCCCCGACGAACTCATAAGCTCCGAGGAACGAGAATTCTCCGAGGAACTCTTGAGCACTGAGAAGCTTAGGCGGTCCAAGCAACTCAGGCGGTCCGAGCTGCACCTCGAACAAAGCATTAATAGCGGGATAACCAATAGTTTGACTGTTCATTGAATGCTTATCATTCAGACGCATACGCTTAAGGAGCATTGAATATATCACCCTTTCATATGTACATCATTTAATGTATTACCCTTTCACATTATAGCTCCAGGGCTATAAATACATTGTATAATCCTCATTGTAAAAGGACCGAAATTTCTTAAGACAACTTGTAATCAAGAATTCCCAAACAATCAGCAATAACATAACAGTGGACGTAGGCCATTCTTATAAGGCTGAACCACTTTAAAAATTCTTTGTCTCATTTATTTATCTGTGATTGAATAATTAGATATGATCTTATTTTTTACATCAACAATAGTGTTCATAATTGATTTCACGATCGCACTCTCTTGAGGACAACCTCACTCCTCTTCAGTAGTGCACACCTATTGCATTCATTTATCCTATCTAGTCATTACTCGATCAGACTGAACGTAATATTTACCTACACTAGCCCGATAGCCACCCTGTTATAAGTTAAACATACTATCATAATTTTTATAACACATATAACCCTCATCTATATGAATATACTAAATATCACATCAATACTGTCAATAGATAGTCACACATCAGCTACGTATATACACATATCTCTCACTAAGCGCGCGCGCACACACACACACATATATATATATATATATATATATATATATATATATATATATATATATACATATATATATATCTATATACATATATATATATATATATATATATATATATCGTATCCTCATAGCCTGGTCTTATTAGATGCACTTCTTGTACATGCTATCGGGTGCCAGACACATCTTGTGTCACCTCTGGTCACTGGGTCAGAATCTCACCACCGATCCCAAATCATACACAAATAATGGAGGCAATCCTAAATACACAGGCCTTGGGATTTCAATACACCTTCCTTAAAGACTAGCGTGACGTCCCCCTCTCATCAAGTAGGATCCACAAGAGAACTATAACCTGGAGCACAATCCAAACCCCGTTGGAATTGCCAAGGTGGGACCGCCCACTATGTGCAACCTCCTAGATAGCATGCTCGAGTACCATTTAAACAAACACAATTTGCATTCAACTCACATGCATACATCTATATATATAATTCACACATTTATATATATATTCTAAGTGTCAACGAGTCCGTGCGTAATTTCTAAGTCCAACACTAAATAGCTGAAACCCGTCATTTATTATTAACTATAGTATTATACATCGCGCCTCCTATATATTCAAATAGATTCCTATTAGACTCATAAGGTTCCTATAATTTTTGGTTTTAAATCAGGGAAGTTTCGTCACTCATTACAACTTCAAGGGTATTTTAGACCTTTCACATTTTATGTCTAAATAATAACACTCCTAAGATAGTATACTACTCCAGCTCGCTACGCATGGCTGTAAACGACATGTAAATCTGAGTTCGGGGGAAAACGATATCCTTTTTAAAGTTTCACAAAAGAAAATACAATTTGGGCCCAAAAATTCGGGTACCGGTCGACTGGCCTTGACCCCAGTAGACCGGCCCTCCTATTTCCACCTTACTGTTCACGTCATAGGGAAAATCCCCAACCACTAGTCAACCAACCCTGGGTCCCTAGTCGATCGGTCCCTCCAGACCTATTCAAAAAATGCTACTCCCTATATGTTTTCTCCAAATTATAAAATCCCCTTCCCATCCATTCAAGGTAAGATCCAACTCCTTATTAGTCCTAACAACAATCATTCATGAAATTTCATAATCCAATTATACCAACGTTAATCTCCCCACCAAATTAATTTAAATTAACTTCTTAACCCGATTTCTCAAAGATTCTTAATTTCACCATTGATGATTTATTCATCATCTTCCACCTCTAGAACCCAGAAATTTACAAGTCAAATTTACACGATGATTTTTCTAATTCCCAAATTTATTAACAAAATTTTAACAATTAACACCACTAAATACAACTCAAATAAACCAAGAAATTACTTGCCTCGGTGGAATAAATTCGACAATTTCTTCTTGAAAGACTTGCCCGGAATGGTCTTTTCCTCCCTCTTTCATTCTTCTTGTTTCTTCTTTCTCTCCTCTCTCAAAATTTTGTATTTAAGAATGAATAACGGCTACCCAACTCTCTTAAACCTAGGTTAAAATTTTCTAATCCCAAAATTAAGCCTATGGGCCAATTTCAAAATATTTAAACACCCCTTTAGAGGCCCAGTTATGTCTAAAAAGTCTTCGCAACCCAATTACTTCCCCCGGGTATACTATTTTAACTATTTCAACCTCTCCGGATTTGACCATGACCTCAAAATTGTCATCCGAGCCACTTAATACTATCATCTCATTTTCACCTCAAAATACGACACGCGTGAAATTTAAATAGATCGAATTAACTTAAATTCTAAATCACCAAATAAAATAAGTTTTTTGAATTAAATAACTTGATCACCAATTTCATTTAAATCCCAAATCCTCAGAAGTATGGGGTATTACATAGAAGAATGGGAATGGGGTTATCCTAGCCTTTGTTGGATGGACCAGATATACTTCAACTCAATAAAATTTACTTCAGCATCGGGATGGCAGTATTTTTTCTTTTTTTTTCCCTACAAAAAACAAACATGAAAATGCTAATCAACAACCCAACAGAAGAAAAGTAGATACAAGGAAAGTATATAAATGTTTAAAGTGTTGACCTATGCCACGCCTTTATTAGAGGCATGTTGGCCCCGTGTATCTTGCACCCTCAAGAAGGGGAGCATACTGCTAATTCTCAATAACAATTCCATGATTCTAATAATCCTTTTTGGAATCAGGTAAATTCACCACCAAAGCTCTATTGGAATTTCGTGTCTTCAGGTGGTAAATGTTGTCACCAGTGGTTCACCAACTATAGCAATACATTAATTATGTTATTCCTATGTGAGTACCATGTAACTCATTAAAGAGGTTAACTCCATTAACTACCCTCCAACTATTTGGGGACACTTGAGTAGGGACCACATCGAAGTATTGAAAAAATTTGAGAAATAATTTATATGGCGGTAAAGTGGTACTGCACTCATCTATAAAAATTGTGAATAGACAACTACCTTCACTTGAAACACACAAGGCACAAGGGCCAAAAACTAACTTTGTGGTTACTTAATCTTGTATTTTTCTTCTCCCCCCCCCCCCCCCCCCAAAAAAAAAAAAATTCCTCTAGAGAAACCTCATTTACTATATAAACCATCTTAATGACTCAGAAAGAAATAAAAATTAGAAGAAGAAGATTCTTACATTAGCAACACTCGATTGGAGTCCTTAAAGCAGCAAAGTGAGAACGCGAAAATAGAGGGAAAAGTTTGAAATGAAATTTAGGATGAGATGGAAAGGAAAGCGAGGTTGTTATAGGTACAATGATGGCTCTTGAAAACTAGTATTTAAAATCTTTAAACGTAACAACGTTTCAAATATTGACGGCATCCCATGTCCCCAAGTGCCAAAAAGACCAGTTTACCCTTAGGCGGTTCGCTATTTTTCAAACTATTTACAAAATTACCAGTGCTTTAGTATGATAAGTTTAAAAATAACAAGTCCTTGAGGTTGGCTACCGACCAACACTTTCCCAATGCATTGAGAAGATTTGGAGATAAACACTCCATTATTTTTCTATCCCGTCGAGTGTGAAGTATTAGGGCCTTTTGTTGTAGCCTAAAACTATTAGGCTAAGTGGACTAATAAAATAGTGACACCTATCAATATTACTATTAGACTCTCCTCAGTGGGTAAACTTCGCTGACACGGGTATCCTTTGGTTGGCTGCCTAGCCGACCACAACCAAAAAGATGAACCATTAATAAGATGGAAAGATACATATGGAATATTCAATAGTCACCATTCACATGCATGTAAAAGATGTTCAACTCCATATTATCTTGTAAAGGTGTAAATGCCTGAGCAATAAAGGATTTCCATCTCTTGAACTTCTAATTACTATAAATACACTACTCCCCCAGTCGAGGGGAGGACACTTTGTGTAAAACCCTAAATATTGTACCCATGAGACTGGAACAAAACCCTAAACCATCATTGGCATTACCCCATGGATGTAGGATCCATTATTGAGCTGAACCACGTAAAAACTCTTGTGTCTCTTTCTATTTTCCTTATTTTTTGTATTTTTTATTATACTTTTGGGCAACTAAAGCAAAGATCAATCCTTTAATAGACAACCCAAATTTAGACATCAACAAGCATCATGCTCGAACCCTTCACATAAGTTATATCTCTCTATGTTTCTCCATGTAGTCACCGATGGTTCGTCAGTTCGAATCCCAACAATCGAGTTATGAACATTTTCTCAAAGTCATTTTGTACTTGAAATAAAAGAGGTCTCCAAAACTCACGGTTGATCGGTCTTAGACTCGCGATCGACTGTTCCTATCATATATCCAATTCTTTTTTTTTTGGTTTTTGATTTTAATTCCACTAACTATAAGTAGAAGGCAAGATTTTATTGTAATTATCATGTTGTTTTTATCTTGTGTAGAGAAAAAGATAGAATTTGACAAGTTTAGATCTACTCTCTCTTTCCTAGGATTTATTGCATTTATTTGATTTTTTATTTTCATTTACTTCATTGTAAGTTAATCAAACTTAGTTTTGTTGTATTTTGTTGGCAATTGATACTCTCTTTTTCATTAATATTGTTTTTGTGTATTGAATCCTATCTTTTAATGGATTCCCCTTTTAATTAATACTACTTTGTGTGTTTGTATTGTTATTGTTATGAGTAGCTAATTTCCTTAGACTGGGGGTCATAAACCCACCTTGGATGATTGCACTTATTGATAGATTAGGAGTTTGAATCTAATAAATGGGTGTATGTATTGATATTAGAGTTTTCTGGGATTCTAACTTCTCTTATCATATAAGAGTTGTATATAAGACTTTACTCCAACATTAACTCATTTGTCCGATAACATTTTGAAACCTTCATATCGTATTGTTCGGGTGACACCTTTAATGCAGGATTGTAGGGAATAATATTTTATTGGCATTTGATTATGATTCAATTGTAAGAACCGTTTAGGTTGTGATAGTACTTGGGGGGGGGGGTATGCTCCTCAACCTTTTGTTAAACTCATTTTATCATCCGTAGTATAAATCTCGCTTAGTTCAATAGTCTTTAGATAAGTGTTACACTTACTCGTGGTTCACCTTAGTTCGTCACATATTTCGAAACCTTAATCGTCTTTTCCTTTATTATTATCTCTTGTTTATTAACTTTTAACTAAAAGAATATCTACGTTGCATCGTATAATTTCCTGCAAAAATCATCTTCGATCTTAACGGGTTTATACTTCACTTGCGATTAGCGTGCACTTGCGCTATACAATATTTTGGTCGAATCAATGAGTGTGTGTATAAATGTTTATTTTATCATGAATAATTTCCTTTTTAGTTTTAGTATTGGTTTAGGCGAGTGTAAAAGTGTGTATATATATGTGCAATTGGGTTAAAGTACATACATATGTGTGTATATGTGTTGTATAAGTGCATGTATGTGTATATATATATGAGCGTGTGAGTAAATGTGTATATATGTGCTTGCGTGTGTGTATATAAGTATATATGTGTGTAATTGTAAGTGTGTTCATATATACATGAGTGAGAAATATCCAAAGTTACTATTCTATACGTGTGAATAACATAACTCATCAACTATAAATAATTGCAAATTTACTATTCTAATGTGTATGCAATATTCAAAGATAGACCATTATGCTATGGTATCAAATTACACCCACACTATTCCTAATTTCATATTTACACTCAATTTCAAATTTGAATTTCATGTTTACAAATCATTAAGCCCAATTTCAATTTAATTTCATACTTATACAATAACACGAGTCCTATTAATCTAACATTATACCCCATTTCAATTTTAATTTCATATTTATACAAAATTTTAGATTTATACTCAATTTTTACCCAATTTTTATACTCAATATTATACCCAATTTCAACCCAATTTTTATAAACACTAAATTAATCTAATACAAGCACACACACACACACACACACATATATATATAGTAATACACATGCAAACACACACCATATCAAATAAATATATAAAGAAACATACACACAAACACACGCTAGCACACACAAATACACACACTTGCACACATACCAAATACACACTAACACACATATAAACACACATCATCACACATAAATACACATGAAAATACACACATATAAGGAGAGAGAGAGTATTACCGTGAGAGAGGAGTCATCGATGGTTGCTGAAGATAATTACTAGAGAGAGATGGGTCGCTAGAGAGAGGGTGAAATCGCCGATGGGTGAATAAGTGAGAGCAAAGAGTGAGAATGAAATGAGATAGAAAGTGAAATCGTGAAATGAAAGAACCCTAAGTGGCTTTAACTTATAACATCAAAATGGGTCACGGTCTAGAGTCGTGACTTACACTGTGACCCATTTACTCCCCTAACTTGGTCACGATCTCAAGCCGTGACCCACTTTCTCACCGAGATTGGTCACAGTCCCAAATTGTGACCATTGGGCTATGATCGATTCAAATTTAATTACTATCACTGCTAGGGGCCACAGTTAAAAATCGTGACCATAGTTCATTAAGATTGGTAATGACTTGGTTATGATAAAAAATCATGACCATCAGCTTGGAAAATTTGGTGGGAATTTTAGTGCCTAAAGGTTCACGATTTGGTCACGGTTGGGAGCCCTGACCCCCATTGTCACAGTCTGAACCGTGGCCAATTCCTGCTTATGTCACCACTTACTTTAATCACAACCTTGGTCATGGATTTTTTGTGATGGTAACATATTTGGACGTGACCATGCTGATCATAGACTTAGGCCGTGACTAACCTACTATGACCATTCTCAGTATTTGGTGTGATGATATGCTAGTCAATTTTATGAACATAATTTAATAATCATACAATCTTATTTGATGAGGATGTTAGATAATTACGTGAGACATTAATAAAAACCATTTTGTGTAACCCAACTTGAAGTCCCACGTATCATTACCTACGGGTACATATCAGTTTCTATCAGCTAGTAAGTGATCCACCCAATTATCCTGGCACCATTTTTTGAGATTGTCAAATTTAAACTTGTAGCGAGCATGTGTACTGCCTTGGTTTTTAATTATTGATTTCATTAATGGGCGTGGGATAGTTTGGACATGATAAAATTTCCCTAACACACGCTTAGCGTAATGCGACTCGATGACATCATAACATATTTGAAGTCCCGTATACCATGTAAAATCCTAGACTGGGTAAGCATCTATGTTGTTCTTGTACATATCCAATATGACCTACATTATAAGAATATACAGTGTCAGATTCCTAATTTGAAAACTATATCAAACACCAGTAAGAAAAATATTATATTAAGTACTCACATGGGCAAATATAAGGTCATCTAGTTGTTCCCGTAGCCGAATTAGTTGATGATCGGGATGTTTACAAACCATTCGTGATTTCCATCTACATAACCATTCTTAGGACTCATTATACTATATGTTCAGAGTCTTGCATCCAGTGTTGAAATGGTCATATATCCAAGCCTGAAGTAGCGATAAGTAACTACTAACTTGCCTTACGTCAACCTTGGATGCCAATCCTAATTGTCGGTATAGATGAGCAAGCATGCCTGAACCCCAAGAGGTTATCAAAACCATAGATAAGTCTCTACAACTATGAAGATATTGAATTGATATCTTATGGCCTATCTTGTTGGGTATAACCATATGACCCAATAACCCCATCACATTTTATTCAATTTATTATCTCATTGGCTTCTCCTTCAATAGTTTTCCTTTGCAATTTATTTTTACCTAATCCAATCACACAACTCAACTATCTCAACACTCGAATTTCACTCTCACCTTTACTCTCACCCTTGACTTCACTCTCAGTCCTCTCTTCCACAACCCTCTTTTCCATTCGCAAATTGTATTCAACAAAAGGATGCTGAATCGGCGGTAAAGTGCCGAAGGTTTTAAAATAGTTCGGTGGTATTAGGTCGAATGGAATTTTACATACTAAATGTCATACTCGGTACTATAATGTCAATAAAATTATATTTACTCGACCTTATAATGCCGAAATATATCATCATTTTTGGCAATACGGTGCCGAGCTTGCAGTTAGGAAGGTGCACGAAAAATGCATTTTACTTTAAAAACTCATTCAAACATGCTTTATATTCCATTATCATGGTCGTTTTTCGATTCCAAACATATACAAAGGTATATTTTAGGGTTTTTAGGTTCAAATGATAACATTCCATTCATTATACCGTCCATCTATTATAAAATTAGAGTTTCTTTGGTTCATATGATAACTACGAATTATTGGTACCAACCTTTGTTTATGAGTAGAGATTTTGGTTTATGAGAATCTTGTTTTTTGTTCTTCTTTCTTATTTTAGTTCTTATGTCTCTAGGGTTTTATAACACCCCGTATTTTTATAGTATTTTAAATTACACATGTGCACGTAATTTTAATTGAACCGAGAAACAAAGTAACTTAAATGAATATTGATCAAAGAACAACATGATTAATATTTATGTGTACTTATATATACTTGTGCTATAAGTAAATAAAAACATGTTAATTTATATTACATCATAAGTTAAAGTGACAGGTTTAACGTTATCTCATTCGGGATACGCGGATAGAGTGTTGTTGGGAATGAGCTGTAAATTAATGTTAGATAATTATGATGGTAATTTTGAGTGCACCAATGATCCATAATGGATGAAAATAGCTTGAAATAGGTAACTAGGGGTTACAATTGGGTTCCGGGGGCTTTTTAGGCCAAACGAGAGCCGTGAAAGGGTATTTGGAGATTTTACACACGAGGGC
Organism: Sambucus nigra; assembly: GCA_949130495.1. Taxonomy (NCBI): domain Eukaryota; kingdom Viridiplantae; phylum Streptophyta; class Magnoliopsida; order Dipsacales; family Adoxaceae; genus Sambucus; species Sambucus nigra. The sequence continues at coordinate 430,642,989 of OX422217.1, read as the reverse complement.
GGACTCAATTTCGTAATGTGGAGTGTTTAGGTTTGTATTTAAGTAAGATGGATAGAAGGGGAAACTATCCATCCACCCAAGAGGCAAGTGTTTTGAGATAAGAGATAAAAAAGAAGAAGGAAAGGGGAAAACGTGAAGAGAAAAGGATCCCGGATGAAGATCAAGTGATTTTGGGTTTTAAATTATTGCGAATAGAGGGAATCAAGAAGAAAATCCTAGAAATCCATCACTCTCAAGGAAAGTATTTTACTTGATTTAATGTTATTATGTACTTTCAAATATTCATATTAATTGGTGTTAGAAAATACAATTTTTAAAATGGGTGAAGCATGCAAAATTAGGTTTGAACTATTAGAAGATGAATCAAATTATGATAATAGGATGAATCTGATGTGATTAGAATGAAAAATATATGTTCTTGATGGATTTAAGAAAGAAAATCTTGAATTAGGGTTTTAACCATTCATGGATCTTGATGTAAGTTCGTTTATCTTATAAATTAGATGTTTTTCGGGATGAATTATATGTAGAAACCTATTCAATTATATTTAGGAATGGATTAGTATTAATATTTAGTGATTTCATGAATTTTAGAACTAGTATAGGTGACAAGAAAGGGCAAACTCCCGTCTAAAGTTCATTCTGGCAGCCCAACAAATCAGATCGATCCGCTCGGAGGAGCAAATCAGTTCGCTCACCAAATAGGTTTAGTCCAGCCAACAAACTGATTTAGTTTGATTGGCTGGTCTCCTCTATCTTTGGTTATTATTCGTGGACCGTTTAGGGATCGAATTATGGGGTTCAAGGAATAGATTTAGTCTTTTGGGAATTCAGAGGGAAGATTATGAAGTGCTTTAGGCTAATTGGGGATGAATTTCGGGTAATGAATTACATGTGTAATAGGCTGAACATACTCAAGTGATAATTGTGAAATCAGATTAGGATTTCGGGAAGGATCAGGTTAAGTTCTTAGGAAGAATAGCATGTTGGCTAAAATTATAAAGCTAGGGAGTTAAACATAAGTGAGTGAATACTTGGCAAAATCGAGAAGCCAGGATAGACTTTGGGATTGGTAGGCCAGTGCTACGAGAGACATTATGCACGTTAGATGACTTTATATATATATATATATACACGTATCGAGTGGAACGAGTATATTTATTTATCTATGTGTGATTGACTTTATGTGAAGGTATCTAGTTTAGTTATTTTATCATTGGAGGTCGCGTGTAGTGGGCGGTTCATCCTAGCATTTACCAGCAGGTGTTGGGTCGTTTTCCCAGATCATAGTACTATTACATGACCACTATCCGTATGTGAGGATAGGTGAGTTTTGGGTCCGATCGGAGTAATATGGTATGGTTATGACCCACAAGTGTATGTCTATTAGCGCCTCCAGTATGTGTTTGCGATTTGGGATCGGTGGTGAGATTCTAACCTGGTAGCCCAGGGTTGGTACGTGATGTACATGGAGCCTGATAGCATATTAGGGATGCATCCAGGAGCCTAGATCATGGATTCTATGTATATATGTATAAATGAGTGTTATATATATAAGCATACTTAAATTATTGTGTGAACATTAATTTATAACCAGTGTAAATTTATACTGCTCATATAATGATATGAATATAATTGAGAAATACTACGATATAGCTTATGTGAACGTTATGTGATAAACAAAGTAGAGTAATATACGAGTAGCACGGTTGGGCATGAGGTTTAACGGATCGGATTATGCTAATAATGGCTAGACTAGTTAGGTGGGGTCGCATAATTAGGTAATCAAAATAAATGCGTTAGGTATGCACTGTAGATTAGGTGTGAGGATAATCTCATGTGAGTGCGATACCAGATGAACATGAATAATCCTTGCTACATATTTATTAATTCATTTAAATACTTGCAACTGTTTTTAAAATGTTTTGAGCGTTGACCCATATCAAAAATATTTTCAAAACCTTTTAGGTGCTTATCCATAGGTTAGCTAGGGATAGCTTTTCATTCCAGTGAGATGATGCTGCGGTAGTTGTGGATGCATGCAATATTTTTTAAACGTCCATTTCCATTCTATCTAGTTAGGATGTTATTCTATTATTTCCTTTGGGCATGTTGCCTACAGTTGCACAACTTTATTGTCAGACTTTGTTTATAGTACTATTGAAGGGTGGTGTGTATGCATGTTAATAAGGTTTAAAATTTGACATCAGAGTTAATAGGTTATTAGTTAATTAATTGATTTTTGACAGTGATGCTAAGAATGAAATCATACACGATTCCTATTTAATTTAATAAAGGCTTAATCAACCAATATTAGAGTAGGTTGGGTGTCATAGATGGTAACAGAGCATCAGGTTTTAGTGTCTTTAGGATTTGTGCGGACTTTCTATGTATTTAGTGATGGGTTTTCTTTAATGTAGAGTTGTAGGATTAAGATTGTTGATTCATATTGCACTATTAAATTCTTCTACTATTGTATATAGTTGAAGTGAATTTCATAAAATAATTTAGTTTGGCTTCAGATGCCAAATAACAGGAGAGGATGACCAACTCTGGCCGTAAGGAGGACCACAGGAGGAGAGGCTTAGCCGAAGCTGCAGGCCACTCAGGGGATCGTGACCACATCAGAGGTTCCCACCATTGTTACAAAGGTGGTTAATGCCGTGATGATTGCTTAACGTAAAAAATTCCCTAAGAATAACCACAGCAGCCAGTGGCACTAGTTCAGGCTCATCTAGTGCCTTCTATTTGGAAAAGAGTTAGAGAGGCCTTCTAGAAAGTCCATCCATCAGAGTTCCAGGGGAGTGCAGATATGGTTGTATCTAGCCAATGAAAGAAAGACATCCAGAGACATTTACGTGTGGTGGAATGCAGCAAAACTTAAAAGCAAGTACTATTCGATGGGTAACCCTACAATTTCATATAATTTCAAATACTACTTTAAAACATGATTAGTACTCTGGGACGGGCTAAAAAGAAAAAAAACGTGACAAATGATTATAAGATTTAAAAATATATAGTTCCTCCTTTCTTTTCCTATAAGAATGACAAACATATTCTTGGCATTTAGTATTGTTGATCACATTGAAATAATCTAGTGGTTTTTAAATTTAGAGTATTGTGTCAAAGGAAATTAAATTTTCAATCACTAACTTTACATATGATTTATAAATGAATGCACATTATTTTTATAAGTTTACTTATTTTTAAAAACAAGTTATTTTAACACCACAAAGTTTAACTTGAAAAAGTATGCAGAAAGAACATTATAAAAATTAAGTTGGAAATAAAACCTTTGGTTAATATTGATGTTCCTTAAGTTTACTAATGGACTCACTTGGAGGATTCACCAGCATTTTTTAGGAAATATGATGTTAAAGACGTATGATGATGTCGTCAATGCCTCACTTTACACTATCAAGATAATCGTTTCCATCTGAAGGGAGCGAAGAAGGCCAAAGAGTCTAGCCAGCTGGGCAAGATCGGGGTCAATGGTGCTAGAGGGACACCAAACTAGCAGGGTAGGCAGCATAAGCTAGATTACTTACAGGGGGAATCGACTAAGAGATTTAGATCGGGTAACGGTAGTTACAGATAGGGCCATCAGTTCTAGGAGAACTAGACTGGAGGCCAGTAGGGCCGCATATATTGGAGCCAGCAGGGTTAAAAATAAGGGCAGCCTCGTCAGGATTAGTAGATTCAGAGGCAGACATATTTCACAGGGAGGATTTTCATATGTGGGGAGTAGTGGTATATGCAGTGTGCATGTACGAGAGGGGCTAGAGGTCAGGATCAGGATCCCCAGCAAGGGCAACAATTATAGCAACTTCCAGTGTCACCATCAGTTCTAGCATTGCCACCTCCCTGGGGGTATTGGAAATTTGGGCGTGTTTATCACGTTCGTGGACCAGTTAAACAACTAACGCCATTTACAATTGATGGTATGTTTTCTATCCATAAGAACGTCGGGCAAGTTTTGTGTGACACTGATGCGTCACATTCTTTTGTTAACACTAGATTCATGCATGAGATGGGTTTAGTGGATATAGCGTCAATTATAATTATGAGTGTATTTTACCATTGGGTTGCGGGGCTCTCTTTCGTTCCATCTGCAGCTGAGCAGGTATGGACATTGGGAGGTCATGTTTGAGTTGATTTTCTCGCTTTAGATATGTATGAGTACGATGTTATTCTGGGAATGGACAGGTTAGCAACATATAGAGCGATGGTGGACTATTACAGTAGGTTATCATGTTCGATATTCCATGGCAGGATGTGTTTCTTTTGGCGATGTCTCATCATGAGTGGGGGTCGACCCCGTATTAATATTATATTGGGGAAGAGACTTCAGAAAGTATAGTTTTCTAGTTATTCGATCTCTGTGTATGGGGACTTTACTGATGTGATTAAAGGGATACCGGGGTTATCGTCGAGCCGAAAGATTGAGTTCATTATTGACTTAGCGTTGGGGACTTAGTGATAGTGCAAGCATCATATTATATGACTCATTTAGAAATGTAGGAGTTAGGAATTAGATTTAGTGACTTTTGGGCGCAGGATTTTTGAGCATCCCGGTAATGTGTCTTGGGCTAATGGATCTTGATGACCGACAATGATAAGTAGTAGTGTATCTGGGGGGTCTTTATTTTGATTGTGCTTATGAGTCATCCCACGCATGAACTTTAGTAAGCATCGAGAGTTAGGGAGACATTTTGGGCTCTAAGGCATTAATTTAGTACGTTAGTCATTACGCATGTGTATATAACGCTTCAAACAGAGAGCACATATATGATTTAAGGCCAGCAGGGCCAGGTAGTGCTATGTAGAAAGCAATGGAGAATGTTTGTACCACTAGTTGATAAGTGGGGTAATCTTAAGAAGAATTGAGTCTCGATTAGTATGATAACCGAATCTAACTTTACTACATAGTCATGCCAAATATGTGGTGACAATTTTGATGTATATAGGTTGCATTTGTAATATTTATGCATATATGCAAGGGGTATAGCATGTATGGGTGCCCTAGTCAGTTAAATACTCAGTATCATTTGAGAAAAGGTATCGTTGAGGTAAATGGGATAAGCCATATGCCTATAGGGCAGTTAGTGACATATTTGGAATGGTGAGGTGGATTGGACTTTGCTAGAGGAACAAGATAGTCCAGGTTTTTATACCAGGGAGAACCATCACACTCGAGATGGGTTAAGGGACTATGAAGACACAATCAAGGGAGGGTTCAACAGGTTTAGGAAGGTATAACAAAGTCGCACTCATTCAGTCTTGAGGGTGGCTTGCGCACCAATAGGAGGTTGATTATCCTAAACAAGGAGGACCTACGAAGTACGCTGTTATGGAATAGACGTATGGGTTATGATTTTAGTGTACCCAAGGAAGGGAATATAATGTAGGGTACATACGTGTGGGTCGGTGTGGAGCGAGACATAGAAACGTTTGTCTCCAGGTGCACCACCCGTAAGATTAATATTTATGCATACTCATATTAACTTGTGAGATAAGTAAATGAAAACATGTTAATTTATATTACGTCGTAAGTGAGTTAAATCGACTAGTTTAACGGTATCTCATTCTAGACATGCAAATAGAGTCGTGTTGAACGTGAGATGGAAATTAATATTAGATAACTCGGATGGTAATTTTGAGTGTGCCGATGATTCAAAATGGGTCGAAATAGTTTGAAATAAGTACCCAAGGGTTACAATTGGGTTATGTTTTTTTAGGCTAAACTACCATTACAAAAGGGTATTAGGGTCATTTTACATATGAGGGCTGACTCAATTTTGGGATTTGGAGTGTTTAGGTTTATATTTAAGTAACGTGAATAGAAGGGGAAACTATCCATCCATTCAATAGGCTAGGGTTTTGAGAGAAGAGAGAGAAAATAAGAAGAAAATGGAGAAACATGAAGGGAAAATAATCTAGGGTGAAGATCAAGTGCTTCCAGGTTAGAAATCATTGTCAAGATAGGAAATCAAGAAGAAAATCTAGAAATCTATCATTATCAAGAGACGTATTTAACTTGCTTTAATGCTATTATGTAGTTTCAAATATTCGTGCTAAATGGTGTAGGAAAAGACAATTTTTGGGGTGGGAGAACCATGTGAAATTGGGTTTTGAAATAAGAATTTATTAGAAGATGAACCTACTTATGATAATATGATGAATATGATGTGATTACAATGAAAAAGATAAGATCTTTATGGATTAAGAAAGAAAAGCTTGAATCTTGAATTAGAATTTTAACCATGCATGAATCTTGATATAAATTTATTGCTCTTATGAATTATATGTTGTTCAGGATGAATTATATGTAGAAACCTGTTGAATTATGTTTGGGAATGGATTAATATTCATATTTGGGGATTTTATGATGGTTAAAACTGTATGGGTGAAAGTAATGGGAAAAATCCCGTATAAATTTTATTCTGGTGGCCTAGCAAACCGAACCGGTTCGCTGGGAGGGAGCGAACTGATTTTCTCACCGAATTGGTTCGGTCTAGCCAGCGAATTGGTTCGATTTAACTGAATGGTATCCTCTGCCTTTGGTTGCTTTTCATGGACCATTTATGGATCGACATGGATTATGGGGTTCGAGGAATGGAGTTAGACTTCTGGGAATTTATATGAAAGGTTAGGAAGTGTCTTAGGCTAACCAGGGATGGATTTCGGGTAAGGAATTACATGTATAATAGGAATTTCAGGTAAAGAATTATGTGTATAATAGGGTGAACATACTCGGGTGATAATTGTGAAATCGGGTTAGGATTTCGAGAAGGATTAGGCTAAGTTCTTAGGGAGAATAACATGTTGGCCAGAAATATGAAGTTAGGGAGTTAAGCATAAGTAAGTGAATACTTGGCGAAAATCGGGAAGTCGAGATAGACTTTGGGATTGGTAGGCTAGTGCTACGAGAGACATTACGAATGTTAGCTGACTTTATTCGGTGTTGAGATTTTGACCCAGTGGCACAGGGGTAGTACGTAATGTACCTGGATCCTAATAGCATATTAGGGATGCCTCCCGAAGGCCACCATTGTTGGACAGGCAGTTAATGATGCGATAACTGCCTTAGCACAACATTTTCCCAAGCACAACCACAGCAGCCAGTGGCACCAGTTCAGACTCACCCAGTGCCATCTGTTTGGAAAAGAGTTAGAGAGGCCTTCTAGAAGGGTCATCCTCCAGAATTCTAGGGAAGCACGGATGTGGTTGCAACAAACCAATTGAAGAAAGACATCCAGAGGTATTTGCGTATGGTGGAGTACAATGACACTCAAAAGAAGGTACTATTAGACGGGTAACTCTATAATTTCACATAATTTCACATAACTTTAAAGACCAAACACGTGTCCACAGTTGGCGTTCACTGATTGGTTAGATTTGTGTTAGTTTACACTCACAACAACACTAGTTTTCCACCGTTGATCTTGGATTATCTACGGCATGCATGTGTTTGTTTGCAATCCTAGTGTTCCTCCTTTCCTCCAATCAGATAGAGTTTACCTTAACCGATTTTAGACGGTTGAAATCTTTAAACACAAATAGTATTGTGGGACAGAATAAAAAGAAAAGCACAGGACAAATGAATATAAGATTTAGAACAAATATAGTTCCTCCTCTCTTTTCCTACAAGAATGCAAACATATTCCTGACGTTTAGTATTGTTGATCACATTGAAATAATCTTGTGGTTTTTAACCTTAGGGTATTGTGTGAAAGGAACTTAATTTTTTAATAGCTAACTCTACATATGATTTACAAATGACTGCACATTATTTTTAAAAGTCTACTGATTTTTAAAAACAAGTGCTTTTAACACCATCCAGTTTAACTTGAAAAAGTAAGCATAAGGAACTTTATAAACAGTAAGCTGGAAATAACACTGATGTCTCTTTCAAACTCGCAATGTACGAACGTATGGCATCATTAGAATGTTTGTGGTACCTCATATGTGTGGTATGGTTGCAAAATTAAATTTTCAGTACGCACATGGATGGAACATTCTGTTGGCCTTGATATTGAGGGCGACATTTGAAGGGACCCTTTGAGATGGAAATTATTTCAGATTTTGATCTTGATTATATAAGGAGACTTCGTTAAGCAATGAAGAGATTATGAGCCTTTGAAAGCGAGACTTGCATTTTTTTTTTAGATTTAGGTATATTTTATTAAAGTTGAAAAGGCTAGAGACATGGTTAAGTGATTTGATGCAAGGATCTTATGCATCCAAAATCTTATGAACTTCAATTGTTACAATTTTTCGAAGAATTGGTAAATACATGTATGCATTTATGTTCTAACCAAAAGAACAGTCTAGTTAAGCATGAGTGAACGTGGATTACAATCCCACCACGACAGTCAAAATAAATACTTCCGCGAAATAGCTCTCGAGAGTCCCAATGGACCCCAATCTTGGTATACTAGTGGCGATGAGACCATATATAAAAATATATTTGATGTTCCTATATATGGTCTCTCTAAATTGTTCGAAGCATCCAAACAAGACAACGTCAACCTCAAAATTCTAGATGAATGCTAAAACACTTTTTTAGTATATGTAGGAACATATAATGTATTATTAAACTTAACTGAATCTGTGAAGTAGGAGAAGCTAAAACACATGCATCACACGCCACTCATATGATTATTAAACATGTATTAGTCTCGATCTCTACGAGTAAATAATCACAATCACAAGTGGTTAGTGTTACTTCATTTACAACATACCCTCATATGATTATTAAACTACATATGGTGCTCACAGATATCTTCTAGATCAGTCTCAAAGCGTATTCTTAGTTGTTCATGAGGGTGAAAAATGCAAAAATATGATAGTAGACTGCTATTGAATCAGCACTATGGTTGGGTACAATATGATTGTTTTACCCTTTCGTATCATTTTGGTCAAAAAATTATAATTTTAGTTTATTATTTTTCATTATCGCAAATCAAAATTACCAAAACTAAAGTTATCGAAAACTTGGAGGTTGGTTTTGATTTATACATTTAAAAATCGATTTATTAAAATTATCGTACCAAATTAAATACCGAAAGTATAGTCCCAAATATTGATTTAATAACCCAAAATAGAATTTTATATTATATTTTTAAATTTAGATCATTAATTCATATATCACAAAAGTAAATATCAAAAGTGGATGATATTTTTACTTTTCGAAGGTATATAAGTTTTTAAAGTTAAGACACATGCCTATTCATTTGTTTCTTCTTTGAGACGAACTCCTTTTGACTTCTTATGTAAGAAATATGGTTGTGCACCTAGGTTATTGGATATTTTATACGCACGACGCATAACACATAGTTCATTATGTGTTAGTTTATATCTATTGCATTTGAAAATTTTAAAAAAAAACTAAAAAAAAAAGAATTAATATAAAATTAAAAATGAGCAAAAAACAAAGAAAACCAAAGAAAAACGGAGGCAAAATCTACTGAAAATACCGAACCATTTGGTATTGGGAATGGTTTTTGAAAAATCAAAAATGAAAAACGAAACCGAACATACTTAAAAGAGGTATTGATGTACGTTAAGTACCGACCGATAACTACCCCTAATTAAACACACATATAATGTAAGATTTATTTCTAAGCGACAATTTAATATTAAGTTTGATTATAAACTTATATAGATGTGATTGTTAATTATATTAGTCTTTGAATTCTTCTTTACTAAAAATATCTATACGTAAGTGTCAAAATTGTATTTTATTCAATTGATTAGAAAATTTTCTCTTTAATGATTGTTCATTAAAATTATTCACTTGGGTATTTGGCGAGACATACCTTATATTATATAACTTACTTTTCAATGTACCAAATCATATAAAATATTTATTAATTTTGTTAACATCAATTGTATTAAAATAATCAAATATCTATTCACGTACAACTTAGAAATCAACAAAAAAAAAGTCTTCTAAACAGAGGTACATAAAATATTTTTTCAACATTATCTTCTTGTCTCCACCAAAATCTAAATCTAGATGACCTACTGCTAATACTGTTGCCTTATTGTAATTGCACTTTATTAGGAAAATTTAACCTTTGAGTTACCCGGTTACTCAGAACCACTGTAATGTGTTGCAAAATTAATTTGTGATTCCCGAATTCACACACCAAAGTTCATGTAGACCGAATTATAGATCATGCTTCTAGTTTAAAAGATAAAAGATCATTACAATGCCATTTTTCTTATAGTGCTAGAAAAACTAGACACCGTTGCTATCAATACTCTGATCGCTTACAGTGAAAATACTATCAGATTTTTCACTACTCCCTGAGGATTATGAACTTTCTTAACCACCTTCCGTTGCATTTGATTCATAAAATTCTTCTTCTTCTTGAAATAAATCGATCAACATCGTGCCTTAGCTTCCGACGATGTTGGCAATTTCCTGAAGGTCCTTAATCAATTACGCCACCGAATTAGTCCAACTAAATAATAGTATAATTCATGTGTAATTTCTTGAAGGATTTAGGTAGTCGCTAAACCACGTAATTAATCCGAGTTTCCCCATAAATTCCTAATATAAGGGATCCCTAATTAACCGAAGATGAAAAACATATTTAGAACATGATTCCTAGACTTTTTCAAGAATAGGAGATCTTCATGATTGTTATCGCCTAAAACTCATATATTGATTTATCTTAGCTTGAATATACTAATTATAAGCAGATAAGAGATAATAGATTTAAATTACAAAAATATTAAAATTAGAGAAAACAACAAAGAGAAAATAGAAAGAAAAACATAACCGAATTTATGTGGTTCGGCCAAATATGGTGCCTGTTAATACCAAAAATTATTTATCTACATAGACCATTCAGATAATGGCATGTGTTATACAGTGGAGGATTAATCCTAGTCATTAAGAATGGAATACCGACCAACCCCAGGAATGCCGACTAACTCCAGGGATGCCGACCAATGATGACAGGCAAATGCCAATAGTTGTATACATTAATAACTGTACAAATGTAAATGTCTATAATATAAAGACATTCCATCATTTGATATTCCAACTCTTATACACCCCATGGGGGATATAAATACAATGTAAACCCTACATACAGGGACACGCGAAAAGAGAGGAAGTTGAACAATCCCAAAGCAATACATAATAGTTGATGTAGGCTCTTTCATTAAGCCAAACCACTTTAAAAATCTATTATCTCTTTTATTTTTATTTATCTGTGATCAACTAATTAGCCTAGTCTAGTATTTTGCATCAACAGTGCTTACTTCTACAGGTGTAGTTTTGGTTGTATTAGATTACTGAGAAAAAACCATTAAAACTACAATATGGAAGCTTTCAAGTTCTCTCAATAGTTGGATAACATAATTATAGGAAAATATCTCGAATCCTCAAAAATGGGGGTGGCATGTGCTATTTATAAACTGTTAAAGGAGAGAGAATAGAGAGTGCCACAAAAGTTTGTGGCTTTTTTTGCTCTTTATAGGTTGCCTCAAAAACTAGAAAAGTACTGATTAAAAAGTAGTGTCGATTGAACTAGTGGCGGCTAAAAGATAGAAAAGACGGATTTTCCCAAAAACAATTTGTTCAAGTGGTGGATAATTTCAAAAATTCCATGCGCATTATATTACCATAATTAAACCATAAATTTTTACAAGTTGGGGAAGTCGGTAACCGAACATGCCTAAAATTGTTGCCTGAGCAATTTTAAGAGCCAAATGCTCCATACTCTTGTAAAGACTTCAAGCATGAAATATTGGGGACTTCTGTTGATACCAAAAATTATTTATCTACATGGACCATTTAGATAATAGCATGTGTTATATAGTGGAGGATTAATCCTAGTCATTAAGGATGGAATACCGACCAACCCCAAGAATACCGACCAACTCTAGGGATGCCGACCAACGATGACAGGCAAACGCTAATAGTTGTTTACATTAATAATTGTACAGATGTAAATATCTACGATATAACGACATTTAATCCTTTGATGTTCCAGCTCTTCTACACCCCATGGGAGATATAAATACATTGTAAACCCTACATACAGGGACACACGAAAAGAGAGGCAGTTGAACAATCCCAAAGCAATACACAATAGTGGATGTAGGATCTTCCATCAAGCCCCCCACTTTAAAAATCTATTGTCTCTTTTATTTCTACTTATTAGTGATCAACTAATTAGCCTATTCTAGTTTTTTGTAACAACATATTGGCGCCGTACATGGGAACGATATTTCTAATCAATCTCACTCAATCAAACACCTAAATGGCTGAATTTCCTGAATCAAGTCTCAAGAATGAAGGTATTATGCCTGCTCCTTATGCTCCTCCATCTGCAAATGATTTAATTAGGATTATGGCCAGTCTTGCAAGAGGCCAAAAGGCCATGCAAGATACTATCAGGCAAATTGCACAAACCCTCCAAGCCGTAGAACCTTCTCTATTTGCTCAAGAAAATATGCCACCACACCCACCAAGAGGTGGTCGGCACAACCACTCGATATCAGTAAGATATGTTTCCTACCATCTAAGGTCAACTTCATTACTCAGGACATCAGAATCTTTTCATACGCAGTCTTATTCTCTAGAAAGACCAAGCGTCTTAGAAAGATTAAGTCGAGCATCTCCCTTTGATCATTTGGGACCCAAGGCGAACATAAATGTTCCTAGGGCAGTAATACTAGAGGACCATCTAATCAAAGGAAAAACACGACTCAATTTAGATCAAATGCCCGACAAACTGTTACTCGGATTGAGAAACAATTTCAGGAAGAAAGCTCAGCAACTAATAAAGTTGTAATGCATAAATCCGGTGATGCCAATGATGCATGGAAAGGCTCCATATAGAGATTGGAAGACATATTGGGAGAAATGGCGAAGACAAGAAACGCATTACAAAGAAGTTTTGTAAAAGGGTCTCCATTTATGAAAGAAATTATGGATTTCCCTACTCCAACAAAGTTCGGCTCCAGTAGTAACGCCCAAATATGATGGAAAAACGGATCCATTCCTCCATATAGAACCATACCAGGAAGCTGGTGATATTTATGTCATCCCTGATGAAATCAGGTGTAGAGCATTTTCTGGACCCATTACCGAATCCACCCAAATCTAGTATAATGGTCTTCCTCGGGGATAAATTTCTACTTCAACCAACTGGCTGAGCTATTAATTAACAACTTCTGCTTTAGAGCAAAGCCTGTGAAAAGGATGGAGCACTTACCTAGTGTGAGACAGAAAGAAGGAAAGAGCAAAAATTACATCACTCATTTTAATAATGAGAAACTAAAAGTAGTAGATTATGAGGAGAAGATTGCAATAACTGCTTTCATGAGTGGATTGCTTTCTGAAAAACTGTATTACACCCTTGCTAATGATCCTCCAAAGATAATGGCAGAATTGATGGCTAAAGAAGCAAAGATCATGAATGCTAGTAGCCAAGCATAGCTTGGGTAAAAAAGTTGATGGCTAAATTAATAAGAAAGATAATAAAGAACCCAGAGAACACAGGGAATCAAGACAAAAAGTAGTTTTGGAGCGACTTAAGAAATACAACGACTACACTCCGCTAGCTATGGGAATTCACCATGTTTTTAGAGTAAATCAAACATAATAAAGATGTGTGTTGGCTTGATAAGTTGAGAAGTTCCCCGAACAAGAGAGACAAAACTAAGTACTTCGAATTTCATAGAGATCATGGTCACACGACGAAATGTTTCATAGCTCTTCAAAATGAGATTGAAACTCTCATCTGAAGAGGAAAACTGAAACAGTATGTTGATCAGCAGAACAACACAGGAGGTCGGCATAGATCAAAATCCCTTTGCAAGCCCATAGAGTAAAAGAAAAGAACTCATGAAGATGAAAAGGATGATGATGTCGATCTCCCTTAAAAACTCCGGCAACCAGATTGTGAGGTATTTTGTATCAATTTTGGTTCTTTTGATTACCAAAAGATGTAGGAAGAGGAGATCATATAGCAGAGTGAAAAGCTTACCTTCATGAGGCATAAGCTTTCTCGTATATAGAGAGGATCAACCTTGCAGAGGAGGATCGACCAAGGAAGGTTAACAAAGACAAATTAGTAATTGATTTCTCTAAAAATAACCTTTTAGGAGTATTGTATCCTCATGATGACCTACTGTTAATCACAGTAAGAAAAGAAGAAATCATTGTCTGTAGAGTATTAGCAGATAATGGTAGCTCGGCAGATATCATGCTCTATCCTTATTTCATCAACTTAAATTTCAATCTTATCCAATTAGAGCCTTATCATCGACCACTAATAGGATTTGCAGGTGAAAAAGTCTTCCCTTTGGGAACCATTAAAATGGAGGTGATGATAGGCACCTAGCCCGCTAGCCTAATAGAGAAGATCTGTTTCTTTGTAATGGATAAAAATGTCCATTCAGCTTATAATATAATCATGGGAAGAGTAGGGCTAAAGAAGTTCAAAGCAGTACCATCCACTATTCATCAGTGTCTAAAATTCCTTATTAACTTTAGTGTAGAAATTGTGAAAGGTAATCAGAAAGTATCTCGGGAGTGTTACTATTCTTCTGTCGAGTAAGAAGCCTTAGAATAAATAAAGAAGAAAACCACTACCTACCAAGTGGATACTCCTGAACTTGATGAAGAATCTGAGGTTGAAACCTTAGATCCAAGAGAGGAAATAGAGTTAGTAAAGGGACAGATTCTGAAAAAAACTGAAACCATTGTGTTGGATGATGATAAATCAAAACGCACCACTCAAATAGGGAAAACATTGGATCATTTTCTTAAACAGGAACTAGTGATCTTCCTTAAACAGAGAAAGCATGCATTTTCCTGGAGTCATAAATACATGCCTGGGATAGATCCCAATTTCCTTTGTCATGAAGATCAACGTTAATAAAGAAGTTAAACCAGTCAAATAAAGACGTAGAGTGTTTAGCCCCGAGAAGAACCAAGCTATATAGGAAGAGGTTAAAAATCTTCAGAAATCATCTTTTATTAATGAAGTGAAATACCCAGACTAGTTGGACAATGTAGTTATGGTCAAAAAGAAAAAACAACAAGTGGAGAATGTGTGTAGACTTCACGGATTTAAATAAATCATGCCCAAAGGATCATTTTCCTTTGCCCCAAATAGATCAACTCATGGATGCTACATCGAGACATGAACTTCTCATCTTTATGGATGCTTATTCTGGTTATAACCAGATAAAAAAGAAACCCGGGGACATGGAAAGAACTTCTTTCATCACTCCCCGAGGAACATACTGTTATAATGTTATGCCTTTTAGTTTGAAAAATGAAAGTGTTATATATCAAAGGCTGCTCAACAAGGTGTTTGGAGAACATATAGGCAAGAATATGGAAGTTTACATAGATGATATGCTTACAAAAAACAAAAAGTCATCCGATCACATTTTTTACCTCAGCCAGACTTTTGATCAACTTGAGAAGCACCAAATGAAGTTGAATTCGACTAAATGTGTTTTTGGAGTGCAAGAGGGAATGTTCCTCGGGTACATAGTAAATCAAAAGGGAATTGAAGAAAATCCAGAAATGATCAAGGCACTAATTGAAATGCAATCTCTGACTTATAAGAAGGATGTGCAAAGACTAACTGGACGAGTAGCGGCCTTGAACAGATTTGTGTCCCGAGCTACAGATTGATACATGTCGTTCTTCAAGGTGCTTAGAAAACACTTTGAATGGAATAAAGAATGTGAAAAAGATTTTGGGGAGTTAAAAAGTATTTGGAGTCACCTCTATTTCTCTACCGACCAATCACTGGTGAAAAGTTGTACTTGTACTTAGCTGTGTCTGAATCGGCAGTAAGTTTCGCATTGATTTGAGAAAGGAATGGAGTTTAAAAACCCATCTACTATACCAGTAAGGTTTTTCGAGGAGAAAAAATCAGATACCCTCATTTAGATAAGTTAGAATTGGCATTGGTTGAATCATCTAGACGCATAAAATCCTATTTCCAAGCCCATACAATTATAATTTACACTGATATTCCTCTAAGGCATGCTTTACATAAACCCGAGAAATCTGGTAGATTAATGTACTGGGATGTGTAATTGGGGGAGTATGATATCATATATGAACCAAGGTCTTTTCTAAAAGGCCAAGCAGTGGCAGATTTCATAGCAGAGTTCACCTACTCTGAGGTCCCCAAGCAACAAAATGATTAAACACAACAAGAATCAGGAGAAAGTAATGTTACCAAGAAAGCTTCCGAAGAACTTTCTTTAGAAGAAGCGAGTGCAAACCTAACAGACTCCTCTTCCCAAATGCAGTAGATGTCCAAGAAGTATAAAGAAACAAGAAGAAAAATATTCCACTATGAGAGTTTGATAGATCAGGCATTCGATAACAACGTCCCATATGGAACTTATATGTTGATGGATCATCTTGTTCAACCGATAATGGAGCGGGTATAATACTTAATACTCCTGATGGTATTGATATTGAGTATGCACTAAATTTTTAATTCCAGGCTTCAAATAATGAAGCAGAGTATGAAGCTCTCATTATAGGGCTAAGTTTAGGTCACTCATTGAGTGTTGAGAATGTTGTGGCACATATTGACTCTCAGATGGTAGTAAGCCAAAAACTGGGTTTATACGGAGCCAAAGGATAATTGACAACCAGGTATTTATCTCAGGTGATGGAAGTCATTGTAAAATTACCAGTTGGTTAGATGGACATAATTCCAAGTTCAAAAAAGGCCCGAGATGATGCCCTTGATCGTCTAGCCTCTGCTACTAGAATTAAACTCCGACGAACTATCCCTATTGAGATTTTGGCCAATAGGAGCATATATGAAGATTTAATGATCAATGTCATTGCTATAGATATGATTCCTTCCTGGATGTATCTTATCATAGCATACATTAAAGAAGGAACTCTACCAACAGATACGGTTAAGGCAAAGAAGTTAAAATATAAAGCAGACCGGTATGTATTAGATAAGGGTGCTATATAAAAGAGAGGACTAATAATTAATTTGCAGTGTTGTGTGCATCCATCAGAGGTCCAAGATCTCATTCAGGAAGTGCATGAAGGATCTTGTGGAGCTCACATAGCAGAGAGAACTGGACAATAATAAAGGATCATGAAGGATCATCTGCAAAGATTCAATAACCAAGGGTATTACTGGACAATAATGCGAGCACACTATGCAAGTTTTTCTAAGAAGTGTGATAAATGTCAACGATTTCCCATAATTCGCAAAACTCCACAGGCTGCTCATACTTTAATCACTTAACTATGGCCATTTTCCGTATGGGGTATAGACTTTTTTGGGACACTACCAACCACTCGAGGAAGATTTAAATACTTGGTGGTCGCGGTGGATTATTTTACAAAATGGTTGGAGGTAGAGCCTTTGGTAGATATGCCTTATGAAAAGGTTTATCAATTCAAATAGAAAAACATCATTTGTAGGTATGGGTTGCCATACGCTTTTAGTACCGACCATGGAACACAGTTCGACAATGATGAATTCGTAAATTACTCTACTCAATTCAATGTTCAAAAATTGAATTCTTCTCCAGGACATCCTCAGAGTAATGGAAAAACTGAAGTTATGAACAAAACCTTACTTAATGGGTTGAATAAAAGGCTTGATGATACCAAGGGATATTGGATAAAAGAGCGACACTCTGTCTTGTGGGCATATAGAACAACACCACGAATAGCAACTGGAGAATCCCCATATATGTTAGCATTCGGGACTGAAGTTGTCATTCCCGTAAAGCTAGGCTTACCATCCCATAGAGTTTTAAATTTTAACTCTCCTGTAAGTGACCTAATGAGAAGGTTGGATCTAAACATGCTTGAAAAAGTATGAGAAGATGCTGCCATGCGCAATGCAACTTATCAGCAAAGAACAACCTATTTTTACAATAAAAGGATGAAACCGACCAACTTTAAGGAAGGAGATTATGTGTTCAAGAAAGTGCTGCAGAAAAACAACAAACTTGAAGACAATTGGCATGGGTCGTACCGTATTTCAGTAGTGATCCAACCTGGAACCATTCGAATTGAAACTTTGGAAGGTGAAGACATTAAAAACCCATGGCATGCAGAGCATCTCCAAAAGTATTATCAATAATGTTGTAATAAATTTTCAAATTGTAATATTAATAAAATATTCAGTTCCTTTCCATTCTGTTGTTCATTTTTTGGGGGAGTAATTGTGATATGCACTACACTAGCTTGATAAAAAGTTATAAATTGTTGCTCGGTTCAAAAAATTATTGCTCAACTAAACAAATAATGCTCTGAAAGTTGCTCGACAGAAGCAATAAGTTACTCGGAGCAGCCACAAACTTGATCTTTGATACACGAAGTCCAAGCCAACAGGATGTTAAATCTTCAAGAAACTTGGTGCGCGAACATAAGGATAAAACAAGATCTTTATCTTACTAGGCAAAGTATATGAAGAACTTCGACAAACGCCTGGTCACACCACTAGTATTTAATGTAAAAATACAATACTTGGGTTCATTAGTAAAACCTTTGGAGACACATGGGTAACTAACTCTAAATTTAGATTTTAATCTAAGTGTGCTAGTGGAACCTATGTATTCATCTAATTAGCTCTAAATTTAAATTTTAATCTAAGTATGGTAATATAAGTGTATCAATAGAATTAATGATAAATAAAGGATTAACATTCAACATAAGGTAAGTTAATCAAATTTCCATTTCATTCAATCAAAGTAATTACATGATTATTTTAACAAAACAAAGTACAAGGCTTCATTCTGCAGGACGTTTCCCTTCAAATTTTGAAACAGGATTCATTCCAACAGGAGGATCATCTAAAGTACAAGGAGAGTTAATGAAGTTAAAATGCTAAAGCATTCTGGTATTGCTGCTACTAGGATGATCAAACAGGTGAGGAGGTCGGATGATCTCTAATTCATCATGAAGCTCATAATCTCCCAAGTAATGAAGCATTAAGGAATACGATGAACAGGAATCCATTTGACATCTAATTTAAAAGGAGGATTGCGAAGGTGAAGCAATCCTGGATCATACATGTCCCGCAATGAGATGTTTTGATCTACTTTCATAACTATCAAAGTATTTATCCAACCCCATTTTTAACTCTCATTCTTAGCTTGTTGAATCTTATCATCAAAATGCCCCAAAGATTCATTATACCCGTCTATCCAGACTTTCCCTGGTTGTTTATGGAATTGAAAGGTTAATTTGTCAACCTGAGAATGAAGTTTCTCCAACACTCCATCCTTAGATTATAATTAAAAAGATTGAGTAGATAGTTGTTCGGACAAGGTCTGTAGCTTCTTGTACATCTCAGCAATAGCTTGATCTTTAGCGTTTAATTATTCAGCTTAATTGGCAAGGGCCTGTTGGGTCCTGACTTCCTCTATAGTACCTCGGATAGTACATATTCTGGTTTCACTCTAGCTCGGGAGGATGAAGAATAAGGTTTTATTTTCTTCAGAGCCTCCAACTCCTCACTCAACCTTGCGTGTTCAGCCTCTAAGAAGGAATGACCCTTATCTGTAGTAGCAATAACAACAGTGGATGATTTCAAAACATCAAGTTCATCTCTCAAGTTATTATTTTCTTCCTCTAGATGCTTGGCAATATCCCTTGCTTTATCTGCCTCATGTTTTAACAAGAATTCTTATTTTTGAAAATGAGAAGAAAACTTATCCAACTTTTGCTCAAAGTCATAGCCATCACTAAGGGCCTGGAATTTTTTCTCATAATCTTCATGAAAAAGTGCCCTAGCTTCGTTATGTTCCTCTTGCATCTCTTTAATCATTTCAAAGTAGAAAACATTATTGACCACTGATCGATCAAGAAGATACTTCAGATGAATATAGGCCTCTTCGGCTTACTCGGATATCCCTTCCCCAAGAAACTGCAGTAGGTCAACATCAGTCATAGATAAGTGACCATCTTTGAGAAACTCGTTACACCTCTGGAGTAGCTCGGAGTTAGTAGATGAAAAGTTTTCCAACTTATCCATAAACTATTAAAAAAAGAAAGTCGTCAATCAATAAGATGTAGAGTATTAAAAACACAAGTAGAGGAATACAAATATCTCTCTTTTCATTACTAAAAAGGTAAGTATAAATACATCTTCGAAAAAGAAAAAAAGTACAACTATTGAAAAAAGGAAAACAAAAGCAACTTGGTTTTACACCTTCTTCTTATCTGCCTCAAGATTAGCTGAAGAAGAAGCAAGATCTGAAGGACGAGGATGATTTACTTTAGAGGGCACAGTAGAATCAACATCCTGGTGTTGATCGGCAGACTCCACCATTATCAAAGATTCAATGGAAACGCCATCATCAACTTTCTCATCCAGGTTTGGAGGTGTCCCAGGATCATATCGAGAGAATAACTCGGAATCCTTTGGAGTATTGACCCCCACCAAAGCAGCAGACCATCCATCCTTGAAGCATTTTTTCTTCACAAACTCAATTTATGAAGAAACTTCACCAAATGCCTTATACCAGCCTTTGTTGAAGCCACTCTCTCTAGCCTTATCTCTCTTCACCTTATCAGCACCCAAGTCCTTCTGTAGCTCGATAGACTTGACTTTCTCAGCATCCGAGTCCTTTTGTAACTTATCCGCCAGACCCCGAGCAGTCTCAGCAGCTTATTCAGTAGTTTTCATCCTCTCCTCCCATTTCTTTTATTCAGTATCCAATAACTCATTGAAAGCTTCTTCAACTTCACCAGAGGAAGAATCTTTCAAAGCCTCATATTTCTCCAACATATTACTGAAGTCAATAAGGAATTGCATAAGAACAATAAAGAAAGTCAGTATTGTGAAGAAAAAATAAAGAGATAGTAATTAAAGAAGGTAAAATGAATATACTAGAGCAAGGCTCTGAGCAGCCTTATCAGAACTCTTGGAGTGAGGGAATGTAGCATTAGCACTCTTGTGGTCTAGTAAAGTCCCTGAATTTATTAATTGTCTTGCCAATCCAGGGCCAAGGACCACTGAAGAGGCATAAGAAGATACGTAGACCAACCCACATTGGTCGGGATGAGCAGAAGAATCTTATGCTAACTTAGAAGGCAGTACTTTATTTATTCTAGTCAGGGAGATCTCTTTAGTTTGCTTAATTGGGGGATTCTTACCAGTCTCATTTTTATTCTTCACCCCCGTATCAGCTCGTTAGGAATGGGGATTGGTAGTTATGTCTCCCCAAATGTTAGGAATATTCCTCTTCCCCATGGATGCATCAAAGGGCAAATTTGAATCTAAGGAAGAAGGGGAAAAGGGCAACAAGATCACCACTTCTAGATGCAGTGGCTGAGGAAGTAGAAGGAAGTTATTGTTCAAGGTCAATCATAGGGTAAGGAGTAGGATGGGAAAAAAAGGAAGAGTTTTTGTTCTTATACTGCAGCAAATAATATGCACACCTGACATGCTCCTTTCTAATCCTTTAATAAAGTCCCCAAATAAACTTCAACTCCCTCAAATTCACTTCACTTTCCTTGGGACACCTCCACTTTTGATTAACTGCAATAGGAATTTACAGAGCAATAATTAGTGTAACATTTAAATAGATATATATAAGGCAAAACAGTCAAATGAGATATAACCTATCCCATTTCCAAAAGGGGGGCACCTAGGCCCCTGGTACTCAGCATTTCCAGTCAAAGGGGCTTATTGCCGATTTTTTACAACAACCCCATGCTCAAAATAATCCCTATTGGAGTCTAGAAGATTAACTACTAACGCTTTATTTACAACCCTAGTCTTTAAATAAAAAGTGTTGTCATTAGTCACCCACTTGTAACAAAACATTATTTCTGGAATGCCCAGATGGGTTCCATGAATTTGATTTAACGTATACACTAGATTCACAACCCTACAAGTATTGGGGGCTACCCTAGCTGGGACAATGTCAAAGTATTAACAAAATTCAAGGCACGGTGGGTTGGGAGGAAATGAAAAACCACATTCAGCTATAAAAATAGATGGAAACCAGTGACCCTCACCAAATGAGAAAAAATCAGCAGGTAAAATAGCATGTTCCAAAATAACCCAAGATGGAATTTTAAATTTATTTCTGAATTCATCAAGACAATCAACAGATTAAACCATTATGAAGAACATAAGAGAAAAGAAAGAATTCTTATGCGAAAAGAGAGGAAGTTGAACAATCCCAAAGCAATACACAATAGTTGATGTAGGCTCTTTCATTAAGCCGAACCACTTTAAAATTCTATTGTCTTTTTTATTTTTATTTATGCGTGATCAACTAATTAGCCTATTCTAGTTTTTTGCATCAACAATGCCTACTTCTACAGGTGTAGTTTTGATTGTATTAGATTACTGGGGGAAAACCATTAAAACTATAATATGGAAGCTTTCAAGTTCTCTCTAGAGTTAGATAACATAATTGTAGGAAAATATCTCGAATCCTAAAAAATCTGGGTGGCATGTGCTATTTATAGACTGTTAAAGGAGAGAGAATAGAGAGTGCGACATAGTGCACCTTTATAGGCTACGTGAGTACATGCTTTACATAAATGATGAGATAATAATCATAAAGTTAGTTATTGGCACATGGAGGGGAATATATGCATATCTTCTCCATGTGCACGTGCAATTAATGTAGCAAATATCATTTAGTCATATTGTACATGCTTACTGTAACGGAGTTAATTAACAATGTTAGAACACTGCTAACTATTAGTGTTAAGTATTCTCTTAAGACTAACTAGGCCGACCTCTTCTGGGGCTGACCAGGTTGCTAGTTGGGGCTTGATGATGCTAACATTTATCTCCACCAAATAAGAGGTGATGAGCTCAAACAGTAACAACAATTGCAGCAATAGAGTTATATATGTGCATAAGTATATAGAAGGAGATTAGGATAAGAGGAATAAAGGCAATGATGTATTGTGGTTCAACCAATCATGCCTACATCCACTGTGAGTGTGTGATCCACTAAAGATGGGCACTAATGGCCTTGGATACAATGCACATATGCCCACTATCTCCTTACTGTGTGCACAAGCAGAATTTCAGCTAAGGTTATAAAAATTGATCCCTTTACAAGGTTAAAGATGACAAGTATATATAGGGCTTGGGGGGAGTAGTGCACCCCCCCAAGCATGCATTGAGCATGTGAATGATGATCTAGCCAATTCCCTCTTGACACCTGACTGTGCCATATGTGATTAATGATGACAAAATATTCCATCACGTGAAGGAATGATATTGTTATAATGACCCGATCAATGTGATATATGAGTCCCATGCGCACTGTGCCACGTATCTCCCAAATCACGCGCCTCGTTGATGTCTCCCTCGGCCTATGATGTCAGGCTGAGGCAAAAGTTTATGCTGATGCTGGGTCCTGTTGGATGTGGACCTTGTACTATCATCCCCTCTTTGGCTTGTCCAGCCTATAATGAAGGGTCGACCCCTTATAGGGTCGTTCGACCTATGGTGTAGGGTCGGCCCCTTATACGGTCGTCCTTCCTGTGATGAAGGGTCAGCCCCCTATAGGTTCGTCTGGCATATGGTGAAGGGTCGTCTCATCTTTGGGGTCTCCCGATCTCTGATAAAACCCCCGGTGTAATAGAGTTGGGCCTTCGTCTTATATGAGGATACCCTCAGCTAGGTCGAGGGTGTATTTTGGCATATCAATCACCCCTAGCCCTTGGTCATCAATGCTATTGGGATGGCTGAGGGGTAATGTTGCCTTGAAATGCCAAATGGTGCTCAGGTTGATGAGTGACATTTGTTAAGTTAATTGAGGTCTTATCAGGTGTTAATCATCATTTGTGTTTTCCAGATATGACGATTGCACACTGCTTGGATTTTATGCCCTAATGACGCTTCTCCTTGTGGGCTATGCAATGCCTTGATTAATGGGCCCACTAATAACAAAGTATTTAAACCATTTTTAAATAATCATTTCTTTTCTTCTTCATTGCGCACACGATCTCTCTCTCTCTCTCTCTCGCTAGCTTCTTAGCATCTCCAATTGACATTTCTGCAATTTTTCATGTGTTCCAAGCTTCACTCTGTCTCACACTTCACCCTAAGGTAATCCTTCTGCCCTGAATTCCTTTTTAATATTCCATTCTCGTCTGTTTCTTGCTTTGATTTCTTTTCCATTTTCTTGATTGTTTATACTTTTTTGGTATGAGGGCCCACCCTCATGTGGCGGTTATAGGGCTTGATATTAGGCTTTAGGTTTTCCCAAATTCCCCTTCCACCGCCTGACGGTGGTTCTGCCTTGAGTTTTCATGCTTTGAGGTTCTCTGTGGAACCTTCAATTTCCTTCTCCGGTGATCTTTATTCTTCTCGTTCTTCAGTGCTCATCAACAAAAACCTTTCATTTTTCTAGGTTTGATCTATAAGTTAACTTGGTCAACCATTTAATTTGTTTATAGACCATTTGAGAAAAAAAATTCCAAGTGTAGGGTCTCCCTCTTCATGCTCAAAAGACTTTATAATTTAGCCGAAGAGTTTATAACTTTGATGAAGAGGTGTTTTACGGATAAGAGGACGAGCATAGACGAGGGGCCGATCATGTTTGGGTATGACCTATTTTCCCCATTCCACTAGCCATAATTTTATCCTCTGATCCCTTTGGGTCTTCCTATCGCCCAGCCAAGTTTCATACACAAGAGGGAGAAATGAATGAACGTGCATCGTAACCGACGGGTGTTGGGCCTTCTGGGAGAGGAGAGACATCAACACTAAGCCCAAACTGACAGGACGAGGGGACAATTTATTCTGAGGTTATCCCTGTAACAGACCTGTCCCCTCTTGCCTTCCAAGTTTCCTTTCCAGATGGCCTACCGACAGGCGACGAGGTTGAGAGATCTGGGGACAATAGGGCTGCGGATGATAGTGAGAATTCTGATAATGATCAAGTTGACACTTCTAGTGCCTCAGCTTACGTCTCGTCTGTTAGGTATCGTGACCTCTTACTGTGGAGGCACCTCTTTGGTATATAACCAAATGTGAGTATGAGGGTCCCAAATGAGGATGAGAGGGTCTTCCTGGGGAATAAAGGGGAAGTTGTTATTTATGACCAGATGCTCAGAGTAGGTGTTAGGTTTCCTCTGCACCCTGCAATAGTTAACATACTATTTTCCCTTGGGGTTTCTCCTTCTCAACTTCCTCCTAACTCCTGGAGGACCATCCTCAGCTATCTCTCCCTCTCGAAGAACACTTTCACTTATGAGCCCTTGACTGATTTGTTCATAGCCTACTACAACATAACTTCCTCGTCCAAGAAACCTGGGTATTTTCATCTGGGGGCGAGGAAGTCCGACAAAAAACTTTTCCATTGTAGAACAAACTTCCAATCATGATTGGAAGAAGAGGTTCTTCTTCATCTCTGGGGATTGGGAATTCCCCGCCGGGGCTGAAATTTTAGAAGACAGTCCAAAGGTACCAAGGGAATGGTCTAACCCCTCTATGAAAGCAAGGTCAAACCCTAGACTTAGCTTAGATGAAAGGGATATAGTTTATTACCTAAGGGAACAAGGGAAAGAGGGTGGACTTGCCAAGTTTGAAGATTTTATGACCCATCATTTCCTCAAAGAAGCTGGTGTGAGGGTTGGATGATGAACAGAATTATGTGAGTTATTTTTTGTTCTATTTATTTTCATGTTTTCTCATTATTGCTTCTTATATCTGATGTATCGTATCTTTTTCAAGTCGGCCTGCAAACATTTTTGGTCATCTTTAGGAGATGACTGCCCTCAGCTTAATTTCTGGCCTGGGCAAGAAGAAAAGTAAGGAGCTTCAGTTGCCTCAAAAAAAGACAAAGGTCACGGGGCCGACCCAAGTAGAACCGACCGCGGACACTCACAAACGTAAGGATCCAGAAGTCCCTACTGGCTCTCGGCCTGACTCACGTACGAGGGCAAGGGTAGAGGCCCCTTAGACACACATCGAGGGGACCAGCTCCTCATCCTACATGGGTGCCTACTGGTCTTAAAATCTGACCATCTTGAGGGTCGAACCTTCCTCTCTAATAGCCAACTTAAGGGAAGCCAAGGCCTCTATGTTCTCGGCACCATCGGCCTCGGACTATGAATTCTTATCCAATATGCCCCTGACCAAGGTTTATGACTACGAACTTCATACTCTAGCCCAGGTATCTCATTCAGCTCTTCGCTTTTGATTCACCAATATTTTATAAACTGTTCCATCGCCTCTTTAATATAACCTCTCTCTTGTCTTGATGTGCCTTCACTTCTGCCATCAAACGGATAAAAGTTCCATGAGGTCGAGAGAGCTATTCAAAATAAGGCTGACTTGAAGACTGAGTTGGAGACTGCCAAGGCTGAGCTAGAGAGTGTGAGGACCGAGCATACAAGGGTTCTGGATGATCTTGTGAAGAAGCATGAGGCCGACCTGAAATTAAAGGACAAACTCATAAAATCAAAGACGAGGCTTTGACCAACTAGGGGGTCCAGTTCAAGAATGAGCTTACTAAAGCAGTGAAGAAGGCCGAAATTGATGTTGTGGAGGCTTAAAAACTCTCCGACGAGTTCCAAGGCTTCGGTCTGGAGTACTTGGAGATGGGAATCAAGACGGCATATCGGTGGGTCATCTTAAAATTTATTGACGACGTGTCATCTATTCGCCCCTCTCTCGAAGCAGTGGAGTTGGATGACCCCCGATAGCTGAGGCTCTATCCCATGTATAGTCTCAAGTTCACATCGAAGGCATCGGCACGTCTGAGGATCGGCCTCCTGTTATGGTTATCAAAGGGGTTCCTCTTGTTGATGTTGATGCTCTGCCTTTCGATGTTGTTCAATAAGGTGGCCGTCTGTGGCTTATACCCTCTGTTTGTAAAGTTTTTGTGTTTCACTTTCTTTTGGACAAATATTGTAACACTTAATTTTGTAGTGGAATTTCTCTTCTCATGTCTTATATATTTGCCTCTTTTATGATTTGTGCCTTGGCTATGATATTTTTCGATTTAAGTCCTCCCTCGTCTTTCTTGAGAGTGAATGGAGGATCGTCCCTACCATTCACCCTCATCATAGCCGAGGGTGACTATCACCAAACTATTAATGATTTAAATTTTAAGTCCTCCTTCGTCTTTCTTGAGAGTGAATGGAGGGTTGTCCCTGCCATTCACCCTCATCATAGCCGAGGGTGGCTATCAACAAACTAATGATGTTTTAAATTTTAAGTCCTCTCTCGGCTTTCTGGAGAGTGAATGGAGGGTTGTCCCTACCATTCACCCTCATCATAGCCGAGGGTTGCTATCCACCAAATTAATGATGTTTTAAAACGTAAGTCCTCTCTCATCTTTCTTGAGAGTGAATGGAGGGTCATCCCTACAATTCACCCTCATCATAGCCGAGGGTTACTATCACCAAACTATTAATGATTTAAATTTTAAGTCCTCCCTCGTCTTTCTTGGGAGTGAATGGAGGGTCGTCCCTGCCATTCACCCTCATCATAGCCGAGGGTGGCTATCAGCAAACTAATGATGTTTTAAATTTTAAGTCCTTTCTCGTCTTTCTTGAGAGTGAATGGAGGGTCGTCCCTACCATTAACCCTCATCATAGCCGAGGGTGGCTATCCACCAAATTAATGATGTTTTAAAACGTAAGTCCTCTCTCATCTTTCTTGAGAGTGAATGGAGGGTTGTCCCTACCATTCACCCTCATCATAGCCGAGGGTGGCTATCACCAAACAAATGATGTTTTAAATTTTAAGTCCTCCCTTGTCATTCTTGAGAGTGAATGGAGGGTCGTCCCTACCATTCACCATCATCATAGCCTAGGGTGTCTATCTACCATGGATGGTTTTATAGCTTAATATAAATTACCCAAGCAGATATCTAAATTGATAAACAACAGATGAAGTACCAACAGTATTTTTATTAATAAGTGTTCTATGAAGCAACACATTCATTACAACTGTAATCCGATAGGACATTAACTACAACATAATTGATAGTATTTCTTGAGATGATCTTCATTCCAAGGGTTCGAAAAGGGTTCCCCTTCAAGGTTCTCTAATCTATAGGTTCTAGAGAAAACTTCACCAATGACCCTATATGGGCCATGCCAATTTGGGTGGAGCTTGTTAGGTTTCTACCATGTCTTTTTTATGACTAGGTCCCCCAAAAAGATTGGCCGTTTCTTCACCCTCTGGTTGTAAAAACTGGAAGTCCTCTGTTGATAGGTTTCTTATCTTATCTCAGCGTCTTCTATTCTCTCATCGATCAAGTCTAGATAAAGTCTCCTTTCTTCCACATTTCTCTAGCGGTCATAAATTTGGACTCTGTGAGTAAGAAACCCAATTTCGGTGAGGATGACGGCTTCAGAGCCATACGCCAGCATTAACAGGGTTTCCACGATAGGAGTCTTTGCCATCGTTCTGTAGGCCCACAGTATAGCGTATACCTCCTCAAGCCATCTTACTTTTTCCTTCTCGAGTTTTTTCTTAATCCCATATAGGATTGTGCTGTTTATGACCTTAGTTTGCCTATTAGCCTGAGGTCGGCCTGGGGTATAGAAGAATTGTTTAACACCCACTATTTTGCAGTATTTCTCCAGGGATGCATTCTTCAATTGAGTCCTTTTGTCTGAGATGAGGGTGTTGGGGATACCATATCTGCATATAATGTTTTTCAAAATGAGCTGGAAGGTCTTCTGCTCGGTGACCATTTCCATCGGCTCCGCCTCCACCCATTTAGAGAAATTATCAATTGCTACGATCAAGTATCGATAGTTATTGGCAGTCCTAGGCAAGGATCCTACTAGATCGAATCCCCATACTGTAAATGTCTATGGGGACGTGATGGAGGTAAGAGGCTGATGGGCATGGTGAGGGATGGTAGCGAACCTCTGACATTTATCACACTACTTTACATATGCCGTAGCATCCTTTCCCAAGGTTGGCCACCAGTATCCTTGGGTGACTATCCTCTTTGCTAACGACCTGCCCCCAATATGGCTTGAACAAGACCCCCATCGTGCACATCTTGCAAGATGTGTGGAACTTCAGACGGGTGCACACATCTGAGAAAAGGGAGCAAGAACCCCTTTTTGTATAAGGTGTCTTCGATGACAGTGAACTTTGCAGCTCTGTATCTCAAATTCTCCCTTTCTTATTTTTCTTCTGGAATCTCCTCATCTTTAATGTATCTGACTTGGGTGTCAATCCAAAAAGCTTCCCTGTTAATATTTAAGCAAGGGCCAAGTGTTCCCTCTGCCTCTTCAATCGTTGGTCGAAGCAAAATTTCCACTATGACTATCCTCCTGATATCTGTCCTAGTTGTTGAGGCCAGTCTATCAAGCGCATCGGCTCATCCATTATAAAGCCTAGGTATCCTCTTCAACTTTACTTCTCCGAAGCTCTTCAATTGTGACTTCACTCTTTCAAGATATTTGGCCATTCTCACCTCTTTAGCCTCGTATGCTCCTAGTATCTGATTCTCTACCAGTCTTAAATCACTATGGACTAAGATCTGGCCAACACTAAGAGACTTAGCCAAGGAGAGGCCTGCTATCAGAGACTCATATTCAGACTCGTTATTGGAGGATTTGAAGTTGAACCTCAGGGCATACTCAATGTCATTGTCGTTAGGCGCTGATACTATTAATCCAGACCCACTTCCACTCTCGCAAGAGGACCCATCAATGAAGAGTTCCATATGGCCTCTTCAGAGAAATTTCCCTCTGTAAGGGATCCCTGTCTAAAGAGATATCTTCCCACCTCATTTTTGATAACTTTTTCTCTAGCGGTGATTGTCTCAGCCTTACCTGTGGATGGGTTAATAATTCTGCTTTGCTGGGTACCCATTTTCTTGAGGTTCTCATATTCAGCCTTATCCTCTTCCCAAGTAAATTTAGCCACAAAATCTGCTAATGCTTGCCCCTTAATGGCCACCCTAGGTTGATACACAATGTCGAACTCTCCCAGCTCTGTAGCCCAAGCCATTAGCCTCCCTAATTTTTTTGGCTTGTGTATGACTTGCCTAAGAGGAGAGTCAGTTAGGATGACTTTTGTATGGGACGCGAAGTATGGATTCATCTTTCTTTATGCATGGATCAAGACATAGGCTAACTTCTCCATCCTAGGGTATCTTTGCTATGCCCCTTAGAGTGCCTTACTATTTAAATACACGGGCTTCTGCACTCCATCTTCTTCTCTCACAATAGTTGCGCTGATGGCTGACTCTGAGATGACGAGATACACGTATAATCATTCGCCCTGCATCGAACGTGACAATAGCAAGGGATACCCTAGGTATGACTTCAGTTCTTGAAAAGCCTTATCACACTCTTCGTTACATTCAAAGGCCTTTATGAGAATTTTGAAGAATGGTAAACACTTGTCTGTGGCTCTGGATACAAACCTATTCAAGGCAGTCACTCATCCTGTGAGCCTCTAAACGTCTTTAATGGTCCTGGGGGTCTTCACTTCTAACAAAGCCTTTATCTTCTCAAGATTGGCCTCAATGCCTCTTTAATTGACGATAAACCCCCAGAATTTCCCTGCTCCGACCCCGAAGACACATTTAGCTGGGTTAAGTTTCATCTGGTACTTATGCATCGTGTTAAAGGTCCTCTCGAGGTCGGCCACATGATCCTCGGCCTTCAAACTCTTGGTCAACATGTCATCTACATAGACCTCCATGGACTTCACGATTTGGTCTTCGAACATTTTATTCATAAGGCACTGATATGTTGCCCCCTCATTCTTTAGGCCAAAGGTCATGAACCTATAACAATATATCCCCTTATCAGTAATGAAAGCCATTTTTCTGAGTCCTTAGGGCTCATGATGATCTGGTTGTAACCTGAATAGGCATCCATGAATCTCATTAGCTCATGGCCTGCGGTAGCGTCTACCATCTGATCAATGCGAGGGAGAGGGAAATTATCTTTGGGATAATGTTTGTAGAGGTCGATGAAGTCTACACACATCCTCCATTTCCCATTGGCTTTGGGAACTATGACTGCGTTGGACAGCCATTCGGGATAGATGGCCTCTCTGATAAACTCAGCATCTTCTATCTTGTTGACCTCGTCACTCACGACTTTATATTTTTCTCGAAAATAAATTCTCTTCTTTTGCTTTACCGGCTTTGCGCCCTCTACCATGTTGAGCTTGCGGTACATGATTTCGAGGTCGATCCCCGGCATATCTGCCTGAATCCTTGCAAAGACATTATGTCTTCTTCTTAGTAGCTTGATGAGGTCTTATTTTATGTTTGTCTTTAGAGCTTTGCCAACTTAGACGGTTTTTTTCGGCTCATCCTCATTGAGGATGATGGATTCTACCCCTTCCACGACTTCTCCTTTCTTTAGTTTTGTCTCATCCCTGGGGTCGAGGGTATAAATATTTTAATTAGTTATTTCTTTCTTGTGTGCCTCTCCTTCTTCAACGGAGTTGAAGTAACATTATCGTGCCATTGTCTGGTCTCCATGAACTTCCCCTACCCTGTAAGGGGTCAGGAATTTTATCATCTCATGAACCGTGGACGGCACGGCCTCAAATTCCTTGAGGTCCACTCGCCCTAGTATCATGTTGTAGGCTTAGAAGACATGTTCATCCATCATAAAAAAGTTGACCTTCTTGGTAAGCCATCTCGTCCACTCATCCCCCATTCTAACATCGGCCTCATACACTCATAAAGGGTGGAATTTTTCCCCACTGAAACCAATCAAGGGGTGATGGTAAGGGACGAGCCTAGAACGGCTGAGACCTAAGGCTTTAAAGTAAGGCCAGAACATGACATCTGCAGAACTACCCCCATCTACTAAGATCCTCGGCACCTCGCATCGGTTTACCCTGGTAGTGATAACGAGAGGGTCATCATGTGGGGCTAAGAGGCCTTTGAATTAAATTCTTGAGAATCCCGCTATCAGAGTATCCATATCAACTTTCTTTATCTTTTATGGCTTTACTTCTATAGAGGTTGAATGCACAGGTTTTGTCACTACCTTAGCTTCATCTACATGGGCCTTCCTGTCTGCGACCTCTGATCCTCCTCGTGTTAGTCCCCCAGAGATCATCCCAACACCAAACGAGATCATATTAAGTCTTTTCACACGGTCGTGGTCGTCTCTCACTGGGAGGTCAGGGTCGTCCTCATCCTCTAAAGGGTCATCTCTTCTTTTTGGAGGATATTCTCTATATGTATCTCTTCTCTTTTTCCTGGGGTCGTCCCATCGACCCCTCTTGAACGCACCTTTGTCCACATATTTTCTTAACTTCCCTTCTTTTAGCATTTTTTCAATTTCATCTTTTAGAGAAAAACACTTATCGGTCAGATGACCATGGTCTTAGTGAAATTCATACCAAAGGTTTTTGTTCCTCTTATCAGGAGGTGCCCTCAACTTTTCAGTCCATTTCAAGGATCGGTCCCTCTTTATCTAATTCAGAATATATTCGCAGCTGATTGTCAGAGGGGTGTAATCAGCGAATTTATCATCTACTAGCCTCTTCTTCCCCTCTTTATTCTTTTTCTGGTACTCACCCCCACTAGTACTTCCTCTTTCATCCTCGTATTTGGTGGCCATTGCCTCTTCGGTGTTCATAACTTTCCCTGTTGTGGCCAGTAACTCCGCCATTGTCTTCAGGGGGTCTTCAGCAATCTTCCATAATAACTTTATCTTTTAGATTCCTTCGATGAGGTATGTTATGGCTATGCTTTCCTCATATTCTTCGACCTCTAACTTCTCTTTGTTAAACCTGGCTATGTAGTCTCTTAAGCTCTCGCTCTTCCCCTGCTTAACATAGAGCAGGTGTGTTGTCTTCTTCTGTGGCCTCACTCCGAAGTAAAATTTATGAATAAATCGGTCGGCTAACTGCTTAAAGCTTTCAATGGAGTTCTTTGGAAGAGACGTATACCAGACATGTGTGGCCCCAGTCAGAGTGCCGAAAAAGTCACTACACCTCATCTTATCTGAGATAGAGTGTATGTCTGCCGCTAATTGGTACATCTCAATATGATGGACAGGGTTGGTACTCCCGTCATACCTTGGGGTGAAGACGTGTGGTTTAAACCTAGATAGCGTTGGGAAGTTAACTATCTTCGCCACAAAGGGTGAGCCTATGTAGTATCCTCCTTGAAGGGGGTCCCAGCTTTTCAGGATATCACCAATTTTATCTTCCAACCTTTGGATCGAGTCATTCCAGGGCCTCGTAGGGTCATCTTGGTCGATGTTATCCCCTGTCGCCTCTTTGGGGTGAACTGAGGGTTCTGTTGTGGCAGGTCTGTGTCGGCTATTCACTTTTCCCTGACCGTCGTCCCATCCGTGGGGTCGACCATCCACTTTCTTT
Organism: Sambucus nigra; assembly: GCA_949130495.1. Lineage (NCBI taxonomy): Eukaryota > Viridiplantae > Streptophyta > Magnoliopsida > Dipsacales > Adoxaceae > Sambucus > Sambucus nigra. The sequence goes on along the minus strand of OX422217.1, from coordinate 430,609,678 downwards.
TCTTCTGGACCTCATAATACTCCTCGATTTTGACAATCTTTCCCTCAGGTCGTTTACAGGGCCCAGCCTCTCGAAGGCCGACCCCCTGCTCAGACGATCAGAAGTTGAGCCTCTCGAGTGATCATCGGGATTTTGCCTCCCACACTTCCCTTTGCTTTCCTGGATAGGTCGTACAGTATTGTTGGAGACCTCATACGCATCCCAACAATCTATGGGGACATCTTCCACCTCCACATCATCATATCTATCCTCCGGGCAAGGGTTTCCCTGCCTCCCCAAGCGTAGACGCCGGGGGTCAACAACATCCCTTCACCGTTGTGGTGGTGGAAAGACTTTGCGTGGTGCTTGGGGTGGTCCCCTGGACCCATGATGCCCTGGAGCTGTTATCGGAGTAATCATCTCTGGTGAGACTCCAGGTGGTCTCAGTATATTTTGGCTCAGAACTACAAATTTCTCCTGCATAATCTGTTGACTTGCTGCTAAGGATTTCAGGGCAGCAGCCACATCTGCTATCTCAGACTGAGGTGGTATTTGACTGGAAGAAGGTCCTACTCCACTAGCTGGTGGAGGAGATGGTGGTGATAATTTCGGTGCCATACGCTTGAGTTATGAAGATGTGACAACCCTATTTTTATATTTAATTCGGTTAGCTATGCCAAATTAAATTAAAGCGAAGCGTCAATATGTTGGCATTAGAAATAGAATTTAAATAAACACAGTAAAGTAAACATGTACACTTTCATACGTGTAACCATATCACATCATAATAGCTATAACAAGTGAAACCAACTCATAGCTATTAACGGTAATAATCCATCATTAATCTCAAACACTACACCAAAACAAACTTTTAGTAACATAGTGATTTTGTGAATACTAACACAATTATACCATTACTATTTCTTACCCTGTAGTACTGTTACTAATCTAACATAAGTGTTACTAATTCTAATTCAATATTTTAAAAATGAACATAAAGAAATAAAAAGAAAATTTGCCTCCCAAAACATGAAAAACTATCCCGACTCCCTCCCTCCCACCCAAACCAAAAACCTTCTTCTCTGAAATCTACACCTCTTCTTGCACCTCTTCGCGCACCTACTCGTGCCTCAAATGCTTAAACTCATGTCACCTCCTTGTGCCTCAAATTCCATCACGTCACCATCATGTGACCTAGGGTTCCTCAGACTCACGGCCTCTTCTCAAACACCATCGCGTGACCTAAGGTTTCACGATTTGGAGTAAGCCTCTGCTTCAAGAGTTATATCAGTTGTTTTGTGTTCTTTCTTGACTATTGATTAGTTAATATGAAGCAACATTGGCCCATTTCCCTGTTTCACTCAGTAGATTCTTTGAGATATTGTTAAAATCTTTGTTGAATAATATCTCGGGTCTGTATGGTATTCCTTTGCTTATGTTCTATTATTTATTTTGATTCAATAAAGTTATTTTAAATTCATCCAGGAATATGTGTACATGTAAATGGGATGGATTGTTTAAATTTTACTTTTCGTTGTTGGTAAATTAGAAGGAACTATAACCTCATTATCTTTAAAGTTTATGTATCCAGATACTACATTATTGAATTTTTCAGATAGCTTATGTACATCTTTTTTAGCTCAATAGTACTTATACATCCTTTAAGCTACAAAAAAATGAAAATAAAAACAATCCAGACAATAGGTGATGGGTAAAAAGTAGATCATGTTATATTCCATTTTAGCACTGTGATGCCTGGATCAAAGAATTGATAGGGGTGTTTTCAGTGAGGTTATATTTTGTCATTTTATATATAATGAAGAATAAGAATACTTAATTGTGGTTGTATAACTTGTTCGATTTGTATTGCTTGTTAGAATTGAATTTCTTGGACTACGAATTTGTGTAACTAATGTGTAGCTTATTAATTCACGATATTGATATACTTGGACTAATTAAATATAAAGTAATAAAATTATTTCTCATTGGTTTCAATATGTGCAATAAGTTATTGTGAGGATTTGGAGCAGAGCCAGAGCCATTGGTTTCAATATGTACAATAGTTGTTCAGATTCAACTGCAGGGATTAGAGCTCGAGCTCTGACAAATTTGGCACAATTAGTGGTGTTTCTATTTGGTGATGATAAAAATCGAGCATTGTTGAAGGAAATAATGGGTTTTGGCAATGACGGGCCTAATACACCGAAGGGTGGAATAAACGACCTTTTAAGTAATCTGTATGTTGATGAGAAGGCTGCTGTGAGGAAGTCTACGCTTCTTCTAGTATCTAAGTTGACAGCTCTTTTAGGGAGTACTTTTGATGGAGAAGTGCTAAAGACAATGGGCATGGCATGTTCTGATCCACTTGTTAGTACAAGGAAAGCAACAATTTTAGCTTTATCAGAGGTTGAATTACTTTTCCTTACTTGGTGGTTAGTTTTATTTACTTAATTGATATGAGGACTGAAATATTGCGAAATAGTCCATCCAAATTGCATAATTTATTCTTGATGTTTGTTGCCTATTAGGACTACTTGACTTGATCAATATTACCTATAACGCGGGTCCCTTTGTTACGCGATACAGGTACATGGTACGTTGATCTAGTTAGTTCGCGGTATGGTAGGGTAGGCTTAATTGGTTCACTCTATACACGATTATAGTGCTAAAGGAACACTGCCAAGAGTTCACTAAAAATGCATGTAGTGTTTAATCTTTATGTGTTAAAATATTTTAACAAAACATATGAACCGTTCTTGTATTATTATCGTCGACAAGTCATATTTCTTCACATTTGTTATGTTATTGAAGTCAAAAGTTTCATTATAAATAATAGCTAAAATAATCAATGTTAAATTTGGGAACGCCACATTTAGAGATCCGGATCGTGAACCCAACATGTTTCGAGTCTTACGATCGCGGTACGCAGGTGAGTGTAATGATCCTGGTAACTATGGACTTGATCCAAATAATAGTATACTCATTACACTCTGGGAACCAATTAGAGATTGGGAGAATGCAGAGGAAGGGTTGCGCGCGGGGGTGGGGGTGGGGTGAGAGGCAGGAAAGTAGATGTTGAGAGAAAGATAAGAGAGTGCTGAGAAGAAGACGGACAAGGCTTTTAAGCCTCACTTATATTCATACTTGCCCAAAACATTCCCATCTTACAATTTCTAGCTTTTGCAACAACTATTCCAGATTCTATTTACAATTCCGTGGGAGTTTTTTCTATCATGATTTATTCTACAACATGCAGTATAAGCACAATGTGTTGCCCATCACATAGGAGTTTTTTATTTTGCATTTATGCTAAAAAAAATTTATGTTGTGCTACTTCTGGCTGATAATAATGGGAGTTGAGAAGAAGGTGGATAAGGCTTTTAAGCCTCACTCGTATTTGCATGAGCCCAAAACATTCTCATCTTACAATCTCTATCTTGTGCAACAACTCTTCCAGATTCTGTTTACAATTCCGTGGCAATTTTATCTATCATGATTTATTCTAGAACATGTAATATAAGCACAATGTGCTACCCACCCCACAGTAATTTATGTTGCATTTATGCTAACAAGTATTCATGTCACGTTACTTTTGGCTGATAATAATGATACTACATGGGTCATTTCACGTGACACAAATGGCACAATTTTTCAACCATCACAGAATTATTTGTTAAATACAATGCACATACTACTCCATTTGGTGTCTTATATATTGTTACTATCATCAATAGTGTATAATCCTATAGACGTCCTTGTCAATCTTGCAATGATTATCTAGAGCATATGGTACCCAAAGTGACATAGCCAGGTATTAGATAGCTCATTGGACTTCTATTCTCTTTAGCATGCTTCGTATTAGATACATATATTTGCAATTTTCATTTTTCTACTACAATTATGCAGACAGATGTATTTATGTGCATGCACTCATCAACCATATGCTGGAATATTTTTTATCTTTGTAGGCCTTTAGAACATTCTGGGATGACAATGTGACTAAAGAATGGTTACATTATGTTCCACTTTTAATAACAGATAATGAATCTTCCATCCAAGAAGAATTTGAGAACTTGTTTTTAGAACTGGTCTGGGACCGGGTGTCAAGAGTCGGGTCTTCCAGTTCATAATATAATGAATCTGTTATCTATAATTCAAACAACAAGGCAAAAAGTTTAGAAAGGGAGATCGAGCTTTTATTCCCCGAGGGAGTTTTGGGTCTATTGCGAGAGATCTGTGATGGGGAGGTGGTGCCGTGGGTGAAGAAAATATGCACAAGCCTAGGAAAGAAGAAATGGCTCAAGCCCAAAATTGCGATTGCACTTCAAAATATCATAAGGACATTTGAGTCTCATTGGTCGAGAAATTCGATGCTAATAGGGAAGTGGTCTGCACCTCCTGGTGCCTAGATTCTTTTATCAGAGGTTTCAGCCTTTCTTCCAAAAGCAATATACTGGGAATTACTACATCATCACTGGTAGCTCCTTGACAAGTATAGGCAGGGAGGTTGGTCTAAGTGCCCAATTGAACAAGGAGATTTGATCGATGAGATAGTCGACACAGAGACCAATTATGTTGCTTGGGCTGGGGATCGTGTCTTCCTGTTGCAAACAACCTCTAATGATTCAGTAGAGCTGCCTCCTGAACCCGCAGTAGATCTAGCTCATAATTTGCTTAAGCGAATAGAAGATTTAAACATCCATTCAACAGAGGTATCTATTAATTGATGTCATTAATTAGCTTATCTATTTACAGCAACAGTTTTTTTCCAGCTCTCTTTATTGGATGCTGCACCTGAATGCCAACAAATGCCCTCATACATCCGTTAATCTAGAGATCTTTATAGATTCTAAGGCACTGAAACTTGAATTTGATTGATACATCCGTTAACCAAACTTTGATACATTTTAACAATTAACTTAGCCTCTGAAGCTATTAGAGAGTGAAATGCAACTATGTTTTTCAAGCTCCCAACATTTGTATCTTAATAGAAGTGTCAACATTCAATAGGCATGGGTTCTTTAGTTCATTTAAGAATCTTCACGTTCTTTTTTATTGCATTTACAACTATTATTGGTATATCAGCCGTTGATTCTAAACTTATATATCGTCCTAGCCCTTGGGCCCTTGTACGCGCCACATTTTATGGGAATGAATCCGCCTCCGCAACCATGGGTAAGTTTTTCTTTTCACGTCATTTATCATTCATTACAATTATTAAAAAGAAAAATATGAAAATGCACTCATGAGTTACCATGATCTTCAAACGTTATTGGATAAAATGTTGATTTCAAAATAATTAGTCGCTCAATTTTTAATACTCCAATTGATAATGTTAGAAGGTCATGTTAATTTACCTTTAAAGATGGTAAACAGATTTGAATTCCTAGTCTAACCTTCCATTTTGGTGCTATCTAAGCATGAGTATATACATTTCAATGAAAGAATATAATCAATTCCTAATTGTCCATATCTTTATTTGGTTTGCAGGAGAAGCTTGTGGCTATGGAAACTTGATCACCAATGGCTACGGGACGGACAAAGAAGCATTGAGCTCAACACTGTTAAAAAATGGATATGCATGTGGTACTTGTTACAAAAATAAAGTGCGTGAAATCTTCATGGTGCTACAATGGGTACCCTTTTATTACCATAACTGCTACTAACATTTTTCCTCCAAATTGGTACCAAGACTCCAACAACGGTGGCGGGTGCAACCCACCTCGAACCCATTTTGACATGTCAAAGCCTGCCTTCATGAAAATTGCTCAGTGGAATGCCGGCATTGTCCCTGTCATGTATCGCAGGTAAATTAATTGGACTTATAATTCTTTTTTTTAATAATTTCAAAACAAAAAATTGGCAACGTTTTCTTATTTGCAATGCTATTATTTCAGTCTGACAATTTTCTTGTTGGCATGCAATGTTTATAAAAGCTTATGGAACCCAGTTATTATGTTCAATGGTTGTCTTTATCCATTTGAAGGTCTGATGCCTTCTCTTTTTCGTTAACAGAAGCATGGTTATCTGACCACATGACCGTTCTGTAAATATTAGTGTCACGTTTATATTTTATCATTGCTATTACTTGATCTCCTTAATTTTAGAAATATTAGTGTCACGTTCTGTAAATATTAGTGGGATGATAGTCTCACGGGCTTCAATTTCCAACATTGATTCTTTGTATTGGAATTTTAGTTCGCTCCCTATATTGGTTAAAGGTTTGCTTAAGCTGGATAGACTTCAAACACCTCAAATTAGACATAGAATAAAAAAGATGTAAATGGGGATAAGATAAATTCCCATATTCATTTTCAAGTTATCTTTATGTAAATGGGGTTAAGATAAAATCCCATATTTATCGTTATTTATTTCTAGAGTATTGGCCCCAACCTTTAGAAATCAAGGTTGTATGGGTTTCTAAGCTACGGAGAGGCTTTTTCTCCATCTAATATAAATAAAATGTGTGGGGGTTCCGTCCCTCTTTGATAATTTTTTTTATCTGAGTGTCTTTTTTAGAACAAAGATAAAAGTATTCACGTTGCGGATAACCATAGTTCTTTGTACTAAATTATTCACGTTACTGTACTAAATTAATTTTGTATGACTAAATGTTGATATTATAACTAATATGATAATTTTATTTTGTTTGACAGAATGCCATTTTTGGATCCTCATCAAGTTTCCAGCGTTGCGGGTTGCAGCTTTGATGGCGATGATAATAGAACGAAAGTTGATAGTCAACAACAACGAACTTCTTTTTTATATTTTATTTGATTGGTTATAATATAAAAATATCTCATTTGGGGATGATTGTATTATGATGTTATATTGGATGCTTTTATTAAAATAATGTAACTTTTGGGGCGATTGTATTACGATGTTTCATTTGTTTGGTTTAAGTTTCTTTTGTAAATAAAGAGTGGAGGCTTATATAAATGTAAATGTTGAATATAGTGCTCTTGTTTTTGTAGACTATTTTTGTATATGTTTTTAGGATTTAAATAGCATGGTAAGAATAATCAGGATATTGGATTTTGATTTTTTTTTAAGTATGTATTATTATTACTAACAGAATTTTACCGTTACTATTGGTAACATAATTTTACTGTTACTAATTTTGAATTTTACCGTTACTTTTAGTAACATAGTTTTACCGTTACTAATTTAGAATTTTACCATTACTAATTTTGAATTATACCGTTACTACTAGTAACAGAATTTCTAGTTACTAATTTTGAATTTTTCCGTTACTATTAGTAACAGAATTTTCCGTTACTAGCTTTGTGCCCCACGCCTTTTTTCTAATGGAAAAAATGTGTTACTAATATTTTTAGTAACTGTAAAATTGTATTACTAATGGCGTGTTTTAGAGTAGTGAAACAGAAAATATAAAATTCCAATACATGCGGCCCAACACAAAATGGGAAAGCGTAATACAACAATTCTCTCAAATCTCATGTATAAACAAATTGATATTAATCTTTGATACCACCCTTAAGAAAAGGGAAACAAATGACATAAATTAAAATAGAATAACTCCACGGCTACAGGAATCCTAAGATTGATATGATCTCATCAAGCTCTATATACGATTGTCCAGTGAGACGAGGGCCTGTTATATATTATATATATATATATAGGAGAGGAGCAAGAAGCAAGAAAGACGAACGTCAAAGCAATAAAACAAGCTATAAGATTATAAGATGTACTTATAATGAAATCACACTAGTCATTACTCGTCTCCAGTAATTAATTTGTTCAATTATCCAACCAATGCTCCTATGTCGTGACTACCCAACCCAAACTTGAGTAACATGTAGCCTCACATCGTATCATGATTAATTATTATTAATCTTATTTCAGTATTTAAGGTATCAAAATATTTATTTCAAGTATAATATCAAATGCCTCGATTCGGGATATTAATTTAAGACACAAGCATAATATCTCACACAACAAGTCATATCGGGTCACTGTCATTACCCGGGGAAACAAGTCGTAACACTAGGCCTACACACGAATATTCCCCAATATTACATAGAAAGGGAAATCATACTAAGTCCTAAATCACATGGCATTCCAAGGTCTTTCTATCCGACCCGCATTACAATCATGTGTCCGGCTCCGATGGTTTATCCCCGACACGACACTCGAGCAGAACCTAACCGGATCAATCATAAAAAAAATCGCATTCAACATGTGCCTACGTCGACGAGGAGGACTAGTCTAGTGTGTACTCGACAATATACATGTAAAATAATTTCACTCTTATGTATATATACAATCGTGTCAAGTCTCTTACTCGAGTTATACAATAGTCATTATTTACAATATGCCATAATTTACATCATTAATTTACTAATTCAACATCAAATCATTTCAAGGTTATATATCCCTAATAACCATAAGTATGTGATCAAGTTAGGATATTAGGCACAACACCACAATTATCTTACTAACAAAATGAAAAACATTACCACTCTTATTTTAACAACATGTTGTCCAGAATTTAAAGTGCAAATTCGAGGCTCTTCCGATCCGTTTTTGGAAAAACTTAAAACTACAAAGTTGTTCAGAACGTGATTTCTATAAGGGAGCATGGGCATGTTACCATAACCTGTATAAAACAGACCCAAACTAACATATAATATTCGCCCCTCTTTTCGACAACTTTTTACCCAGAATTTTAAAACGCCGATTTGAGGCTTTTTCGATCCGTTTTTGAAAAAATTTAAAACTACTAAGTTGTTTGAAACGTGATTTTATACAAGGAAGCGCGAACAAACTACCATAGCCGACCTAAAACAGACCCGAAACTAACATATACAGTTTGGACCTGTTCACCATAACTTTCTGTAATAATCCTCGCTCATGAGAACATATTTTATGTTTATTTACTGGATATGGTAATTAGATATAAAATGTTGAGTTTTGGATTGAGTGCTAATTAATGTAGAAAAGTTAAAATTTACCATGAGGTTGCATATTTACCGTAACTATAGGTGAATATGGCCATGTTATGTTTGTATAATATCATAAGAATTTAAAATGATATTTAGCTCAATAATGAGACCGGAACTTAAAATGAATTATAAATTTTCCAAATGATAATTTGGAGGTCGTAGTTGAGTCCGGAATGTGCGAGATAGTCAATTATTGTGTCATATTGTATTTTGAGATTTTTGGCACTTTTGACTGGTTATACCTTAAATATACAGTTGCGTATTATTTTATCGCAATATTGGTCAATTAAATTGGAATTTTGACTAATACCACGACTTAGTTTTACTAAGTCTTCTATTTCCCAAGTTTCATTCTCTAAACCTAGAGAAATCTTGAGAGAGGAAGGGAAAGAGTAGAGAAGAAAAGGGATGGAACATTGAGGGAGGATTCTTGCTTCTACACAAGGAAAATATGCATTTTCCCACTTGAGGCAAGTTTCCTACTTGCTATTTGTGGTTTAAGATAAATGATTTGTTATGATAATGATGTATTAATCATGGTTTAGCTATTTTAGGGTTTTCTTTGTGTATTTGTGGGTTTTGATCCATTGAATAATGTTTTGGGATGTTTGATGAGGTTTATGTTAGTAGTTGTAGCATTTATGTTATGTGGGTGGAAATAAATGAGTTAGATTTGGGATTAGATTGAAATAGGGAGATTCGATTTGGTCTAGGTCTGCTAAGACCAGTCGACCGCGGTTCTCAAACCGGCTGACCGGGCCTTCGGGAGAGGGCATGCTGCTTTCTTTCAAAGGCATAAAACTTATGGCGCGGTCGACCGCGGTTACCTGACCGGTCGACCAGCCCTGCCGAAGTAACTTTCTGCTTTTCTTCCTAGGAAAAATTTTGAGACGCGGTCGACCGCGGTCTTGGGATCGGTCGACCAGTCCCCTGTTTTCTTCCCTAAAATTTTATCTTTCATTTTTTTTCAAATCTTTCTTTTCGTAGGGACGTACGGACCTTCTTAAATGAAGTAAATATAGGGTCTTAGAGTATTAGCTGAGTTGGTCGAAACCCTAGACTCGAAAGGGTTCATCTAGGGTTCATTTCGGGGGGGGGTTTAAAGTAATGTTTAGGTATTTCTCCTCTCGTATAGTTTTATAATAATCTAGGAGATCCTAGAGTCAAATTTGAAGATTTTGGGAGTTATTGTGAGCTAGGTTTGACTTGATAGTCTATTATGAAGCCAAAGAGGAGGCTTTGGAAAATAATTTGGAGAGTCTCACTATTTATCGAGGTTGTGATGCTGATACGAAACACGTATAGTTTCGAATGATGTTAATGCATTTGATAAAATGTAAAACAGATAAAGTAAATGACAATTTACTAAATCAAGTAATGGAAATTAATAAAATGGATGATACACACCTCTCTAAATACCATCTTAAGGGAAGTCCGTGCGTGAGGTGAAGCCTCCTGGCTAATGAATGCAGGGTGGATATAGTCCTAGGCCATATGAGCGCTTGTTTATATGTTTCTGCGATGGGTAGGAGATTTCGAGTGTGGCCTTGACTATCCCGCAGGCATATGGCCGCTTCCCGACGTTTCGATAGGATCCCAGGTTGTCTTATGTTATGCCCTGGAAGATGATGGTTATTTGGGGGCGCGCACAGTGGGGAAACTCGGACGGGCGGTCTTAGAATCGTTATATATATATATACTTATAACTATTCTAATTATCGAGTTGGACTCGATGGAATATTAATGCCACAAAGAGAAAAGTATATGCCACAAAGAGCAAAGTATATCCCACAAAGAGCATACAATTGAGATCAGTGCCATAAAGAGCACATAAAAATAATTGTATTCCTGATAAGGAATGGAAATAAGATAAAATGAAGAGTATGAAAGATGAGATCGGTTGATAAGTTTTACTAATTGCATCTATAATCGATTCTTTTCTTGTAATCACTAAATTGCCTTAACTGTATCTTATTGTTACCATGCTAGAATACTACCTTTATCATCCATGCTTATCTATTCTTCATTTTCATACTTCTCATTTATCGGGTGATCACATAAAATCGGGCTCTGACCGGTTCTTCTTTCTTGTTGTGCATATATATATATATTATATCTGCTCAGGTGTTTCGCCCCAAGGTCGCCCGTAATGAACTTCCTATTCCAGTGTTTTGAGGAGGCATGATATTTTACGGGTATCACGGGACATTTTACGTAGACGCCTTCTTCATTGTTTTCTAGTTATGATCAGTCCCTACTCGGGCGTGTGGCCCAAACTGTTGTAATTGGATAATGAATGTATTAAGTATCACATGAAACTTATTGTATATTGTATGTATTTCATTGACCGACGGTTCATTCGGTCCTTCCTTTTATTGTTGGTTTATATATATATTCTTGTGGGAGTTTCCACCCTCTTTCCTATTACGGGTTGTTGAAAATGGTTTATTTAAATCGTAAAACTAAAATTTTTGATAACCCGTTTTCTGAAATGCTGTGTGGTTATTCCGTATACTCTTTATGTTGTTGCGATGCTGAGGATGATTCCATTAATGATTCCTGTATTTTTGGAGTATCGGTCTGGCCACCCCTTATTTCGGATACCGGGTTGTCACAGATGGTATCAGAGCATCAGGTTCTAGAGTCTTTAGGATCTATGCGGACTCGTCACATTTCACCGTAGCGTTCTTTGACATAGAGCTTAATGTTAGGACTGTTTTGTTGCTTATGTTTGCGATCTTCTGCTAGATAGATCGTTTTATGTAATATTCTAACTCTATCATTTTTCTATCTCAGATGCCGCCTAAGAGAGGACGTCCCGCTCGACGTAATAGAGTTGTAGAGGATGAGGTTGGTCCTCCACCGCCACCACCGGGGAATATCAGTGCCATGGATGTGGAAAATATAGTGGCCCAAGTTGTTAATGTAGCGATGACTGCAGTGGTACAACAAATGCCACAAGCTCAACCACGGGGGCAAGAGGCACAAGTTCCTACAGGACCTTCTCCGTGGGAAAGAGTTAGAGAGTCTTTCTTGAAAGATCATCCCCTGGAATTTGATGGAGGTGTGGATGTGATAAGGGCAAATCAGTGGAAGAGTATAGTATTTGCAGTTCCGGGACAAGAGATGTTCTTGGTTATTATGAAAAGTATGGAAGGGAGTACGAGTGCTTATTTATATTGTATTGCAGAGGATACATCTAGGGATGTAGTTGTTCCACTGAATTCTCTTCCGATTATTAGGGATTTTGAAGATGTTTTTCGGGAAATACCGGGATTACCTCCAAGTCGGGAGATAGAGTTTGTGATTGATTTAATGCCGAGGACTCTACCGATTGCTAAAGCTCCATATCGTATGGCTCTTTTGGAGATGAGGGAGTTGAGAGATCAAATCCAGCAGTTATTAGAATAAGGATTTATTAGGCGCAGTACTTCTCCATGGGGTGCTCCGATATTGTTTGTAAAGAAAAGAGACGGTTCTCTCCGGTTTTGTGTGGACTATAGGGAGTTGAATAAAGTCACCATCCGGAATAAATACCCTTTGCCTCGCATTGACGATTTGTTTGACCAACTTAGGGGAGCGTCGTACTTCTCTAAAATCAATTTGAGGATGGGGTATCATCAATTGAGAGTAAGGGAGAAGGATGTATCTAAGACTGCATTTCTGACCCGATATGGATCCTATGAATTCTTGGTTATGCCATTTGGACTAACCAATGATCCCGTTGTATTTATGGACCTTATGAATAGGGTGTTTCGAGATTTCCTTGACCAATTTGTTATTGTATTCATCGACGGCATCTTTGTCTATTCTCAAACAGAATCTAACCATGTTATTCACTTACGGTTGGTCCTATAGAGATTGAGGGATCACCAATTGTATGCGAAGTTTGAGAAATGTGGCTTTTGGTTGAGGCAAGTTCAATTTCTGGGTCATGTGGTGTCATCCCAGGGTATATCGGTGGATCCTAGCAAGGTGATTGCTGTGAGGGAGTGGGGTCAGCCCACAACACCCACCGAGGTTCGTAGTTTTTTGGGCTTAGCGGGTTATTACCGTCGGTTTATTAAAGGTTTTTCAAAAATTGCTAGCCCTTTAAAGAATTTGACTCGAAAGGGAGTGAGATTTGTTTGGTATAATTATTATCAGACTGCATTTGATGAACTCAAAGATAGGTTGACTTCGGCTCCAGTCCTTACCTTACCAAAATCGGGATTGGAATATCTAGTCTTCACGGATGGATCTCTTCAAGGGTTAGGAGGTGTTCTTCAGCAAGAAAGATGGGCTATTGCTTATGCTTCCCGTAAGCTAAAGCCTCACAAAAGAAATTATCCCGTGCATGACTTAGAGTTCGCCGCAGTTGTCTTTGCCTTGAAGATATGGAGGCACTATCTCTTGGGGGAGAAGTTTAGTCTTTTCACGGACCATAAATCGCTGCAATATTTATTTTCACAGAAGGAGTTGAATATGCGTCAGCGTCGTTGGTTTGAGTTCGTGAAAGATTATCAATTTGATATCCATTATCACCCGGGAAAGGCGAATGTAGTAGCGGATGCCTTGAGTAGGAAGCCCGAGGGAGACTTAGCGGTTGTATGGAAAGCTAAGTGGAAAGAGCTCAGTCAGGAGGATTCAGTGGTAAGAGCATTTATGTCGGTAATGACCATTACTCCCACAATTGTGGCAAGAATTGTAGAAGCCCAGGGAAAAGATAAGAGTTGCCAAGACTATATTCACCGATTATTGTCCGAGGGAGCGGAGTCCTACTCGATTAGTTCTGAGGGTGGACTACGCTTCAATGGAAGACTTATTGTTCCGGAAGAAAGGGATTTGAGACGAGCGGTGATGGCGGAATCTCACGGGTCAAAATTTACGGTACATCCTGGCGGGGACAAGATGTACCAAGATATGCGCCGCCAGTATTGGTGGCCCGACATGAAGAGGGATATTTCGGAGTTTGTATCTCAGTGCACTACTTGCCAGTTGGTTAAGATCGACCATCAGTGACCGGCAGGTTTGTTGCAACCGTTGGAGATTCCAGTGTGGAAATGGGAAAGCATTTTGATGGACTTTATTTCGGGCTTACCTAGATCACAGAGGGGTCATGATTCGATTTGGGTGATTGTCGATCGCTTAACTAAATCAGCACACTTTTTGCCCGTACGTACGGATTTTGATACCGCTCGCTATGCCCAATTATTCATCGAGGAGATCATTGGACTTCATGGGGTACCTTTAAATATTATATCCGACAGAGCTAAAATATTTGTGTCCCACTTTTGGGGAATTTTCCAAGAGGCAATGGGGACCGAATTGAAGTTAAGCTCTTCGTATCACCCCCAAACAGATGGCCAAACTGAAAGGGTAAACCAGATGTTGGAAGATATGCTCCGTATGTGCATGTTTGATTTCAAGGGTGGTTGGGAACAATACCTCCCATTGGTTGAGTTCGCTTATAACAACTCATACCAATTCACCATTGGAATGGCGCCCTATGAAGCTCTTTATGGTCGGCCTTGTAGATCGCCCGCTTGTTGGTTGTAAGTGGGTGATAACAAATTTATTGGACCTGAAATGATCCAAGACACTTCTTCGAAGATCGAACTCATTCGAAATCGCATTCAGATAGCCCAAGACCGTAAAAAGAGCTATGCCAATGCGGGTAGAAGACACGTGGAGTTTGATATTGGAGATCAAGTCTTGGTGCGAGTGTCACGAATGAAGGTCATTAGGCGTTTCGGGAAGAAAGGGAAGTTGGCGCCTCGTTTTGTTGGACCTTTCCCAGTTATTGCGAAAGTTGGTCCTGTGGCATACCAACTTGCCTTGCCGGAGCCTTTACAACAAATCCACGATGTATTCCATGTCTCCTATTTGAATAAGTATAAGAGATGTGAAGGTTCCCTTTGGCACATTCCTTTCGAGGATATTGATTTGCAACCCGACGTTTCATATGAAGAACAACCGGTTGTTATTCTTGAGTATGGAGAGCGCAAGTTGAGATCCCGTGTGGTGCCCTTGGTGAGAGTCCAGTGGAGTCATCACAATGCGAAAGAATCAACGTGGGAGCGTATGGACGACATGCGGGAGAAGTATCCGCATCTCTTCTTATAAGGTACGTTTGAATTTTGGGGACAAAATTCCCTCATAAGGGGGGAAGTATGTAATAACCCTCGCTTATGAGAACATATTTTATGTTTATTTACTGGATATGGTAATTAGATATAAAATGTTGAGTTTTGGATTGAGTGCTAATTAATGTAGAAAAGTTAAAATTTACCATGAGGTTGCATATTTACCGTAACTATAGGTGAATATGGCCATGTTATGTTTGTATAATATCATAAGAATTTAAAATGATATTTAGCTCAATAATGAGACCGGAACTTAAAATGAATTATAAATTTTCCAAATGATAATTTGGAGGCCGTAGTTGAGTCCGGAATGTGCGAGATAGTCAATTATTGTGTCATATTGTATTTTGAGGTTTTTGGCACTTTTGACTGGTTATACCTTAAATATACAGTTGCATATTATTTTATCGCAATATTGGTCAATTAAATTGGAATTTTGACTAATACCACGACTTAGTCTTACTAAGTCTTCTATTTCCCAAGTTTCATTCTCTAAACCTAGAGAAAGCTTGAGAGAGGAAGGGAAAGAGTAGAGAAGAAAAAAGGGATTGAACATTGAGGGAGGATTCTTGCTTCTACACAAGGAAAATCTGCATTTTCTCACTTGAGGCAAGTTTCCTACTTGCTATTTGTGGTTTAAGATAAATGATTTGTTATGATAATGATGTATTAATCATGGTTTAGCTATTTTAGGGTTTTCTTTGTGTATTTGTGGGTTTTGATCCATTGAAGAATGTTTTGGGATGTTTGATGAGGTTTATGGTAGTAGTTATAGCATTTATGTTATGTGGGTGGCAATAAATGAGTTAGATTTGGGATTAGCTTGAAATAGGGAGATTCGATTTGGTCTAGGTCTGCAAAGACCGGTCGACCGCGGTTCTCAGACCGGTCACCGGGCCTTCGGGAGAGGGCATGCTGCTTTCTTTCAAAGGCATAAAGATTATGGCGCGGTCGACCGCGGTTACCTGACCGGTCGACTGGCCCTGCCGAAGTAACTTTCTGCTTTTCTTCCTAGGCAAAATTTTGAGACGCGGTCCACCGCGGTCTTGGGACCGGTCGATCGGTCCCCTGTTTTCTTCCCTAAAATTTTATCTTTCATTTTTTTTCAAATCTTTCTTTTCGTAGGGACTTACAGACCTTCTTAAATGAAGTAAATATAGGGTCTTAGAGTATTAGTTGAGTTGGTCGACACCCTAGACTCGAAAGGGTTCATCTAGGTTTCATTTTAGGGGGGGGGGGTTTAAAGTAATGTTTAGGCATTTCTCCTCTCGTATAGTTTTATAATAATCTAGGAGTTCCTAGAGTCAAATTTGAAGATTTTGGGAGTTATTGTGAGCTAGGTTTAACTTGATAGTCTATTATGAAGCTAAAGAGGAGGCTTTGGAAAATAATTTGGAGAGTCTCACTATTTATCGAGGTTGTGATGCTGATACGAAACACGTATAGTTCCGGATGATCTTAATGCATTTGATAAAATGTAAAACAGATAAAGTAAATGACAATTTACTAAATCAAGTAATGGAAATTAATAAAATGGATGATACACACCTCTCTAAATACCATCTTAATGGAAGTCCGTGCGTGAGGTGAAGCCACCTGGCTAATGAATGTAGGGTGGATATAGTCCTAGGCCATATGAGCGCTTGTTTATATGTTTCTGCGATGGGTAGGAGATTTCGGGTGTGGTCTTGACTATCCCGCAGGCATATGGCCGCTTCCCGACATTTCGATAGGATCCCAGGTTGTCTTATGTTAGGCCCTGGAAGAGGATGGTTATTTGGGGGCGCGCACAATGGGGAAACCCGGACGGGCGGTCTTAGAATCGTTATATATATATACTTATAACTATTCTAATTATCGAGTTGGACTCGATGGAATATTAATGCCACAAAGAGCAAAGTATATGCCACAAAGAGCATACAATTGAGATCAGTGCCATAAAGAGCACATAAAAATAATTGTATTCCTGATAAGGAATGGAAAGAAGATAAAGTGAAGAGTATGAAAGATGAGATCGGTTGATAAGTTTTACTAATTGCATCTATAATCGATTCTTTTCTTGTAATCACTAAATTGCCTTAACTGTATCTTATTGTTACCATGCTAGAATACTACCTTTATCACCCATGCTTATCTATTCTTCATTTTCATACTTCTCATTTATCGGGTGATCACATAAAATCGGGCTCTGACCGGTTCTTCTTTCTTGTTTTGCATATATATATATATATATTATATCCGCTCAGGTGTTTCACCGCAAGGTCGTCCGTAATGAACTTCCTATTCCAGTGTTTTGAGGAGCCATTATATTTTGCGGGTATCACGGGACATTTTGCGTAGACGCCTTCTTCATTGTTTTCTAGTTATGATCAGTCCCTGCTCGGGCGTGTGGCCCAAACTGTTGTAATTGGATAATGAATGTATTAAGTATCACATGAAACTTATTGTATATTGTATGTATTTCATTGACCGACGGTTCATTCGTTCCTTCCTTTTATTATTGGTTTATATATATATATATATGCGTGTGGGATTTTCCACCCTCTTTCCTATTACGGGTTGTTGAAAATGCTTTATTTAAATCGTAAAACTAAAATTTTTGATAACCCGTTTTCTGAAATACTGTGTGGTTATTTCGTATACTCTTTATGTTGTTGCGATGCTGAGGATGATTCCATTAATGATTCCTGTATTTTTGGAGTATCGGGCTGGCCACCCCTTATTTCGAATACCGGGTTGTCACACTTTCTTCCCAGAATTATAAAATGCCAGTTTGAGGCTTTTTCGATCAGTTTTTGGAAAAAATTAAAAGTACAAAGTTGTCCAGAATATGATTTTCTACCGGGCAATGCGGACGAAACATCCATTTTCGGAACCAAAACAGCTCAAAATAGTTTTTAATATGACGATTTACTTAATTTTATAGATTTCTCAAATTCAAGAGGTTGTTCAACAACTCAATCCCTATAATGATGTTATTGCATTTGTATCTACATGGAAGATGATCTTAATACATTTCATATCATTTTTAACATCAATTTCATATTATTTCAGGGATCCAAATACATGTTCATGTGACATTTAATTATAGATACATATTATACACATATAGGTTATTAACTTGCCTTGGATTGTATGGTGAAGTTGAATCCTCTTAGCTTTCTTATCTTCTTACTCTCTCACTCTCTACTAAACCCTAGCTCCCTTTTGTGAAATGATAAAATGAAGACTTCTTCTCTTATTTTCTATTTATACCTAGGGTTAGTTTATTTACAACAATGCCATTTCCCCAAATTTAACCCTTTCGATCCTTTTACGCGTTAATTCGCTTCTAATATTTAAGTCGCACATTCGTATCTCAATGAATTCATTTTAACCGTCCATTTCCAAACATTTTGAATATATATACTGACATAGTTTCATTTCCAAACATTTCGAATATATATACTGACATAGTTTCATTTTTTTTTCAATTTCAATTCAATTAAAAATGTGGGGTATTACATTATCCCCCTCTACAAATGGGATTTATTCCTCGAAATCCAAAATAAAACAAATCAATTCAAATCAAGTAAGGTAGTTTCGCATGTACCTTCCATGAAGAGATATGGGTGACTAATTCGCAAGTGATCCTCTCTCTCCCAAGTGGCCTCTGACTCATCATGATCACTCCACATAACATGAACAAAAGGAATGACTTTTGACCTCAATTACTGCTCACGATGATCTAGGATCCTGACCGGCCTCTCCTCATAGCTCCCATTGGGCTATAGCTCAACCCCATCTAAATCTATGTGTAGGTGTGAGTCCTTGAGGCGTAAGAACTTCCTCAACATGGATACATAAAAAATATCGTGTACCCGCTGGAGCTGGTCAGGTAGGGCTAAACGGTAAGAAACCGGTCCCACCCTGTCCAACACTATAAATGGAACCACGTATCACGATGAAATCTTCCCTTTGGCACCAAAGTAAACAACGCCTCTTATGGGTGAGACCCTTAACAGCACTTAGTCCCCAACGGCGAACTCTAACTTCCTCCGCCTTATGTGAGTATAAGTCTTGTGACGATCTTGCACGTTCTTCATCCATGCACGGATCAAGTCCACCTTCTTTGAGGTCTCCCTAACAATATCTAGACCTAGCATCCGGTGCTGTTCAAACTCCAACCAACATGTAGGGGATCGATAAGGCCTGCCGTACAAAGCCTTATGTGGTGCCATACCAATAGTCTACTGATAACTATTATTATATGTGAACTCCACCAGTGGCAAATGCATATCCCAACCACCTTTGA
This sequence comes from Sambucus nigra, assembly GCA_949130495.1. Lineage (NCBI taxonomy): Eukaryota > Viridiplantae > Streptophyta > Magnoliopsida > Dipsacales > Adoxaceae > Sambucus > Sambucus nigra. The sequence goes on along the minus strand of OX422217.1, from coordinate 430,590,314 downwards.
AGTCCAACACACAAACTTGAAACATGTCCTCTAGAATCTGATTCACCCGCTCCGTCTAACCATCAGACTGAAGGAGGAATGCGGTACTCAAACTCAACTGTACTCCGAATTTATACTCATTTAAAATCCATCTAAATTATTTCTCAACTTCTACTATTTCCAATCTCAAATCTTCATCAACTTACTAAACATATAAACTATACAAAGACATTCTCTTTTACTATAATTTCTCGTATTCTAGTTATTGACATAAAAATATATATATGAGTTATTAGCATTTAAGTGCTAAGGACTAAACTTCTCCCAATTCTCAATATTTCACTACATTTCGTGCATGGGACGTCTCGCAAGCGAAATCCAATTAAGTAACTCCCCCCGATACACTACTCCTTGGCAGTATTGATTGTCAAGATTCATTTTTCCCTCAATGCATGACACGTATAACCCCAATTTACTAAAATAATATAAATAATTAATTATTCACAATTCTCAACAGTGCATGGCGTTTCGTGCGTGGGACGTCTCGCAAGCAAAATCCAAACAAGGAACCCCCCTAATACACTACTCCTAGGCACTGTCGATTATCGCGATATATATATATATATATATATATATATATACTCATATAATTATCTACTCTTCATTTTCACTCTAACGTATTCATCACAATTTAATCCGGATTTGATCTCCCGGAATGGGATTCAATCAACATTCTTATATTTCTTTACTCTAGAGACAAATATATGATGTCTTATCTCATATATATTCATTATACTATATGCAACAAGTATAATAATTCATCCACCGAGATATAATGTAAATATCTTAGACATTCTCATTTACTAAGCAACCGTGGATTATCTCAAGTACACATATATGTTAATCACAATACATATATCCATATCCGGCACCCATACGCTTAACAACGGTGCACACATACTCTACCATTATCAAAAGACCATCAAGACCATTCTATGACTATTCACTAGTCTATACATCACCAAAATCGAACATCTTACACTTGGTTTCAAAACGCATCTTTAATAAAACACGGTCTAAGTAAACATCATGTCACTAACTACTCACTTATGCTCTAATTCACATTAATGCATAACGAGGGCCACAAAATATCCAAATTCCCATATCTGATGGATTCAAAATCAAGCACTACCATTATCAAGGTGCAACAAATTAGTAACCCCAATCACCGGGTGATAACATAAAACCTAACTCATGGATATATCACCAACTCAAGATATCACACTCGCATAAAATGAAACACCTATTGAACACTCCCTTGTGATGTTCTCACTCGACATCTCATCCCTAGAGATTCGCTACTCATCGTAGGGTTCATAACTGGTAACTCCAACTCAAGTCCATCCCTTAGAACACCCATATTCACGTTTCGTTCTCGATAAATTTTAACAAATATACCGATGTTAAAAAATAAGATAGCCACATCTTATCGAACACCCATTCTAATCTAGGTCTTTACGAAGAACACTAAACTCCAATCATTACTAAATATGGAAAGAAGACTCCCTCGACAATTATGGACTTCTCCAATGTCAATCCTCGTATGACCTTGCGATATGGACTTCCTCATCCCTAGTGTTCATGGCCAAGGCATCGCAACATTACTGATACCTTCTCACGAGCTTTTTCGGGATAACTCGCCGAAACATTCCACTCTGAACATATGAGTACCCAACCCACTAACATATCTTGTACATGACCGAACACACACCTAATCGGCCTTAAGTTGATTCCATTACGAATTTTATCAGATAAGAACACTATGGAACCACGGTGTTACCCCAAAACTACATCTATCACTTGTGTGGACAACATGTAGGTTTACATGCCTACCAAACTTCCCTAATACCAACACAATATTTCAAGGATAATCACTTATCCATTCCAGATTCAGACTCATGAATCTCTCATTATACATCATTAAACGGATGAATCTAGTCCATGATTTTCACAAGTACGATAACACTCTTGCGTACACCAAAATTGGACCCCTCGGGTCATCCTTGGACAGGGTGCGACATACACCGATTTGGAGTAGTCCTCTCTCAAATCACAACCCTTCCTTTACATGTTCATGAGTAATAATATACTCTTATTATCAGAAGACTTACTTCATTAACTATTCATTGATTAATACATCATCGAATGCCTCAACAGTCTGTCCATCACGGGTGGGACGCGATAATTTCTTCTCAGGAAAGTGTCACAACAACAACCGGACCACATCATTTTGAGGTATTCCATATCTAAAGCTCTACCCTTCCACATTGGAAACAACTTCAGACAACTACACACGCAAGTGGTACCAACAACTCAGTGGTACTACAGGCTGGGCTATAACTTATACCAACTTCCTTACAACCATAAGAGCGACGATATTCAAAGTTGATAATCCACAACAGATATACGGGTGTTTCCTCCCCCTAAAGCACCAAAATTCAACTCAATCATTGATTTCAACATCGGTTCTCTCGCCTATCATTGGGTGATGAAACTACGATAGTTGCACGTGAATTGAGGTCTCTTAAACTTATTGGACCCTTTGCCCTCCCAGAGTCCACGTCTCATCAAATCACTATCTTAAAAGATAGTAAATGAACACGTATCCTAAAAAAACATTATTCAAGTGGAGCACTAGTCATAATTACAACAAGTACTCACACACGGACCTCACACGTACTATCCAGTGGTCAATCGGATATTTACCTCATGCGTGGGACGTCTCACGAATGAAATCCAAACAAGGAACCCTCCCTATACACGAGGATAGCTCTTAATCTCCCATCAAAATCTTAGCGTGAAGATCTTCCAAGTCATCGAATACAAGACCTAATCGTAAGGATCTGCGTATCAAGGAAACGATGCACGAAAAACGTAACGGACGCCCTTAGATCCCAAAAGGCTCTAAAATCGTGCTCTGATACCAACTGTGACAACCTTGCTTTTTATATTTAATTCGGTTAGCTATGCCCAATTAAATTAAAGCGGAGCGTCAATATGTTATCATTAGAAACAAAATTTAAATAAATGCAGTAAAGCAAACATGTACACTTTCATACGTGTAACCATATCACATCATAACAACTATAACAAGTGAAACAAACTCGTAACTATTAACGGTAATAATCCATTAGTAATCTCAAACTAAAAATATAAAATGCCAATACATGCGGCCCAACACAAAACGGGAAAGCGTAATAAATCAATTCTCTCAAATTCCAAGTATAAACAAAATGATATTAATCTTTGATACCACCCTTAAGAAAAGGGAAACAAACGACATAAATTAAAATAGAATAACTCCACGGCTACAAGAATCCTAAGATTGATATGATCTCATCAAGCTCCATAGTCTATTGTCCAGCGAGACGAGGGCCTGTTATATATTATATATATAGGAGAGGAGCAAGAAGCAAGATAGACGAACGTCAAAGCAAGAAAACAAGCTATAAGATTATAAGATGTACTTATAATGAAAGCACACTAGTTATTACTCGTCTCCAGTAATTAAGTTGTTCAATTACCCAACCAATGCTCCTATGTCGTGACTACCCAACCCAAACTTGAGTAACATGTAGCCTCACATCGTATCATGATTAATCATTATTAACCTCATTTCAGTATTTAAGGTATCAAAATATTTCCTTCAAGTATAATATCAAATGCCTCGATTTGGGATATTAATTTAAGACACAAGCATAATATCTCACACAACAAGTCATATCGGGTTACTATCATTACCCGGGGGAACAAGTCGTAACATTAGGCCTACACTCGAATATTCCCCAATATTACGTGTCAAGGGCAATCATACTAAGTCCTAAATCACATGGCGTTCCAAGGTCTTTCTATCCGACCCGCATTACAACCATGTGTCCTGTTCCGGTGGTTTATCTTTGACACGACACTCGAGCGGAACCTAACTTGATTAATCACAAAAAAAAATTGCATTCAACATGTGCCTACTTCGACCCGGAGGACTAGTCTAGTGTATACTCGACAATATACATGTAAAATAATTTCACGCTTATGTATATATACAATCGCGTCAAGTCTCTTACTTGAGTTATACAATAGTCATTATTTAAAATATGACATAATTTACATCATTAATTTACTAATTCAACATCAAATAATTTCAAGGTTATATATCCCTAATAACCATAAGTATGTGATCAAGTTAGGATATTAGGCACAACACCACAATTATCTTACTAACAACATGAAAAACATTACCACTCTTATTTTAACAGCATGCTGCCCAAAATTTAAAGTGCAAATTCGAGGTTCTTTCGATCCGTTTTTGGAAAAATGTAAAACTAAAAACTTGTTCGGAACGTGATTTTCTATAAGGACATGCGTGCACGTTACCATAGCCTGCGTAAAACAGACCCAAAACTAACATATATTATTTGCCCCTGTTTTTGACAACTTTCTACCCAGAATTTTAAAACGTCGATTTAAGGCTTTTCCGATCCGTTTTTGGAAAAACTTAAAACTACAAAGTTGTTCGGAATGTGATTTTCTACAAGGACGTGCGGACAAACTACCATAGCCGGCCTAAAATAGACCCGAAACTAACTTATACAGTTCATACCTGTTCACGACAACATCCTGCCCAGAATTATAAAATGCCGATTTGAGGCTTTTTCGATCTGTATTTGGAAAAACTTAAAACTACATAGTTGTCCAGAATATGATTTTTCTACTGGGCGACAAGGACAAAACATCCATTTTCGAAACCAAAACAGCTCAAAATAGTTTTTAATATGACGATTTACTTAATTTTATAGATTTCTCAAATTCAAGAGGTTGTTCTAAACTCAATCCATATAATGATGTTATTGCATTTGTATCTACATGGAAAATAATCCTAATACATTACATATCATTTTTAACATTAATTTCATATTAATTTAGGGATCCAAATACATGTTCATGTGAAATTTCATTATAGATACATATTATACACATATAGGTTATTAACTTGCCTTGGATTGTATGGAGAAGTTGAATCCTCTTGAAATCCTCTTAGCTTTCTTCTCTTGTTACTCTCTCTCTCTCTTCCAAACCCTATGTCAGTATATATATTCGAAATGTTTGGAAATGATAAGTTAAAATGAATTCATTGAGATACGAATGTGCGACTTAAATATTAGAAACGAATTAACGCGTAAAAAGATCGAGAGGGTTAAATTTGGGGCAATGGCATTGTTAAAACTACATAGTTGTCCAGAATATGATTTTGCTACTGGGCGACAAGGACAAAACATCCATTTTCGAAACCAAAACAGCTCAAAATAGTTTTTAATATGACGATTTACTTAATTTTATAGATTTCTCAAATTCAAGAGGTTGTTCTAAACTCAATCCCTATAATGATGTTATTGCATTTGTATCTACATGGAAAATAATCCTAATACATTACATATCATTTTTAACATCAATTTCATATTAATTTAGGGATCCAAATACATGTTCATGTGAAATTTCATTATAGATACATATTATACACATATAGGTTATTAACTTGCCTTGGATTGTATGGAGAAGTTGAATCCTCTTGAAATCCTCTTAGCTTTCTTCTCTTGTTACTCTCTCTCTCTCTTCCAAACCCTAGCCCCCTTTTCTGAAATGATAAAATGAAGACTTCTTCTCTTATTTTCTATTTATACCTAGGGTTAGTTTATTTACAACAATGTCATTGCCCCAAATTTAACCCTCTCGATCTTTTTACGCGTTAATTCGTTTCTAATATTTAAGTCGCACATTCGTATCTCAATGAATTCATTTTAACTTATCATTTCCAAACATTTCGAATATATATACTGACATAGTTTCATTTCCAAACATTTCGAATATATATACTGACATAGTTTCATTTTTTTTCAATTTCAATTCAATAAAAAATGCGGGGTATTACAGAATAGCTGGATGACCGAGTGACTGATGAGCTTGAGAACCTTAATGGATCTCCTTCAGTGGTGAAATAACTCCACACGAATGGAAAGAACTGGTTCACCACTAGAGTTTCCGGTAAGGTCAAGCTGTATAAAGGAAGAGATAGCTTCTCATTCCCACAAACAACGCCAAACTGATGATGCTAAGATTTAGCTCCACCGGATAAGAGGTGATGAGCTCAAACAGTAACAACAATGGCAGTAATAGAGTTATATATGTGCATAAGTATATATAAGGATATGAGGATAAGAGGAATGAAGGTAATGATGTATAGTGGTTCAGTCAATCAGGCCTACATCCATTGTGAGTGTGTGATCCACTAAATATGGGCACTAATGGCCTTGGATACAATGCACATAAGCTCACTCTATCCTTACTATGTGCACAAGCAGAGTTTTATCTAGGGTTACAAAAATCGATCCTTTTACAAGGTTAAAGATGACAAGTATATATAGGGCTTGGGGGAAGTAGTGTACCCCCTAAGCATGCATTGAGCATGTGAATGATGATCTAGCCAATTCCCTCTTGACACCTGGATGTGCCACATGTGATTAATGATGATATAATATTCCCTCACGTGAGGGAATGATATTGTTATAACGGCCCGGTCCACGTGCTATATGACTCCCACGCGCGCTGTGCCATGCGTCTCCCAAATCAAGCACTTCGTTGATGTCACCCTCGGCCTATGATGTCAGGTCGAGGCTAAATTTTATGCTGGCACCGTGTCCTGTTGGACGTGGGCCTCATACTATCGTCCCCTCTTAGGGTCGTTCGGCCTATGATGAAGGGTTGTCCGACCTGTGGTGTAGGGTCAGCCCCTTATACGGGCGTCTGTCCTGTGATTAAGGGTCGATCCCCTATAGGCTCATCTGGCATATGGTGAAGGGTAGACTCATCTTTGGGGTCTCCCGGTCTCTGATAAGACCCCTAGTGTAATAGAGTTGGGTCCTCGTCTTATATGAGGATACCCTCGGCTAGGCCGAGGCGGAATTTTGGTATATCAGAGCTTACCAAATTTCTATTTGTGTGTGGGTTCAGGTGTCCACTTCTAATTGGTCTATGAGTCATACCATATTTAAGGCATAGCAATGGCCCCCAAGACTTTGATCACAATTCCAGGTTGCAACAGATTTTCTAAAGTATTTCATCTTCTAGATAGGTGCTGGAGAAATTCAGTGAGTGAAGTTTTACCTACAGGAGTCATCGACTCGTGTTATTGTCGGCTCGGGATGTCCTCAACTTGTCTATGACAGAGCACATTGACTTGTGAAGTTTTGTAGTATTATTTTCCTTTAGGCTTGAGATTTCCACGTGTCGAGCTCTAGCAGTTACAGTAGGTTTAATAAGTGCACATACGTGTGGGGAAATGTCCTTATAGTTTCTAAATTTCAGTTGTCTTCCCAAGGCATGACTTCGCACCTATTTTTAATATGACTAATCATTACCACCTTGAAGGTATAAGTATCGTGTTTCAAATCATTAAAACTTTTTGCAATTTTCATTTTCACCAGAAAGTCTTTTTAGAGAGATAAAGCTTCCCTGCCTTAGATTCCTTCTTCTTCGACCATATTTGTTCCTAACATCTCCATTCCCGACTGTACTCTCGCTTGAAACTCTTTTTGCAAATGGTAGTTTTCTTACCATAGTGAATGTAGTCCATGTATTGGCAGTTTCTAAGTCAGTTTTTCACTATTTGGGATTTTTAGGTACGCATTTCATAACTTCTAGGGTTTTCTCTGTCAATTTCTCTATTTTGTAGTTGTGATTTTATTGAATATTGTGGTTCCTGATGTTGATTGTTGTTTTGCTAGTGAATTTTTGCAATTTTAGGTGGTCATTGAGTTGGTTGGCCTAGGATTTTTCTGGATTTTAGGGTTTCTTCATTCAAACCCATCTCTTGTTCTATTAAATATATCACAATTGCCTTTTTTCCTTGCCAAAATCTATTCTTTATGAGCGATTATTCTCGGGTTAATAGGGTTTTAGTGCATATTAGGGAGTTTAATAGGGTTTTTCTTGATGTTCTTAAAGATATGATCCTAACTACTCTTCAAGTTGTTTGGCCTGATGACGATCCTTCTCAACCTAAATTTACCCTAAGAGTCCCCTTTTCTATTGTGTTGGCTCCTCAAGCATCAAGTGTGGAATACACCATATCTTAGTTTCTAGGGTCTACCAGTTTAGATAGTGCCAACCATTAACTTTGCTGACAAGGACTCCGAGGTGTTTTTGGTTGAACTGGGGACCTTAACCTAAGAGGCCATGTCTAAGGCTCCTTCTAAGCTTCACCAATCGTCGTCCTTGATGAAGAAGAGAGTTATTCTAGTAGTTCATAGAACTCTACTAATATTGAGACTCAGTACCACACCTGTAATGTTACTGAAGATGAGCTAGATGACTTGTAAGATCTGTATGTTGTCCTAATTAGCATGGCATTAAGATTTTATTACTTTGATGAGAGGGTCTATGATCAGCATGATGCCGATGAAGTTTTATTCCTACTTTGGGCACTATAGTTTAGAGTTAGTCTACTTCTCCACCCCATTATAAAGTCAATTATAAGAGGTAATTAGGTGGCTCCAATCTAACTTCCCCTAAGTTCTTATAGTATCATTTTAGGGTTAATGGTGTATTGGAAATAACATACTGTTCTTGATATCACTAAGGATATATTTAGGTTTGTACATGGAATAAAGGATAATGCTAAGGGTCCATGGTATTAATACTTGTCCCAAAGAAAATCACACCTGAAATTAGTAAAAGTATCCCAAAAGAGCAATCATAACTAGAAAACAAATTTGCGTTTTCAAAAAACAATTAGGAGTTCGTCCCAAATGAGAAGGTCAAATCTGGTAGTATTCCTCATGAATGGTATGAGCCAAACCATATTAGTATATATCCTTCTTCCATCTTCTTTTCAATTTTATTTGCCTGAATTTGTGCTAAAATATTTATCTGGTCTTTTTCAGTAAAGAAGGATCCCAAATTGCCCCTGCATTAAAAAATTTGGTGGAGAGAAGTTGCATGGCCGACCCCATTACCTTCGAGAGTCTCTTCAACTTAATCAAGCTCATTGATCTTGGATATTATACACCTACAAGAGTTATTCAAGGTGTGAAAGTAGCCCAAGTACCAATTGTAGCCTAAGGTGCGTTGAGGTAGATCAAGAGGTCGAGGAAGGTAAGAAATTTTATAAGTGTTAGGTCGTCTTTAATTTTCCACTGCAGTTTGAATAACTGTTGCATTTTTTTGCAACCTCTACTCCATCATCTTCAGGATTTCGGGTTGAACTCTCTATCGGAATGGCTCCCAAATAAACTGATCGTGACGCCCTTCCTCTCGCTATCGATAAAAGCTTGAGAGAGGGACTAAGTGAACAGTCAATGCTGAGGTGAAGAAGAAAGCCCAAAATGAGGTTAAAACTAGACATATGGCCAATGCTGAGGATAAGAAAAATATTGTTGTCAAGGCCAAGTAAAAAGGAAAAGATATTACTACCAATGATCCCACTGATGTTGTCAATAAGAGGCCGATGGAGACTTCCAACCTCTAACATGGTTTAAAGCACTCTATGGTGGAAGAGCCGAGCTCGATAAGTCCTTAGCTAACTCTTGTAATGATTGATGGGGATCCAACTCATCATCTGGACAGGGAAACTAAAATCGACCACCAGTATACTGTGGTGGAGGAATATTAGTTCGATTATAATAATCTTATTCCTCGCCATGAGAAGAAGAAAGACCCAAAGTCTATTATTTATTATATGGGTATTGCCTTAGAGGTACTCGGTTACAATGGGTATAGTCCTGACTTTTAGTATCTCTGAGGTTTGGGTCCTGACGCCCTATGGATTCCGCTCACCACAAGGCACACGTACTAAGTATCAAAGCTTATTCTCTTTGCGAATTATCTTAGTTATTTAGCAGATATAACTCATTTTTTCTTTTTTTTTCCAGATTGGCATGAAAATAACTATTACGGGGGAGAAAACTAATGATGCCATTGATAATGCCAAAACCTTTGATCAAGTGAAGGAAGCAAATCAAGATCTCCAGAAGTAATGCTACACTTGGAGCCAAAAAGTGATCAAGTTAGAGTAAGAGACCACTCAGACCTGCGATGAGATAAAAGAAAGAGATGACTAACTAATGGAGAAGACTCTGGCCTCTAGTGTTGTAAGGACATATTTTCCATAGTCCGTACTTTATACTAGAGTATGTTGTATACCACTACATCATCAAAGAAGTTCAAGTTATTCATTCATGAAGATGGATCCGAATTTCAAGCATTTTCAACATTTGCATGACATGAGGTTTATATTTCATAGAATGTCTTTAAGTTTAGTAAAATGATTTACTTTAAGTGTTGGGATATTTTCGAACTATTTTTAATGCTAAGGCAATTTTTTCTAAGTTAAAAATAATTTTTCAAGACCTTTAGGTGGAGTTTTAAAAGAAATATTTTGATGTTTCAGTCATTCAAACAATATTCTAAAGTCATTCAAACAACTTCATCTAACGACATTATATGTCATTTTAAGGGTCATTTGACTGGTCGTTTCTTTCTTGCTTCAAACAACTGCTTACTGTTTCGGATTTCTTTAGGTCGTTCCTTCCTGGATCTAATGACAACAGATTTCATTCAAACGACCTGCATATGTCATTCAATTAACCTGCAGGTGTCCTTTGAACGACCTACCTACTTATGGATTTTATAAATACCTATTTCAGAATCCTTTTTCATGAAGACTTTTTGATACACGAAAAATTTCTTTCTGTAGATTTTTAAGTCTTCATTTTTAAAGGTTTTTATGTGTTTGATTCACGAAAAATAAATCCCAGTCCTTTATGAATCTTTTATGGAACCCAAAATACTTGTATTGAAGTTTGATAATATGGAGTGCCATCTCTACTGATGTATTGGCATCTCTTGAGGGAATTGATGGATGACGATTGCGATCACTTGGTAAGACTTGAGGGTATTCTTTTCCGAAGAAGAGGTGCGGTTCTTGTGGGGTCTTGCAGGAGTCCATTCTTGATTACTAGGTTGCGATCTATGTGAGTTTATTGTGGTCGATTCATTGCATATTTTATTGTGTACTTTATAAGTTGCGATTTACTGTTCATAGTGAAATAAAAGGTTTTGCCCTTTCGAGAATTTTTTCCTGCAGCCTGTATTTTCGGTATTTTGCAATGGCATATATGCATGTGTTAGGGTTTAATTAATTTGGATAAAAAATTGTCATCTAATTAAATAAGTAATAAATTAGAAATTCGTGAATCCATAAATAATCGATATCAGACCGCATTCTCAAATTGATATCATAGCAGGTTTCTCTAATTTATCGAATGATCCTTTTTCGAAAAAAAATTGTGATATCAATTTTTTTGAAAAATCTGATTTTGAAAATTTCGCAATGTTTTCGAATGAAAAATTATATAATCGGCCGCCCGTTTTTTATGGAAAAAATTATGCCTACTGGAAAGCCCACATAAAATCTTCCTGAAAAGAAATCGAGGAACGTGTCTGGGTTGTTTGTGAAAGAGGGTGGACTCCTCCCACTGTCACTGCTAATAATATCACAAATCTTAAACATGTGGCAGACTGGACTGAGGATGAATTTAAATGGAGCACATATAATTCTCGTGGGCTAAGTGAAAATTCTGGAGCCGTCACCTCTGATGAGTTCCAATGCTTCATGACATGCACCACGTTAAAAGAAGCATGAGATGTTCTACAACTTTCTACAACTTACCCATGAAGGCATGAATGTAGTGAAAGAGTCTAAATTACAAAATTTAACTACTCAATTTGAAACAATTACCATGCTTGAATCTGAGTGTTTTGATGAGCTTTATGCATGTTTGTCAAATATTGTCAACACTAGTTTCAATCTCGGTGAACATATTCCTGATGCATGAGTAGTTAAAAATATTTTGAGATCGTTTCCTAAATACTTTATCCCTAAAGTCACTGTGTTGAGTTCCTTAGGAAATTTGAGTAATCTTAAGTCAAAAAAACTAGTAGGAGACCTCCAGACATATGAAATTGACATGTTTCTTGAGACTCTCAAGCCTAAGGATAGAGGTATATAACTTAAAGACCAGTCTAGAAAAGGTGAAGAAGTTTCCAAAAGAGAGAAGAAAAAGAAAATGAAAGTTTGTGAATTCGAGTCTGAGGGAAAATTTGATTTTGATAATCTGTCCATGCTTGCCAAAATTTTTAAAAAGCTCCTAAAATTTTCAAAAGAAAATTCTTCCAATAAAAAGATTTTTGAGAAAAACAAAAGGAAAGGACAGTACAAAGAGAGCGGTGAGAAACGAAAAGAGGAAGAGGATAGATGTTTTGAGTGCGAAGACAAAATGCACAAAGCGTTTGAATGTCCCACTATGCTTAAGAGAAAAGGCAAGAAAATTGCCACGCCAGCCTCTCTGATCGATAGTGATGAGGAAGTGAAAGATTCTGAGGATGTGTCATCACATGGTATGTGTATTGCCTTTATGGCAAGTAGCGTAAGCACACTTAGTTTGTCCCACGACGATGAGGATACTTGTGTATATGACACCCCCAGTGATGATTTGAGTGTTTCGAGTGAGTGTGAGAGTGAAGTAGAAAGTGAGGGTGAAAGTGAACTCCAAAAAGCTTTTAGATATATATACGCTAAGACCTTAAAGATGAATAATTTGAATAAGGAGTTAGGTCTTAAAGTATTAGATTGAGAAAAAGATATAAGTTTTGATGGAATTTGAGGAATTGGCAAGTTAACTCAAGAAGGTGAAGGTTTCTTTGAGTGAGAAGTTGATCATCCTAGATCGGGAAAAGAGTGAACTTGAAGCTCGTGTGGTCCAACTAGAGAGAGATCTCGAATAAGACTGAGAGGTAAAGGTCTCTATAGAGGACACATATAAAAAGATAGAAAATATGAACCTCGGTACCACTTTGAGCAATGTTAACAGATTAGGAATAGGTCATGATGGTGCGTCTACTTCCCAAGTTACTCGAGCCGGTTCCCGAGTTTGTGATAGATCTTTATGGCTCTCAATCCAACCCACCTAGGAATTCGTTACCTGATTGGAGAGCGCGTCCTATACATTTTAGGAGAGGTGTTCCTAAGCCCGTATATGTTTGTAACTATTGTAAGAAGAAAGTACTCCTTAGGGAACTTTCCTTTAAGTTGGGGAAGTGTGTCACATAGAGTTTTTCCACGTGTTTCCACACACGTACGCACACAAGATATTTTTTATGCTTCGGGAGATTACATGAGAGAGTTTGCACATATTCGAGAGCAAGTTAAATTTTTGGTCCAAATTTCACATGATTTGATGAATGTTTTTCGTAGGATGTCTCCACCTTTGGAAAACTCCTCCACACCTAATAGTTGAGGTTAAAACTTGTTTTCTAGCATATAATGATTTCCATGACGATATTTTATGCCTATTTCTAGTGTGTACCACTTTTTTATTTATCTATTCAATTTTTTATATATTTTTCAAAAAACCAAAAAGATTTTTGTTTTTGGATTTTTTTTTAAAATATAAAAATATTTTCTATTTTTTAAGAAAAATTTGAAAAAAGCCAAAAAGATTTTATTTTGATAAAATTTAAGAAAAAGACAAAAAGATTTTTGCATTTCGTTTCACACCGTTTATGGATGGACATTTAGGATGACCAAGTCACAACATCATTCCATATCCATGTGACGATTTGATAGTGATTTGATGTAAGGACATGATTTTATAAATGTTCGTTATCAATTGAGTATGTCGTTTACCGCTATAACCGTCGAAGAATTATTCAAGTTCATTCAAGCATCGATACGGATCCGAATATCAAGCTTCTTTAACATCCAAGCCTCTAAAAGGTTAATTTTGGTGAGAAAGTATTTAAGTCCCTTTACGGTTCATATAAAAGTGTTAGCGATGTTTACATGTTTCTGAATTTTTTTTGGAATTCATATCAGAACCTTTCCGAAGAAAAATCACAACTAATTCATAAAAAATAAAAAAAGGACGAAACAGGCGGCCACGCGTTCATATTGAAATTATCTACAATCATGGCCTCATTTGATAGGTCCTGCAAATGAGATAAGATATCGTTCGAATGAGATAGGATCTCGTTCAAACGACATCGCATGTCATTCGAATGAGAATAGTTATTTTCTAACACGTCACTGCCTTGATTTTTCATATTTAAAGGGTGTCAGACTTCTATATTTCGTGTGGAGAAACACTAGTTTTGAACAAAATACAATTTTGAATGCTTTACTTTATTCTCCAACATTTTGAGAATTCAATCTCTTGTTTTACAATTCACAATATCCCAAGTACTTTTGTGTGAGTTATTTTGGAACCCAAGATACAATCTTGTTGAAGTTAAATCTTTGTAGAGAGGATAAACCTACACCGGACTGAGGTCATTGGGATTGCTTGAGGGTATTCCTTGGTGAAGATTGGACTGCGGTATTTGAGGTTCGCTGCATATGGATCTTTTTTTAAAACAGAACTACGTGTTCTTGAGGAGTAGCTGCGATTGTTTCTTTGTTGACCACACCGACCGACACCTGCGGGTATTCGTGTGTCAAAATCAATTTCATTGTAATCCGCTTTAAGTTGCGATTTACTTATTATAGTGAAATAAAAGGTTTTGCCCCTGTGGGGGATTTTTCCTGAATTGGTTTCCTTTACATGCTTATTGATTTAATGCTTTCAAATAACCTAGATGCATGTGTTAGGACTGAATTAAAACTTGGGTTTCATTAAAACTGGTTTGGTTGGCACACAATTAAAATTGATTTATTTGAGAAGTCACATTAATTCCACTATAGTGGCTCTTTCAAATTGGAATCAAAACGGGCTACACTAATCTATCGCGTGATCCTGATTTTTGCTCACACCTTTGTGTCAAATCCTATTGAACTAAGTTATTGTGTTTTGATCCTAACTTTTCAAAATATGTTCTTTAAAACCCCGATTTTCTTAAATATGCCTTTTGGGGGATTTGATAATTTTATTTGTCACATATCTGACGGAACTATTTGGAAATCTTGGTTGAAATCTGCTTTTAAAACCCTGGTTAAAAAGAAAGAATCTAATAGATGTATTTTTTGTGAGGGGATTGGCCATAACATAAATGAATGCCACACCAAAGTTAGGGATAGTTTTAAAAAACTAATTTTTTATGTTGGCACCCTTAGTGAGAGTAACCCGAGTGAAGAAATTTTTTATGCATGTAAGCGTGTCCTTCCCAACTGTGTGGCTACTCATGAGAATGACGATGATACTTCTTACACATCCACTAAGAGTGAATCCCATAAAAGTGAGGGTGATGGGAGTGAGGATGGAAGTGAAGATGAGAGTAACTTGCAAACGGCCTTCAATGAGCTTTATGGTGAAGCTTTGAAAACAAAGAAACAAAATTTAGAATTAAAAGCTCAATTGAAAGAGCGTGCCTTAAAAAATCATGATGTTTTAGTTCAAGATAATAAGGCACGTGAGAAAATTTTGAAAGAGAATCTTGATTACGTCAAGGGAGAGAGAGAGATAGTCTTCGAGGGGTGATGAAGGTTATGAAAAAGGAGCTTCTTGGGTTTGAGGATTCTAGGCGTGTACTTGAATCTTGGATAGATGAACTTGAGACAAGTTTGAGAGATTTGACTAAAGTGAAATTTGATTTGGAGTCTTGGTTTGAAAAGCTTGATAAAATTTTAGGCACCATCGAAGTAAAAAAGAATAGGGGTGGGATTGATTTTGAAAAACCGTTTGCACCCATTCCCAAAGTCATCCCCACACGTGTGAGAGAGCCTCCTAGGGTTGTTAAGAGAGATGAACCGAGGGTTGTCAAGAGAGATCCACCTAGGATCATTAGGAGAGAGCCACTTAGGATCATTAGGAGAGTGACATTGAGGAGACAATCACCTTTAGGTAACACTCACCGCCCGATTTAAACTTGCACGCATTGTGGTAAATGAGGTCATCTTAGACGTTTCTGTTACAAACTCTTAAATGGACCTAGGAAGGTGAATAAAAGAGTAAAATTGATTCCTAAGACCTCCTCATGACGTTATAAATCTGTTTGTGTTAGGAAATATGATTTAGAGGCTTATGGTCTAATTGTTCACGATTCTCATCTCGTTGCGCATGACTTACCCCATGTGAGATCTTTTGGTTGATTCCATTGGATTTTGTCATACACTAGTTTTGTGTCTTGATATATTTTTGCTAGTGTTATGACACACTTTGTTTTAGCACACATTTTCTTTGCTATTTCGCTATTGTTTTGACACTATTTTGGATATGTCAAGCCCTTCATGGTATTATTTTAGAAATTCTTGCACTGGGCAACACTGTTTAACCTTCTAAACAAAATTGTGAAATTTACAATTTTCTCGTTCGAGCGAGATTAAATGTCGCGAGAAGCTGTCATTCAAACGACAAGCATTCTCGTTCGAACGACACTAATCTTTGTTCAAACGACATATCTGGTTTTATGCACGTTTATGGTTATAGTTCCTATGTCCACCTGCTCTATTTTTTTGTATTACTAGTTTCTTTTGGAACAGCTTATATGCAGTTATTCTTAATTGTCATGCTTAATTGCTCATGCTGCATTACTTATTTAATCGCACATGCTTTAATTGATGACTATTTTTGTGATTTACTATTTGCTAGCAGAGGATGATTCTCATGTCGATATTATGCCTATCGCTAGTGTGTGTCGTGTTTAGTTTTCTGTTTTGATATATTTTTTGAAAAACCAAAATGATTTTCATTTTTGAAATTTTTTGGAAAAATACAAAAAGATTTTCATTTTCTTTGAGAAAAATTAAAAAAGTCAAAAAGATTTTTGTATTTCGTTATACACCGTACATGAATAGACATTTAGGATGACCGAGTCATAATTTCATTTCATTTTTCTATGTGACTATTCGATAGTGTTTTGAGATAATACATCATGTCATCTTTGTGTTTTACAATGTTTGTAGTCATTGAGATGTTATTCGTTGATGCTTCATACATGTTTGACTCATTATGTCCTTTAATGCACACATGCACAGATTTGTTTGATTATTGTGCTTATCTTATCTCATCTTGGTAGAGTGTTTTCATCTCAATCCTGATTATACGAGAATAATAGAAGTAGTGCACGTAAAAACCATTGCCCGTGAGAAATTTATTTAGGACCTAAAAAAGTGAGAAATTAAAAAATATCTGGGGTTCAATGAGTTTTGAAAAGAACCCAAAAAAATTGAATGGCAATAAAAAGTGTATTATGCTAATAATGGGCAAATAGGTTTTCTATAAGTTGAGAATTTAGTACCCCATTAGAAATAAAAATTGTAATATTTTATATGAGGGAGTTTGCTTCAAAAGTAATCAATGGGTTTGCCGTCCTTTGAAAATCTTCGAAACGGCACTAAAACAGTTCTGGATGTTTTTGGTGTAAAAATCACTTAGGCTTTGATTTGTTAATATGATTACGATGATGTCATCTAAATTCAATATTTTTACACCTAAGTATATTTTTTATGTTCATTCGATAGGAGTACACTTATGCATCGTGCACATTTTCTTGATTGAGTTTTGTTACCTATTGAATATGTTCGCATCCATTCATTCTGTTTCCATGACTTGGTTGTTTTAATTTAAATCCATGGTGTGTGTCTTCTGTAACATCATTTATGCATTTTTTATGAAAAAATGAAAAGTTGAAAAATAGTTTATGGATACTGTTTTCAGTATTTCCTATTCTTGCGCGTAGTTTAATCCATGTTTGTCCGGACAACTCCATGCTTTAATGTATTTTTCTTTTCCTTGTCTATTTCGGACAAATAAAAAGGGGAAGAACGAATTATGACTTTATGGGGGAGATTTGAGATATTATATATGTTTTTATTTTATGATTAATCTCATTTCAAACTCGATACGTCACAAGGTATTTTCTTTGTCGCATGTGTGTACGCACGAAGAATTGATAATTAATGGATTGCACAACCTATGAGAAAAGCTTGAAGTTTTGATGTTGAAGATTTTGAAGAAAAATTAAAAGACCTGCATTTTTAGTACCTTTTCACTTTTGGGTTCATGGGAGGGTATTAGATTTGTATAGGCATTTGAGTTTGATAATTCATATATTTTTATTTTGTACCGGCATAGACATAGGGGGATATTTGTAAGGACATGATTTTATTAATGTTTGTTATCAATTGAGTATGTCGTAGACTGCTACAACCGTCGAAGAATTATTCAAGTTCATTCAAGCATCGAGACGGATCCGAATATCAAGATTCTTCAACAATCAAGCCTCTACAAGGTTAATTTTGGTGAGAAAGTATTTAAGTCCATTTACGGTTCATATAAAAGTGTTTGGGATGTTTAAATGTTTTTGAATGTTTTTTTGAATTCATATCAGACACCTTTCCGTAGAAAAATCATAACTAATTCATAAAAAATTAGAAAAGGACGAAACTGGTGGCCACGCGTTCGTATCGAAATTATCTACAATCATGGCCTCATTTGATAGGTCTTGAAAATGAGATAAGACCTCATTCGAACGAGATAGGATCTCATTCAAACCACATCGTATGTCGTTCGAACGAGAATAATTATTTTCTGACACGTCACCGCCTTGATTTTTTGTATTTTAAGGGTGTCAGACTTCTGTATATCGTGTGGAGAAACACTGGTTTTAAACAAAATATGATTTTGAGTGTTTTACTCTCTTCTCCAACCTTTTGAGAGTTCAATACAATTCACAATATCCCAAGTACTTTTGTATGAGTTGTTTTGGAACGCAAGACATAATCTTATTAAAGTTAACTCTTTGTAAAGAGGATAAACCTACACCGGACTGAGGTCATTGGGAGTTCTTGAGGGTATTCCTTCCTGAAGATTGGAGTGCGGTCTTTAAGGTTCACTGCATGTGAATCTTTGTTGAAAATAGAACTGCGTGTTCTTGAGGAGTAGTTGCGGTTGTTCCTTTGCTGATGACACCGATCGACACCTGTGGGTATTTGTGTGTCACAATCTATTTCATTGTAATCCGTATAAGTTACTTACAAATTATAGTGAAATAAAAGGTTTTTCCTCTGTGGGGTATTTTTCTGGACATTGGTTTCCTTTACATTCTTATTAATTGAATGCTTTCAAATAACCTAGATGCATGTGTTAGGACTGAATTAAAACTTGGGTTTCATTAAAACTGTTTTTGTTGGCACACAATTAAAATTGATTTATTTGAGAAGTCAAATTAATTCTGTTGTAGCATCTTTTTCAAATTGGTATCAGAGTGGGTTACACAAATTAATCTCATGACCCTGATTTTTGCATGGACCTTTATGTCAAAGCCTATTGAACTGAATTATTGTGTTTTAATCTTGACTTTTCAATATATGTTCTTTGAAACCCCGATTTTCTTAAATATGCCTTTTGGGGGATTTGATGATTTTAGATGTCACATATCTGACGGAACTATTTGGAAATCTCGGTTGAAATCTTCTTTTAAAACTCTTGTTAAAAAGAAAGAATCTGAGAGATGTCTTTATTGTGAGGGGATTGGTCATAACATATATGAGTGCCCCGCCAAAGTTAGGGATAGTTTTAAGAAACTATTTTTTTATGTTTCCACCCTTAGTGAGAGTAACCCGAGTGAAGAAAAATTTTATGCAAGTAAGCGTGTCCTTCCCAACTGTGTGGCTACCCATGAGAATAACGATGATACTTCTTCCACAGACACTAAGAGTGAATCCCATAAAAGTGAGGGTGATGGGAGTGAGGATGCAAGTCAAGATGAGCGTAACTTGCAAATGGATTTCAATGAACTTTATGGTGAAGCTTTGAAAACAAAGAAAGAAAATTTAGAATTAAAATCTCAATTGAAAGAGCGTGCCATAAAAAATAATGATGTTTTAGTTCAAGATCTTAGGGCACGTGGGAAAATTTTGAGAGAGAAGTTTGAGTACGTCGAGGGAGAGAGAGATAGTCTTCGAGGGGTGATGGAGGCTATGAAAAAGGAGCTTCTAAAGTTTGAGGATTCTAGGCATGTACTTGAATCTTGGATAGATGAACTTGAGACAAGTTTGAGAGATTCGACTAAAGTGAAATTTGATTTGGAGTCTAGGTCTGAAAAGCTTGATAAGATTTTAGGTACTGTCGAAGTCAAAAAGGATAGGGGTGGGATTGGTTTTGAAAAATAGGTTGCACCTATTCCCAAATCCATCCCCACACATGTGAGAGAGCCTCCTAGGGTTATTAAGAGAGAGGAACCGAGGGTTGTCAAGATAGAGACACCTAGGATCATTAGGAGAGAGCAACCTAGTATCATTAGAAGAGAGTCATTGAGGAGATAACTGCCTTCAGGTAACACTCACCTCCCGATTTACACTTGCACGCATTGCGATAAGCGTGGTCATCGTAGACGTTTATGTTACAAACTCTTAAATGGACCTAGGAAGGTTAATAAAAGAGTAAAATTGCTTCCTAACACCTCCACATGTCATTATAAATCTGTTTAGGTTAGGAAATCTGATTTATAGGCTTATGGTCTACTTGTTCATGATTCTCGTCTCCTTTCACGTGACTAACCCCATAAGAGATCTTTTTATTGATTCCATTGTATTTTATCGTACACTAGTTGCGCATCTTGATATACTTTTTCTAATGTTATGACACATCTTGTTTTAGCACACATTGTCTCTGCTATTTCATTATTGTTTTGACACTATTTCTCCTATTTCAGAAATTCTTGCACTGGACAACACTGTTTAACCTTTTGAGCAAACTTGTGAAAGTTACTGTTTTCTTGTTCGAGCGAGATTAAATGTCGCGAGAAGTTGTCATTTAAACGACAAGAATTCTTGTTCGAATGACATTATCTTCGTTCGAACGACATATCTGGTTTTCTATAGGTTTATGTTTATAGTTCCTTGTGTCCATCTGCTCCGTTTTTTTGTACTGCTGGTTGCTTTTGGAACAGTTTATATGCAGTTATACTTACTTGTCATGCTTACTTGCCCATACTGCATTGCTTGTTTAATCTCACCAACTTTAATTTATGATTATTTGTGTGATTTACCATTTTCTAGCAAAGGATGATTCGCATGTCGATATTATGCTTATCGCTAGTGTGTGTCATGTTTAGTTTTCTATTTTGATATATTTTTTGAAAGACCAAAAAGATTTTCGTTTTTGAAAAGTTTTGGAAAAATACAAAAATATTTTCATTTTCTTTGAGAAAAATTAAAAATGCTAACAAGCTTTTTGTATTTCGTTTTACACCGTATATGAATAGACATTTAGGATGACCGAGTCACAATTTCATTTCATTTATCCATGTGACTATTCGATAGTGCTTTGAGATAATACATCATGTCATTTTGTGTTTTACAATGTTTGGAGTCATTTAGATGTTATTCGTTGATATTTCTTATATGTTTGACTCATTATGTCCTTTAATGCACACATGCACAAATTTGTTTGATTATTGTGCTTGTCTTATCACATGTTGGTCGAGTGTTTTCATCTCAATCATGTCCTTAAATTGATCCAAGTGCAGTAATGCGAGAATAATAGAAGTACTGCACGTAAAAACCATTGCCCCTGAGAAATTTCTCGAGGGCCTAAAAAAGTGAAGATTTAAAAATTATCCGGGGTCCATTGAGTTTTGATAAGAGCCCGAAAAAATTGAATGGCAATGAAAAGTATATTATGCCAATAATAGGCAAATTGGTTTTCTCTAAGTTGAGAATTTAATACCCCATTAGATATATAAATTTCAATATTTTATATGAGGGTAATTGGTTTAAAAGTAATCAATGGGTTTGCACGTCCTCTGAAAAATTCTCGAAACGGAACTAAAACAGTTCTAGACGTTATTGGTCTGAAAATCACTTAGGCTTTGATTTGTTGATATGATTACGATGATGTCATCTAAATTCAACATTTTTACACCTAAGGATATTTTTTATGTTCATTCGATAAGAGTACACTTATGCATCGTGCACATTTTCTTGATTGAGTTTATTACCTATTGAATATGTTCACATCCATCCATTCTGTTTCCATGACTTTGTTGTTTTAATGTAAATTCATGGTGTGTGTCTTCTGTAACATCATTTCTGCATTTTTCATGAAAAATTGAAAAGTTAAAAAATAGTTTATCGATCCTTTTTTAGCATTTCCTATTCTTGCGCGTAGTTTGATCCATGTTTGTCATGAAAACTCTATGCTTTAATGTATTTTTCTTTTCCTTGTCCATTTCGGACAAATAAAAAGGGGGAGAACGAATTATGACTTTATGGGGGAGATTTGAGATATTATATATGTTTTGATTTTATGATTAGTCTTATTTCAAACTCTATATGTCACGAATGTATTTTCTTTATATCATGTGTGTAGGTACGAAGAATTGATAATTACTGGATTGCACAACCTATGAGAAAAGATTGAAGTTTTGATGTTGAAGATTATTGAAGAAAAATTGAAAGACTTGCGTTTTTAGTACCTTTTCACTTTTGGGTTCATGGGAGGGTATTAAATTTATCTAGGCATTTGAGTTTGATAATTTGAATATTTTTATTTGTTACCGACATAGACATGGGGGGAGATTTGTAAGGACATGATTTCATAAATGTCTGTTATCAATTAAGTATGTAGTATACCGCTAGAACCGTCGAAGAATTATTCAAGTTCATTCAAGCATCGAGACGGATCCGAATATCAAGCTTCTTCAACATTTAATCCTCTACAAGGATAATTTTGGTGAGAAAGTATTTAAGTCCCTTTATGGTTCATATAACAGTGTTTGGGATGTTTGAATGTTTTTGAATGTTTTTTTTTAATTCATATCATACACCTTTCCGTAGAAAAAACATAACTAATTCATAAAAAATCAGAAAAGGACGAAACTAGCGGCCACGCGTTCATATCGAAATTATCTACAATCATGGACCCATTTGATATGTAGTTGAAATGAGATAAGATCTCATTTGAAAGAGATATAATCTCGTTCAAATAACATCGTATGTCGTTCGAACAAGAATAGTTATTTTTTGACACGTCACCTCTTTGATTTTTCGTATTAAAAGGGTGTCAGACTTCTATATTTCATGTGGAGAAACACTGATTTTAAACACAATACGATTTTGAGTGTTTTAGTTTATTCTCTAACCTTTTGAGAGTTCAATCTCTTGTTTTACAATTCACAATATCCCAAGTACTTTTGTGTGAGTTATTTTGGAACCCAAGATACAATCTTATTGAGGTTAACTCTTTGTAAAGAAGATAAACCTACACCGGACTGAGGTCATTGGGAGTGCTTGAGGGTATTCCTTCCTGAAGATTGGACTGCGATCTTTGAAGTTCGTTGCATGTGGATCTTTGTGGAAAACAGAATTGCGTGTTCTTGAGGAGTAGCCGCGGTTGTTCCTTTGTTGACGACACCGATCGACACTTGCGGGTATTCGTGTGTCAAAATCTATTTCATTGTAATTCTTTCTAAGTTGCGATTTACTTATTACAATGAAATAAAAGGTTTTGCCCCTATGGGGGAGTTTTCCTGAAATTAGTTTCCTTTACATGCTTATTGATTTAATTCTTTCAAATCACCTAGATGCATGTGTTATGACTGAATTAAAACCCGAGTTTCATTAAAACTGGATTGGTTGGCACACAATTAAAATTGATTTATTTGAGAAAGTCGCATTAATTTTGCTGTAGCGGCTCTTTCATTTGAGACGCATCATAATTTCATTTTGTGTTTTATAATAGTTGGAGTCATTGAGATGTTCTTTGAGATTACTTTCTATATGTTTGACTCATGATTTTCTTTATTCCACACGTGCACGAATTTTTTTTATTATTATACTTATCTATCACATGTTGGTCGAAGTGTTTCCATCTCAATCCTACCTTTAAAATGAACCAAATGCGATAAAACTCTACAATGAAAGTAGTGCATGTAAGAACCGTTGCCCATTAGGACTTTGTTTAAATTGATGAGTGAACGGGGAAGGGATACGAAAGGTATACATATCCTTTGCGATTAACCTACCATTTAAATCGGGCCTAAAAAAGTGTGGCATTATAAAAAGTAGCCAAGGTTCAAAGAGGTTTAAAAGAGCGCCCGAAAATATTAAGGCAATAAAAAGATAAATATGCCAAAATGGGGCCAATAGGTTTTATATCACCTCATTAGAAAAATAAAAATATTTATTATTAATGATGGAGTTTGGTTGGAATTTAAACAACGGGTTTGCACATCCTGACAAAGTCTTGAAAAGTATTACTTAGTTTTAGACCTTATTGGTGTGAAAATCATATTTGACTTTGATGTGTTGATTAGATTGAATCGAAATCATTTAAATTTATATTTTTGGCACCTAAGGATGATTTTGAGTTCTTTCGTTAGGAGTATCCATATTCATTGTGCACATATGTTATGTTTGATTTCAGTGATCGTTCTATCGAATTTGTTCACACCCATTCATTTCGTTTCCACGATTTGGTTATCTTAGTGTAAATTTATGGTGTGTGATATTTTTGTCAATTTGATATGTTGAAAAATTTTAAAAATAAAAAATAGTTGGTGGATGCTTTTGGGTTTATCCTTGGATGATCGTAGTTGATTTACTCGCGATGATTTGATTTTCTTGTCGTGACAATCCATAATTATTTTTATTCTTTTTCTTATGTATTTCAGACAAATAAGAGGGGGGAGAACGAATTATGATTTAATGGCAGAGTTGACATTATGGGGGAGATTTGAGATTTATTTTATTTGGTTTGATTTGATTTATTTTTATGTCATTTCAAACTCATTACTTCATGAAGGTATTTATTTCTTGTCTCATGTGTGTGGGTACAAATTATGAGGATCATTATTTTGCACACCCTGATGATGACAAAGAAAAGTTAGAGATTTGAAGGTGTCAAAGTTGATGATTTTTGAAGAATTTGAAGACTTGAATTTTTAGTACCTTTTTCGCTTTTGGGTTGCATGGGAGGGTATTAGATTTGTATAGGATTTTTTGTTTGGATAACTCATATATTTTTATTTTGTATCGGCATAGATATTTGGGGAGATTTATAAGCACATATTTCTCATAGTTCGTTCTTTACAATAGAGTATGTCGTATACTGCTACACCGTCGAAGAAGTTCAAGTCATTCATTCATGAAGACAGATCCGAATTTCAAACATATTCAATATTTGCATGACATGAGGTATAAATTTCATAAAATGTGTTTTAAGTTTCGTAAAATGATTTACTTTAAGTGTTGGGATATTTTCAAAACTGTTTTTAAAGCTAAGGCAATTTTTTCTAAGTCACAAATAATTTTTCAAGACTTGTAGGCGAAGTTTTAAAAGAAAATTTTTTCACGTTTCAGTCGTTCAAACGACGAAGCACAATCGTTCAAACGATATGCCAAATTCATTCAAACGACTTCATCTAACAACATTATATGTCGTTTGAATGGTAATTTCTTTCTTTCTTTGAATGACTGCATATTGTTTTGGATTTCTTTAGGTCGTTCCATCCTAAATCTAATGACATCGGATGTCATTCAAACGACATGCAAATGTCATTTGAAAGACCTGCTGATTTAAGGATTTTATAAATACCTATTTTCGAATCCTTTTTCATTAAGACTGTTTGATACATGAAAAACTACTTTCTGCAGAATTCTAAGTCTTCACGTTTAAAGGTTTTTATGTGTTTGATTCACTAAAAATTAATTCTGATCTTTTTTGAATATTTTGTTGAACCCAAAATACTTCTGTTGATTTGATCTTATAGAGTTCCATCACTACTATTGTATTGGCATCTTTAGAGGGTGTTGCTGGCTGATGACTGCGATCACTTGGGAGACTTGAAGGTGTTCCTTATCGAAGAAGACCTGGGGTTCTTGTGGGGTATTGCGGGAATCCATTCCTGATTACTAGGCGCGGTCTATGAGAATTGGATGCAGTAGATCCATTGCAGATTTTATTATGTACTTTGTAAGTTGTGATTTACTGTTCATAGTGAAATAAAAGGTTTTGCCCCTTTAGGGGATTTTTCCCAAAATCTGTGTTTCCAGCATTTTTTGTTTGTTTGTTCTGGCATAGATGCATGTGTCAGGGTTTAATTAGTTTGGATCGAAAATTGGCATCTAATTAAATAAGTATTAAATTGTAAATTTGTGAATCCATAAACAATCGATATCACACCGCATTATCAAGTGGAATAGAGGATGAGAATAGGAAATTGAAAGAGCAACTCAGCACCGATGCCACTAATATCTAAAGCTTGGAGGAGGCACTTAAAAAAGACGAGGCTACCCTTGAGAAGTATCAAGATTATTTTAACTTTACTTTGGAGTCCATGACCTTCTTTTTAGATGAAGAGGTCGGACAATAGAAGGGACATGATGATGATTCTAGGGCTTGGGATACCGCAGAGGATGAAATGGATGTGGATGATCAATCTGTTGAGGATCAGACTGTAAGAGAGATCGAGCATAACACATTTACTGAGATAACTCTTCCCATTGCTCCTGAAGTTGCCTAGGACATTCATTAAGATAAAGCTACTGATAAAATGCTCCTCATGATCCCTTAGCTACCCAGGATACTTCTGCTTGATTTCCTTGCTTTACACTTTTTGAAACTCTACTTTGCAATTACACGTGACTATTTTTTAATAATGTTTGTAATTCTGAATACTTGTACCTGTTGCTCACAATTTAAGATTGAATGGATGTTTTCTCTCACTATAAATATTTTCCTTTCTTATCTTCCTATATTTGTGATGTTTGTTTTGTTTAATTTTCTACATGTTATTTTACTCGGCTAAGCTATTATCCCCCACTTGTACTTAGTGTTTTTGTAATTCCATTATTTGTAGTCTTAAGGACATATAGTTGAATCTTGTCAACCTGAACCGACTTACTAGTTTTTAAAAATTAAAGTAGGTCAGTATTATTAGTCTTATGTGGTTGAATTTTATCAGCCTAACCCTATTTACTAGATACTGGTTGGACGAACCTAAGTTGTCATGGCAGGGTCATTATACGTGAAAACTTAAAGATCTCCTGTCAACTTATGTTAAGATTTACCATTGCTTTAGCCAGCTTGCTAGTCGTGTGTATTGATCTTGTCATCATGACCATGCGACATGCCAACTTCTTAATCATGACTTATCTATGATAAGGTCCTTTAAGAAGTGTGGTCTGGTCATAGTCGACCTGAGATGTCTTTGGCCCGAGCTTCTTACACATCTCTTACACTGATGAATTTTGAAATAGATAAATGAAGAGCTTGAAATAACAATACAATGGAGATAAAACTGTTGATTTTCATCGATTCTTTAAAACTGATTACAAGGAATTGAGACTGTTTACATAATTTTTTTTCCTACCAAACTGCAATCTTCCCATCTCTACTCGTAGTACCTTCTTAATTGTTCGGTGTCTAAGGGTTTTTGAGCTACTTACCATCTACTCTACACCATATGGGAACATTTGTAGTGTACCTATATCTGGTTTTCTAACAGTTAGAGTGTGTTAGGAATTTTAATGGTATTTAAGTGTTAGTAATTACTTATGTTCGTTACAATTATTTTTTAGTGTGTTTATATTTAATTATAATATATATTTTTTTAAATTTAATTTTTTTATGGGCTAAAAACACGTGTTAGCAAAACAAATTGGCGGGAAAACAAGTTTTTTAGTGAGCTATTGTTTTTACCCTAACTATTTTCTATTCCCACATTTGTATTCCCACCTAAAATTTGGGGCACACATACAATTTTGTCGTTATGTTGCCTTCGTTCCCCTTCCACCTTCATTCTCCTCCCACCGCTTCCCCTGTCCAGAGAGAGTCTCGTCCCTATCCAGAGAGAGTCTCGTCCCTATCCAGAGAGAGTCTCGCCCCTGATCGCAAAGAAAGGTATTGTCCATATTTTTAAATCTGATCGCAAAGAGACTCGCCCATGTCTCGTATTATTTTTTTTTCATTTTTTTAGTTTATGGATGATATACTCTGAAAATATATTGTTTCTATTTCTCTCTGTTTCTTGAACTGTTCTTGTGGAGGTACAAATTTTCGGTCCAACTCTCTTCTAATCCAGTATTTATATTCATCATTCTTTCTCAGTATAATCATATGTATAAATATATACACGCATTGGAATTGAAATTCTCTTACAAAGTTATAATTATTTGTGTAGTCATTGTGCATTGCTGATATAACTGATTGATATATACATAATTATGCAAAAGATTTGAGTTTATTAGTTTATGAGAGTGATATGTACGAATATATTTATTATTATTATTTTTTTAAAATTTAAGATTGTAAAAAGGAAAAATATATTAAAAGATGGAAAAGTTGTTCACTTTGATAACTGATTCTTTTATGTGTGTTATTTGTTAATTTATGTAATTATTGTATATCTTTATTGGGTAATGAGTGTATTAGTTTATGGTTTTGTTGTTGGAGAATTACATTCGTTAATAACCATATTAACCCAGTTGAAATCACAAAATCATGGTTGATATGTGATATCACGTTTGAAATCGAAGGTTGCAATCAAAGCTAGGGATTTAAGTTAGATCAAATCGAAAGTTTGAAGTATGTGTTTGTTATATATCCTCCCCCTGCCACAATAATGTACATGTTCATCTTTGTAGTTTTAAATGTGTTTGAAATTAAAGTTTGAATATTGTAGACCTTTATTTCAGTCGAAATACATGTTTTGTGATTATTATTTCGGTGGTAGAATTATATAAGTGTTATTGAAACTTTGAGGAAACACAATGTGCCTTCAACATTAAAGAATTATTTATTATTTTCATATGATTGTATTGTCTTATTATACGATATGCTCTTGTCACTTAACTCTTTTACGTTGCAGAATGTCTCCACCAGTTAATAAAGGATGGACGGGTGAAAAGAATAGATTTAGTTTAGTGTATAAACAAGGAGGTGAAGATTTTATTGACTTTGTGATTGAAAATAATGATCAATTGTTGTCAATGTTTCCATGACCATGTTTGAAATGTCGAAATAGGATGCGGTTTAACATGATAGAAATTTGAACACATTTTCTAAGGAACGGTATAGATCAGTCGTATACTACATGGTGAAAACTCTTCCACAAATTTAAAAGAGAACCCATCGATAAGAACTGTTGAAGAAATAACTGAAGAAGAAAGCACGTACAATGCAAGACTTGGTATCAGGAACCTTATTGATATATTTTATGGAGTGCATGAAGGTACTTATGTAGATACTTAAGGAGGTCAACCAGGGGTCACTGAAGAAATGTATCCGGGAAATAAAAAGTATGATGAATATAAGAGATTCACAATCGAAAAACTGTACCCTTCATGTGAGGGCACTGAGACAACTCTTTTTGCAATTGTAGAATTTCACAATATATAGAAGCAGTTTGGATGGTCAGGAAATAGTGTGACATCACTTCTATCTGTAAGTCTTTCATCATACATGAAGCGTATGATGAAAGACTTAGGGGTGAAGGCCAATTTCATTCATGCATGCATTAATAATTGTATTTTGTATGGGAAGGAAAATGAAGATAGGAAGGAATGTCCTTAATGTGGAGAGTTGAGATATGAAGTTACCACGAGCAAAGGGAGTAGAGTATACAAAGAACCTAAGAAAGTATTAAGGCATTTTGATCCATTTCCTAGACTTATTAGATTGTACACTATACCATGGATAGAACGAGAAATGACATGGCATAGTCTTGCAACCAGTTCATGGGATTTTCAATGACATCCTTCCAATTCAATCTCAATGGTGGAATTTCAAACTAAAATGGACAGATTTTGATAAAGAAGATCGCAATGTTTGGTTAGAAATAACAACTGATGGGTTTAATCCACATGGTATTCAATCTTCTATTTATAGTTGTTGGCATGTTATCACCGTACCATTAAATTTCTCACCATCATTGTGTTGGAAGTAGAGTTTTATATGTTTTCTTTGTTAATACCTAGGCCAAAGGCACCTAGTCAAGGCATTGATGTTTTTCTTCAGCCACTAGTAGATGAGTTGAAGCTAATATGGGAAGAAGGAGTGTTAGCTTATGACATGTCGAGAAAAGAGTCTTTCACGTTAAATGTTATGCTTATGTGGGGGATTCATGATTTCCTCACATACGGAAATTCATTTGGATGCATAACACATGGTTACAAAGGTTGTCCTATTTGCGGCGATAATAATCCATCCACTCGACTAGAGCACATCCAAAAGATAGTTTACACAAACTGTCGTATGCTTCTTAACAATGATCACCCGTTCAGGGAAGGAGGTTATTTAGGGTTCAAAACAACAGAATATAGAGGCCCTCCTAATCATCTAAATGGTGATGCACTATTAGAGAAGTTATCCCTCATTGATTATATTCTTAGGAAGATCCCAAAAGTTCATAGTAAAAAGTGAAAGGTCAGTGATGTAATCGATAATTGTAATACCGAAGTTAAAGAGGCGTGGTATAAAAGGTCCATTTTGTTTTATTTGGAATATTGGATTTCATATCAAGTTCGATATGTTATTGATGTGATGCACATAGATAAGAATGTTACAGAACATCTAATAAACACAATCCTTGATATCAAACTCAAAAAAAAGGATACAATAAATGTTAGGTTGGATATGGAATATGCACATGAACAGAAGTCAATGGATGAAAGTAGACGGTCACACTTGTAAAGAGATAAAACCTAAAGCACCATTTACATTGAATAAGGAGGAGAAAAAATAGTTTTTTCAAATTTTGAAATACTTGAAGCTCCCTTCAAGTTTTTCCTCCAACTTGAGAAATATTATCACTCTTAATCCACCCAGCTTGCACTCGTTGAAGTCACGTGACTATCATATCATAATATAATATTTACTACGTGTCTTGCTTCAACATGCTTTCCCTAAACACCGTGATTTACGAAAAGCTATCCAGCAGTTGAGTTTGTTCTTTAACATAATGTGCTCGAAGGTTTTAATTGGAAAGTATATCCAAAGAGCCAAATACATGGTTGTGGAAGCATTGTGTGTGTTGGAAAAATATTTTCAACCAAAATTCTTTGATATTAGCATCCACCTTATGGTGCATCTAGAAGATGAAGCATTAATACGTGGACATATATCATATCGGTGGATGTTTTCATTCGAAAGGTAAAAAACTTATCTTATATTGAATTTTAACACGCAAATGTTAACGACTTTGTAATGTTCATGATTCTTCTCCCATATGAACAGAGAAATGGGGGACTTTAAAAATATACCAAGCAATAAACAATATGTTAAAGGGTCGATTATAGAGTCCTATATTATTTTCTATTCGATTTGCTATTGCATGGAGTATATGCCAAACCCTCTAGAGGGAAATCATTGACAGACTCATTAATCATTCTTAGTGGAATATGGAGAGTTCTCTAATAAAGGGCCTTTGCTTGACGATAAGATTGTGATGTTAGAACCAATACCGTTTCAATAAATACATCGGTAGGTACTATTTTGTCTTAATGTCGATGGACTCCATCAATACTACAGGTTTGAGTTTCGTCACATGTTTATATTACACGTGTATTAATATTATTATATTGAAACTTGAAACTAATATGAACAATTTATAGTTAGTATAAATAATTATTGAAGTCCAATTCTAGTGGTAAAGGAAAGGGGATCAAAATGATAAAAGTACAGAAGAAAACATCTTTCACACCATGGCTATATGAAAATGTTTGTAATATATAATAAGAGTGCTTAGACATGTCGTTTATTAGTGAGCATAATGTTGGAATTTAGTGTTATAATAATGTTTTGGTCTTTTGCACAGTTGGCCAATTCAAGAGAGATGGAATCGAAGGCAGTGCTGTGGTGATTAGTTCAAGGGCAAAATAAAAGGCTTAAGACATATAAGAAGTATCGCGTCAATGGTTTTTTATTTTCAACTAAGTACCATGATGATAGTGTTGTAACACAAGACAACGGTGTTTGCCTAAAGGCCTGGCTAAAATTCAGGGAAAAAAAATGATAAAAATCTAAAGGATGCTTCGACAATGTGGTATGGGACTATGAGATAAATAATTGAGACTGATTATATAATAATTAAGGAGGTAGTGTTTTATTGTGATTGGGTTAGAGTGGAATAAATCACCAATGGTTGTCGACACTGTCCGGACTTTAATTTGGTGATGGTGAATTTTGACAAGCTTAAGAGTTTAAGAAATGACTTCGATGAGCCTGTAATTCTAGATTCCTAGGCCAACTGAATATTCTATTCGAGAGACCTTAAGAATCCCAATTGGTGGGTGGTTTTACACTCATCGAAGAGACTGACCAGTCAAGCAGACGAGTTAGATATACTAACGGACTTCCAATCTACTATTATTGAAGACCAACCTCATTTGGAAAAGTTAGTTAAACTTTATGATTCTGTTTAGCAATTGACTCACCAAACTCATTTGGAAATATGTGAATACCTTTAGAAAGATTAATTCCTCTTTTCTTATCTTTTTATGGTTGGAATGACATTGAATTACTTCATATATTTATAGACATTTCTTTTTATAAATCATGCTATGTCCAGTCGATTTTCTCTATTTCTCTTTTTTTGAGTTTGTTTATTTTCATATGTGGTTCGATTGGTGTGAGTATGAATGGAGAAATATTATAGTCCAACTGTAAATGTTGTTATGGTTCGATTGGGATGAGTTTGAATGCAGAGTTTGGATGATGGTCTAAATGATGCTTTGAGTGTTGATTTCTCCCTATCTCGAATTTGGTTTGATCTTGGTCTCGACGGAGATATAATGAATTATTACTGTCCGTCGGCTATAAATTATTCTTCCGACGCCCTATTAGGGTCACCAGACACATCAGAGTATGATAATATGGATGATAATCAACTTCTGACAGAGCCTTCTGCTTTGACATAAGTTATTTCTAAGAAAGACATGAATACACCAAGACCAGATTTTATGACCTCTCGAAGTCCATGACAAAATGCATTAAAAATTTGAGTCCAATGAACAATTCTAGTTCTCTGGACCAGGAGAATTTGTCTGCATGAAGCTGATTTGTTTAAGATGAAATCATTGGCTAATGTGGTACCAGTATAGTAATTACTACCAAAACAGAATATGGTGTGTAATCCCCTACAAATTTGATATAATCAATTTATTTAGCATTAGTCTAATTTTGTTGCAATTAATCTTATTCATATTTAATATTCTGAAGATACCACCAAGACCTTATATACTTTCAATAGGAAAGAGAATACTCCACGTAGTGATGTTATTAACTCATGTCATATGCATATTGTATATATATTTCATTTACTTTCTTAGGGGTTTATTTTCTTTGTAATGTTGTTCTGAATTGGATTGGATTTCTATTTGTATAATAAATCCGTATTCAAATGTTGAGTTCATAAAAAATGTTATGCCAGTAAAATCAAAAAAGTGTAAGAAGTATGGGTATGTACTAAATGAAACAATTATCACAGTGCACAACATTAGACTGGCTTGAGACACAGATATTTTTCAAGACAAGTTTAAGTTCACTGATAATTGGACCTCATTCAGCTTGAAACTGGATAATAGTCCAAAGAAGATAGGAGATATGATCATTGATTACTAGTTCTAGTCTATGAGTGGGATTTGATATGATTTCACCAATGTTGTTTGATACCTTTGACTCAAATGCAATTATCAGTTTTGTAGAGATTTAGCATGGTATATATATAAATTTTTAAATCTAAGGTAATGGGATTCTTATAAAGACTTCAAATTTTGAGGTTTAAGAATTTATATTAAGTGAAACAAGCTCCATATCTCAACAAATCACTAGACTGGTGTGCTAAAGTTTATCATATTATTTTATTATTTTTATTTTTAGAATATCTTATGTGCGTGGATCTCGACTCTTCCTTTATCTGATAAAAGCGTTCTTGCAGACACATGAAAGTTATGTTTGTGAGTTTTTAGGCAAGGACAACTTGCACCCTTGTGGCTACTTTGGTATATGCATAATTTTCTTAAGCTTATACAATGGTTGGTGAATAAGATGTATTTCATGATGCATAGTAAGAAAAAATACCTTACTTTTTCCATTTTAATGTAGAATTTCATTGATCTTGCTGGAAGTGAGCGCGCATTTCAGTCCTTATCAGATGGCACAAGGTTAAAAAAGGGGTGCCATATAAATCGCAGTTTGCTAACATTGGGAACTATTATTTTCAAGCTAAGGTCAGTTTGTTTTTCTTTGAATTCCAGTTTGATTGCAAAAACAACTTCAAGTCATTCCTTGATTATTAGCGGAGCAATATGAGAATTTGTAGCGACTCTCTACTAAGCGGTTGGTAGATGTTAACCTCATGGTTGGTTTAGTTGATCTCTTTACTATGTTATATCAGCAATGTCTAATTATGTCACTATGGTAGATAGACTAGGTTAAGGATACAATATAATATGACTATGGTTCTCCATATATTACTGCAAGTCTGCAACTATATGTCATTTTGTTAATAGAATCCTCCATCTAGGGTTTTAAAAAACACCACTAGAAAGATGAAGAAGATGTGAAGATAGGGTTGTAAAGGATAACAAGAAAGATGAATAATATACAAAGAGGGTTGACCTCACCCTAATGTGAATAATCAAATTTATGTTTGGGTAGAGTTTAAAAATACTTTTATATTAAGTTTCTTTTTGTATTGTTAACAGCCCTATCAGTTACTTTTATGTTCACTATCAGTAACTGATAACATTTCCTCATCTACACAAATAGATGAGGAAATGTGATTATGTTCACATCCTTCTTGGGAGGATGTGGACATTTATAGAAGTAAGATTTTTGGGGAAAAGGTAGTTGTTTATGTTTAAGCATTTAGTAACATGATGGATGACATTCGGGCATCCAATGTTCATACGTTCTCGGTGATCCATCCTGGAATTTTGCCATTTTTGACTAAGTGGCTTATGGTGTGGTTTTGTACTATCCAGGGTGTGTTATGTTCCAATTTAGTTGTGACCAACTTGTTCCTATTTCAATCACAATGAAGAGTAGATCGGAGAAAAGGATATATGTGAAAGCCTTTGCTATGATTTCTTGGCATGGGGCACCTACCTAGTGTCGGGCATCTGGTTGTAGACTATTCCTCCTCAAAATGTGAATGGTTTTGTTACTCCTTTATGCAATTCTTATTGGGTGCATCAGGAAAACTCAATTAGGAATTTTTTACATGGTTCTATTGTTATGGTTATGAGGTTAGTGGTTTTAGTTGGTGATGAAACACTTTGTCTCCCTAAGGCACAAACAAGATCGGACATTTTGTGGGTTTTTCAACCTCTATTAATAAATAATTTATCTTGGAGAGTGAGCCGTATGCGGTGTTTTCTAAACTTGGTGTTTCCCTATCTAAGCCAAAATAGAAAAGCGATGTGTGTGGTATAGTTATTATGGAGAGGAGACAGGAAAAAGCTAATGATCGAGTTTGGTTCGAAGCTAGGTCGAGGGGAGTACTTCTAATATATCGAAACTAGTATCTACGAAGGATGTGGGGGGTGATGGTGTTGTTTTATGTAGTGATGAAGATGTTGTGGATATCAAACCCAATATATAGTCGATTGTTAACACTTTTTGGAAGGGTCGGGAAATTATGTGTAAGGTGGGGGTGAGACTAAAGTGGCAGATCATGCTATGAAGTGGAAAAGGTTAACTAAAGATGCTAACAAAACGAATGAGTAATGAATTGCTCATTAAAATTCCCATGTTTCGAGTTTGAGTTCTAGTTCGGATGGAGAAGAGTATGCTAATGAGGAAGGGGAAGGATCTACTAAGGTCAGTGGATAAATTGAAGGTCAAGTTGTCTAAGGAATGCAGAAGGCCGATTAATTCAGCAAAAGTTTAAGTGATGATATTCGAAACATCTCCTATCATGGCTGATGATGGAAATGTTGTGCCAAATTTGAGCAAAACAAGTTAGGCGGATTCATTATCAGTTACCTTTTTTGTTAGTCTACATATGAGCGCCTTTGGTCCCTTTGTGAGTTTGGTTTCTCCTATAGGTAATATTTGTATTTAAGAAAAAAAATCTTGTTAATATTTGGTCCCCACTAATTCTCCCGCCTTTTCTTTCTTCTTTCTCTTGATCTATGTTTCTACGAGTGTATGCTTATGGTACATGTGGTTCGGTCATAATCTGCCTATGGAGTGGCATAAACTAAGGTATTACTTATTTACATAACTGAGATCTTTTATGTGCATAATTAGCCCCAATTTGTAGGAGGTTAGTTCAGTTCAGTTTATTTGTGATAATGTAAATATTAACCTGCAGGGCATTTTTACTCGAGATGGAGTCCAATAACTTATTCTAGTATGTGATTTCCCTTGTTTTGCTCTTTCTTTTTGAACCCTGGATTTGAGAAGGTGGCTTGCATGATAAAACACAGTTTTTGACGCGTAAAATCGTTTCAATGTCGTTCTCATGCTGAGATTTGTTTTGACAAGAAATCATATTGTGCTCGTGTTACTCATCACTTTGCATTTTCGTGGTTTGATTGGGTGAGAAAAAACATGAAAAATGTTTTCATGTATACAAAGTTGTGTCACTGCATGTTTGTGTTTTAAAAGATATTGGCAAGATATAAAAACCACGCTATCCCCACCACCCTACACATGTTTTCATCCATTTTTGCTTGGGTAAAAATTAGAACAAGTTATGTTATAGTTTCGGGCTGAAGGGAAATTTGTATTACATAAATACAATAAGAACTCGTGACAATTGCTAACTAAGGATATTATGGTGTGATATTTCATTTTCTCAAGTCTCATCTTTCAAGAAAATTAGTTATGGTTTCCTTATTTTCTGTAAACAATTTTACATGATATATATTGCTCAATATATGTAAATCAATCTCTAAATCACAAATAAATATTAAAACATGTTGTCCCATAATTTTTGGCGACACAGTGTCTAAAGTGACAAAAAAAATCCGGCAATCTGTCACCTTAAGTGTTTCAGAACACTTGGCACCCTGTCACAAAAAGTACTTAACAATATTTGACCAAAAAAGTCAATTGCTTCATAACACCACGTAATTTTATACATATTTCTAGCCACAAGTGGGTTATAACGGCGTTATGGAGCAACTTTCTGGTGTTAAGGGAGTAGTGGACAGCTTTTTCACGAATGTTTTGAAGCACGGTGTTGAAGTATAGTTAATGACGAGGTGCTAAATATTTTGGGACAACAGGTTATATTGAGTTCGTTGCTATACATATTGACGTATATATTTCAGTTTTTGACAACTAAAGTAAGCATAACTAAATTTTTACTCCATCTTTGTCAACCACACGAAGTTTCTATGTTCATTACTTACAGAGTTTAATATCAATAAACCTGTTAGCCGTTTTGTACATTTTATTTATCTTTCGAAGCCAAACTTCTCAAGTTATTCACATATATTACATAAACGATACATTTTTTTAAGAATAAATATTAGATATGATACACAATACAGAGGTTTTCAATGCACGCTCAAAAGTTGTATAAACCCATTTGTTAATTATTTACTGTATTTCTACATTCTGCATTTTATCTTATGATATGATAAACAATACACAGGTTTTCAATGCACGCTACAATGTACGTTTTATTGACTATATGTAATGCAACTACATAAAGATGTAAAAAATTTGGACGAAAGGAAATTTGTTATGATCAACCTCTAATGTTGAACTGTGAAGGGGCCTAAATATGCAGTAATATGTAACTTATAAGAAAATAAAAGGGCCTTTTTAACTTATCTTTGAGTTGTAAATTTTCGCCAAAGGAAAAAAGTAAAAGTTAATTTTACTGGAGACAGAATCTTTTGGGTTCCACTATAGTCCTATATACAAATTAATGTGTGTGGCTAAGAAATAATAATTTCCAACGAATCGGTTATCTTTATCATGCGCATAGATTTATACAACTTTTGAGATAATCAATGTAAAAGTCGATGCAATATGAACTTCCTAAATTTTGATGTTGCTTCTTTGGTAGTATTTTGGACGAAAAATAATTCTTCTGATCTATTTTGACATTGATGCACTTGAGAAGTAATTTTATAGTACTTGTTAACTACATCAAATGGAGAGAGCTACTCTCAGTTCAAAAGTGTGGCAGTTCCTTAATACTGGAAATTATAATCTTCTTCTAGATTTCATTTCAGTTGGATGAGATGCCTAAATCTGAATTGTATACCCTAAGTACATGACCCCCCTTGCATCAACTTTCTTGGATATGGACAAAATTGTACAAAATACATGGTGCTCATTTAATGTTATAACAATTAATGTCGTGTTTTGAATTTCAGGAAATCAATTATGTCTTCAGATGCAAATGCAATGCAACAACCATCTTCTGCTCGAACTTCGGCTCAACCATTGGGTGACAAATATGAGAAGGATAAAATTCCAATCATAGTTTAAATTGATGGCTCTGTTGTGGGTGATAATCGTAAGAAGTAGAATTCTCGTGTAGGGTATTTAGTGTGAAGTCTTATTCCCATTAGCTACGAGGATTGGCGAAAGGTGCCACAACACTTCAAAGATGATGTATGGTGCACATTAATGGTAATATTCAATTTACTTTGAGAACATTATCCATACACAATGTTTTTTTCTTTCTAAAATACGAAACATACATAGATATACCGTGGATTCAACAATTTATTTTTTGAATCATAGTATGTTCGTGCGTAAATCAAATGTATAAACTCATTTATTTGTTTTCTAACCTTTTGCTATATTTTATTTATATTTTTCTACAAGGCCAATTTGAACTTAATGTTTCGGCTGAAATTGCTAGCCCTTTGCTTGAGAAACCTTAGTCCCAAAGGTTTAGGACCTTCAAGTATAGTTTGGAAGAACATTTAAGGAAAAATGATCGTGAAGTGCCTCAAGGCGTTGATCCTGAAATTTGGAAACAATTTGTAGAAAATGAAGATAATTCCAAAAAGCAACAAAAAATAATTAAAAATAGTGAAAATCGACAAAAACTTCAAATTCTCCATTGTCTTGGGCGTTATAGATATGCCCAAAAAGAATTAAAAAGGTAGACATTCATGTTTATAATTTTCAGTCTTAACACTTTTTAGTCTTACACTTGACATCAAACTTATAGGGAAAGGAAGAGCCTACCAAAAAATTTAGGTCAATAGATATGTGGATTGCGGGAAATAGTGATGAAAACGGGAATGTGATGGCAAGCACTAAGGCTAAATATGTGAGAATTTTATTTTTTGTCTGTGATATTTTTATTTTTTTCTCCTTTAGTCTTTCCTCTTTTACATGGATTTATAGTTTAGCTTTTTATTGTTCATACTATAGGATGAGTTGGTGGCCACTGAGAATAGAAGAAAATATTAAGGAAGTAGCCATGATGAGGAGGCATCGACACGGATATAGTTGCGAAAGTATTTTGGAAGGACAAAAGGGAAAGTGTTCATTCATATTCAAGCCATAAATCTAGGACATAACTTATTCATATTGGAATTGCGAGTGAGGTACTTGAATAGGGAAAACAAAAAATGAAAAAGATCCTTGGAATAATTATGAACTCAACTCAAGACTACACACTGTCGAGGATACCCTTAAGGTAGATTTCCATGTTTTTAAATTTTGCCATGCCATGTTACAAATTCATTGTGTTATTGGTGCTCTTAACTTTTATTTTTTGTCCACTTATGTTACATGTTATGTGTCATATTGTATCAAACATGAAAGAAAGTGGGGAACTATTGAACACTCCCACGAGAGATCAATCCATCTCAACTAATCGCCCTTCTCCACTAACCTAAAATGTGGATAATGTTTTTTCATCGCTTGGTGCATCTCAAACTCACCCTCCTACCCACAATCCCTTCACCTCATGTTGTGTCATTTCAAGCGTCCCCAAAATGGAGAAAAGATAGTCATGTGGAGGAAGTATTTGACCCTGATGCTCATTTGTGGGAAGCTCCTCAAGATGGTTTCTATACCTTGATTGGCTTCGTGGGTGGTGGATATCTCATATGGCTTCATTGTTTGTTGAAGTACATTTGATTCTACTCATGGATGGATCATAACATTTATTTTTGCTTATGTTTTTGTGCATGTGGACCATTTCTAGTATGTTTGGATGGTTGCTTTATGATTGTCATATTATGCATTTATGGACTATGATATGCTAGCTATTGATTATGTATAGCTCTCTCTCTCTCTCTCTCTCTCTCTCTCTCTCTCTCATATATGCCAACTTCATTTATTATTTGAAAATTTTAACAAGCATGAGTTTTTATGAATTTCTTTTTGCTGATTGTCATTGATTACTATTTTGGCTCCCATTCAATGCTGACATTGATTTTAAAAGGGTGAGAAAGATGGATTGGTTAGCTCCCTAGAATATATATATATATATATATATATATATATATATATATATATTGAATATACGATATTTTCTAACGGAGTAAAACTGTTAGAAAGTCCCACTTCTAACAATTTAAATCCGTTACTAAATAAAAGGAAAAGCATAAATATGAAAATAAGTCCTCACATAAGTAACGGTTTTTATTATTTGTAACAGTTATTTTCTGTTAGAAATAAAAAATTTCTAACGGTTTTAATCCGTTAGAATTATTAAATTTACTAACGGGTTGTGTCCGTTAGAAGATATTCCCAACACATTATACCTAATGGATATATCCGTTAGAAAATTGATTACTAACCTCATTGTCTGTTAGTAAATGGTTATTGTGGTGTAGTGCTGGAGTATCAATACGATAAGTCCCCAGCCTTGAAGCTGCCAAAACCATATAGGGTTCATGCCAGTTTAGTTCCATCTCGTTTCCCTTTTAGATTACCGTCTTCAAGATGTAATCCTTATATTTCAATGTGCTCGACTTCACTCTCTTATTGTAAAACCGTGTTGTTCTTTGCTGGTAA
The DNA here is from genome assembly GCA_949130495.1 of Sambucus nigra. NCBI lineage: Eukaryota > Viridiplantae > Streptophyta > Magnoliopsida > Dipsacales > Adoxaceae > Sambucus > Sambucus nigra. The sequence continues at coordinate 430,549,338 of OX422217.1, read as the reverse complement.
TCTACCAGTTGTAGAGCTTCCAGTACCCTGACCTCTTTGACCAAATCTAAATTAAGTCTCTGCATAAGATCATTCCTGGGAGAGTCGCTGTTTAACACCCTGTGACTTGGTAGGCCGATGTCCATCGCCTCGGTGCTAAATGCTAGCATGAAAGGAGTTTCAACCGTATCTATCCTCAAAGTAGTTCTATAAACCCAAATTACACTTTGCATTTCGTTGATCTAGTTATCCTTTGCATCATCTAATCTCTTCTTCATTCCATCAAGTAGAGTCTTATTAGTAATCTCAGTCTTCCCATTGCACTGAGGATGGGCAGGTGCAGAATGAAGCTTCTTAATCTTTTATCTGATGCAGTAGTCAAGGAACTAGTCGTTGTCGAATTACATACCATGATATGTGTAAAGGCATATGGAATCCCATATCAACAAATTATAGTTGTCTATATAAAATGGAAGACTTTGGAAAAGATCATCTCGACTAATGGCTCTTCCTCAACATATTTTGTGAAATAATTCACAACAACAGTTAAATAATAAAACCTACCCTTTGTCTTCGGCAGTGGGTCAAACAAGTCCATGTCCCACATAGAGAAGGGACACGAAGATGCTCCTATTCTCTTGTATAGGGTTGCGTATAGCTGGCACTTGTCATATTTTCTTACATTATTGGTGCAATACTCCTTTATAGTCGTCCAGTATTACCCTTGAGTATCGACTCTTTTCACTAGCAACCTGCTTACCGAGTGTGCCCCGTAAGAACCTTCGTGGATCTCCTTGATCGGGTTGGGGACCTCTTTGAGGTAAACACACCTCAGTAGGGACACAAAAATCATGTCTTAAATAAGACTCGCCTTCTAACACGTATCTCGATGCTTTGTAGCAAAGTCTCCATGCTTCCTTGGGATCTTTCGATAATATACTGTTCTCTAAATATTCTTTAATGGGATTCATTTAGTATGGAATAATACTTAGCTACATAAATAGAACACAATACTCGTCAATGCTGAGCTATAATAAAATCTCAATAAGTACAGTTCTCCAGAGTTTGGCCCTAGTGGACGACACAAGACGAGCAAGCGCATTTGCTCGGGTGTTCTCCGTTCTCAAAATTCTGACCATCTACTGGGCCATGAAATTTGGGAACTTTTCTAAATAATTTGACATTTTTTCTTCCCTCGACTCATAGATTCCCATCACTTGATTCACCACTAGTTGAGAATCATTATGGGCCAATAACTATTTGGTGCCCAGTGATGATTCTTGTTCGAAACTTTCTACTAGAGTTTCATATTTTGCCTCATTATTGAAGGCTTCAAAATTGAACCTAAGGGCATACTCTACACTTGCCCCATCAGGTGTTGTAATGATCAGTTCAACCCCACTGCCATTTGTACATGATGAGCCATCGACAAACAATTGCCATACTAGTGGTTCCCCTTCGAAATTTCCTTCTACTAGTGAGCCATTTTTGAATAAATTATTTACTTGATCTAAGTCCCCGGCTCTTTCTTCTTATCTGGCATATAATTATGGACTCTCATAATTCTGCCAGATTGGCTATTCTACTGACTGATCGGTTGGCTTTTCCTCATCTTAGGTGAACTCAATTGTGAAATTGTCCATAACTTAACCTTTAATTATTATTATCGGTTTATAAAAAATATCGTATTATCTTAACTCTAAGACCTAAGCTAGCCAAAATTTTAAGGCTTATGGATGGCTTGTCAGAGAGACAAGTCTGTGTATACAAAAATCATATGAGCTTGGAGGTACGACAACATCCTCCTAGAGGCCTCAATTAGTGCTAATGTAAGTTTCTCCAACCTTGAATTCCAGATTTTCTCTCCATGGTATGATTTACTGATGTAATATACCATCTTTTGCATGCCATTTTATAATCGCAACAGTGTTGAACTCACAGCAGACTTAGACACTGCCAAGTACAAGTACAACTTCTCACCAGTGATTGGCCTTGACAACAAAGGTATGAATCCAAGGAACTTTTTAACTCCAAAAAAGCCTTTCATATTCTTCATTCCATTCAAAGTTCTTTCTAAACACTTTAAAGAATGGTAGACACCAATTTATTGGCCTTAAGATAAATTTATTTAGAGCAGCTACTCGGCTAGTCAGACTCTGGATATCTTTCTTATTTTTGGGAGGCTGCATACTGATCAGTGCCTCGATCTTGTCAGGGTTGGCCTTTATGATCCTCTGATTGATGATAAATTTAAGGAAATTTTCTCTATTGACCCCAAAAACATATTTTGTAGGATTAAACTTCATTTGGTTCTTCTCCAGCTCATTAAAGGTTTAGCCGAGGTCACGAATTTAATTAACTACCTTCATCCTTAGCATATCATGAACATATACTTCCATCGTCTTGCCAATATTCTCTTTGAAAACTTTATGGACAATCCATTGATACATAGCTCCGGCATGTTTGAGCACAAAGAGTATAATGTTATAGCAAAACATACTTCGACTGGTGATGAAAAAGGTCTTCTCCCTATCTTCAGGTTTCATTTTTATCTGATTTTACCTTGAGTATGCACCCATGAAGATGAGAAGCTCATGCCAAATGATGGCGTCAATCGGTTGCTCGATTTGAGGTAATGGGTAGTGATCTTTGGGTCAAGCTCTATTGATATCTATGAAATAAAAAAAAATGTACCATTTGTCATTGTTCATTGGGACCATCACTACGTCAGAGAGCCAATCTGAATATTCCATATCTTTAATAACATTATATTTCTTCAATTTACCCACTTTTTCTTGAATGTCCATATTCTTCTCTATAGAAAACACACGACATTTTTGTTTGATGGGATTGCATCTTTAACCACTACACCAAATCGGTCGAATTGTCACGGTCATTGACCGTGACAAGTCAAACTAGTCAAGGTCAATGATCGTGACAAGTCTGGGGGTGATAATGTTTGTTGTCACGGACTTGTAACGGTCATTGACCGTGACAAGTTCACTATACTTGTCACGATCATAAATCGTGACACGATAGTGACAAGTTTTGTCACGATCATAAATCGTGACAGACCCGTGATAATCTTTAAATAATTATCACGATCATTGACCGTGATAATTCTGGACAGAATTGAAAAAAATCTGTTGGGCAGTATAGCCACTGCCACTGCCCAACAGTATATTTGTACCTGTTATAGCAATGTTGTACCTGTTCAAACATCATATATACAAATAAAATAGAGATAATGTAAATATACATTCAAAACAATATGCATCACGATATAATTCAAATATAATTCAAATGTTACAACTTAAAACAATTCAATTCAAATAATGTCACTACATGTCTGGGGTAACGTTAACTCTGGGGAGGTGAGTAGGCCACACGATATACGAATTGACACACCCAGCAATATACATCGTGCCGCATTGTTTGCGCAACCACAATGGGGAGTTCTCCTTCCCGGGTATCACATGCATGACGATCACCTTGGACTCGATGTCTTGAAGCGAACGTCCATGAACTAGTGCACCCTGGACGATATTTAGGTCCCTAAATCCCCTCCCTATCCGCTGGTCATCAAATATTTCCATTATAAACACGCTCGGCCAACCAAGTGTCGACATCGGTCGGTTGAAGGGATCCAAATAGGTGTGTGGATCATCGAAGTCCGCACGTGTCGGCGATGAAGCAGGGAGGTCCACCTCCTCGTCATCCTGCAACTCCTCCTCCTGCACCTCCTCCTCCACCACCTTCTCCTTCCCTTTCCCCTTACTTAACAGCTCATGCACATTGTTACGATTTGAGAAAAATTTGGCTGCCTATCCCAATAGTTCTCCAAGTACACGATGTAGATTGACAAGTGTGAGTGTTATTTCAATTGATCAATTGAAATAACAGTCACACTTGTCAATCTAGTATGTACCTAGATAACATTAGGATACGATAGTAGAACTTCCTCCAAAAGTAACAACTTTAAGCCACTAAGAATATTATTATACAGAAATTATGAAGTCCCAAACTATCCAAATGGGACAATTCGAGAGATCTCATTACAGGGATAATGACTCTCGAACGGTTCTAAGGCTATTGAATGTGTATGCATAAGAACTAAAAGGCTAGTATCTATGCGCACTATATGTAATTTCAAGTATGTTTCATTTAATTATCATACTATACATATATTGTTCGTTATACAAAGTAATTTTCAAAAAAAGTTGAAAAATCTCACCCCCATATGGACAATAATCCAGTGGTCACGCCACTTATAAAATTAATCAACCCAACATCGATCCACTATAATCCAACCGCAATAGCAACAATAAATGTGTATCCCGTACTCCTTCTAATTCATCTACTCAATCAATTCATTTCATCAATTAAAGTATACAATTATTAATTTACTAATTTACAATGACGGGCAATCCTACTTTCATATGAAAGGGCATTAATTTACTTAAAAAATAAATAATCAATTCGTTTACAAGGGATACTACTTGCATATGAGGGGAAATATCTAATAAACCAATCAAAATTTAATTAAAATAAATTAACAATCCCCACCCCCGCCCCATTTCCCCTTGTCCCACCCCCACCCCATCCCCCTCCCCACACACACGCACACACACACACACGCACGCAGACCCACCCACCGTCCCACCCCCGCATCATTTCCCCCCCTCTCGTACATACGCTCACACATGCATATACACGCACACTACACGCACATACGCACACACACGCAGCCCTACCCCGCACCCCTAGCCCTGCCCCTCCCCCCAGCCCTCAGCCCCGCCCACCCCCTCCCCCCCCCCCCCCCCACACACACACAACCCCACCCCCACCACACACACACTCACATGCACATACACCCCACTCCCCTCCCCACCCCCCACCACACAAATGCACACACACACACATGCACACACACATGCACACGCACATATATACATACACACACACATGCACGTATATATATACACACACACACATATACAAATGGAAGAGCGAGAGAGAAAGAGAAACCAACCTGAAAGTAGAGAGAGAGAGAGAGGGAGAGAGGGAGAGCAGCGCGTAGAGAGAGAGAAAGTGGAGGGAAACAAAGCGGTGGGAAAAAAAGGAGGGGAAAGGATTTTTTGCTGCTAAACTTGTTACGGACCCATCACGGTCCTTGAACGTGATAATATTATAAGGATTGTCATGATCATTGACCGTGACAAGGCCGTGACAAGAACAGTTGTCACGGACTTGTCGCGATCAATGACCGTGACAATGTTGGCTGACTAAAGGGTGCCAATTTGGCCTTTTTGGTGTAATGAACAATGATGATTTCGTGGCAGAGTATGCTTAGATCAATTCTGGCATATCCTCATGGTCACACGCGAACACATTATTCCCTTGTCTTTGAAAATTTACTAATGCTTTCTTAAAAGTTGGATCCAACAACGAGCCAATATGGGTTGTCCTTTCTGGATGCTTGTCATCTAGCACCACTAGCTTAATCTTCTTTATTAGTTGACATATATCTAGTTTATCTTCATCTCAAGGATGTATTGTTTCAATCTGATAAGTTGTAATCAACTTCTTTTATTCCTCTTTCTCAGTCAGCGTATAGTAGCATTCTCGTGCTTCTACTTGATTCCTTTTTACTATTCCCGCTTCGTAGTTCGTCGAAAACTCAAAACATTGGTGGACAATGTAGAATATTACCTTAAACTTATTTAACTGAACCCCGTCGAAGATAATATTATAAGCTAAGACCATGTTATTATCTAAAATTAAGAAATGTGTCACCTCGATTTGGCGGGTCATCTAATTTTCGATAACAACTTCTAGTTCAATTGTTCCTAAGGGGAACCCCTTATCCCCTAAGAAACCAATAAGCGGGAAATGGTTGTATCGTTCTATTTTCCAACATAAGTTTCTCGATGTAACTATAAAAGAGTACATCTGCAGAGCTACCATTGTCTACTAATATCCTTGTAACTGACCTCTGATGAACCATCATGATGATAACTAAAGGATCTTCGTGCAGATATAACTGGCCAGGTAAATTGTATTTAGAAAATCTTACTATTAAAGGATATTTGTCTATCTTGTGAGGACACGTTTGCATCGCTTTTTCCATGCTCACCTTGCTGATGTGCGCACAAGATTTTTCCTCGTTGAGGTATTCTTTCCTCTTCGTCGGGTTTTTCCACCACTTTCATATCGTCCAATAATGAAATGACATCCTAAGTAAATCATGCCAATTCTTTTTACAGGTTCTTCGAGTTTCTTAGGCAGATCTAGATATTTTTTGTCATTCGAGTCATCGTTTCAGCCTTACTTCTTCTCGTCCTTACCCTTATAAGGAGACTTAGATCGTCTCTTGGATTTCTTATTGTCCCTGTGCTCAGCTGATTAACCGGACTTATCTACATATTTTTTCAGTTTGCCTCTTCATATCAAAGTTTCAATCTCATTCTTTAAGGCTAAACACTTATCAGTAGTGTGTCCATGATCCTTGTGGAACTAATAAGATTTCATTTTTTACCTTCTGCTTGGTATACACTACACCAAAATTATCGACATGTCAAGGTCTAAAACTGTGACAAGTCAAACTTGTCAAGGTCTTTGACCGTGATAAGTTTGGGGATGACAACTGCCTTTGTCACGGACTTTTCACGGTCAAAGACTATGACAAGCTCGTGACAAAACCTAAAAAATTATCACAGTCAAAGATCGTGATAATTCTGGGATGAATTTAAAAAAAACTGTCGGGCAATCTCTATATATGTTTATATATATATATATATATATATATATATATATATATATATATATATATATAGAGAGAGAGAGAGAGAGAGAGAGAGAGAGAGAGAGAGAGAGAGACCAAAATGTGTGCACAGAGAGAGAGAGAGAGAGAGAGATGGCGGTCGCTGCTATAATTAGAGAGAGAAACCAAATTTTAAATTCAGAATTGAATAACCAAAATCAAATAGGTACTATACAAAAAACCAAATACCATTTTCAATTTCAATTTCAATTTTAATTTGAAATTGAAATTAAAATTCAATTTATAATATGAATTCCTATTTCCTCTATCTCCTCTAAAGGGTGAGTGGTCCTATCCCATTCAAGACCGTATATTTCTATAATATACTTAACAACTCATGCACATTGTTCCAATTTAATGAAAATTCGGTAGCATGTCCACATAGTTCTCCAAGTACACGCCATAGAGTCGCAAGTGTGAGTGGTATTTCAATTTATCAATTGAAATAACAGTTAACATCGCATCATCTAGTATGTACCTAGAGAACATTAAGATACGACTGGAAAACTTTCCGCCAAAGTAACGAGTTTAAGCCACTAAGAATATTATTATACAGAAACTATGCAGTTCCAAACTGTCCAAACGGGACAATTCGAGAGATCTCATTATAGGGGTAATGACTCTCGAATGGTTCTAAGGGCTATTGAATGCGTACGCATAAGAACTAGAAGGCTAGCGTCCTTGCGCACTATATGTAATTTAAAGTATGCTCCATTTAATTATGTCTTATCTCAATTCGAGAGATTTCATTTAATGATGTAATTTAAAGTATGTTTCATTTATTTTAAAGTACGTATAAGAACTAAAACTTATACCAATATCAATACCAATTAAAATTTAGTTTCAATTTATACCAATATCAATACCAATTCAAATTCAATTTCAATTTTTACCAATTTACAAAAATATCAATACCAATTCAAATTCAATTTTAATTTATACCAATTTATACCAATACATACAAATTCAATTCAATTGAAATTAAATTTGAATATCAATTCAATTCAAATTCAATATCAATACCAATTCAATTCGATTTCAATTTATAAACACCCACGAACACATACAGACCCCCCCCCCCCAACCCACCGCCCCTCCCCCCGCACACTACCCCTCCCCCCACCCCAACCCCACACCTACACACACTGGCCCCTTATTGCCCCCCTCCCCCCACCCTCACGCACAGATCACACACACATACACACGCATACCCATGCACACATACATACCCACCTACTCACACACCTACACACACACACACACACACACACATAAAGGAAAGAGAGCGAAAAAAATCACCTAAAACCTAGAGAGAGAGGGAGAGAACAGTTGCACACGAGAGAAAAAGGAGGGAAAGGAAACGGTGAGAAAAGAAAAAGATGCGTTTAGAGATTTTTGTTAAAAGAGTTATCACGGACCTGTCCAGATCTTTGACCGTGACAAACCCTTGTCAGGGACTTGTCACGATCATTGACCGTGACAAAAAATGCGGATTTTTTCTTGTCATAGTCAGTGATCGTGACAAGGCTGACCAGCTCAAAGGTGATAATTTAGATTTTTTGGTGTAGCGAGAGACTTCAATTTTTCCATCCACTTGAGGTTCTCACTTCTTCGAATCTTGTCGAGGATGTGGTGAATGCCCACAATGATGGAGGTTTACCCGTCCAATCTCTTTGGCTTCTCTGATGCCGACTTCTTGGAGTCTTTGGACCTTTCTTTATTGTTTGAGCTTTTACTAGCATCAGACTTCGCATGATTGGACTATTTCACTACCATTGTTTCCTCGATAATGATTATTTTCGCATGACTAGACTCTTTCGTTGTACCAAATTTGAGTTGACCTAATGACAATGTTGGAGAAGGCTCTTCACCGCATCTCATTAAGAATGGAATAAATGTCTGACGCGTCTCAATACTTCTCCACAAGGAACATTAGATATGGTTTTCCATCATATCTTGGAGTTTTGACACTGAACTTAAACTTCGTAAGGGTTCGATAGCTTACAACATAGGATGTGAATGGTGACCCGTGGATATAATCCCTATACAAAGGGTTTTATCTTTATAAAATCACCCTATCGATCTTCAAAGCGTTGAATTTACCCCTTCTAGAGCTGCTCATTTTCCTTTTGATCGACTTTAACAACCTTCTCAGGTCGCCACCGACTCTTAGTCGAGCTCTCTTATTTCTTTGAAGTGTCCTCGGATCTAGCTGACCCTTGCATGCTCTTCATGGACCTGGACTAACACTCAATCCTTCTAGTCTCTGATCTCCGTGACTCTTCCCTGTATTCCCTAGGGTCCCTGCACGGATGTGATCGTGCAGCCCTTGGGCCCAATCAATCAAAAAAGAGCCTTTCCTTAACCTTTCCATCACACTTGGGTGCTATACTATATATGTTTGAACATCGTTATACCCTTTTGATCGAAGGGTGGATGTTTCTTTTAGTGTAGATGGTGGAATCCCCTATTCGTTCTGAGTACTTTCTATTTTTTTGCCATAGTTAAGAGTAAATGCACATAAAATAGAGTATCATAGCAGTAAAAACATAGTATCGCAAAAACAACAAATAGGATTGCAAGAAACGTGAATAAAAATAGGAACACATACATTTAAAGGAAGATTTTAAAGAATTAATGAGAATCAAACTGAAATTGGGTATAAGGTATATTTATCCAAAAGAAACTCAACCAAATTGGATTGCAATTCGTTAGTTCATAAAAACTAGGTATCCTTGAGATCTAATAAATGAAGATTATGAAAAGCGACAATGACAAGTCATTTCCCACAGACAACGCCAATTTGTTATTGCCTAAAACTCATATACTAATTTGTCTTAGCTGAAATATACTAATTATAAATGATAACAAATAAGAGATCTAAATTACTGAAATACTAACACTAGAGAAAACAATAAAGAGACAAGAGAAAGAAAAACATAACTAAATTTATGTGGTTTAACCCAAAATGGTGCCTACGTCCACATGAGCAGTATTGATTGTATTAGATTATTGGGAAAAATCCATTAACAAGTACAATATGGAAGCTATCAAGTTCTCTCTAGAGTTGGACACCATAATAGTAAGGAAAATATCTCGGATCCCAAAAAATTTGGATGATGTGTTCTATTTATAGACTGTTAGATGGGAAAGAATAGAGAGTGACACATTGCGCACCTTTATTGGTGAGGTGAGTATATGCTATACATGATGAGAAAATAATCATAAAGTTAGTTATTGGCACATAGGGGTGAATATTTGCATATTTTCTCCATTTGCACATGAAATTACTATTGCTGATGTCATCCAGTCACGTAGTACTTTAAGAACATATTTTATAAGTCCTGTTTATATTAGAGTATGTCGTATACCGCTACAACCGTCGAAGAATTATTCAAGATCTTTTAAGCATCGGGATAAATCTGAATATCAAAGTTCTTCGTCAAAGGATTTCCCGCGAGATTAATTTTGGTAAGGTTGTGTTTAAGTACCTTAACATTTCACTTAAAGTATTGGGATATTTTTTCAGAAAATATTTTCTAAGTGTTGAAGCGGTGTTTTTAAAGTTTTTCGTCAAAAATATAATTTTTGAAGTTTTTGAGGCTGTGCATTTACCGAGAAAAAGAAAAAGAAAAATATTTAATATTATTGTCATTCAAACGACAGCCTATGTCATTCAAACGACATGGAATGTCGCGTGATGTTTCAAATGACATTGGATCTCGTTCAAACGACATCTAATCCCATTTGAACGAGTTGCCGCCATAAGTCTTTTTATAAATAGGACTCTCCAACTCTGTTTTTCACAAGAAGACCTGTGCAAAACACTATCTACGTTTTCTACAAACGGCGGTGGGAATTTGTCTTCTCACTTTATAGGTTTAATCCTTTGTTTTTCAATGCACAAAATATTCCAATCTTATGTGAATTATTTTGGACCCCAAAATACGATCTTGCTAATATTGATCTTGTATAAAGGGTAAATCTACATCATATGACTGCGTGTTATTGAGGATCTTGTCGCGTGAAGATTCTGTATTGATTCGGACTAAGGTTCATAGGGAGTTCTGCGGTGTTATTAGGTTGAAGCTAGGAATACGGTTCTTATGGATTGTTGCGCGTAATTCATTACTGACGACACCGAGCGATGCCTGCGGGTATTCGTGTGTCAAAATCTATTTCATTGTAATCCGTATAAGTTACTTACAAATTATAGTGAAATAAAAGGTTTTACCCTTCGGGGATTTTTTCTGAAATTGGTTTCCTTTGCATGCTTATTGATTTTATGATATCAAATCACATAGATGCATGTGTTTGGGTTTAACTAAAATTTGGGTTCATTAAAATTGGATTTATTTGAGAAGCCGCATTATTCCATTGTCGCACACTCTCAAATTGATATCAGAGTAGGTTACGATAATTTATCGCGTGATCCTAATGTTTCACGTATTTTTGCTGATATAATTTGACTACTCACGTCATCAAATTGGTATCAGAGCCTGTTGCACTAGTTAGTGTTCGATCCTATTTTTCTTAAAAATGGCTTTTGGTGGTTTTGATGATTTTTGATGTCAACTTATTGAAAAGTCTAATCGAAAAATTCACACGAACTCTTGTTTTATAACTTTTGTTAAAAATGATTCAGAGATGTGTTCGGGTTGTGAGGGTGTTGGTCACATGATAGATGAGTGTTCCACAAATTTAAGGAAAAAATTGAATAAACCGACATCTCATATTTCTACTCTTACTGACAGTGACTCGAAAGAAGAAGTTTTTTATAGTTCTAGGAGAGAGCTTCCCACCCGTGTGACAAGTGATGAGAGTGAGGGTGAAAAGAGTGAGGAGGAAGAGGAAGAATTGAGTGAATTGCAAGTTTCCTATAATAATTTGTATGTGGAATCTATAATGATTAAGAAGGAAAACTTGAAACTTGAGGCTAATTTGAAAAAACATGTCTTAAATGAAAATAACACGAATGCGTTAATTGAGAATCTTAGGACACGTGAGAAGATGCTTAGAGATAATCAATGGTATGTCTAGGGTGGGAGAGATAGTTTTAGAGGGTTGATGGATACTATGAAAAAGGATCTTCTTGAGTTTGAGGATTCTAGGAGCGTACTTGAATCTAGGATAGGTGAACGTGAGAAAAGTTTGAGAGATTCGAGTAAAGTGAAATTTGATTTGGAGTCTAGGTCTGAAAAGCTTGATAAAATTTTAGGCACTGTCGAAATCAAAAAGGATAGGGGTGGGATTGGTTTTGAAAAATATATTGCACCCATTCCCAAAGTCATCTCCACACGTGTGAAAGAGCCTCTTAGGGATATTAGGAGAGAGCCACCTAGGATTTTTAGGAAAGAGCCACCTAGGATTTTTAGTAAAGATCCACCTAGGAATTTAAGGAGAGAGCCACCTTTAGGTAACGTTCACAACCACATACACACATGTACGCACTGCGGTCGAAAAGGTCACCTTAGGCTTTTCTGTCATAAACTTCAAAATATTCCCAGGAAATTTAAAGAGAGTCATACTGGTTCATTAAACCCCCACACCTCGTTACACATCGATTTGGGTTAGGAAATTGGATTTATAAGCATATTGTCTAATTGTTCACGACTCTCGTTTGCTTGCACGTGATTCACCCCATGTGAAATCGTTTGATTGATAGTGTTTGATATTTCTCATGCTCTAGTTGTGCTCCCCGATATATTCTTACTAGTGTTATGACTCATTTTGTTATAGTTTACATTCTTTTATTAGTTTAGCTACCGTTTTAGCATTGTTTTGGATCTGTCAGCACCTTCCAGATGTTTTTTTCTGGAAATTTTTTCACTAGGCAACACTATTTAATATTCTGGAAGGGATTTCTATTTTCTCATTCGAGCGAGATCTGATGTCGCGTGAAGCTGTCGTTCTAACGACAAGAATTTTCGTTCGAGCAACACTTATTTTCTTTTAAACGACCTGTTTGGTTTGCATCATTTATCTGTTTTCGTACCCTGGGTTCATATGCTTATATTTTTGGTGCAGCTGGGTTGCCTCTGTCAGTTTATATGCAAACATTTTTTATATTTATGCTCAATTGCTAATAATGCATTGCTCGTTTAATCACACCTGCTTAGATTGATGATTCTTTTTGTGATTTAGTGTTTGCTAGCATAAGATGATGCTCATGCCGATATTATGCCTATTGCTAGTGTGTACATGTTTGTATTTTTGGTTTTCATATTTGATATATTTTGGAAAAATTCAAAAAGATTTTAGTTTTTTTTAATTAAAAAAGTCAAAAACATTTTATGTTGATAAAATTTTTAGAAAATCCAAAAAGAGTTTTGTATTTTATTTTTCACCATTTATGGATAAACATTTAGGATGACCAAGTCACAACATCATTCCATTTATCCATGTGACTATTCGATAGTGTTTTGAGACAATAAAGGTAGAGGCGATTTTGGTTTTTTTATTTTATTTTAATTCTGTTTTCTTTTTTTGTTTCTAGAATAGGAGGTTGTGTATTGTTTTCTTCTAACCTTTTTTTCCTATCCAAATATATATAAAACATAAGGGGCGGTTTACCCCTTTTTTATTTTATTGATTTATTTTTCTTCTTTTTTTATTAAACCGTGCTATGAAAACAAGAGGAAGAAGATATTTTGTTAATTCTTTGTTATTTCCAACTTTTACCTCCTAAATGTAAATATACAAATTTACACTTTTATACCCTTAAAATTTTAAAGACTAAATTTTATTTTTGAATTAAAAAAATTTAGAGTCTCGATATAAAAATTATTTTGAATATACCCAATATAAATACGTGTATAAATTTGTAAAATGTATATTCGGTAATGAAAATTTATTATTTATTTGTCGACTAGAAATAAAAACGTCATTTTGACACATAAAAAAATTAATTTAATTTAATTTAAAATAGAATTCGGAGTGTTACATTTTTTTACTATTTTAAAAAAATTGATCCATTTTTCACACCTGTTATTTATCCGTTTTAGAATCTCTCTCTCTCTCTCTCTCTCTCTCTCTCTCTCTCTCTCTCTCTCTCTATATATATATATATATATATATATATATATATATATATATATATATATATATATATATATATATATAAGTGCTGCTCTTGTGCGAATCAGTCCACAATTTAACGGTGCGGACCAGTCCGCATTTTAACGGTGCGGACTGGACATGTGTCACCTGGCGATGAGCCCAGAAAAAAGAGAGAGAGTGCCTATAATTTATCCGATAATTTTTAGGCTCACCGTCTGGTGACACGTGTCCAGTCCGCACTATTAAAATGCAGACTGGTCCACACAAGAGTGTGCGGACTGTACCTCATTTTAATAATGCGGACTGGACATGTGTTATCTGATCGTGAGCCAGAAATTATTGACTAAATCATAGGCTCTCTCTCTCTCTCAATTCTGAGCTCACCGCCAGGTGACATATGTTCAGTTCACACTGTTAAAATACGGGACAGTCCGTACAAAAATAACACTATATATATATATATATATATATATATATATATATATTATAACTCTAATACGATGGTATTAGAGTTATAAATAACATTTAATTCATATCTCCTTTGACGTGTTACTTTTTCATTAATCTCATACTATTTTCTCTCTTCCCTGTCAACGCAACCTTTCCCCATTCGACATGACCTTTTTGTTTCTCTCTTTCCTATTTATCTTCTCTGCCCTTTACAATTTCATTTCATTATTAAAATCCCATCTCATCTCAGATAAGAACGAACCCTCTTTGTTTTTCTCGGAGATCATAACTTAAATGGGTATAGTGGCCTTAAGATCAAGTTTATGCAAAAATGCGAGCAATATATATGGTGGAAATTGATAAAGTTACCTTGGTGCAGCATGTTGAATAGCTGGCACCATTATTAGTCTATCACACAAAATCTTTCTAGCGTGGGAATATTTTCGTTTATGCACAAAACTACCACTACAAAAACGACGGGGCAGGTGGAGGGGACAACGGGTAAACACCGCCAAAGGAGCCTCACACACTATAGAATCGAATGATTGAGTCATTTTTATAAATGGATCGAAATATCTTCTCGATTCCCATATAATTATTGTTGACAAATTAATTCCTGCAATTGATCAGAGAGAACACACCTAAATAATTTGATTTGAATAATTAGAAAGTCAAATTGTTAGGCAAAAGGCTCAGGTGCCCCTCCTAAATGAGAATGTGTACCGAGTTAACTTAAGTTTCAAATCCTCAATATGAACAGAAGATTTTTTTTTGCAGTGGGTCAAGTTTTTATGAAAATTCAAATTACCGGATGTATGCAACCCATGGAATAGTTGTCAAAACACGCAATGATATAGCGATTATGAATGAATAATTATTTCATTAATTCATTGATAAAAGAGTAACTACAAGTACCTCAAAAAATTAAGGGATATTGGGCCAAACTAAAATCCATAGCAATTTCAGAGTCAAATTAAGGGAGGAGGACGTTGATATGTTGCAGAAGTTCAAAATGGACGTATCATTGGGGAAACGTGAGACTGTCAATGTTGTAGAGGGTAGGGGTAAGGCACTAGCGAATAGGCTACAAGTTACACAGTTAAATGAGGAGAAAGATCCACAACAGATGGGTTGTAAAAGTATACCTATTGGTTCGGATTATAGGGTTGGTTTTACTACTGACCAAGTCTTTCCTTTTGGCAAAAATTGATTATGATGATGCTACTGGGTTTCACAAAGGGCGGGAGATTGGTAATAGTGGGGGGCGGGTTCCAATTAGTACGGTTGGGCTGAGAGGTTTTTGCCTATGCACTGGGGGCCTCAAAAAGACTGCCCCAAAATTAAAATGGAAGGTGAAAACATCCAAATTTAAGGAGTTAGTTTCACCGTCTAAAAGGTAGGAATGCGTGATTTTTTCTGATAAAAATACCAACCCAAATGATGTTCCTAAGGTTTAAGAGTTTAGATCAGAAACGTCGCTCCCATAATTAAATGTTTTCAACAAAAGATGGCAATTATCGGTATCAACGACTATATAATGGATCTGTTTTTGTTGTATGATTGATGACATTATTATTCCATTGAAATTTATTTGTTCTTGAAAATCCAAGGGAATATTTAACACTCTTCCTATCGAGTGTTTATATACAATTTTTGTTCATATTTTTGTAACTGGTATTAGAGGATAGCACCCATTTTCATTCAGGCCTAATTATTATTAGGGTTTTGTTGATATTTTTGTTTAGTTGATGGAATTTTGAATAATTTACTATGTTTAATCTACTTATATTCTTGCAAAACGTTAATGTTTCTTATATTTTGCAACTTAGTATTTAAATAATCTGACGAATGGGTTCATCCTAAATATTCTTAGTATGTGTGGATTTATCATTTTAAATCATGTTTGATTCAGTGTAAAACGGTTGTAAATGTATAATTATTTGTATAATTTCTTTAATAATTATATTTTGTTGGGTCTACTTCATGTAATAAAAGATTTTTATTTGATGGTTCTCCAAATTAGGCTTAATTATTAGGAAATGAGTTTTTAAAAATAATTTACATTTTCTATTTTAGAAAAAAAGTTTTTACCAATTATAATTCAATAGTGAAAAAGTTGAAATTTATATTTTTGATTATTTAGCCTTTGGTTTAAATATGAATAATTATAGAGTTACTAAATTATTCATTTGGTGACAATATTTTTAGTGGAATATTTATTTAATTGTATTTATAAATTGAATTGCCCCCGCGCATTGTGTGAGTTACATGCTAGTATATATAGAGGCAGACTCCAGTGCACATGATTTTTTTAAAATAGCAAAAAAAAAATATTTTTGACCTGATATTTTTTATATGGTATTTAAACATTTCAAAGAACCCATATACAAAAATCAGCTAAAAAACTTTTTTGGATATTTTAAAAAAATTAGTCAAACTTTCGCAGTTTTTAATGTCCTTAAAAGCTGTGAAAGTTTGACTGATTTTTTTAAAATAGCAAAATATATTTTTTGAGTTGATTTTTTTTTTGTGATATATAAACATTTCAAGAAATCTATATAAAAAAAAATCAGGCCAAAAATATTTTCTTTTCTATTTAAAAAAATGATGTGCAAATTTAATGTGCAAATTTTAGTATGCACATGAGCCTCTCTCTCTCTCTCTCTCTCTCTCTCTATATATATATATATATATATATATATATATATATATAAAGAGTGATTCTACACGTACAGAGGATTCCTACAGAATCGTCTGTACAGACTGACGTGTTGTGTCTGTTTTGGTCCGTGTCTGAGCGCTCTCAAGATACAAACCAATACAGACACGACACGTCACTCTGTAAAGACGATTATGTACAGATTCCTCTGTACAAATAGAATTTTATATATATAAAAGACATTTTCACAAAAACATTTTCACAACACATGATTTATAGTTTTAATGAGTTAAGATAATCATTTATTAATTATTAATAAATATCACAAGATATGTTTTAAGAAGAAACCCAACAAATTGCCGCTTATGTAATTTCAATTTCATTTGTTAAACTTCGCTTTGGAAAAGCGTCTGTTATGAAAATACGTTTGAAAAGCTAAAAAAATTATTCATCATTAAGCATGCTTTTAAAGTTTATGAGTAGGGGTGGTAAACGGACGGATACGGATCGAATACCATGTTTTTCAAATCCGTATCCGCTATCTGAATGTACTATCCATATCCGTATCCGTCCGGATAGTTAAAACAACTATCCATATACGTATCCGCTCGGATACCTCGGATTCGGATAATATCTGTATCCATTTACATTATTTAGCCATCGCAAAAAATAACTATTAAAATATTCAATCCAATGAAACAATCCAATCCAAATAAATATATAACAAAATTACTGCCTCCTAACATCAACAATTACGGGTTTCATAATAATAGTATCATTCCATAATGATAATATGGCTTAAAGCTATCCATACTTTACAGCCATATAAGCTTAAAGCCATTTAAAAAAAAATAACAGTCACATTCCATGACAGTAGAAATAAATATGCACCTTTTAGATTAAATCAAATGTATTGAGAATGATAACCTCACGGACCTTTTGTTTTCAAAACATACTGATATTTTTATTTTAATAAGTATATTTATTTATTTTGTATATAATATACCCGTTGTTAACTTCAGCTCTCATCACAATCAAAACCATATCTTTACTTTTATGTTTCTCTCTTACATTCTATTATGTTTCTCTCTTACATTTATTTATAATTAAAGAAACTAACGAACAACCACATGAGGGTTTCTTTTCTCTTGTTTTGTACCAAAGAGAAATGAAATGAAGTTAGTTTTTTTGTTTGTTTTGAGTGGAGTATATGTTCTTTAGTGGTTGTATGCTGTGTGTGATAAGATGTATTGTAACTTTTGTGTAACTCCATGGTAATATACTCAATAAAATAATAATACATGACATTTTATAACATACCCAATAAAATAATGACTTTAGGGTATTTTTATTTTGAGTGGAGTATATGTTTATTTTGTTTTAGGGAATAAACGATTAGATTTTTTTTAATATTATTTTATTAGTAATACTAATACTAATATTATTAGTAATATTTTAAACATATGTTTGACGGATACGGATATCCGGTAAAACGGATATCCGATAAAATGGATACTCCGCATCGGATACGGATTATCCGTGCCGGATACTAGTACTATCCGTATCCGTATCCGTATCCGTTTTCTCGGATATTTTTATAGAGTATCCATATTCGTATCCATTTTCATATTTTCGGATAAATATTCGCAAATTCGAATTCGAATATCGAACGGATGCGAATTTTCGAATATTCGTTTACAGCGCTATTTATGAACTTTAAAATTATTGAGGAAAGAGTCATTGAGTCACAAGCTGCCAAAATCAAACCCAAAATATTCACGACAAATTACTACTCACATGTCGATGTGATTGAACATTTTCTTAAGGAATTGTAAATTTTTACAACTACCACCGTGTCGAAGACAACCATCTTTAGCCTCATCAACCTAGTGGGACATGTAAAACCCCAAAAAGCTTATCCATCAGGTTGTTGGGAGCACCTTTCGATAAACCATAGACGTACAAGTGTTTGGTAGAGAGATGTGCCACCAAGGCTAAACCGATGATCCTTAAAACTAATTTCTCATTGGCTAAAAACTATAAGTAACTACAATTTCTGCTTATCACCCAACACATGAATATAATTATATATAGGGAGTTTTGGTAAAGATTCTCATAATTTTTAAAATTAATAAAAATAGGATATTTTTCATAATTTTATAAATTTAGTTCATTTACTAAAAATACCATAAAAAATAGTGTCACGAGCACGGATCAAAAAAATAAATTTTTAACTCTAAAGGGATAATACAAATAAATACTATTATAATACAAAAATTACATTTATGAACTTGAAAAAGACTCCTAAAAATCATCTACCTTAATCTCTATATAATATCAAATCCCTGTTGCAATGAGAATCACAGGCCAACCAGCACCCACCTCACTCCCTGCTTGTCTCACCATTTTACTTAGAATCATTCCACGACTCTCTCTCTCGCAATATAAATATAAATATATTGTCTTCATCTAGAGAATACTTTGGCATCCGGAGGACAGCTCTGTCGTGTGTTGTCCACTTGACAACAATAGCCATCTCCCTCTCTCGTAACAGTAGAAAATATTGAAAAGTCTTCCTAAAATCAAATCAAGGATAACATGCAGGTTAGCTAGCTAACGTTTTCTTGTCATACGTGATCAAATTAGCCGGTGTTAAGCATTCACATCCTTCATCCCTGTGTATATATTTAAACAGATCATTCAAAGGCTCTTCAAGGTAGCATATGAACGAAGAGAGACCATCAAGAAGAAGGGAAGTGGCAGTGGTGAGACAAAACTAAATTTTCACTACTCAATGTGAACATATAAATATTAGCCATATTTTTACTAATAATTTTGTTTTGCTTCTTCTTTTAGATGGAAAGGATAAATCGAAAGAGGTAATGTCACTGAATCATGGTGGGGCGGCTAACAGAAGCAAGCCGAAAAGGGTTCAAGAAGGCAGATTTAGTTGCAAGAATTTGAAGCCATTTACGGTTTTACGCGGAAGGGACATTGCCCAGGCTTGGTTCTATAGCACAATTCATCTGAGGAGGTTGGGGAGCTATAATAGAAAGCAGCATTGGGGAATTCATTCCATGAAGATGAAAAATGAGGATTCGGGTGCTCATGGTCATGGAGGGAATACTAAGGTTCAACCCATTAGCGACGCCACGTTATCTTCGTCTAGGAAAGTGAAGGGCCCATGTAGGGTGGGGGAGAAGGGAGAGAAAGGCAAGGGCGACAAAACCAAAACCATTTCCAAAATCAAGGAGCTCTTGAGATGGGAAGCTGCTGCAAAGGGAGGAAACTACAATGGCTCAAAGGTAAAAACTTAACTCCTAAACTTCTAAATTTTTTATTCTAGTTCAAATTCCGAAAATTAGTGCTTTACCAAAATGAATATTTGATTTTTGACCCCCAAAGTTTATGTTGAAACCGACTGTAATGGAATCTAAAGTCAAAAGATTTTAGGATCTTTCGGCCTACCCTCATTACTTATATCTATATATGTTTCGGTATCAAAATTTAACTTATTATTACTTTATATAATAGTTTCACTTTTTGAGATATTTTTGATAGAAAAGTGTCACATAAAGTCACAAAAAATGTGAATATGGATCGGAAAAAAAAAATGATACCTAAAGTGATAAAACACTAAAATTTGATACTTAACGTGAGAGGCAAACTTCTATACATATCATCTGTATGGATTATTTTTTTCAAAATTGTAAAAATAAATATTTTTGAGTTATCTTTTTTTTATGGTATTTAAATATTTCAGCAAACTCAAAAAAAATCAACTCAAAATAATTTTTTTACTATTTAAAAAATATATTTTCACTTTTTTTTTAAACTAAAAAAATCATTTTGAGCTGTAAGGCACAAAAAATTAATTCAAAAATATATTTTTATACTATTTAAAAAAAGATAGTTCGCATAAAAGTTCCTCATTTAAAGACTTAAAAATGAGACTTACTACCTAAAGTTATAGAGAACATAAATATGGTGGTTAAACGTGAAATATCCTAAAACTTTACTAACTCTTTTAAAACAACAGTGTTCAATTCTATAAAAAAACTATGGTATTTCGTTGTTAAAATATCTTCACTAGTTATAAAATACCACACTAAACTGCAAAAAGCATGAGTTTTCACCAACTCATGTGCCCCCAAACTATATAAATGCTCTATAAGTGAGTTTTAATTGATGTTCTTTCGGAGTAATGCGACACACATTAACTCTCAATACCAATTCAGTATCACGAGTACGGAATGTTGATTAAATTAAGATAAGTACAAAAATTTATTGGAAAAAGTACTCTTAGGTCCCTCGCAAATAAATTTTAAACTCTAAAGGAATTTTGACAAATTTTAAACACTTAGATCTACTGATTCTTTTCATGTAAAAGTCCACACTAATGGTATAACAACTAAATCTAATAGTAAATTATCCTTAATTGTTTAAAAATTGTCATCAAGGGCCTCCATTTTAAATTTCCCTAATTTATTCAGGTTTCACACTTTCCAAATAGAGCTATTTTAAAATCGGTACTCGATGATGACCAATTTCGCAATGAATCTCCCAAGAACAGTTTCAGATGGGATGAGGAAAGTTGCCCTGCAATTTCAATGGCTTCTTCCACGAGAAATGCCCAGAATATGAACATGTCTTATTTGACCTCTACCCTCTTACGTGATATAAATCAATGCACTAGTGCTACAACAGGAAATTGGATCACTACAGACTCTGAATGTAATCTCTCTCTCTCTCTCTCTCTCTCTCTCTCCCTATATATATATATATATATATGTGTGTGTGTGTGTGTGTGCGCGTGTGTGTGCGGATTGTCCCGCATTTTATCAGGGTGAACGGGACATGTGTCGCCTAGCGGTGAACTTTCAAATTATCGCCTTAATTATAGGTTTTCTCTCTCTCTTTTATGGGTTTACCGCTAGGTGACACATGTACGATCTGCTCTATTAAAATGAGGGACATTATATCTGCATTTTAAAAGTGCGAACCGGACATGTGTCACCTGGCGGTGACCCTAGAAATTATTGGCTAATTATATGGGCTTTCTCTCTCTTTTATGGGCGCACTGTCAGGTGACACATGTCCAGTCTGCACTGTCAAACTGTTCCGTATATTAACAATGCGGGTTAGACACTTGTGGTGGAGCCAGGATTTCACAGCGGGGCGGGTTACCTTAATTGTGATTTTCGGGGTTTCATGGGCGAGAGCCCTCGAGTTGAATTTTTCCGAGATTATTTCTAAGTATTCACCAAATAAATACTTAAAAATAATTAAATATTATTTTAATTAACGATTATATATACGTAACAATTAATATTATAAACTTTTAAATGCCTAACAATTAATATAAATTAGTTAATACTAAAAAAGTAATATAAGGTAGGAAATAATTTGGAAAAACACCAAAAATCTAATTAGAAGTGGGCTGAATCTAAATTTTCAAAAAATTAAGTGTTTTTGGGGTTGGTTCCCCCAAGCCCCCACTTGGCTCCGTCCCTGCTGGACACATCGTCAGGTAACACATGTCCAGTCCACACTGTGAATATGCGGGACAGTCCGCACAAAAGCAGTACTATATATATATATATATATGTGTGTGTGTGTGTGTGTGTGTGTGTGTGTGTATACATATAACTCACAACACTAATATCTATTTTTGTGTTTTGACAGTTGTGGTACTCGAACTTTAAAGAATAGATTCAGAGTACTCCGGTGGTAAAATAAACTACTTAATCATTGTATTCCAATTTTTGTTAGATATGGTTCGTATTCATCCCTAATTTTCTGAAAAGATGAAATCAACCGAATTTAAAGATTAATAAGAAGATGTGTAATGTATCTATTTAAATGGCATGGCCTACATGGTAGTGAAGAACTTTCCCTTTTATATGTTGGGAGAATGTTAGGAGTCGTTATATAACATTTCAAATCCCAATAAATATTAGTGTTAGAACAAATTACAAAAATTTATCATAAGATTCTATTATTGGTGCACAAATGTAAAAGTTATAGTATCAGCCATTTGTAAAACCAAATATCACAAAAATCGTGAGTTGAGTTTGTTGAAATTGTTTTTGTTTTCTTTCTAGATTTTGGGTAGTTTTGCGCCAGTTTTAAGTGGGATCCGTATATTTATTTTAACAGGACCACGCACAATCACATTCTCCTTTTTGAGAAGTGTAATTTTATATTTACATGTCAAAATCCATTCAGTATTGAATGAGAAAATTGTCTCTAAAATCACCCACTTGAGATGTTAGAATATGTTATAAACTTAGTAGTATAGAACTCTAATCCCATATATGAAGAATATGGAAAAGTAGAAGAGTTATTATAATTGTACCTTGTATTTGACTCCAAGGACCCTAATTTTGTAAAGGCCAGAGGACCTAGGCAATTGTTGGTTGAACCCACACGCATGCGTCGCCGCCATTCGACCAACTTGACCCGTCCCGAGTTCTAGACTTGGAGTAATATCTTTTAATGTAAATTTATTTAATAAATTTTATGGGTCAACTTTCAATCGACCAATTTATTTTGGGTCATTTTTAGCTTTATTTTTTTATGGAAAAAATACAAAACAATTGCGTCTTTTCTTTTGGAAATCCATTGTGACTTTTTGAATGTCCACAAATACATCTATAAAAATGGCTATCCATTATGTATTTTTCTACCAAAAATTTCCATGCATATTTATCTCCCTCTCCAATATTTCTTCTATGTTCGAGTATAAACACAAGTTGCATTTGCCGGAGCCCTGATCGTTTGTAGTGCTACTACAATCAGGGATGAAATCCGTTCGATCCTTGGAGAAAATTTCTTATAACCATGGACACGGATTGAGGGAGAAAGTTCGTCTTAAGTCACAACGTGAACTCGTTGGGCTCGACTTATTTCTTTGAAGAATTGTTTGGTCACCTATTTTATACAAATTTTATGTAATTTTTTTACTTATTTGTACTATTTTCATATATGTTATGCAATTATGTCTTTGATTATAAAATACAGTTTATTATATATATATATATATGAGAGAGTGTGTGTGTATGTGTTCTTGTGTGTGTGTGTGTGTGTGTGTGTGTGTGTGAGAGAGAGAGAGAGAGAGAGAGAGAGAGAGAGAGGGAGAGAGCGAGAGACTCTCCTACATCACACCTATTCTAAGCCGTAAGAAACTTTTTTTTTCCAAACTTTTTATTATTCTATTGAAATTAATCTTTCAATCAACACATATTCAAAAAATCAAGTCCAAATACATTTTCTAGCTATTTTTAAAAAAATTCAAAATTTTACTGGCGTAGACCCTTTTAAATAAGATATTTTCTTTAACATTCGCCTCGCGACTTTGATCCTACTCGTATGATTTGGTGACTTGGTATGACTAATTGGCCTCTGGGCTTGTTGAGGTGCATCATAATCCAAATTTGGGTAACGTAGTGGCCCGATGAAATTGAATTGGATTT
The DNA here is from genome assembly GCA_949130495.1 of Sambucus nigra. NCBI lineage: Eukaryota > Viridiplantae > Streptophyta > Magnoliopsida > Dipsacales > Adoxaceae > Sambucus > Sambucus nigra. The sequence continues at coordinate 430,524,893 of OX422217.1, read as the reverse complement.
TTTATGGCCTGAAGTAAATATAGTGGATTTCTGTAGTCATTCGAACGAGGTGAAGGTGTCATTCGAACGAGGTCCAAATGACCTTCTAATGCCTAGGGAATGCTCGACTTCCCTTGCTCTCTTGAATATCATTGAAAAGCCCATGCTCGAACAAGGTACACAGTCGTTCGAACAAAGGGGCTGGGCCCAGTCAATGTTGAGCAGAGAGTCGACCTTCGAGAGGCTGGGCCCAGTCAATGACCTGAGGCAGAGGCTATCGAGGTCAAGAAGCGCGGCAGGCTCTCAAAGAGGGAATAGGCAGGCTCGGCCAGATCAAGGCCGACCCTTGGAAAGAAGAGCCCGGGAGCAGGAGGAGGTCAATAGTCAGCGTGTTGTGGCTGGGGAACCCTCTGTCCATCGTAGGGAGGTGGCAGGGGACAACCTCGGCCCAGCTGAAGAGAGTAGACCCTGGAATGACTCAATCCAACGTCTGGAAGAGAAGATAGGGGACCTCATCAAAAGCAGGGACCCATTACAGAGGGGCTACTCGGAGGGCTCCCCGTTTGTAGCTAGGATAGTGGGATTCCCAACCCCCGCTAAGTTCAAGCCTCCTACAGTGACTCCTAAATACGATGGCAGCACTAACCCAATGCACCACATTGAGATGTATCAATCGGCGACAGATATTTACTCGATCCCTGATGAGATGAAGTGTAGGGCCTTCTCAGGGACCTTGACAGGGGCAGCTCATAGTTGGTTCACCTCTCTTCCGAAGAACTCGATCGAAAACTTCAAAGGCCTGGCAGAGCAGTTCATCCACAACTTCTTCTTTGGGGTAAGACCTCAGAAGAAGACTACCCTCCTCCTGTATGTCAAACAGGCTAAGGGAGAAAGCCTAAGAGACTATATAGCAAGATTTAACAAGGAGAAGCTGGAGGTAGAGGATTACGAGGAGAGCATAGCCATGACTGCCCTGATAGGAGGCCTACAGAAGGGGAAGTTATTGTGGAAGTTGGCGGAAGACCCCCCCAAGTTTATGGCAGAACTGTTGTCCACCGCCGGGAAAGTGATGAATGCGGAAGAGGCAATGGCCGCCAAATATGAGGAGGAGAACCATGGTAACACTGGGAGATCCCAGGGTAAGAAAGAGGGGAAGAAGAGGTCAGCAGATGACAAGTTCGCTCATTACACTCCTCTGACTGTGAGCTGTGAGCACATCCTTAATGAGATCAAGACTGACCGGGCTCTGAGGTGGCCAGAGAAATTGAAGGCCCCACCACATAAGAGGAATAAGAACCTATGGTGTGAGTTCCATAAGGATCACGGCCATATCACAGATAGATGCTTTGCTCTGAAGGATGAGATTGAGAAGATGCTGAAATCCGGGAAGCTAAGAAAGTACGTGGATGACAAGGCCCCGAAGGGTGGAAGAGAAGACCCTAGGAAGAGAAGAGATGACAGGTGTCGTGGCGATGTCCCGGCTAGAAGGCATGATGATTCGGAGGGTGATGATGGAGATGACCCGGATCTCCCTCCTAAGGATGACAACACCCCAGTCAAGAGGGTAGGGATGATCTCCTTTGGTGTTAGCACCATATGTGGGGGTTTCGCAGGAGGTGGATCTGAGGTAGCCGATAGGAAAGCTCATGTAGCGGAGGCCAAGTCAGTGGTCAAACCTGAGGTTGTGAATCTAACGTCTTCTGACGCAGTGCAGAAGAGGAAGAAGGTGGACATGGACACCCTAGTGGTGGGATTCTCCAAACTTGACTTCAAGGGCATCTTAGCCCCCCATGATGACCCTTTAGTCATAACCACAAGGGTACATTGGTGCGATGTTGGGAGAATCCTCATAGATGGGGGAAGCTCGGCAGATGTGATGTTCTGGCCTTGTTTCAAGAGCCTGGGTCTTAGCAGGGCAAGGCTGGTGCCCTACCATCACCCATTGATAGGATTTAGTGGTGAGAAGGTACACCCATTAGGCATGTATGAAATGGATGTACGGATGGGAGATGAATGGCCTAAGAGGCTAACCAAGAAGATAAACTTTTTTGTCATGGACGAAAATGTCTTCTCGGCCTACAACCTCATCATCGGAAGAGTGGCCCTCAAAGAGTTTGAAGCCGTGCCGTCAACTGTCCACCAGATGCTAAAATTCCCGACTCCTTATGGGGTAGGGGAAGTGCAAGGGGACCAGACCACGGCACGGGAGTGTTACTTCAACTCAGCTGAAGAGAGGGAGGCCTATAAGAGAGCAACCGCCACCTACAGCATAGACACTCTTGACCCGAGAGATGAAACAAAGCTGAAGAAGGGCGAGGCCGCGGAAGAGGTAGAATCCATCGTCCTCAATGAGGACGAGCCGGAAAAAACCGTCCAGGTCGGCAAGGCCATAGAACCAAAGATCAAGGAAGAGCTGGTAAGCCTCCTCAGGAAGAGACATAGTGTTTTCGCCTGGAGTCACACAGACATGCCTGGTATAGACCCTGAGGTCATGACCCACAAGCTCAACGTGGACAGGGATTCCAGGCCAATTAAGCAGAGGAGAAGAATTTACTCCAGAGAGAAGTATGAGGTCATTCGGGAAGAAGTGAAAAAGTTGGAAGAGGCCGAGTTCATAAGAGAGGTCACCTATCCAGAGTGGCTCTCAAATGCAGTGATCGTTCCTAAGGCCAACGGAAAGTGGCGGATGTGTGTAGACTTCACAGACCTGAATAGGTCTTGCCCGAAGGACAGCTATCCCTTGCCTAGGATAGACCAGATGGTGGACGCAGCGGCAGGGCACGAGCTCATGAGTTTCATGGATGTTTATTCAGGTTATAACCAAATCTTCATGGATGCCGAGGACTCTGAGAAGACAGCCTTCATTACCGACAAGGGGACGTACTGTTACAAGGTGATGCCCTTTGGTCTGAAAAATGCGGGGGCAACGTATCAACGTCTTGTCAATAGGATGTTCGAGGAACAGATAGGTAAGACCATGGAGGTATATGTGGACGATATGCTAACGAAGAGCCTGAAAGCCTGTACTCACGTAGCGGACCTTGAGAAGACCTTTGATGTCATGGACTCCTACAGAATGAAGCTCAACCCAGCAAAATGTGTCCTCGGGGTAGGAGCCGGGAAGTTCCTGGGGTTCATCGTTAATCAAAGGGGGATTGAGGCAAACCCTGAGAAAATCAAGGCATTGCTTGATATGAAGACTCCTAGGAGTATCAAGGATGTCCAATGACTCACCGGAAGAGTGGCAGCCCTGAACAGGTTTGTTTCCAGGGCAACGGATAAGTGTCTTCCATTCTTCAAAGTTCTAAGGAAGGCCTTCCAGTGGGATGAAGAGTGTGAAAAATCCTTTTCAACTCAAGTCCTACTTAGGGTCTCCCTTGCTACTGTCCCGGCCCATTGCGGGAGAAAGGTTGTTTGTGTATCTGGCAGTCTCTGAGTCGGCTATTAGCGCGGCCATCATACGAGAGGAGGGTGGTGTTCAGAGGCCCGTGTACTTCAACAGTAAGGCCCTACAAGGGTCTGAACAAAACTATCCCCGAATGAAGAAGTTGGCTTATGCTCTTATCCATGCTTCAAGGAAAATGAAGCCTTACTTTCAAGCTTACTCTATGATAGTCCTTACGGACTTCCCACTAAGGCAGGTTCTGCACAAACCTGAGAAGTCTGGAAGATTGATGGCCTGGGCCATTGAACTAGGAGAGTATGATCTTACTTACCAGCCCAGGACAGCCATTAAGGGGCAGGCCCTTGCAGACTTTGTCGCAGAGTTCACTTGGGAAGAGACTGAGTCAGAGAAGAGCTTGGATGACGGCGAAGAAAAGAGTCGAGGTGTCTTTTGAGATTCGGAAGAGACAGACCCGTACGTCTTCCGGGGCCGAGAAGAGGTAGTCCCAGGTAAGACTTGGAGGAGAATAGAAGAAAACAAAGAGGATCGATACCTCTTCGAAAAAGGGGTGATGAGAGAAGGGGTCTTCTCTTCAGACGAAAACGTGTGGAGCCTCTTCGTGGATGGATCCTCCTGTGACGGTGGAAGCGGCGCGGGGCTAGTACTCTCGGCTCCAGATGGCGCCAACATTGAATATGCCTTGAGATTCAACTTCCAGGCTTCAAATAACGAGTCTGAGTATGAGGCCATGATAGCAGGTCTCCTATTGGCAACAACTCTGCGGGTAAAGCGGCTCCTACTGCATAGCGACTCAAGATTGGTTGTTAACCAGGTGTTGGGGGCATACGAGGCTAAAGACGAAAGGATGGCCAGGTACTTAAAAAAGGTAAGAGGATTGCTAGAGTTTTTTGAAGAGGCCAAACTGAAGAGAGTGCCGAGATTGAGCAACAATCACGCCGACGCATTGGCAAGACTGGCCTCGGCAATGAAGACAGACTTGGGAAGAACCATCTCAATTGAAGTCCTGGGAAAGGCAAGCATAGAGGAGGACGAGGTACGTAGCCCTTGTCACAATGTGAACCCAGGAGACTCTTGGATCGACCCGCTCGTCAGATACTTAAGAGAGGGGGAGCTACCTGAGTCTAGATTGGAAAGAAAAAAGTTGAGGTACAGAGCTGCCAAGTTCTCATTAGTAGGTGATATCTTGTATAAAAAGGGGTTCCTCTTGCCCCTCCTCAGATGTGTGCATCCCATGGAGGTACCCCGGGTCTTGCAAGAGGTTCATGAGGGCTCTTTCTCTATCCACATAGGGGGAAGACCCTTAGCCAAAAGGATCATCACTCAAGGATACTGGTGGCCAACCTTGTCTAGGGACGCTGCTGACTATGTGAAGAAGTGCGACAAATGTCTGAGGTTCGCCACTATCCCCCACCAACCCCATCAGCCTATGACATTAATCTCTTCTCCGTGGCCTTTCACGGTATGGGGAATTGATTTAGTAGGACCTTTGCCAAGAGCAGTCAACAACTATAGATTCTTGATAGTTGCCATTGACTACTTTTCAAAATGGGTAGAGGCCGAACCAATGATAACGATTACAGAGCAGAAGACCTTTCAGTTCATCTGGAAGAACATCATATGTAGGTATGGCCTCCCAAACACGCTCATCTCAGATAATGGGACCCAGTTCAAGAACTCCTCCTTAAAGAAGTATTGCCAAAGTGTGGGGATTAAACAGTTCTTCTCATCTCCTGGTCGACCTCAGGCTAATGGCCAGACTGAGGTCACAAACAGGACTATCTTGGACGGAATCGAGAAGAGGTTAGAAGATGCGAAGGGGAGATGGATAGAAGAGGTTTACGCTGTGCTATGGGCTTACAGGACCACAGCGAGGACACCCACGGGAGAAACCCCATTCATGCTGGCACACGGTTCAGAAGCCGTCATACCAACGGAGATAGGCCTACCAACTCATCGGGTTCAGACCTACGATCCTGACAGCAACGAGGAAAGGAGGAGGTTAGACCTGGACCTAATTGAAGAAAGAAGGGAAGACGCAGAGGTCAGGAAAGCAGCATACCTACAGAGAGCAGCAAAATTCTACAATCAAAGGGTGAAATCAAGACCCATTGCGGTAGGATACCTAGTGCTTAAGAAGACCATACAGAAAACAAACAAGCTACACTCGAACTGGCATGGCCCCTACAGAGTAACGGAAGAGGTTGTGCCTGGCACGTATAGGCTAGAGAACCTAGAGGGAGAACCCTTCACCAACCCATGGAATGCTGACCACCTAAAGAGATATTTCATATGATGTTGCATCTATTTTGTAAATTGTAAATGTACCATCTTATTGAGAAGAGGTTGTTAATAAAGATCAGTTTCTATGACAAATTCTCGTTCCATCCTTAACATCATTAATTTGGTGATTTATTATGAGGCTAACCTCGGCCCAGGTGGTGACCTCAGACCCTCATAACATCATTCGGTGGTGACGAGGTCTGAGCTCAGACACCTAGGTTAGAGGACCTCAGACCCTTAACATCATTAATTTGGTGATTTATTATGAGGCTAACCTCGGCCCAGGTGGTGACCTCAGACCCTCATAACATCACTCGGTGGTGACGAGGTCTGAGCTCAGACACCTAGGTTAGAGGACCTCAGACCCTGAACATCATTAATTTGGTGATTTATTATGAGGCTAACCTCAGACACCTAAGTTAGAGGACCTCAGACCCTTAACACCATTAATTTGGTGATTTATTATGAGGCTAACCTCAGACACCTTGGTTAGAGGACCTCAGACTCTTAAGTAATGGTTATGGCATCATATTAAATAATGACTTCAGAGATTGCATGGCATTCAAATACATTCAGAGATCAAGATGAAGGAAGACATTGGCATTCAATGAAAGAAATTACATAATATTTACATGTCTGAGAAATTACAAATGCAAGATTACAAGTCAAAACAAAAAATGCAAAATACAAGGCCAAGTCAAACATCTGAGGGAGGAACATTCGATGTCTCGGCTGGATTGGCCTGCTCGGCATTGGTCACCTCAGCCACTTCATTTGCAGGGTCAGTCCCTCCGAGATCAGTCCCTTCCAGAGTAACAGTCTGACCAGGGGCAACAACCTCGTCCTCTATCTCTTGCAAGGCCTGGGCAAACTGAGCGTCGACAAGGCCGAGGCCCACAAAGTCGGAGGCCTTTATGGTGCCAACCTCGGCCTCCCTAACCTCGGCCCATTTGGTGGTGGCCTTGATACCCCTTTCAAGGTATTCAAGACCAAAACCTACAAACTCCTCGGAGACCTTGTAATCAGCAATTATTTTCTCCGAGGCATTTGCAAGAGAGGCCTTCACAACAGCATTAACCTTCCTCTGCAGGGCATCATCCTTGTCCTTCAAGGCCTTGGTGTGGCTCTGGATGAGTGCAGAGATGTCCTTTTCTAGGCCTTGGGCCTTGTTTTCAAAATTTTGGGCTTTGGTCTCAGCATTTTACAACTCCGTCCTACGGTCGACCTCGGCCTTCAGGGTGCTCTCCACCTGCTCAGCCCCTTGCCCCTTCTGGATCAGAGGCAATTTCCTCAAGGCCCAGTTAGATAACTGGTACATGGCAGTCACACTCTGCACAGACAATGAAGAGGTTAGAGGGAAATAAATTCAGAGGTCGCACTTGGCAAAATGAACGAGCCATAGCTGGACGGATCTGTGGAGGCCAAACTCAACCAGCATATGAGTGTCTATGGCCCTGTAAAAGCTCTTGTCGGCATCAGCCATCACGTTGGCAAGGGCATCCATGGCCTGCCTGCTGTTGCCGACCACGCTCTCGGAAAGCTTCAGCTGGTCCAGACGAGCAGCTAAGGTATCCGTTGTGATAGGAATTGCAGCGTCTGGAATCTTCCTTTGCCTGGAGCTCGGCCTCTGATCCTCAAGGGGATGGACCTAAGGGGCCCTCTTCTTGGACTTGGATGTTGAGGGAGCAGGTGGAGGAGCATTCAAACCGGTCTTCTTGACAAGTCTAGCCAAGCTTGGAGCTGCCATCTCCCACAACTCGTCTGAAATGCCTGGTGGTCTCTCTGCAAAAATGAAAAAATAAGACTCAGAAATAAAGTAAGTATAATCAGAGGTTAGACTTGAAATAAAAATAAAAATCCTTACCAAAGTCAACTAGGGGACTTCCACCTAAGCTCGTCCCCGAGAGGTACTGGGGGGTCAATAGATGCTCGAACTTGACAAACATCCCATGGGCCCCTTGGTCTTGCAGGGCCTTCACCTTTTTGCCATTTTGAACACTTAGTCCAAGGTTGGCCCTAGCAGACATGGTGACTTTTCCCCATTTAAGGGGTATTCTCGGCTCATAAGTAGAAGAGGGAATGGAAGGACCAAATTCCCACAGCCCTGAGGCAAAAAAGTACCGAGGTTTCCAATTATGATTGGAGGTCTGAGTGACCAAGAGCATCTTTTTCTCAGGCCTCCGAGCCACGAAGTGATAGTAGCTCGGATGATTCTTGGCCGAGGTGGGGACGTAACAGCCAGCAAAGACCTGAACTGGGAGGTCAGAGTGGTGGACCGCCCTCCACAAGATAATGGCCCCTATGATAACTCTCCAAGCATTGGGAGAGAACTGTGAGGGGTCCAAGTTAATGAAGGAAAGGATGGACCTGATGACAGGGTGAAAGGGAAGACGAAAACCTAACTTGAACATCTGCTCGTACAAGCAGATCTCTCCATCTTGACCATGGTAGGCCCTCTCTTCCCTCAGAGGTCTCCTTAAGTGGATAGAGGGACTGATGGAGTATAAGTACCTGAAGTGCAATAGATCCACCTCAGTAACTGTGCTTTCATACTCGGCCGCCTCAGATGTGTCAACATCACTTTCGGTATCCTCATCGTCGTCAGACTCAACGTCGGCTGGAGCAGACGTAGACGGGTGACCAGGGAACCTTTGAGCAAACTCGGCCCCAGTAACGGCCGACAGTGGGATGGCATTTAGAATGGGAGGCACAGCCACACTTGGCCCAACAAGCTCAACCTCTGAAGAAGAACTTGAGGTACTTGTGCCATTTTGGGACGAGGCCCGGCTGGAAACCTCGGCCTGGTCAGGGTCCTGACCAGCCTGAGGAGTGAAGTCAATGGCCTCTTGGAAAGAGTCCACAGACATCGGGTCGGAGGTGGAAGACTTAGACTCAGACATCGGCAAGTTATTGGCAGAGGCGTCTGTCTGATATAAATTCTCAGGTGGACGAGGGTATACCACCTTGAGAGGTGGAGGAAAGAGAGGTCTGACAGGGAACTCTTGTTACCTACGAGCTTCTTCCCGAGCTCTCTCTATTTGCCTAATTTTTTCTAAGGTCTTTTCTCTAAGAGATGGGAAGTCTTCAAGAAGTTGATACAGGGGTCTGAGCATCGGGGGACGACCCAAAACTTTGGCAGACCCTAAACTTGAGGAAAAATCCTAAAAACTACAAACGAGTTTGGCTTGAAAGATTAAGGGGACCAAAGATCAAACCAAAGAACTTTTGCAGAAAACCTAGCTCACCGGAAAATTCAAACCCTCACTGGAAAACTCATATGACTACCGGAAAATTCAAACCCTCACCGAAAAATTCAAATTAAAATGCCAAAATGAAGGATATGGAGAGGGGGAGGTACCTGAGGGTGAGTTGATGAATGAAATAGAGGAAATCGCGCAAGAAACGAGGTATTCTCCTACAGAACAAGCGCTGGAACGAGGGAGCTTCGGAGAGAGAGAGTTGCAGAAAACAGGGCGCGAAGGAGAGAAATGAGGAAGAAGAAAGGTTTTTAACCTTTAAATACTTGAGCATGATTCCCAAGGCTCATCATTGCCTTGGGAAGCCCAAGGGACAACTGACAGCACATGCCAACCAAGTGGGCACGCCTTGGCTTGGGACAGGTGTCACGCAGGTGTTGGCCTTGGGGTGAACAGGCCTCGGAGGCAAGAATCCCCTAGCCACCTGCTCTCGCAAATGACTAAGGGCTGGGGGGTGATTGATATGCCCAAGTATAACCTCAGCCAGGGATACCTACCTCGGACGAGATGGTGGCCGAGACATTGGTAGGCCCAATAGGGGGTAAGGACCACCGGTATCATCCCTCGGCCAGGACTACCTCGGCCCCGGCCGACATTACTACATGCACCTCCCCAAGGATACTACGCACGTCGCAGATATCAACAGCACCCTCAAGTGCCCAGGAATAGCAACCTCGGCCATCAGTAGGCCGAGATAACAACGAGCCACCGATTCACCTTCATCATGGATCCTACCTCGGCTTGGGCCGAGGTTACCAGAGGTATTAGTAAACATCAGCATGCCACGCCTAACCTCGGCTCAGGCCGACCCTAGCATATACCTCAGCTGACATCAGACCGAGATTCCTCATGACACTTAGCGGATTGAGCGGACATCCAACCTTTATAGCTCGGCCTCTCCAAGGCCGAGGCCATTCACCAACATGACTGTCGAGCATCTGTTGACATCTGGATAAGGACACCTGGGCACAAATCAGTTATAACAAGATTATTCTCCACATGTGGGAGAATATTTCATCATCATTACCTACATGTGGCCATGACAGGTGGCACACCCCCATTGGTGAGGAAACTACACACATGCACATTACATGCATAGGGGGTACATTACACCCCCTAGACACTATATAAAGGGATCATCCCCTACCTTGCAAGGGGATCCAGATATTAAAATCCTAGCTAAAACTCTGTTTAAATACATATTGTAGAGAGAGAAAGAGCTTGAGAGATTGTATCCATGGCCATTAGTGCCTTCTTTCAGTGATATTACTCACACACACTCACAGTGGACGTAGGCCAAATTGGCTGAACCACTTATCTTCAGGTGTTATTCCCCTTATCCTCACCTCATTCTTATCTTCTTTATACTGCTATGTTGCCATTGTTGCATTCATATTGAGCTTGCAAAACACCTCACCTGGTGTTGCTGATTCCCAGCATCATCATATATATATATATATATATATATATATATGAGAGAGTGTGTGTGTATGTGTTCTTGTGTGTGTGTGTGTGTGTGTGTGAGAGAGAGAGAGAGAGAGATAGAGGGAGAGAGAGAGAAGGAGAGAGAGAGAGACTCTCCTACATCACACCTATTCTAAGCTGTAAGAAACTTTTTTTTTCCAAACTTTTTATTATTCTATTGAAATTAATCTTTCAATCAACACATATTCAAAAAATCAAGTCCAAATACATTTTCTAGCTATTTTTAAAAAAATTCAAAATTTTACTGGCGTAGACCCTTTTAAATAAGATATTTTCTTTAACATTCGCCCCGCGACTTTGATCCTACTCGTATGATTTGGTGACTTGGTATGACTAATTGGCCTCTGGGCTTGTTGAGGTGCATCATAATCCAAATTTGGGTAACGTAGTGGCCCGATGAAATTGAATTGGATTTTTTATGGCCTGAAGTAAATATAGTGGATTTCTGTAGTCATTCGAACGAGGTGAAGGTGTCATTCGAACGAGGTCCAAATGACCTTCTAATGCCTAGGGAATGCTCGACTTCCCTTGCTCTCTTGAATATCATTGAAAAGCCCATGCTCGAACAAGGTACACAGTCGTTCGAACAAAGGGGTGTTTTCCGTTTGAAGGACGTACATCTCATGTCCCTTTTAACCCTACGATTTTGGCCTATTAGTTCCTCGTTAGATCTCTCGTTCGAACGAGAGCGGATCTCGTTCTAACGGATCCCAATGTCATTCAAATGACCAAAAATTTTTTTGAAAATTCTGCACATTTTAATGTTCTATCATGATGTGGAACATCATATTAGATGACGTGTCGAACTCTGAGCGACTCAGGATAAAGGCTTGATGAACCATTGGATAAATGGTTGAGTTTAGGGAAATTTGTGGGATTTAATCCTTAGGGTGGTGTTTTGTCTCATTTAATCCATTCAAATTAGATTTGGTCTCTCTCTCTCTAGCTCTTGGAGCTCTTTCTCCATCAACCACTACACACCACCCTAGCACCACAACCCCTCCACTCAAAACCACCAAAGATTAACCATATTCTTCCATATTTAATCTCATAAAACTCAAATACACCACATGTTCAAGCAAGATGGGTTTTTATAAAGATATTTTGGGGGATTTTGGAGAAGAAAAAAAGGATGGAGTTTGAAAGGGGTTTTCATAGAACGTTCAAGGAGTCGAGATTGTGGAGCTAGGCAACCTATTTAAGGACACCTTAGGAGGTGGGATATAGTCATCTTCTTCTACACTTCATCCAACATTGTTGAAGCTTATTTTGAAGAGGAAAACTCTATTTTTAGCTTAAGAACTCTATTCTTCCATAGTATTGGTCTTGTAGTTAAAGTTTGTAAGAGTAGAAGGCATACATGATTTAAGAAGGTATTTCTTATGATTTGGTGTAAATGGTTTATAAATTAGTTTTAGAGTTTGCAAAAAATTATGTATCTTAATAAATCTTAGTATTTAAATATTTTATGGAATAAAATGCGAAAATAATATTTATTGAGCTAATGTCTAAAAGATTTCTTGTAAAAATTGGGATTTTATAAAATTCAAAATCTATTCTAGTTTTCAAGAAACGAAAAATATCTTTGGTCTTGAAAAGTATGTTTATGCAAATATTATGAAATTTCTAGAATAAATCATGTGTAAAACTCATTCTTATGGATTTCTAGACTTAAAATCCACTTTCTCATGTATATATTTTGATGACAAGCATATAAACAAGTTTAATGAAGGTTTTATTGGGTTTAAACATGAAATAAAGAAAATTTAATGAGTGTTAAAAAGATGAAAAATGTGGTGAGTGGATATTTCAAAAATATAGTGATATTAAAGGAAAAATGGTGTTTTCTTCTTAAGTAGTCTCCAAAATACCAAAAGGTTATCCTAATAAAGAAAGTGATGAAGTAAAGAGATTTCCAACTTGAAAAGGGTGTTAACTCCAAAGTGTGAAATGAGTAAAAATATTTGAGAAGTTTGGTAGGTATAATATTTTTTTAAAAATAACACTTCTGAAAATAGAGGAAAATGCAAGTTTGAAAATAAATGGGTAAAATGGTAATTTCATTTAAAGTGAAATATTTTTATGAAATAAAAATATTGAAAAAAGTGTTACACAAAATGGTACTAAATGAAAGTGATTTTTGAGATAAAATCAACATAAGTGTGTAAAGGATAAGAAACGATGATTTTCAAAGTGTAACACAAGGTGGGGTGAAATCCCTAGATTTGAATTTGGCCGGTAAAAGTGGAATAATGTGAACATTTGATAAATGTTAAAACACATTAATGTGAGACTCGAATGAGACTAGTCAAGAATTAAGAAGGGTCCGGAGCCCTAGGGTGAAAGATCCAAAAACACTGTCCAGATCATATGGTAGCGTAGATGGTGGTGTGGAGCCTATTAAAGTACACATTTATTTTAAGGATTTCAAGAAAAAGATAATGAAAGTGGAACATGTCAAGAAATGAGTTGTGTGGTAAATGTAAGAAAAGATAACCTAACTTGAATGAAACTAATACATTATCCGGTTGAAAGATAATGTTGACAAATAAAGTAAGAAATTGACCAATATCCATGAAATGAAAGGAATGGTAAAGTAAAGTGACTAAATGGAGAATTAAGCAACTTAAAGAGTTTTAACCCATAATCATTTACATATGAGTGTGTTTATGAAAGTTTCTAAATGAAAAATATGTATTTTTTTATAACGGTGCTTGCGTGTGTTGAAAGGTGATTTTCAAGGAAAATGCTAAGGTAAATTTGGTATGAGAAAAAGAGCAATTTCGGTGAAAGAAGTGTTTTTCCTTAAACAAATGGTATTTTGTTCAAAGTATTTAACAAGGTGGGTTAAATCGGGAAATAAATGTCAAGTAATATAAAAAATAATTATTTTATAAGATCAAGGTAAATTAATCGGAACAAGTAACGTTTTAGAATAAAATGGTTTCATGCATTAGTTTATATACGAAGTAATTGCTTGGACACGTAGATAAACGTGTTAGAGCCTCTTTTCTCCCGTTCGATTATATATTGCATTGTTGTATTTTCCCACTTGGCATTTGTATCATTCCCTCTTCTTTGTTACGGCAGTTTATGTGTGGTTTCGTATTTTGAGAGCGTTACTGAGGTAAATATTCTTTTTATATTACATTAGTAGCTCTGTATGCTTGGATTCCAGAGACGCTTCCCATAGGTCCTTCACATAGCTTGATTTGAATTGGAATCACATGTTAAGAAGTGAAATGTTAATTAAATAAATGGGACTAGCAACATTATTAGGTTTCCTCATCTCACTTCACCCCTGATGTTCGGGTCGAACTGGATTGACTAGGGGTAACCCATAAATCCGGGCCGATGTGTTACATTTTTAGCAGTTTTTTGTTAAATTTTTTAAAATAGCTAAAAAAATTATTTTGAACTAATTTTTTTGAAGATGTGTCGGTTGAAAGGTTAACTCCATGAATAAAATAATAATTTAAAAAAAGATTTTTGGGGCCTAGAATTAGGTGAATTGGATGATGTAGGAAGCATGATGTATCCCACATCACCCATACATCACACTTAGTTCTAGGCCCTAATTTTTTTTAATTTTATTATTATATTCATGGAGTTAACCTTCCAATCAATATATGTTCAAACAATTATCTCAAAATACAATTTTTAGCTATTTTTTTAAAATCTAACAAAAAACTGCTTAAAATACTTTATTTATAAGGGTTTGCACAATCAGATTTTTTTGAATTTTTTAAAAATCGTTAAAATTGTATTTTGACCTAGTGTTTTTGAATATATGTTGATAGAAAGGTTAATTTCAATAGAATTTTTTTTTTTTGAAAAAAGGGTTTATTAAGGCCTAAAATTAGGTGTGATGTAGGAGAGCCTCCCTCCTTCTCTCTCTCTCTCTCTCTCTCATTATACACACACACACACATAAACAATATTTGTTACTTTCCTGTGAATAAATTATTTGTAAATATAAACACATATCTTCTATTTTTGTAACAGAAATGGTTGCTTCATCTAATAACCTTGTTGTCTTTACAGTTGGCACATCTTTTGGGGAAAAGACTAAAAAATTCAATAGCGTAGAGTTTAAGAGTTGGCAATAGAAAATACTTTTCTATTTGACCACTTCTAATTTAGTTAAGTTTGATGAAAATGAGACTAGTAAGGAGAAAGTGGCTGTGTGGAACCACCTGACTTCTTATGTAGAAACTATGTTCTTAATTAACTCGATAACAAATTATACAATGTGTATTATAATGATAAATCAAAAAGGAACATTGGGAGTCTATGGATACCAAATATAAAATTGAGGATGAGGAGATGAAGAAATTCATTATTGGTCGTTTCTTGGATTATAAAATGGGGGATAGTAAAACTGTGATATCCCAAGTTCAAGAACTTCAAGTCATTCTCCATGAGATTCATGTCGAGGGTATGTCTCTAAGAGAATATTTTCAAGTGGATGCAATGGTTGAAAAAATTTCACCATCGTGAAAGGAATTCAAAAATTATTTAAAGAATAAATTCAAGGATATGGAACTTGAAGAATTGATTGTCCATTTGAGAATTGAGGAAGATAATTGGCAGTCCGAAAAAAGGAGTGGATGAATCCATACATGGAATCAAAATCTAATGTAGTGGAAGGGGGATCAAAGACTAACCAAAGAGATAAAGAACAATGGTAAAGGTCTAAGGGAACTAAAAAGTTTAAAGGAAAGTGCTACAACTATGGAAAATCGGGAAATCACTCCAGGGATTGTCGAAAATCGAAGAACTTCAAGAAATAAAATGCTCAAGAAAATGTGACAGAATTAGATGAGCTTTCAAAGGATGTTATTGACATCAACCTCTATGTGGTCATTTCTGAATGCAACTTGGTTAGCAACATCAAAAAATGGTGGGTAGACACTGGTGCTACTCGCTATATATGTGTTAATCAATGGATATTCTCTAATTACAACAACATTGACAATGATGAGAAACTCTACATGAGAAACACTTTGTCTTTTAAATTTGAAGGACGTGGATTGGTGGTGTGGAAAATTACAACTGGCAAAGAACTCACGCTTAACGATGAGCTTCATGTTCTCAATATTCAAAAGAATTTAATATCCGGATCTTTGCTTAGCAAAAATGGCTTCAAGTTAGTATTTGTATCGAACAAATTTGTCCTTACTAAGAGTGATATGTATGTAGGCAAGGGTTACAATAGTGATGGGCTCTTTAAGATAAATGTAATGACTCTTTACCAAATTCTATTGTGTCCATCCCTACGCATCTCTCCCTTTCCCTAGGGGGGGAGGGGGAGAAAATGTCTCGTGCCCTCTTCCTCTAGGAGTGCTTCGACCGTCGTCGATGTGGGGTGCTGTAAAAAGATAGAGTCGCCAGCCTATTTAGCACAAAACAGGCAAAAGAACATGTTTCCACCTCGAGAGACAGACATCAAAGACAAATTGATGCTTACAAAACAAATAGTTCAGAGGTTCGGGGGCTAAGTTACGGAATGGAAAGGTGTTAGGCACCCATCCCGCCCTTTCGGTCTCTCATGGGCTTGTGTTCATGTTTTCCTTAATTATCCATGATGTGTGTGTGTGTGTGTGTGTGTGTGTGTGTGTGTGTAAGTGTGTGTGTGAATATAAATGGAGATAGGAATCACATAACTCTTATCATGGAAAATATAGAGTGAGGTCATCCGTAGGAATGTTCCCAAAATAATATCTATAAAATACGATATATGCGTTTATCGAGATATTGATCGTTATGATGAAACGATAATATATGTTAGATAAAACGCCAATATGGATTACAAATATAATATATATTAAAATAATGTATAGATGAAAAGGATGCAAATGCAAAAAATGGAGAATTGGACTTGAGTCTCGGTTTTTAACCCGAAACACCTACGTAGGGTTTATCCCATAAATTCAAACTGGAATTTATTATATGTGTGTGTGTGTAGAAAATGTATTTTGGTTTTGAGAAATTGTGGTGGATAATCCCGTTGGAATTTACAGGTGTAACCCACTTTTTCTTTATTTTGTTTTTTTATAGAAAATAAAGTATGTGCGACATAAATAATAAAGGGTGAAGTATTAATGTGTATGAGCAAAAGTAAAAGCTAGATTAAGAAATTATGTAACTAATGCAAAAATAAAGAATTTAAAGATAGAGGATTTTCGGACATTTTTTGGAGAATTGAGGCTTGATCTTAATCCTTGATGAGCTCCCTTGAATGTTAAGATAAATGTTGGATGAGAGAGAATGAGATTTTACGAAATTGGGTATGAAAATGATGGGAATGAAAGCTGAATTTCACACAAGGAAACTTCGCAGATTGCAAGAGAATGTTGTTGAGATCACTGATATTAATGGATATGAGGTGTGTATTGAGGGTGAGCTCATGCCCTTTATTTATAGGGTAGGGGGTTCCAATAGGCATAGCCTTATCCCTTCCAATCGGTAGGTAACCCTAGATACACTGTCGATAGGCAGAAAAATGGACCTACCAATCGACAGTCTCATGCAAATTTTTTCGAAAATATAGGCGTAGAACGCAATCCGTAAATCCAAATCACAAATAGGTCATAACATTAGAAAGGTAATTCCGAGACCTTAAAGATTCATTGGTCCTCTCCTGGCTCTGAGAGTTCACTTTGGGTTAAACGGGGCTCGGAAGCGCTCGTCTGTTCTTTGGATGGGAGATTATTTCACGGTAATGGACTGTTCATCCAAACCGTAAGTCTGAATCTCCCATAGGGTGGACCTTTGGAAAGATTATGTGAGGTAATTAGACATTCCAAAGAGCTTCACTCGGTTTTGAAAGTTTACTTTGGCCAACCAAGGCTCCGGAAGTGCCCGATGACCTTTTAGACTAAAACGGATCGTTCGTCCATACCGTAAGGCTGATTTTCGCACGGGGTGGACCATGGAAATGGTATTCGGTGACTTTAGAATATTCGTTTAGTGTCATTCGAGCTAAATAGTTTACCTTGGTCAAACGAAGCTCGAGAGAGCCCGATGGTCTCTGGATTAATTTTCGGGGGAAAATGGATCATTCGTCTGAATGGTTATGCCATTTCACACATGGAGTGGACCATTGGAAAGGAGTTTCCATGACCTTCAAGGATTCGTTAAGATTTCACTCTGATGTTGGATTTGATTGGGGTCAAATCAGGTCCCGAGAGTGCCCGGTGGATCTTGATCGATTTTTAGTAGTAAAATGGTTCGTTAATCCGAATCATTATGTCAATTCGCACACGGGGTGGACCGTTGGAAAGGGGTTTCAGTTCCTTTTGAGGATTCATTGAGATTTTTGTCTAACTTTGGATTTGATTGGGGTCAAATCGGGGCCCGGGCGCGCCCAGTGGCCTCCAGGTCAATTTTTGGTAGTAAAATGATTTGCTCGTCCAAACCGCTATACTGATGCATGCATGGGGAGGACCGTTGGAAAGGAAATTCGAAGAATTTTGAAGATTAATTGATATTTCACTCTGACAATGGAGTTTACTAGAGTCAAACAGGTCCCGAGAGCACTCGATAGCCCCTAGATCAGTACTCGAAGTATGACCTAGGGTTTGTAGTGAAATGGGGAGGTGTTAGGGACCTAAGGAGAGAATTAAGGGGTCCTAGAATGTGGTGTCAACAAATACCCTCGACGGGTGAGCTTGTAATACGTGAAAGTCATCGAATAGACCCCACTTGATGTTTAAGAAAGAGGTTGATTCTGTGGATCTAAGGGGCGAGGGTGATCGATTTCGATGGTTAAGGCTGATTTTGGTGACCTAAGATAATGCTCGGGATGGCCAATCTAGCAGGCCGAGGTCTATTCCGAGGACCTAGGGTAGGGAGAGACCAATTTTGAGGGTAGAAGCCAATTCTGACGATTTTAGTGGGGAGACCAACTCTGAGGGTCATGGTCAATTCTGAGGACCATAAGTAAAGGGTGACCAATTCTGAGGGCCTTAAGTATAAGCGACCAATTCTGAGAGTCGAAGCCAATTCTGAAGGCTTAAGTAGGCAGTGATCAATTCCTAGTGTGTGGGGGGGGGGGTGTCCCTCTCCACATAGATGATTAACTTATCTAAGAGAATTGATTGTTCACAAAGAAGCACGTCGAACAAACTCACTTCAAAGATTCTGTACGAAAGTGGTTCGTAGGACCCACCTCGAAGACTCTGCATGAGCAAGTAGCCTGCAGTGCTCTATCTCGAAGAGCCTCCAACGGACCTAGCTCGAAGGACCTAGTTCGAAGAACATAAGTCACCTGGATGACAATAGTTTGTAATAAGAAATATAATGTTGTATTATGTATATTATCTTATGAATGTATACGTTGAGTGAGATTGTTTGGTACTCATGAGGGACTATGCCTGGCAGGGCATGGGAGGTCTTTCATACCCTATCAAGCAACCTCCTCTTGGGAACTCCGGAGGGATATGGTTTGGAGGATTGAGAACAAGGCAACATTGGGAATTATTACCAACCCTCTTGGCACACTTGGACAAAAACTTCACTCAGGACAAATGTCACCCGAGCCTACTCATTGCTTACCTCCTCGAGTGAACCTCCTCGAGTCATTTGATCTCCCTCAATACTTGCCCCCTCGAGATCACCTCCTCGAGGTACATCCGACACCAGGCCGCCTGACTGGTGTGACTAAATACCAAACAATAGCCACTATTTGACCCACTTCTTGACGTCACAGCACCTAACATTTAGGAACTCAAGAATATAGCACTCAAGTGCCTTTATCCTTAGTATGGAAGGTCTAGTTCAGTAAATTTAACTGTATAGCCATCCAAAAGTAAGCCTCAAGATGACAGGTCATATCCTTTATTAATGACTTCAATACTTCCAACCAATAGAATGTTTTCCCGCTAAAACTACCAGTTCCCATGCATTAAATGTAGTATCTCATGCATTTAATGCACCAGACCAAAGGGATCGAGGGCATGCTGACTCGAGCAACCTCTCCCTCCATATAAATAAGACCCAAACAAACAAATCAAGGAGAGAGGATGTAGAGCCCAAAATTCTTGCCCATGTTTTCTTATACTAGAGAATCCTCGCGAGAGCATCAATTCCCATATACATTCAATGCACCTATCATTGGGCATTAACTGATCTTGAAGTTCCTGTCTTGTCTTCATTGTATAGTGCCTGTTCTTTCTCCCTCCGACCACGCTACTTGCTGGTCCCATTCATTTATTATGTTTGCCATATGTTGCTTGTATCAATATATTCTTTAATGCAACTTTGAATATTAAATCTGTCTATCTCTGATCCGCTTGTGGCTCTGACCTATACTCTATATCTAACGGTGTTAATCTATCTTGATAAGGGGTTACGCCTCACTTAATACTAACGGTATTTGAAGAACCCACATCTTACATTTGGTGACTCTACTGGGGAGATATTCTCTTGTAAAAAAATGCCAGAGGATAATACCATTAAAAACATTGATTTCGACATCATACAGCGTGAAGAAGAGGAAAACGATGCTGCATTACCTGAAGCGGGAAGAACAACAAGGACAGAGCTTAGCGCACCTAGCGTTGGTATCACGGGGACGATGGCTATGCAAGGGGTAATGGGACAGGAACAGATGCACGGGTTGATAGGACTATTCACAAAGTTCATAAAGACTCCGGCAGCCCAAGCAATGTTGGGAGCCCCCATAGGAGTGAATTCTTTCACTACACCACCAAGCAATGGGGTAGTGAATTCTTTCACTACCCCATAGGTCGAGCTGTTACTGGAGGGGTGGCGGCGCCTGCTTCCGTTAACACCTTCCCCATGGTTCCACCACCCTCAGGCGGTGCATGTCCTACCACAGTCCCACTTGTGATAATGGGACCGGCGTCGCAAAAATGGGGGAGTAACTCCAGTGGCCCCAGCTGTTATGATAAATCAAGGAGTAGGAATGCCAGCCTCAATGATCGCGATGATAATGGCATCATCGTCAGCTAGCCCCTCGCCAGCCAGTTTAGAACATATGAAGAAAGAGCTGCTAAAGTTAATAGCCTAGTCTAAAGGGGAGAGATCCTCTATATGTGATGAATTTCGTACTCCCTGCCCAGAGGAGTATAATAACGAACCCTACCCAGTGGGTTATATTCCCCTAATCTTTGAAAAGTACACAGGGAAAGGTGTGAATTCCAAGGAACATATGAAGAGGTTCATCGAGAATATAGGGGCCCATTGTAATGATAAAAAGTTAAGGCTAAGGGAGTTATCAAAATCCCTGACAAAGAAAGCCTACACATGGTATTCCCACCTAGCTCCAAGTAGTGTAGGTTCGTGGCAGGAATTACATGTTTTATTTGTGCAAAAGTTTTTCTTGGCGGAGGACGAGTTCACACTCACCCAGCTTGCACGCGTGAGAAGCAGAATCCAGGAGAGAATGTTGTGGCTTATATCTGAAGGTTCTGCGAACCCTCCCTAGATGTGAGGGAGGAGACGTAAGAGGATAAGCTTTTACAAGTATACACAGAAGGCTTGCTTCCCGAAAATATATGCCACCTGATTAACGAGACAAGAGAAGGTACATTTGTAGCCTTCTTGAAGGCAACAATGAATATTGCATTAGTGGTAAAACCTATAGTACCACCTCCCGCTTTGCCTAGCTTGCTAATAAGGCCAATAGTTACCTCGGGGAGGGGAATATCCTCAAGGATCAATGATGCATATGATGGGGTAGAGAAGGAGGTAATGGCGATCGAGGAAGTAGAAGGGGTAGAAGCAACAAGAGAAGGTTTGAAGATGAGGAGGATCCTCCCGAGCTACCTTTCAAGGTGGAGCAAGCCTTGAACCTGTACGATCTCATGGTCCGTGATAAAATTTGCAAGCCGATTAATGTCCACACCGTTCCGCTCACTCTAGAAGACAGAGAGCAACCCCATTATTGTGCACTCCATAATAGGGTAAATCATCCTACTAAAGTATGTTTTTCATTAAGGAGGTTGATAGACCACCATATGAAGAATGGAGGCATTGAGTTACCGCAGACAAATGAAAATGATGACCCTTTGTTGCACCACGGGGCCCATATAGCTAGCACTCCATAATAGGGTAAATCAATGATGGAACAGAGGATCGGGGAAAATGATTTTGAAGGCACTACGGGGAGAGGCTTCGAGGATTCTCTCAAAGAATTCACTTTCGAGCTGGGTTGCCTCCATTTAGATGATGATACTGAAGATGGAGATGACTAAGAAGGAGAAGCATATGATGCTGATGAGACGCTCAGCAGGCAGACGGGAGCCTGTTCTCTAAGAAAGGTCAACGTAGTGATAGGATATGATGAGGCTGCGTATAGAGATGTGGAAGATGTTTATGAGCTCGAGGATGATTGGATGGATCCATAGATTGAGTGCGTAGATGTGGCTCGCTCGCCAAAGTTTAGCTGGATCTTCGACCAGGTTGGCCTGCCTAAAGATTCCCGAGTTGAAGTTAGGAGGGCCATTCTAGAAATTGCAAAGAAAAATATGGCCCCACATTTGAAATAGAAGGAGCCTATGGCTAAGTTGGTGAGTAGATATCTTTCGGAGGTCACGTTCTCAGAGGAAGATAGGATGATCAGGTACCCACACAATAGGCCTTTATATGTTTACTGTATCAGTGAATGACTACGTTTTTTCACGAGTATTATTGGATGGGGGAATCCAGCAACATAATGCCTGTGGGATCCTTTTGTGCCACTGGGTTATCGGAGATGAGGATAGTGCCCCATTCGTTGGCAATATCAGGTTATGGAAATCAGCCCTCCAAGTCAGTGGGCTACGTCATCGTGGGCATCATGATAGGGAACATCACTTACCATATTAAATTCCACATCATGAATTGCGAGTCGTCATACCAGCTGTTGGTAGGAAGTGTATGGATGCACAACCATGGGTTGGTACCCTCCACCTATCACTAATGTGTTAAGGAAAATATAAAGGGTAAGGAGGCTGTGATACGGGCTACTTAGAAACCTTTTGCAAAGGAAGAGGTCCATATGGTGGATGCAGTTTTCTATACCGATCTGGTGGAAGAAGCTACAGTGGTGACAAGATATAATGGGGGGATAAGGATCCAATAAACTTGAGAGAAGGTGGGGGAACCTTCTCAAACGATTGTGACTTATGAAGAAGAATGTGATCTAGGGGCAGTAAGGCCATCCAACCTGTCAAGACAACTTCGTGATTGGATGATCCCGCGAATTGATCCCATTGAGCACCAAGTTCAGACATAGAGCATTCTTAGTAGGCGGACAATGAAGGAAGCATATAAGAATCATATAAATAGACCTTTCCAAAGAGACGCGACCCGATAGTGCAAGTGGGTGGTTTTTCCTAACGACACAATTATTTATAGACTATGAAGGTATGAGCGAGCTGCCTAGAGACTGGATGATAAAGCTGACCCGGTTTATGAATGGTTCCTAGTGGATAACCAGGGGCAATGCCTAGTGATTGATAACTCGAGGATTCAAGAGTTTGTAGAAGGAGTAGATGAAGAGCTAGAATGCATGAAAGATGTCCCTAGGCCACAGATTTAGGGATTTGAAAAGATCGAATTGGATAGGGAAGGTAGCGATTCGAACCCCATCTTTATCTTGAAGGACTTGGAGGGAGCCCCTCGAGAGGGGTTAATCAAGATTCTGGTGGAGTTCAAAAATGTCTTCGTATGGAAGTACATCGATATGCCTGGGGTTGATACGGAGGTAAGTTACCACTGACTGAATATCTTGCCCTCAGTGATCCCGATGAAATAGGACACTCAAACATACAAAGAAGAGTTGGATTTTAAGATCAAGGAAGAAGTATAGAGGCTACTCGCGACAGGGTTTATAGTTCCGATACAGAACCTAATATTGTTGTCTAGTATTGTATTTGTGGGAAAGAAAGATAAATGCCAAATCAGGATATGTGTAGATTTTAGGGATCTGAAACGGGCATGCTCGAAAGATGAATTCCCACTTCCCTCCATTGATAGTTTGATCAGCGCAACAACGGTCCATGAGATATACAACTTCATGGATGGGTATGTGGGCTATAATCAGATAAAAATGGATCCAGCTGACGCGGAGAAGACTGCCTTTCGAACACCCTTAGGCAATTTCATATACACGATCATGCCTTTAGGATTAAAGAACATAGGAGTGACCTACCAGAGGACGATGATGGACGTATTCCACAACCTTCTCCACAAGACTGTGGGGTTTTATGTTAATGACTTGGTGATTAATTCTAAGAAAGAAGAATCCTACCTAGACGACTTGAGGAGGGTATTCACTCAGTGCAGGAAGTATAAGTTTAAGATGAACCCTCTCAAGTCTGCATTTAGGGTGACAAGAGGGAAGTTTTTGGGTTTCGTGGTGATCCTCTAGGGAGTACAAATGGACCTGGACAAACTAAGGGCCATCCTTAAAATGCTAAGATCGAAATCATCGAAAGAGATAAAGATTTTCATTGGCAAGGTGTCCTATTTGAGGAGGTTTGTCCTAGGGCTAGCTGAGGTAACGTATCCCTTGATGGAACTACTGAGGAAGGGCATTCAGTTTGCATGGAAAATAATACATCAAGAATCCATACACAAGCTGAAGGCACTCCTTACTTCTCCATGGATAATGATTCCCCCGAAGGCAGGTACCCCTTTACGCTTATATCTTACGTCAATAGAACGGTCTATTGGGGCTTTGCTGGCCTAAGAGAGTGAAGGCGTTGAAAAATATATTTATTATCTAAGTAGGATTATATATGGGCCCAAGGCCAGACATACTAGCATTAAGAGGCATTATTTGGCCCTCGTATTTGTGGAACAAAAACTAAGGCATTACTGTTATCATTCACGAAACATATTGTAACAAAGTGTGATCCCATAAATTTCTTGCTTGCTATAACTGTATTGATAGGCAGGGCTGCCAGATGGTTTCTAATCCTTTCATTGTATGATCCCAAGTGCGTGGTCCCTCGGGCCACCAAAAGTCAGGCGTATATAGATCTGTTCGCCATTTTCTCATTTGGAATGTTTGAGATGCCTATTAAAGAGCTCACGGGTGATGACCATCAGGTCAATTTTATAGAAGACAGCCTAGTCGAATGGAGTATGGAGTTCATTGGCTCTTCAACCGAGAAAAAAGGAGAAGCGGGAGTTATTATGCAAAGAGGCAGTGGCGAGATTCACTTGCCTTTCACATTAGAGTTCTAATGCTCAAATAATGAAGCTGAATATGAGGCACTGGTCCTCGAGTTACTCTAAGCGCTGAGGAGGGGCATTCAGGTTCTAACAATAAAAGGGGACTCAATATTAGTGGTGAAGCAAGTGACGGGGGAATTTCCATTGAAGCATATGAGTTTGGTGCCTTACCACACGATCATTCAGCGATTACTGGGCCAGTTTAATGTGGTAAAGATAAAAAGGAACCCCCGAACGATGAACAAGCATGCTGATGCCTATGCCACCATCGCACAAAAGATTGACTTTAATGGAGAATCAACCGTGGTCTGAATCACAAAGAGAACTGCCCCTTGATAGTATCTGAAATGCTTCCATCAGAAGACAAATATGACTGGAGGGGTGAAACCAGAAAGTAGCTAGAGAAAAGGGAGGGACCACTTAGCTTGACAGAATTAGCACAATACTTTGTTGCTAAGGAAAACTTATATTACAAAAATAAGGTAGGTTGGTTGTCCAGGTGTGTGGACCCCGAAGAGGTTAGGAGAAGATTGATCAAAATATATGAGAATAGTCGTGAGACTAATGAGATCCCTCTATACACAAGGATACAATGGGCAGGGTACTACTGGCCCTCGATGAGATAAGAAGTCGCTGCAGTACAAAGAGAGTGCTGGAATTACTGCCTTTTCTATCAAGCGGCAGAGTGCAACTTCTTTGACCAACTTCAAGACTAAGGACAACCCTACATGGACTTCTTGATAGATGGAGTAATGCCAGCAGATAAAGAGGACACTATGAAGATAAGGAGGCGAGCACCGAGGTACTTCGTGCAAGATGGGTGGTTATATCGATGAGGCTACTATGACAGGACCCTAAGGTGCATAAGAAGAAAAGAGGCCGAAGAAGTGTTGAAGCAAGTTCACAAGCCAGGTCACATTGGGGGAGACAAACTTTACGACCAACTAATGACCTTGGGCTATTACTGGCCTTCGATGGAGAAAGACTCAGCTGATTTTGTTAGAAAGTGCAAAGCCTGCCAGCTACACGGGAATACGATCCATGCCCCTTCAGTGGACCTCCACTCGCTATCCACACCATTCCCATTCCATACTTGGGCCTTTGACCTGGTAGGAGCCATCAACCCTTTATCACGAGGAAATATATGGATTTTAGTAGCCACAAAATATTTCACGAAGTGGGCGAAGGCCATACCGCTCAAGAAGGCCACTACGGGGGTAGTAGCTCGATTTATAAAGAAATACATCATTTGCCACTTTGGCATCCCAAAGGTATTTTTGTCAGACAATGGTACCCCCTCCATCAATAGTGAAGTGCGCTTACTCACGAAAAAGTATTCCGTCATCCATCACAAGTCAACAGTGGCCTATCCAAAGTTCAATGGGCAAGCAGAAGCTACCAATAAGATGTTGGGGAATATTTTGGCAAAGATGTTAGAGGACTTCCCTGGGATTTGGGATGAAAAGATCCCCGGAGTCTATGGTCCTATCGAACGACGAAGAGAAAGCCAACAGGGTACACGCCATTCTCTTTAGTATTTGGGGAAGAATTTGTGCTGCCAGTCGAACTCGAGGTACCTTCTGCTCGTTATAACCTACGAAGTGTTATGCTCCCTCACAGCCTCCACGTATAACTCGAAGCCTTCAAAGAACATAGAGATAATGTCATGAGGCACTTCGAGATATACAGGAAGCAGTTATCTAAATCTTATGATCAATTGATGAGGCCAAGGAAGTTCAAGGAATGAGACTTGGCTCTAAAAGCTTGCACGAGACACATAAAAGGCTTATCACTGCTAAAGTTCGAAGAAAACTGGGAGGAGCCTTATATTGTTCGAGCAATCCACACTTCGGGCTACTACGAGATATCTAAGCTGGAAGATAATGTGACTTTCAAATTAAACAACAGGTGTCTCAAGATTTATTACGTCTGAATGTATGTTCTTCCACTCCTGTATTTGTTGTTTTGTTTAAATTATAGATGTATGCTTTAAAGCAATTGGGCTCACCCGTTTAATATATTCAGAAGAAAAAAAAATCATAGGTCACATACTAGATCAATATTTTATTTTCACAAGTTCATGGAATGAGCCCTTTATTACACATGATGTACTTAGCATTGATGTATAAGTGTAGCCAATATTCAATTGAAATAACAGAAAGGAAAGGAAATACCAAAGTTGCCAACGTTTCTTTATTTCAAATAAGTGATAGCATTGTGGTTACAACCAGGTTAGAAAAATTCAAAAGTTCACATAAATGGGCAAGACCAATAAATGAAACCCTGAATAATGAAGCTAGGGGTCGTCCATGATAAAGCGAAGATTCTCTAAACCAAGTAACCGGTGGTGATGCGAGGGAAGATTCTACTCAAGTTGAATCTGCTCTGCAACATGGTCAGCTAGATTCTTCTAGAAAATTTCTTAGGCCTGATAGATGGTTTCTAACTCCTGGTCTTTTTTCTACACGGGCAATCGCCTCGCGAGCCTCTTGCACTGATTGCTCAGTCACCAGCAACTGGGATTCCAGACCCATAAGTTCTTCAAAGATAGCCACCTGCCTGCGATGGGAATTCTAGAGGCGATTATAGACGTTGGGAAGATAATTATTCTTGAAATTCTGCAGTAGCTCCACTATCCATGTGTAATACCCCGTATTTTTATGCTTTCTAAATTTGGGGATTTATTTAATTTAATGTGATATATTAATTTAATATAAATCCAAAAATTAATTATTTTTAATAATTACTAACGCGATGTGAGTTAGTAAGTATGGGAAACTTTTTGAATATTACTAATGAGCAAAGTAATATATGATATTGGTTCTATTAAATGTCACGAGTGAATAAAATGACAAATTTTAGAAATTTAAGTCGGGACGCGCCTGTGTCGTGTCGAGACTAAATATCGATTAATAAAAGTGAATAAATTATAAGTTTCTCGTATGGTCATTTTGAGTGCGCCAAAGTGTCCGGAAGGGTCGAGATAGTCAGAAAAGTGTACCCGGTGGTTTAGTTTGGGTCTCGGGGCCTTTTTAGGCTTAATTAGTACCCCGGGAGGGCATTTTGGACATTTTGTAATTTTGGGTAATTAAACCCACGAATTTGCAAGGGGTATATCAGATGTCTAGGGTTGTCTTCTAGGGTTAACACAACCACAGACAAGTGAAGGCCATAGGAGAGGTAAAGAGAGATCTTGCCAAGGAGTTCTAGGCCGAAAACTCCTCCGTTTGCGCCGCCGGCATCGCCAAACGATAGATCATGTCGGAAGGATCATAACCAGACTGATTTCAGCACAAATCAGAGACCAAATATTTCCAGGCAAGTACTTGTATTGCTTAATTTCGTTAATGCTTCATTCATGTTAGTTTAGGGTTGATTAGGATGAGTTCTATGAAAGAAAACCCATGTTGGAGATTAGAAAATTTCATGTTTTAATGATATAAATGATAATCTGGAAATCCCCTCCATATGTAGAGGTTTAACCACGGATTTATGATTAATTAGAAGTAGAATTTATGGATAAAGAATGATTTGAATTAAGTTAAAGAAATTTTTAGGGTTCATGAGTATTGTATGAATTTGGGCACTTTTAATCCATGAATCTTGATGAAAACTCGCATGCTTTACGTTAAATATTGTCCATTTGGATTTAGGACGTTTGTGGTATAAATTTTTGGGAGTTTGGGAGTTAAAACTTTGGATTTGAATGATGTTGGATGATAGAATCCGTAACTGGTAATCTGCAAAATTCGACATTCCTGTTTGATCGATCGATCGAACCAGGAGTATCGATCGATCGACCCCTCCTGGCAGACTCATATTTTCCCTTATAAATAGTTGAATTCAATTTAAATGTGTAATAATCTTTCGACATTCTTATTAAAATATTTTGGGAGGTAAAGAAGACCAGTTGGACTTATTAAAAATATGAAATCTTTAATGTAAGACGAGATTTACATTTTCGGGGATGTTTACATAAAAGGGATGATGGAACTATGTATTAAAGAAAGAGACGCGTAAGATAGTTACGTTGGAAAATAAATGAGTACCTACTGAAATTACAGTTGGGAGTATAGAAATTCACGAGTGTCACTTGATAAGTTGAAATAATCCCACAAATTAAGATAAGAGGCAACCGTTATACGTGATAACTAAATAACGAATAATACAGACAAATGTCATAATTATGGGTTATGAGATGTACCTAAATTTGATATGGTAATAGTAGTATATTTATATGACTGTGTTTATGCATATACTATATACGTATGAAAATCATGCCCGCGTTACTTGCTATCCCTGAGGTTACCGCGCTGGGACAGTCTTATCTCGATGGAAGCTTTATGGGGGATATTGACTCGTGCCCTAGAAGATAGAAATACTTCGGTACATGCTATCGAATCTATAGTTCAGATGGTCCTAAGAGACGTGAGGGCATGTGCTGACCTCTTAGAGACCTAGAATCTATGCTTCGCCTCAACATTGTTTGTGTTTGTGTTATTACAGTTCGAGAGTGATTCCGAACTTGTATTTCCCTTAGTACGAGTGACACGGGGACTGGATAGCAGAGTATGCCCGCACTATAATTATTATGTGGGGTGCCGTAAGAATATATATTATATGAGTATTTAATATATATATATATTAAATTCTGGAATTTGGGAACTACCTAATGTGTTTATGGTAAGTAAGATATGAATAATTATTTCGATTTGGGAATAAGTGTTTGAAAAGTATAATATATTACGAAGAGACTATATTAGTAAATAAGGTTAAATGAGAACTATGTTGTTAAATGAAATGAACCTCTTAAACAGTTGAATTTTTCAGTTTAAAATCTTACGAGCGACATAAGATAAGATAAGTTAAACCATTGGGAAGGTTAGTACGATAGGGGTGCACATTAGAAGAGAGGTGAGAATTTCTCAAGGGAGTGTCGCACTAATATGTTGTTGCATTGGCCAGTAAACATTTTAAATACTTGCTAAACAAATTTTAAATCGTTTTTACAATCGGGCTCTGACCCGTTTCCATTTTTTTTTCTCTCTTGTATATATATGTATATATTACAGGTGCCCAGCCACAGGGGCGTCTTGCATAGGATCATTTGGAAGGAACGCGCTGCAGCTTAGGTGGGAGTTGCAGGCCTCTTGCTTAGACGACCTCATTTCTTGATTCCACTTCTAGTATTTATTTTATCAGTTGGGCATGTGTCGCCCTTTTCCATTATTCAGTTGTTTTATTGGATATTGTAATTCATTTGTTTCCAGTATTTGCACTTTGGCATTTATTATTGTCAGGATGTCTTCCTTTGAGTATTAAATGTTGGGTTCAATTAGTTGAATGTTTGATCATTTGGATTTTATGTTTCAGGATAGTTGTTGTGTGATTCTTTAATTGTGAATTATGTAAAGTTTTAAATGATGGTTTATAAAATAAAATTTGGAAAGTAATGTCTAAAAATGGTTTTGACACTTAGCTTAATTATTTAGGGTGTTTAAATTGGAGAAGTTACTTTTACGACAGTGATGCTAAGAATGAACCAACTGTTCACCTTGATTTTAATTTAATAAAGGAGTGATCGCCCGGTATTTAATTAGGCGGGGTGTCACACCATGTCATGGAAAAACCATCATTAGTTAACGCGTTAACCCTACCCAATAAAGTTTTGACAGTGTCAGGGCTAAGGGACATAAGGGGGGTGCAGAGAATATTCTCTAATACCATCGCGAGCCCAAATAATCGGCCAACCATCATCCCAGGATGTGGATGTAGATAGCGAACAGTAAAGGTCGAAGGAAAGTGAGCTAGAAATTACTCAATCAACAAACGGGGACCCTTAGTCAGAACAGAAGGGCAACTGGCCAAAGTTTGTCTCACAACCACCTCGGTGCTGCCTCAGGCTGATGGATACTGAAAATGATATCACTGGAACATGGTCGTCGGGTATGCAAAGCACTATCACTTGCTTGCACTTGAGTAATGCGTGGTGCAGGAGTATCACCAATCACACGGGCCCTACACAAAGAAGTAGCTGAAGATACTATCGGTGCTTGAACTAGCTCTTTAATAACAGGCTTCGAGCCTATGAGTTGCTAGTTGATCAACCTCCACCTGAAATCCAACAAACAGTCGAAGTTAGTAATAAAGACAAAGGAAAGCATGAAAAAAAATACTATGTTAACTTAGAGATTTATGCCTATAAGACTAGGCCCACCTGGCCCTTGGTTATAGGAGATTTATGCCTATAAGACTAGGCCCGCCTGATCCTCTCTTATGAGAGGTTTATGCCAATAAGACTAGGCCGGCCTGACCCTCGGTTAAGGGAGATTTATGCCTATAATACTAGGACCACCTGACCCTCAGTTATGGGAGATTTATGCCTATAAGACTAGCCCTCCTGACCCTCGGTTAGAGGAGATTTGTGCCTGTAAGACTAGGCCCGCCTGACCCTCGGTTATGGGAGATTTATGAAATATAAAGTCCTACATTAATGAATAATGATATGAGTACAAAAATCTCCCCCAAAACCTCCCCCAAATCTGATGTGGATTCCACTCACTCTCTCACCTGCCTATTAAGTATTGCCTTGTGTTATGGGATCCCGCCAGGGCACCCAATTAATTGCTTTTTGGGGGAGTTTTGGGGGAATTATTTGGGATTCATAGCACCACTCTACATTAATAGGCCCTCCTGACCCTCAGTTATGGGAGATTTTAGTAGAATGATAACATATTTATATACAGAAGATAGATAGAAGAGTGGAAATACCTCAGGGCATCACTCATCTACAAACTCGCAAGTGTCCAACTGAACCACGTCCTCTTCTTCAATTACCTTGGGAGCCACCCATGAAGGATGACTTTGAGGGGCAATCACATTCTCCCCAACCTCAGCAACCTTCTCTTACCTATTCTCCCCAACCTTATCAGCCTGCTCCTGCCTATTCTAAATCGCCTCAACAATGTTCTCTGGTTCACCCACTTGTGGGGTAACAATAGGTGGCTCAGCACCTTCGGGGTTTGATATCGAAGGACCAAATAAAGTAACAAGCATTTGATCGTTTGAAGGTGGAGGTGCCACGGAGACTGTTGAAATGGGCATGGGAGCCTAAAAAAGGAAAAAAGTTAAAAATTGAACCAGTAGATCAAGGGAGCAACAAAAGGGGGAGATAAGTGCATAAAATAAAGGCTTACAACAGGCATTGAAGTTACATCAGCAATAGGTATAGGCACAACTTCAAAAACCTTCACGGAGGGCACACCCCTATCAAGGCCAGCCTACTCGCATAAAAAAGAAAGGTCAGGGGAATAACCATCGCTAGATGTAGTCCCAGATACAACTGCCTCTGGGGGGAAATGGGTGACTACCTGAGAAAAATAGGGGAAACTGATTCGAGAGGAAGATTCTCCTCAACACCGTTATGCGCATCAACCTGCACACCAACCTGAAAGAAGAAAAGATCAAGTTACAACAGACTGAAGCCATCAACATGAGAAAGAATGAATAAAAAGAGGACATTTAGAGTAAGAGATGTTAAAAGACTTACTTCTTCTTCCATCACATCCTCAACGATTTCATAATCTTGGGGAGGCGAGCAGGTTTTGAGGAAGAAACCATCAACCTCAACCTACGCCTACGTACTAAGGCAGTATCTTCCTCCTCTTCCTCTTCCTCTTCCTCTTCCTCTTCCTCCTCCTCTTCTTCTTCTTCTTCTTCTTCTTCTTCTTCTTCTTCTTCTTCTTCTTCTTCTTCTTCTTCTTCTTCTTCTTCTTCTTCTTCTTCTTCTTCTTCTTCTTCTTCAGCCTTCTCCCCCTCATCACCGTCCTCATCATCTTCACCTATATCTTCACCAGACAAATGCTCCTCAGCAATCTCCTCCTCACTAGACTCACTCGACTCCTCCATTATAAGCTTGAGGGGGCTAATTATTTTCCTCTTTTTACTACCCCTAGAAGATTGAGGGTCATAAGAAAACTCACGAGTAGACATATTGGTTGACATGAAAGCTTTGTCTTATTCACTAAAATATTCCCAAGTCTGGCGAAGAGGATCCACCATCTGGTTTACTGCTTTGGAAATATTCAGGTCAAGAGTAGAGGCTAACAGATGCTATGGAATGGTTTTAAGCTTATTCAAAGGAGCCTTTTGAGTGGCCCTCACTACTGCACCCATTGAGGCAATGCGAGGAGAATCAGTCCTTTCAACCGGCCTCGAAGGACCAGGGGCAACATCGGTCGGAAGAATGGAAGGCTGGGTGGTTTTCTCTCTCTTTACAACCGCCTGATCCACAGGCGCTAGGGGAGGGAGCTCCACGGAGCATTACTATTGGTTGTACTGAGGGGGAAAATAGAAGATTGAGTGGTGCAGTTTCTAAAACCCAACTTAGTGGGCAGAAATCTCTTAACTTCTGGATAATGGGGTTCCTTAAGAAGGTTGGTTTGAAAGCGAACCAATTGGTTCTTCCAGAACACATTGATGTACATCGCATATCTCCTTCCTCGAGTTATCTTGCTCGAGATCACAAGGTTAACAGGATAATGGGCACACAGACTGGCAATAGTGGAGGTAAGGAAATTCGAACAAGCAAATGAAAAATTGGAGGGCTTCTCTCTAGTGAAATGTCTTAACAGAGGGGGCCCCTTGATCATAGCCAAATTGCATAGCTACTGATGGGGGATATATACAGAGTAAAATGATGACCATTCGGTATATAAAGGCAAATATAAAGGGATCAACAATAGGGGGACATTGTGTTCGGGGAAATTTTTAGCAAATGCATCTTCAATAGGAGCAATGGGACGCACCTCTTCACCAAAGAAGTTGTTTGTAAAAAACTTGCTTACCCCAACATAAGGGCGATGATTGAATTTCTCAGCTCGATCAATCAGAGCTATCAGAGGTTTCTTCACACTCTTACTCTTCCAACAGCAAATACGAGGAACTCTCATATCTTGTGAATCGGGGAAGTGGCCAGCGGGGGCATAATCCAAGAAATGAGCATAGAGGAACGCTGTCAAAAGAATATTGCTTGCATAGTTAAACACATCAAACCTACCAATGCTTCGAGTGGAGTTTGCAGACACACAATCTAACCAAGTGTATAGAGACTCGAGAACAAAGGCAGTGTTAAGAGACAAAGATTTTTAAAGTGGTTCGGCTATGAATAAAGCCTACGTCCACTGTTATTTTATTCCCAGGGGTTTACAATAGCACAATATGGTGTAGAGAGAGGGAGAAAAAGGGTGTGGATCTTGTGTATGGTGTCTCTCGGATCTCTTGGATCTCTTGGATCTCTCTTGGATCTCTCTTCCTTTTGGCTAAGGGAATACATGTATTTATAGTGATGGGAGATAAAGAGATTCATTGTATGTAGACATTTATACATTATGTCTACATTCAACGAATCTAATTGTTGAATTGCTTGGTATGCTATGTGTCGTCATCTACAGTATAAATGTACATTAATGATCATTAAATGCGTAGTTATCCTTTGATCTTCCCTGTTGGTATGTCGACCAACTCTCCTCGGGTGCCGATTAACTCTCCTCGGGTACCGACCAACTCCTCGGGTGCCGACTAACACTCCTCGGGTGCCGACCAACACTCCTCGAGTGTCGAATATTGCCACGTAGGATGACATGTGTCCTTTTCTGATTGGTCCTCGTAGATGGAGAATTTTTGCGTTAACAGAAGCCCCCAATGCTCCATGCTTGATGGTTTACTTGAAAGGATGGAGTATTTATTCTGCAGTGTTGCTCGGTGCTTGTGAAATTCTTGATCTACCATCTTGATTTATTCAACATAAAGTGCATTATCTCCTGGACGACATATGATGCAGGCTGATCGATGGTTACTAATCCTTCTTTTGAGGAACTCCGTGTGCTATGTATCACCCCTGGGAATTTGGATGCATCCATGCCATAGTATGCAGCTTGTAGCTTGTCATAATCTTCAAGTATGTTGATTGGTTTGCCAACCGACCAACTGCTTCCTGTGTCGAGCAACTGAATGCTAACTTTACGTGCTTGATTTTTCTGATTTATGCTCCTCTGAATACTTTGTCGAGTAACATATTATCTTTTGAACCCAACTCTTCAATCTTGTTAGTACCAAGCTAGTGGTGGACTTTGAAACATTTTCATACAACTTCTTCTTCATTATTGGTCGGGACAGTAGTAAATATCGCAGTGCTATAGATGCTGAATTTGACTCCTGAACTTCAATATGCCTCCGTGTAGGTTTGTGGAGTTGAATTTGATACTCGACTGCATGATGTTATGAGAATGTGCCACCGAATGAACAACTGAATTTGTAATAGAAGCCCCCAAGTGTGGAATATGAACTTTGAGTACTTTCTTGGCCTTGAAATATGTTGGTCTTGCTGGAAAAATAAGGCCGAGGAAATATTCCATAAAAGGACTCCCTAAGATCTTTGCATGTTTGCATTTTCTGGCTTCTATTATTTAACTCAGTTCAAGTGTTTAAGAAGAATATATGTTGACATTTCAATTATGAATTTCTACATTTCTTCCATCATATGACTCTTGTCGGCTTTTGAAAAATTTGTTTGAATTCCAACTTGGGAATTTCTACATGTGTTCTTTAGCTCAGTACGAGTGTTTGAGGAATATATGTTTGAATTCTTAATTAGAAAGGCCTACATGTATCTCTTCTCTTAACTCGATTAAGTCAAGTATGAAGCTCTATGCCTAGGATTGGGGCATGTATGAAATGAATCTGATGGTGCCAATTGAATTGTTGTTTGCAGTCTTGCTGCTGTGCTGTGTGCAGTCTAGCTGTGTTGTTTTTGTTCGGTATTGACCTTTTAAGGTCTTTATGTGCTGTTGATGAGCATCCAATAATTGTATGGGCAGATAATTTTGCCTGAGTACCTGTTGAGGCTGAATCATATAAAAATTACGATTAGAATAATTATTCAGCCGACCAATATATAGTGTGCATCGGCTTCAATATTGGACAATTTAAATTTCCAGATAATAATATGAGAGATAACAATCAAAATATGCAAGAGGGATCTTTACACCATAGGCCATTCGAATGTCCATGTTGATTAGGTCCTAACACGGACAGTTGTGGGGCTTACCCGAAAGGTATACCTTTGACATCATCACCCATATATACCCTGCCAGCTCAATTTTGGACTCATAGCCTTTCCTAGTTGGAGTCTTCTCAAAAACTTCTTTTCCTCGAGGGTTCTCCCTAGCATCCTCCAGGGCTCTAATGACCGCCTTCTCTTCGATGAAGTAAAAGTAGCGGATGACCTCGGAGTAGGTTCACTTCTCATAAGTGACCATGCAATCCTTCACAATGGCTTCTAACTCTCTCCTCGGAGTTTTCTCTTCACTAGAACTAGCCTCCTCGAAGAAGGTGTCAAATCCAGCAGCTTCCCGTCCCAAAAGTTCGCACACATCCTCTAGGGTAACAATAAACTCCCCCCAGTTGGCCATGAAGGTGTGTGACCTATGGATATACTTGGACACTAACAATTGTAAAGCGGTGTTATTTATGGCTAAGGTAAGGTCACCCAACCACATGTAACAAGACAAACCTATAAGAGCCAGTTGAACAGAGTACTTTGCATGGATATACTTCGTCCAAGGGCCCCAACCCTTCACTGGCACCAGAGGACGCCTCAAATTCCACCTTAGAATAGGGGAAATCATCACGCTCTATACAGAAATGGGTAACAGTAGCGATAGGGATATAAGCGAAGTCTTTAGCTTCTTCACCTTTGTCTATCAACAAGTTTGACTCCTCAGTTGGCACCAAAGTGCCAGGAAATCGCTCAGCCATCGCCCAGAAATGATCGTTCTCTCCAAAGTAAGGAGCATGACGGTATCATGCCCACTGAACCTGGCGTGCTTGGGTGGCAGGAGAGGCGCCCCTGATGGAAAGAGTCCTCTTCACTGGTGCCATAGCAGATGAGAAAGAAGAGAATGGAAGATAAGGAGTTGAAGAAGGTGTGAATTTATTTGTCAAACTCTCACAGAAAAGCTTGAACTCAGAAAGTTAAACTCAAAGGTGAGTTTGAACCAAAGGTGCATCTCCTTTTATAGGGGCAACACGAATTCTAAAAGACGGCAAGAAAAGTGACGTTTGGAAAAGTATAATGATCGCATTTTAGAATTTTATGGCTGGCGTGTTGGCCAAACTCGCGTGGTCATAAAATACTAAAGGTTACTATGATGATGATTCGGGGAACGACGTGTCGAATGGTTGTGTCCTCTGCACGCACTCGCCCTGGCACTACCACGTGTGATGCACTGAAATGCAAATGACACCTGTATTTAATGGGATATGCCTCGGGATCTTGTCCACCTTGGGGAACGAAGAGCTTTGGGGGAAATTTGAATAAATCTCTTCATTTTCCCCAAGAAAGAAAATCATAGATGAACGGAGGTTTCATACAAATATTTCTTCATGAATAAACAAATATCTCTACGAAGGGGCAAATGTAGGGGGTGTCCCTCTCCACATGGATGATTATCTTAGCCAAGAGAATTGATTGTTCACAAAGAATCACGTTGAACAAACTCACTTCGAAGATTATATACGAAAGTGGTTCACAATACCCACCTCGAAGACTCTACACAAGCAAGTAGCTCGTAGCGCTCTATCTCGAAGTGCCTCCAACGCACCTGACTTGAAGGACCTAGTTCAAAGAATAGAAGTCACCCGGATGATAATAGTTTGTAATAAGAAATAAAATGTTGTATTATGTACTTTATCTTATGAATATATACGTTGAGTGAGGTTCTGGTACCCACGAGGGACTATGCCTGGCAGGGCATGGGAAGGATTTCATGCCCTATCAAGTAACCTCCTCTTGGGAACTCCGCAGGGACATGGTTTGGAGAATTGAAAATAAGGCAATATTAGGAATTATTATCAACCCTCTTGGCACACTTGGACAAAAACTTCACTCAGGACAAATGTCACTGGATCCTACTCATTGCTTACCTACTCGAGTGAACCTCCTCGAGTCATTCGATCTCCCTCAATACTTGCCCCTCGAGATTTCCTCCTCGAGGTACCTCCGGCGCCAGC
This sequence comes from Sambucus nigra, assembly GCA_949130495.1. Taxonomy (NCBI): domain Eukaryota; kingdom Viridiplantae; phylum Streptophyta; class Magnoliopsida; order Dipsacales; family Adoxaceae; genus Sambucus; species Sambucus nigra. Next base: position 430,487,225 of record OX422217.1, on the reverse strand, counting down.
CCGCCTGACTGATGCGACTAAATACCGAACAATAGCCACTGTTTGAACCACTTCCTGATGTCACGGCATCTGACATTTAGGAACTCAAGAATACATCACTTAAGTGCCTTTATCCTTAGGATTAATGGTCTAGTTCACCAAATCTGACCGCATAGCAATCCTAGAGTAAGCCTTAAGCTGACAGGTCATATCCTTTATGAATGACTCCTATACTTCCAACCAATAGAATGTTTTCCTGCCAAAACTACCAAATCCCATGCATTAAATGTAGTATCTCATGCATTTAATACACCGGACCAAAGGGATCGAGGGCATGCTGACTCGAGCAACCTCTCCCTCCATATAAATAAGACCAAAATAAATAAATCAAGGAGAGGGGATCTAGAGCCCAGAATTACTGTCCAAGTTTTCTTATACCAGAGAACCCTCGCGAGAGCATCAACTCCCATACACATGCATTGCACCTATCATTGGGCATTTACTGAGCTTGAGGTTACTGCGTTGTCTTCATTGTGCATAGGATGCTTGTTAGTTCTCCCTCCGACCACGCTACTTGCTGGTCCCATTCATTTATTGTGTTTGCCATATGTTACCTATGTCAATATGTTCTTTAATGCAAATTTGAATATTAAATATGTATCTCTCTGATCCCCTTGTGGCTCTAACCTATACTCTTTATCTAACGGTGTTAATCCCGATCTTGATAATGGGTTATGCCTCACTTAATACTAACGGTATTTGAAGAACCCATATCTTATACCTAGGGTCGAAAACAATTCTGAGGGTTTTAAGTAGGAGTGCCCAATTCTGAGGTCTTAAGTATAGGGTGACCAATTCTGAGGGTAGAGCCAATTATGATAGCTTTAAGTAGGAGCGACCAATTCTGAGGGTCAAAGCCAATTTTGAGGGCTTTAAATAGATGCGACCAATTCTGAGGATCGAAGCCAATTCTTTGGGCTTAAGTTTAGAGAGTGAGCAATTCTTAGGGTTGAAGCCAATTCTGAGGGATGAGTTTAATTTTGAGGACCTTAAGTAGCACCGACCAATTTTGAGGGTCGAACCCAATTCTGAGGGCTTAAGTAGGAGCGACCAATTCTTCAGGTCGGAGCCAATTCTGGGGGCTTTAAGTAGAGGGCGACCAATTCTGAGGGTCGATGTCAATTCCGAGGGATTAAGTATGGAGTGACCAATTCTAAGGGTCGAAGCCAATTCTAAGGGCTTTAAGGAGGAGAGTCCAATTCTGAGGGCTTAAGTAGAGAGTGACCAATTCTCAGGGTTGAAGCTAATTCCAAGGGCTTTAAGTAGAGGGCGACCAATTCTGAGGATCGAATCAAATTCTGAGGGCTTAAGTAGGAGTTACCAATTCTTCTATTCGAAGCCAATTTTAAAGGTTGAGGTCAATTCTGAGGACCTTAAGTAAAAGCGACCAATTTCGTGGGTGAAGCCATTTCTGAGGGCTTTAAGTAGAGGGTGTGGGATATAATTTTCCTGGGAAAATTTAGAGAATCCTCTGGGGAAAAGATACTAATCCAAGGATTGGATATACCCCTCTAAGGTAACTTTTCGATTTCTTGGTGGCGTTGCTGGGGAGATATCCAATTGGATTTGAGAATTTCGTCGGGGGAATAATTCTAGGATTTTGTTAACGAATTTGTGGGGTTTGAGATGGTGGAGGAAATGTGGTTTAATTTAGTTGGGGATTTGAGAGCTTGAAAAATGATTTTCTTGGTTAAAAAATGTTCCAAAATTCATTTGGTAATTTTCGAAATTTTTGGGATTTTCCAGCATTTTCTGGGATTTTTGTACAAATCTTCAGGGAGGTGCCGACCGACAGGGTGTGGGGGTGCTAAATGGAAGTGGCACGGTCTTTTGAACTACCTCGGGTAGGTGAAGGGACATTGCCGACCAGTATGTGGTCGGTGATTGTCGATCGGCATGCCCCTTAGCATTCTATAAAAGGGGCGAGATTTCTTCATTTCTCAAAACTTTCAGTTTTTCTACCTTTTACCTTTCTTTTCTGCGAACTGTTCTAGCATTCTTTTCTTTTCCAAGACTAGGAAATGAAAGATTTTTTAAGCAGTGCGGTCTATATGGAGTGGTTGAGAGTTGATGATTGGGCGCATTTAGAGTAGTGGGCTAGGGTACCCCTAGTGCTGGTAATGAGAATGCCTTCGACTCGTTTGAGACAGATACGAACGAGCATACTTTTCTACGTGAGCCTATGCACCATAGATCATCTAGGGTGGTGAACCCTACTGGTTATGTAAGTATCAATGACCTTTGGTACTTCCTTTTTCCATTGCATATTTGCTTATTTTTTGAAAATTAACAATATTTTTTCCTTTTCCTTTGGCATACTGATATATTTACGTCAAACCTGCGTTCCCAGAGGATGATGGGGTTCAAGATGTTCAGGAGAAACTTCCTTCGATGGTGTGCTTGGTGGTTTCATCAGTTGGTTTTGGTAGTTTGGAGTCTGCATTGGATGAGACACCCTATTTGACGGCTACCTTCGTGCCTTGGTAGAGAGGTGGTGCGATACTGCCCACGCTATGCATTTTGGGTTTGGGGAGATGACAGTGACTCCCATTAATGTACAGCAACTGCTAGGGCTAGACTGTAAGGGGGACCAGATAGAGGTGGATCAGTGGATGCAGCATTGGGTGATGTTAGGTGGATAGTCTCAGGGGACTCCATTTTTCTCTCTCTTTTGAAGGAAGTTTTATTGAGTAGGCATATTGATGAGACTGACGAGATGCAGGTGCGACAGATGGTTTGTTTATTTATTCTTTTGTTGTTGGGAGGGTGTTTGGTGGCGACGTCATCCACTTGTGGTTTTTACCTCGTTTGAGGTAATTTTCAAATATCCCTCTCTTTAACTGGGGGAGCTTGCATTTGACGACCCTTTATTCGTATTTGGATGCATTCAGCCAGTGCTGTCGGCATACCTTTACTGGCGCCATGTATCTTTTCAATATTCTTTCCTTTTTGCATTTTCCTTCATGCATTTCCCTTTATGAATTTCATTTATTTTTTTATTCCTTGATTGCTTTCTTCTGATTGGTGAACCTTGTCCTTTGCAGACGTGGTTCTATGAGGTGATTGGTATTAACGACCATTTGATAGGTTTGAGGGATGAGTCAGTGGGGGACTTCTCCCATATGTAACAGTGGTGGAAGTCTAACCAGTAGTAGAGGCAGTCTATTTCTTTGGCAGTGGTGCATCAGGTCTTGAATCGACTGACGAGCGATCGGGTAAGTTCTTCATTCCTTCTGAGACCATTTTTATTTGATGACCTTTTTTTTTATATTTATTTTCCGTTGGGGATCTTGTAGGTGTCCTTATATCCCTGGGGGATGGTCATCCAACACACGAGGGTGATTGGGGGAATGTGCAGTTGCAATGTCTATTGGCACATGAGTCTGGCGACTCCTAGTATCTAGGGGAGAGAGTAGTCTGATAGGTGGTGGAGGATGAGGTGATTGTGCTACCTGCTAGGCCCCTAGTACATGAGGCAATAGGGGGAGATACCGTAGGAGACGAGGGTGGCGGCGAGCTTTACTCGTCGTATACCGACACAATAATAACGTATGATTATTTGGATTTTGTGTCGAGCTAACTGATGCCGCCCAGTATATATGACGTCATGACTCTTCCCCTTGTGGTTTCTGGTAGGGGAATGAGTCGGCCAATGGGGTCTACCCATATTGTCGGTGGTGCATCGTCATCAACAGCGACGGCAACGTCATAGGTTCCATTTTTGTGGATGGCTCCTCATTCTTATAACATTAGATGTCCTGAGGGAGGATTGGTGCATATGCTGCATCACCCCAATATGATGGTCTCGGAGGTGCTGGGGTTGACGGTGGACGTCCTTCAGCCAGAAGTATACCTTTCATCTCTTTGACTTTTTTTTCTCAAATTTCTTTCTTTGAATCAGAATGACTGATTTACTTTTTCCATTTTTCCTGAAGTATGTCTGGGTGTCGACTACCTGACTAAAAGACATTTGGGGATTGGGTGGCTTTTGGTTCCTTCTTTCTTGGTTCGATCTTCTTCATCTAGGGAGGGCTCTTCAGCTCATCGTTGGGGAAAGCGCATACGCCGCAGGGATGGGGGGTCTTACAGAGAGAAAGAAAGAGAAGGTGAAAAAGAGAGAATATTTTGGGGGTTCGGGTGGAGTCCCGTTGTTTTGTGTTTTTCCTATAAGGCAACTGTAATGAAGAAATATATATGCAATGAATGAGGTTTATTTATTTATCTTTTGCTTATAGTGACTTAATGCACTTTTTTCTTTGATGCTGATATCTTAAAAAGGATTATAATGACTTAAAAGGAAATGAATTTATTTTGATAAAAGATAAGTAAAAATAGGAGGAACTAGCCTAACTTCAAAAATAAAAATAATTTTGAGTCTTGTATTTTAACAAAGAAGGGAAAAGAGAATTTACTAAAAATGGGTGGATGTCAATCGGTATACCCCTTGTCCTGCCTATCGACGGGTTAGTCCATTCTAACCACCCCAAGGTTTGATTGCACTTTCTTTAACTATTTGACCCCTTAATGGGGTAGGGTTTCATCCGGATTTTATAGTACCTTTGTCTCTAACCAAGTTTTCCATGTATAAAAACGGGTAATGGTGGAATGTTTTCTTCACCCATCTACATTTCTTTTCTTTTCCTTATTTCTTTCTTTTTGCCTTATAATTTCCAACATGGTTCTTCCCGAAAGCGTTGAATTCGCCTCTTACCATGAAAATTTAGACTCTATGTGCTCGTATAATGTAGACTACGACTCTTTCAACACGCGTCTGGTTTCCTTATGGCACAAATAACCTATTGACTGGAACATGCTGATGGAGGCAATATAATTCTGGTACCCCGAGGATCATATCTTTCTCTTTATCTTGGACGAAGTCTGCCCGACTTATGAGGAGTTCTCTTTTATGCTAGGGGTAAACCCTAGTGTTGCGGTGGCCATGCCTGAATTCTCTTGGTCTCCTCGGGACTTGTTAGTAGGACTTCTTCATATCTCACCCGTGGAGGCTCGATCATTGGTTATGTGAGTAATGATCTTTCTCACGACTGTATTGTATTCCATGCATCTGCAGGATATTGGTGATGTGGGCAATGACAGAGCTGTCACCCTTCAAAATTATTATTGGTGACCGGAGAACTACTGGTAGATCATCAACTTGTTGCAATCACTGTGTGGATGTCATCTCGTCATAACCCTATAGTGGTGATAGTGGAAAAGATCGTAAATGATCTAGATGCTTGGAGAGAAGACCGTTCTGACTTTCTGAGGAGAAGCCCCGTTATACTGTTCACATGGTTGTCAAAGAGATTTCATTTGGTGGTCCCTCCTGAATACCCCTTAGTATTTGTGCCGAATTTCTTCACTCGCTACTTCATCAGTTTCGGCCCGAATATTGAGAACTAGGAGAACTAATTTGTAGGGCACGTGGATTGATATTTGCGTTGGTCAGTACCCTAGTGGGGGGAGTTGTTTGACTCCTTTCACTGATATTTTATGTAATCATACTGACATTTCCCAAAGTGAAATAAAAAAGGAATTTAATTATATTATTGTGCCTCTTGAGGAGTTTTACATTTGAATTATCTATACCAATCGCTGAGGCATACATAATCCTTTTGATCATGTAAATGATAAAATGAACTATCGTTCTCAGGGATGAGAAAAGAATAGCATTTTGTGAAAAAGAAGGGGGTCGTGCGCATGTAAAGCGTATGAGCTTCTTACATACCTTTAGGGGCTTTGAAAATTTTTGAATTTCATTTTTTAAAGTAAAAAGATTTTTAGAGGATCAATCCCCACATAATTCTACGTAGAGGGAAATGAAGATTTTATTTTTAGAATAGAAGGGAGATGAGAAGAGTCGTTGCGCGTCGAGATTTTGGATTAAGGGTAGAATTTCTTGAGACGTTCCAGGTTGGCTGGACGAGGCATATCTTCCCCATCGAGGTAGATGAGCATAGCGATGCCACTGGGTAGGATTTTCTTCACAATGTAGGGGCTGCTCCAATCAGGCTTGAATTTCCCTTTAGGATCCACAATGTGCTTTACAATTTCTTTAAGGTATATATACCCTTTTTGGACACCACGGTCCTTTACTCTCTTCTTAAATTATCTTGCTATTCGGAGACGCTACCCTTGTATATGATATAGAGCTTTAAACCACCTTTCATCTAAGAGCGATAACTCATGAAGATGACTTTGATGTCAGTATTCTTCGTTGACTTTCCTTTCAAGCATAACGTGTAATGAAGGTATTTATATCTCAATGGGTAGGAGTAACTCCATACCGTATACCAGAGAGTAAGGGATATCACCACTAGATGCTCAAACTGAAGTGTGGTATCCCCAGAGGGCGTAGGGGATCCGATTGGCCTAATCTCGAGAAATATTGGTCATCTTGTTGATAATTGATTTGAGGTTCTTATTAGTGTCTTCGACAACACTATTGGTTTGAGTTCGGTAGGAAGAAGATTTGTGTCTCTAAATACCAAACTCGTCGACCAATTATGTGACTTCTGCTTCGAAATTTAATCTGTTGTCTGACACTAGCTCGTGTGGGACCCCATATTCGAAGGTGATATTTTTTTGGATGAACTTAATTACCTCTTGACATTTAGAACTGCATATGACTCGACTTCGACCCATTTGGTAAATTAATTAATGGCAACTAAGATGAATTCATGTATGTTGGAGGCCTTAGGTGTAACTTTTCCTATGATGTCGATGCCCCATATGGAGAACAGCCAGGGAGAAGTCATGTTATACAATTCTCATGGAGGCATGTTCTTGAGATTGGAAAACTATTGGCATTTAAGGCATCTCCAAACGTAGGCAGTGCAATCATGAACCATGGTAATCCAACAGTAACCTTATCGGATGATTTTTCTGGAAGTCATATGGCCATTCATGTGCGGTATGTATTCCCTGTTGTGGATTTTTTGCATTATCTCTTCAATTTCATCCCCTGCGATGCGGTGTAAGTGAGTTCCATCGAAGCTTCTCTTGAATAGTTCTTTATCGTAGATAATGTACTAAACAACCAGTTTCGGAGGGTTGCTTAGTTTTTCTTATTATAATCTTGGGATACCTACCATGCTTGAGGAGGCACCATATATCATGGTACCAACAATCGGTTATATGCAGATATTCTTCTATGATGAGCTCAATGTAGTAGTAGTGTGTAGGTTTATCTTGATTTTGGACTAGGAAGGGGTCCATCGTTATTCCCTCGAGCATGTCGATTATTAAGGCTAAGGTAGCAAGGGCATCGACTAAACTGTTCATTATTCGAGGCAGGTAGTGGAACGTAATATCTTAAAATCGAGAGGCTAGCTCTTATAGGTGGGATTGGAAGGGTAAGATTTTTTTGTCTTTGACTTTCCATCTTCTAAGGACATGGACGATAATGAGGGATGAATCCCCGTAGACATTTAGGTATCGAATTCCTTTCTTGAGAACGACTTTGAGGCCTATAGGGTATTCAATCATGTTGTTGGTGTAGGGAAAATCCAGCTTGATGTAAATGGGAGTGTGAGAGTCATAAGGGGTGATTAGGAGTATCCCAATGCCATATCCTTTTTTATTGGTAGCACCGTCAAAGAACATTTTCCACCAGAGGTCTTCTTGGGAGGTACAATGGATGTTTTCATCCAGGAACTCGAAAATCCAAACATCGGTTTCTTCCATAGGGTAGTCAGCAAGGTAGCCAGAGATGGTCGATTTCTACGTGACATAAACAATATTGAATTCGACTAGCAGCATTAACCATCAGGCCATTTAACTAGACAAGGAAGGTTTCTCGAGGAGGTATTTGATAGGATCCATTCGGGATACAAGTCTGATGGGAAAAATGAGCATGTAGTGTCATAATTTTTGGGTTACCCAGACAAGGAAGACACATGCTTTCTCCAAGACTGTAGTTAAATTTGTACCCAACTAACTTATGACTAGCGTAGTATATGTCTCTCTCTTTGCGGGACTCTTCAAGGTATTCGTCCAACAAAGCTCTAGTTGTAGTTTCTATTATGGTAAGGTATAGGAGTAGGGGTAGACCAGGTTGTGGTGGCATGAGTACCGGAGTTCGGGTTAGATATTGTCTGATTCGATCAAAGGCATCCTGGAAAGCTTCGTTCCAAACCTTAGTTGAATCCGTCCGGAGGATTTTGAATGGACACTTCTTCCTTAAACTTCAGTGACCATTCAGTGTGGAGCATTCGCAATTTATGTTTGACCGATTTGTATTATGTAACACCCCGCGCACCCGAGAGGACACATGGCATGCTACTGCGATAAAACTAAACTAAATCAATCAATAATGAGTATAGAGCATCTAAATTCCACAATTAAAATATAACAAATCCATAATTCTTATATGTTCACAATAATGTTTACAATAAAATTTCTCTCGAAATACAAAATTCTCCAACTATAATTTTACACCACTAATTATTATAACAAAAACACATCTTCCAATCCACGCTCTAAAATAATTTTCCAAAATAGTCCATAGTGTCCCAATCCACGCTAACCTGCCAACTAAAAGAAAATACGGGGAATTACACAATATGACACGAATAGATGCTCAAAAATAATAGCACGATGAATAAATCGCAATAATACGAATCTGCGTATACAAATCAAATGCAATACTCAAGCATTATATAAATATTAATTTGTCAACAACACATCAATGAGTCACCAGGCTTCACCTCACCGCGCCTATGCATTCTTAAGTCATATACGGATTTTGGACTATTAGCGGGTGCCCATTCTTCGTGCCATATTAAAATCTCATGACACGATGCTTAATTCACAATATAATATATCACAATGAATCAATATTTAGATTCCAAATGAATATCACAATTCAACATGAGTGCAATCGACCCAGAAAAATAAACGTAATACTCTTGAGAGAATTTAGGAGGCTATTGTGTAAGTCCCGTACCTCAAAAACTTCACATGAATGGACACATAATTTCAGCCTCAAAATGTGATCGCACCATCACGTTCCTCACACGAAAATAATCAAATCTCATTCTAGCCCAAACTCGAGAAAACACCAAATAAGCCTTCTAATCTAAGGTTGAAATCTTGAATAAGTTTGGGGATATGGTTTGTAAATCAAAGGGAGTAATTTTGGAGAGGTCTTCTAGTTGAAAAGTTTGAGAAAAAGTTATTTGAAAATCCAAGCCACGAATTTGTTGTGATATATAAAGGATTAAGAGTTTGATTAAGAAAAGAGTTCTAATCAGATACAAACACTAAAAAATTTATTTCGGACGATCGGACCGTTGTAGTAGAATGAAATTTAAAAAAGTAGTAGCTGAAGACGAGAGAAAGTTGCATAAAAAAATTTAGCTCGATCGGACGGTCCAATATTTTTAAATATTTTTTTGTAGAGAGTTTTATGTTTTGAGGACTCTTCTATATAATAAAAATTCAATTAAAGCTCCATTTTAATTCCGATTCCAATTCCAATTGTAAATTTATTTTTCAAATATAAAAACCAACTTTTTAAATTATAAAATTTATAAAATCCAAAATTTTATTTTTTTCTCTGATTTCCAAAATTAATTTAAGATTCCCATTTAAAAAATCCGAGTTATTACACATTCTATTGGAATATCGTGTTGAGCTATCTAGGGATAAATGTCAGGTATGTTGTCGTAAGACCATGCAAATACATTCATAAATCCCATTAGTAATTCCTCGAGTTATGCGTGCTCTTTCTTGTCAAGGGTGGACCCTATCCAAATCTCGCGTAATTGGATACTAGAATCGAGTTTAATAACAACAGTTTTATCTTCAGTAATTTGAACGTGATTATGTTGTTTATTATTTACCTTATTAGGATTAGTTAATAATTGTTCATTTGTAAAATCATCAACATTGAGAGTTTGATTAGAATCAAGACAATTAATGTAAGGCACAACAAGAAACTCAAAATTTTCATTTATTTCATTTTTGGTAAAAACAGCATTGGGAACCTCATCGAAGGAGGTCTCGATTACATTGTGATCAGAAAAGGGATGAACAATAAAAGCAGAGGAAATGGGATAAACATCTGGGTTGGGTTGCATTTCAGCAGGTGGAACTGGTATATCATGCCAGTTGAGGAGAGGTGCGCTTTGACCAGGTGGGATAGATCCGATAATGTAGCCATTGAGTGGACCATGCAGAGTGTCAGCCCCGGTGTCTTCAAGTTGAATGAAACCTCGGAGTCACTTCCCTCGAAATCGATGGTAGCAGCTATAGTCTCCAGTTGCACATGATGCTGGGAACCTTCAACCCATAAGTAACAGTCTTGGAAGAAGATCGTTACTCTTGGCTTCATCTTCTTATCCACATGATCATACCATGGTTCGGGAAAGATGTAAAAAGGGAAATATCTACCCTCTTTGATGAATCTTCCATTAAGAGAATCCCCTGAGATAGTCTTGGTACTTTTTATCCTTCTCTTCAACCGAGGTTGGAGGAGCATTCTAATTTCCTCTGATGATGGTTGATAACCTAAGCCATAAGGAAGAAAGGCTTTCTTCAGTGCTATGGCTTCAAGTATTCCCTGTTGTCGTCTTCCCATCACCAGTTCGGGCATGAAATGCATGTTTTTGAACATCTATTTCACATTGACGTTACCATGAGGGATGTATTCTGGAAAGACTCTATCTTTGAAATCATTCCCTGCCGGGAGCGAAAGTGGTTCGACTCGAAAACCTGACAGAAGCATTTTATTTTCCCCATGTATCTCAAGTACTGAATTATTGTGCTTGCATTTTTAGTATTATCATCATCGCCCAAGGTGGTTATGACCTACACTTTGGCGAGCAACTTAAGTTTTTAATGGAGGGAAGAAGACACACCCTTGATACTTTGGAGCCATGGTCGTCCAAGCAAAAGGTTGAAATAAGTCAGGATGTTGATGACTGGGAATTCAATAATAGGATTTATAGGGCCAAGCCCTATTGTAAGCTTTATAGATCCCATCACCTCCCGACGAGTATTATCATAAGCGCGTACCACGACAGAGGTTGGAGAAAGGACACATACTTTCAGTCCCAAGCAATTGAGGGTTCTCAATGGGCAAACATTAAAAGTTGATCCATTATCGACAAATGAAAGTGGGATGGTCTTTCCCATGACTTTAATAGAAATATTAAGAGCATAGTTATGATTTGGTCCAAACTTAGGGATTTTTTCTTCGGAGAAAGAGAGCATTCTAGTAAAGGTTAGAGATTTGACTAGATTCGCTACTTCTTTTGGTGTGGTGGAAAGAGGGATTGTGGGCCCGATAAGTAGTTTAATCAAGGCATTTTGGTGCAGTTGGAAAGACATAAATAGTCCCCACATATTAATGTTGGCTTGTGTTTTCTTCAACTGATTGAGGATCTTGCTCTCCTCAAGCGTCATTTCTAGCATAGGAAGTTTCTCTACACCTTTTTTGCCTTGTCCATCGCTAATGCCTCCCTGATCTAGTCATATGGTTCACAGAAGAGGGGAAAAGTAGAAACCCCATTTCTTCATCTATCTCGGACTATTCATCCACCTTGTTAATCTCTCCTAGCATCTCCTTAAATGATATCATTCCACATATACTGACTATTGGGCTAGTCTTGTCCGGGCTTTGCTCTTTATTTGAACCATCGAATTCATCTCCCCATCCGGTGGTAATGACATCATCTTTCCATACAAAGTCAATGCACTCCACAACCTCAAAACCCACTTTATATAAAGCCTCCCACTCAAGGGGGAGATGTATAATCGAAGGGACTAGTTGCCCTTGTAGTTTTAAAGCATCAAGTAGCTCGAACATACTGCAAATTTCACCGGTCTATCACAATGAGTCCAACATTATTTGGATGAAATCATCTAAGATAACTTTATCGATAGATTTCACCCAATCATTTGACTCTCGAGCCTATTTTTGAGCTTTCAAGAATAGTGTCTGAATCTCTAGCAGTCAATGGTCATCTCTGAGGGTAATTTCAGCTCGAACTCTAGAATATGGTTCAATACTACTTATAATTCCATATCTTTCCCTTCAGAATAGGTACATACAATAATACATGCTCTCATGACGAATGAAAGAGCCTGATCGGCAAAATAGGTAGGATGCAGGAGAAAAAATGGGCAAACTTGGAAGGGTTCAGGGGAATATATGGGTATTATGGGCGATTTACTAGGTACAATTTGGATAGATAGATCAAATTCTGGGTCTTCTTCTAGAAAGATAGCATTTGCATGATTTGGAAGTGGATTGTGGGTAGTTTTTGGTTTAGAATTGGCTGGTGGGGTGATGATACCCGGGCGAACCAGACCTTGGATTACATTTCATAGGTGGAAACACTAATCAGTGGTACAAGAGGCATTTTGGTGAAAATCACAATAGGAATCAGGTTTGAAATTTTTGGGAAATAGGTTTGGTAATAGATGAGGGTCCAATGTCCTGATAATATTTCAGTATAAAAGGTCTTGGTAAACTTTGGATAGGGGAGTGTGAATCTCGATATATTGCTTTTTGACTGGGTTAGGGCGACTTTATGGTGCCCATGAAGTGGAAGACTGAGAGATGTTATTGATGGTTGAAACTGTGGTATTGGCAGGCTTCTCATACTTTTTAGGAGTAAACTGTCCGGATTCTTTCTTTAGTTCAACTTCTGTCTTAGCAAGACTTTCTTCAATATCCACTATTGCTTCTTGAAAGGCTAAAAAATGGGAGTGGTACTATCCTCCCATTGTTGCTCGGACATGGAGTGAGAAGTTCTTCTTCATAATACTGACTTGCTCCTCTTCGGAAGGTCGGTTGGTCATGGTGGCCTCTTTCTCTCACCACCTTGCTATGACGTTACTGATAGATTCCTTTGGATTTTATTTGATAAGTTCTAAATCACGACGGGTAACCTCCAACTCTTCGATATACTTGTATTGTGATATTAATTCACGGGAAACATCCTCCCAGCAACGAATCCTGGACTCCTCGAGAAATAAGAACCAACGAAGAGTGCTATCCTTTAAAGTCTATTGGAACATTTGGGCTAGTATTTCCTCAGAGGCACCTAGGAGAGTCATGGCTCAGTGGTAACTTTGGAGATGAACAATTGGGGGTCCACTACCCCTGAACTTCTCAATGTTAGGCATCTTGAACTTTTTCAGCAGCCTTACTTTAGGATAGGGATACATATGGGTGTAATCCATGTAGTTCCCAGAGATTCAGACTTGGTCAAACTTCTTGGTCAACATCTTAAGGTCTTCCTTAGCCTTGTTCAATTCTTCTTCCTTCAGATCAACGGTCATGGGTAGGTTAGCCCCTGGCTGGGCAAGATTCGGTATAAGGAGATGAGCTGGCGGTGGCCCATTTATAGAAGGGGCACGTGGAGCATGCTGATATTACTCAGGGACCTAAATAGGCTCAGGTGCGGGATAACCCATAGCATGAGGTAAAAGGAGCTCGATTTTTTGGGGAATAGGGACCCAATTTTGCTGTATCTCATGAACCTCAGTTTGAAGGTTGTTAATATTGGCAGTGAGTTGGGATAGAACCATAATCAAACTCCTCCACATTCGGTACTTGGACGGCATTCTCCATGGAAAATGGGTGAAGGTGGATTTCGAACTCAGAGGAAGTAGCAAGGTAACTAATGGATCCTCAGGGAGGCTTAATTGAAGACCAAAGCGAATAGGGAGTCAGGACAAGGGTTGGGTATACGATCGACCTGAGATAGAGAAATTATTCAATTTTTTTGGAAGAGAAGAAGGAAAGTATTTTATTATAGTAGAAAAATATTTTTGACATTTTTGGAAAAGAGGACGACAAAATAATTTTGGTAAAGGGGAGGAAAAGTTCTTTTGATTTTTATAATAAAAGGAAGGAAAATGCGTTTGGTATTTTTACAAAATATGGGGAAAATGTTTTTGGCATTTATGATAAAAGGAAGGAAAATGCTTTTGGTTAATAATGTTTTTGACACTTTTGCAAAAGAAAGAGGAAAAACGAGAGAAGGGTCTCAACATTTTGTTCTCACTTGTATTAGGTTTACCTAAATGCAAAAATAAATGCTAGACGAGACCTGAGCATGGGAAAATTGGGTTTGAAAAATATGTAAAACACGGTTTGACTTGTTACCAGGCTCATAGATAGGGTCCCATTTTGAAAAGATGAAATCGCATGAAAATTTAGGCGGCATGTCTACCCATCATTTTGACAGAGTTTCGGGTAGTAATAGACAAACTACATATGAGTGCCCTAGGTTTGACGCCTATATGAGATTATGCAGTTATTGGGTTAATTAGAAGGGTTCCCCCTTTTGGCATAACTTCCACGATATAAGTATTGCTTTTGAGGGCAATCGGTACGTATGGACAAGCCATGTGATATACCCGAGTGTACGTGAATTGTCTCACTATATACCTCGTGGGGACAGTACATGTGATTGAAAATTCGATATACTCGGCGTACGTGAATGAGATCCCTGTTATATACCTCCCGTCATGACTTCATTCAAGTGGTACGATGCGGGGGGAACCATTAGATATACATCTAAGGTACTTAGCCAATGAAAGGTGAGTCATATTTCTTAGGCTACTAGCGACCTATCGGACCAGCGCCTATCACAAAGTGACCCCCAAGTTACGGGACAAAATCTTGTCAATTGTCATGATGAGCACTATACTAATAGGGAAGAATGTACAAGTAAAAAAAGTAAATCTAACTTGGAGAATAAAGATTATACTAAGTATGGATATATGAGAGTGAGTGATGTGTGAATATGTATAAGTGAGTGTGTGGTAGTGAACCTAAGCATGGATATTCTAAGTGGTGTGTGAAACATGTGGATATAAGTGATCCTATGTGTAAGTAGTGTGAAGTGTACATGGTAAGTATCTATGAGTTTGTGAGTGTGTAGTGATATAAGCATGAGGTAGATATATATATATAAGGAATAATAGAGGAGAAAAAAGAGGGAACATACGGGTATGTGCATATGCAAACAAGCAGAAAACAATAACACCCATGCAAACAGAGTCTAACCCTCTTAAGAAGTCCCCAGCGGAGTCGCCATTTTGGCCATCCCTACGCATTTCTCCCTTTCCTGGGGGGGAGAAGGGAAAAGGTCTTGCGCCCTCTTCCTCTAGGAGCTCTTCAGTCGTCGTCGATGTGGGGTGATGTAAAAAGATGGAGTCACCAGCCTATTTTTCACAAAATAAGGAAAAGAATAAGTCGTCACCTCAAGAGAGCAGCATCAAAGATAAACTGATGCTTACGAAACCAATAGTTCAGAGGTTTGAGGGGCTAAGTTACGGAATGGGAAGGTGTTAGGCACCCATCCCGCCCTTTCGATCTCTCATGGGCTTGTGTTGCTATTTTTCTTAATTTCTTCATAAACTGTGTGCGCGTGTATATGTAAATGGAGATCAGAATCGCCCAACTCATATCATGG